>JBBCBC010000019.1:14763238-15382680 GCA_037126765.1 Stenogyne calaminthoides | reverse complement strand
CCAAGGATCAAGAAGTAGCTCTACCAAGAGCTCATCAAAAGTAAGCCGCCCTCGAGTCTGCTAAGATTCAAGGTTGTGCACTGTGTCCTAAGAAGATTCGAAATAAAGTTCTGTGGTCCCTGACAGACACCTCGATTGACCAGTCAAGCTACTGTCAAGCCAGACATCTTTTGGTAGGAATCTTCGAGGATCTGAAGTTCTTTTAAAATTTCGAGAAATTTTTGTTCGAATCGAGCGAAGTCTCAAGCACCTAGAGAAGACCAAGCCCTCGCCGACTATAGTTTTAGAGATAACTCCGAGCCAAACTGCTAATGGCTCGATTTCACGGCTTGGCTCCTCGTGTTGAATCTCTTAATCATCGCTTATCTTACCTGGGAGAACCACCAATCTTCGCGCTTTTGAGAGCAGGCGTTCTTCCGCTTCATCAATTTACACCTCCCTCGCCTTTTTCGCTTCCAACAAAAACCTTCCCGGTTGTGGTCACTTCTGCAGCAAAGCAGCCTTTTGGTGATTCCCGCTTTTTTCTTCCCTCTCACGGCCTCGCTTTCTTCACAAAGAATGGGCTTGAAGAGCACCTTGACTTGGGGAATGGGGTCAATTGGCTGTTGCCCTCCTCCCTTCGCAGACATCTCCAAAATAAATGTTATTTGGTGGTATGACGGATCTTCCCTTTGATCGAGATAGCCCGCCCACCTTTTCTTATGACTTTGGGCTTGCTTCACTCACCATCCAATCAAGAATCGAGCCAATTGAAGTCGGTGGTGGGTGAAGCCTCGACGCCGCCATTATTCTCGAAAGCCGTGGTACTAACTGCCAAAACTCCTAATGACTCATGATGCATTTGCTCACAATATCTATCTAAACTTTATATTGTGGCTTCAAATGCCTCTTTATGCAAAGTAGCCTCAAATTTTACAGATTCTCAAGAACCTATCTAAATACTCCCGCTTCTACCCAACATATACACGTTAGATCCTTCCACTATCACAAAGCTCAAAACATCGCTTAAATTCTTCTAATAATATACAATTTCTTTAAAATCGATGTATTTGGACGCAATGCTCTAAATGTGATACAAGAATCTCATAATGCATACCATCCTCTTCATCTATCTTCAAATTATAGATGAACTCGACACCACTTTCACAGATTGGTCCGGCTCGGCTCATGTATTTAGATGAGTGAGTTCGGCCAAACCTGATCATACTGGAGAGCCTCCTCTTCCTCGTTGGAGTTGGTTGTGTTATTGAGACAGACAACAAAACTCGCATTTCAAGGTTTGTTGGTTTCGCTAATTTATCGGAAAATGGTAGGGTTTCATTTGAGAGATTGAAGATTTAGGTTTAGGATTTTTCTGGCAAAGGAATTTTCTTGAGGATTTTGGGAATGAAGGGTTTGATAAAATTGGGCTTGAATGGCTTTGGGGGTATAAATAGTTTCGAGATTGTAGGAATTGCGTTGGTTAGGTGAAAAGCGACGTTGAGATTAATCTCCGATTAATGGTAACAAATGATCTTCCGAAAAGTAAGTCGCCAAAATATCCTCATTGGTCATTAATGTAACAGAGCATTAAAATGATCATGGACCTTCTTCGGGGAATTCAAAAGATCCCGCCTAAAAACATTCCTTAGGTGTTTTGTATTTATTGCAAATGATTATCGAAGCTTCACTTTAGCAATAAAATGAAGTCAATGAGTCATTACTTCAGACTAATTTCTCTCTATCGGGCCTTTACCGAGTAATCGAATTTGATAAAATGTCAAGATAATAATCGAAGTAATAATGGGTTCAAGATGACATCGAAAAATCGACCTTCAAAGAACTGAAGTTTCCCCGAGACTCGCCCAAGATTTATAATATCCCGAAGCCAAGAGAATTCGAGAAAACTTCATGCATCCGAAAACCTTCAATTTTTCAGATTTTACCTATACACCGATCTAACATCCATAATTCAATCCAAAGTTCTCAAATCTTGATTCAAATTTAAAGATTTAGTCAAGATATCGTACTTGTTTGTCAAGATGAATTTTCCCATCCTTATGTCTTTTTTCTCTATTATGATCTCCGATGAAGTGATGTCTAATATCCACATGCTTGATTCGATGTAATACCGATTTTGTGAAATAGCAATGGCACTATTATTGTCACAAAATATTGGTACTTCATTAGCTACAACTTTATAATCCCTTAATTGTTGTCTCGAGCCAAAGAATTGAAAGCACGAAATTTTCCTCGCAGCCCATGTATTCAAAATTTTCGAGTAATGGTTGCTACCGAGGTCCGCTTTCTTTAAAACCAAGATATCGCCATTTCCAAGAAATCGACAAGTTCCTCGTAGTGGACTTCCCCGTCAATTCTACACCTCCATAATCGCATTTGAGTAACCGCTAATTCAAGGTTATCATCACCGATACCATAATCCTCTATTCATCAGGCCCTTAAGATACTTCAAGATCTTTTAAGCAATTTCCATGTGACTAAATTTTAGATTAGCTTGATATCTCGCACATATCCCAACAACAAAATGTTATATCCGCCTTACTTGTCAGAGATAGAGAGCAATGATCCAATGATTCCTCTATAATCAAAGATGACGACCGATTTGCTTTTGTAATCGTGATCCATTTTGTAGTTAGTATTCATAGGAATCCTAATCGATTGCAATTTCAGTACACCATATTTGGCAATCGATCTCGTGTATTTCTCTGTTGATGAATATTCCTTCCTTTGATTGTTTCACTTGAAGACCTAGAAAGAAATTCATCTCCCCATCATCGACATCTCAACTTGCCTTTCATCGCTGTTGAAAACTTTTCACACAACCGATGGTTTGAGATCCAAAAATGATGTCATCAACATATATCTGAATCCAAGAAGATATCTTCCCATCTTCTATCCCGAACAAAGTTCTATCAACAAATTTTCGACAAAAACCATGGTCAGAAGAAAACCGAGAAAGAGGTATCATACCATGCTCGGGTGCTTGCTTAAGACCATACAAGGCTTTTCCGACTCCTCAGAACTTGGTCATTCTGGTTTGAAACCAGGAGGTTGTTCTACATAAACCTCTTCTTTAAGCACACCGCTCGAAATGCACTTTTCACATCCATTTGATAGATCGGGAACTTTATGTGGGCAAGATATGCAAGAAACAACTGATGGCTTTAGTCTTGCAACAAATGCAAAGGTTTCATCATAATCCAAGCCTTCTTCTTGAATAACCTCAGCAACTAAATTTTGCCTCATTGCTTTCTTACAATGTTGTTGTTTTCATCTCTTTTATTCTTAAACCCACTTGGTTCCAATGACATCACAGCCTTTCGTGTCTATCTACTAGCTCCCATACTTCATTCCTGAGAATTGATTCAAATTTCATCTTGCATAGAAGAATCCAATGAGAATCTTGTAGAGAGCTTCACCAAATCTCAAGAGTTCTTTTTTCGACAGAAGCAGCAGAATAATGCACTTTCACCATGGAACCTTTTTTTTTTTAACACCTTCGCTAGATCACCCAACAACTTTGCAGGATGACTATCTAACCAACTTCCTTCTTGATGTTCCCTTCGCCAAAGATCCTCAACATTTGAAATGTTAGGTTTAGCAATTCAAGAAACTCAAAACAAACAGAAAAGGAGAAAGGAAATCATCTTTCCTCGTGGGAAATTTATTCTAACATCACGAGACATTTGTTCCCTTTGGTTGATAGATTCAAAAATTGTCTCACCGTGACTACATCTTCATCAGCATCACATACCGAGTCCGAATCGTGTCTGCTCGATTGGTCACCTTTGTGTGGTTTTCTTTCCGGAGAATCTCACCATCCCGAAGAATTCCATCCCGAACTTCTTTGTTCGAGTCCGAAATACCCAATCATAGATAGTGACCGACTTCTTCTTTTTCGTTCAGAGATGATTTGTCATTCTTTTTGCCTAATCCGTGATCCTCGGTCAATTCATCCAAGATCATGTTCCTGCTTTTCCGAACACAAGAGATTCATCAAAAACAACATGAGGTGTTTTTTTCCACAATAAGAGTTCTACGCTTGTAAACTCGAAGTTTTTATCGACTTCCGTAATATCCTAGAATATTCCTTCATCGCCTTTTACTATCAAATGTTTTCAACTTATCTTTACCATTATCAGGTATGAAACACTTGCAACCAAACACGAAAAGAAAGAAACAAGAGGCTTCCTTTCATTCCAAAGCTCATAGGGAGTTTTGCCTCACTTTGGTCAAGATGGATCTGTTTCCGAGAGTAAGACGCAAAGGTTGACACCTTCAAATTTCAAAACCTTTAGAATATCACCTTCACTATCATTGTCCTCGCAAAATCTTTTCGTAGTCCTCGCTCTTCTTTCAAAGAACACCATTTTGTTGTTGTGGGTCCTTGCAAAATGATGTTTCATGTGATATTCCATTTGTCGCATTAATAATCGATATGATATGATTTATAAATTCAGCCTTTTATCACGATCCGGGATTTTGACCACACTCGTATTTTTTTCAATAATCGAGCCTTTTCAAAGAATTCGGCAAATTTTATCTCGAGTCTCTTTCATCGAGTAAGAATATGACCTAAGTATATCTTGAGTAGTCATCAACTACTACCAATGTGTATTTCCTCGCCATTAGTGCTCACCGTGTTATAGGACCAAAAGATCCATATGCAAAATCGAAGTATTCTTTCAAGAGAAACATCTACTTTGCTTTTTAAATGATGCTCTAACTTGTTTTCCTTTTCTCGCACGCATCACAAATATGTTCCTTAATCAACACTTCATTAAAGAACCCTCTCACAAGAGCTAATTCTGTTTGTTCGTGGTTTTGAAATTTCGTGATTCATTCTTTTTTATGCCATAACCAACTCGGTATCTCAGGGAACTTTTGAAGAACCAAACATGTATCTTTTAGGAGTTGAACTCCAATCAACAAGATACACATTTCTTTTCTAGTACCAAAGAAGAATATTTTCTCGTGGTTGTATAATCTTTCACATAACATAAGTTCTAGAGAACTCAACATTAAAAACCCTTATCACATAATCGCTTATTGAAAGCAAATTATGCTTCAATCCGCATACATATGAAACACCTGGATATGAACCGAGTCGATTTCCAAAGTTCCATATCCTTCACCGTCCTTCGAGTTATCTCCAAAAGTGATCTCAGGGCCTTTGTTCAACATAGTCATCGAGCATCTTCAATCCCGGCCATATATGTCTTGAACATCCACCGCCAAGATACCATACATCGTGGGCCTTTTTCATCTTTGCTCATCGCTATGTGATCTTTAATCACCAAGGCCTTTGCTTTTTCCCTAAAAATGTATCAATTTTTTAGTACCAATTTATGTAGGGTCCTACAAGGTTAGATGTTTTTTCGAATCCAAATTTGCTCGACAACCTAATCACTTTTGTAGTGGCTAATTTGTCTTCCATAAACATCAACATACACATTTACTACTCTAGCCTTTTTAGCTTTTTCTATGTATGTGTGCTAGCTTTTAACATGAACACGGGCTTTTGAATTTTTCGTTCAGCCTTTGCTTCATTTGTTTTGCTTTTGTGCAGCCTAAATCTTTGTTGACTCGGTCATATAACCTTTACCCTTAGGCAAGTGGGGTTCAGTTGTTCAGACCGAACTGGTCTTTCAAAGATAATGTCGAGGACTTGGTCTCTTCAGTTTGCATTCAGATTCTTACCGAGGCTTTTAAGTACTTCGTTCGAACCTTTTCTTACTTGAAAGTGCTCAGTTTTAAAATTTCACCGAGGTTCGGGCTTTTCCTACCGATCATTCGGGCCATCGAGACCATAGGTCCTTTTCCTCGTTTACAACTTTTGGCATTTTCTTCAACTTTGAAGTGTAGGTGCCATCGGTTTTTACAAAGATTGTCTTCAGCTACTTGACGCAAAGATTCGGGATGACCTTGTGAGGTTCTCCCCGAATGTATCCCAATCTAGATTTTATAGTGGCATCTCCGTAACTCAATTTCATCTATTACTTTAGATGCAGATTCAATAGAGCTAACTTCTTCTCACAAGACTATCCTCACAGCTTTGTAGAGTTTCACGCTTCTCGTGAGGTCATTGAACTTAGTTCGATTAAATAATCTCTTCAAGGATTTTCTAAATTTTCGCTTAGGTCACTATCAACTTCTTTCTTCTCGAGAGTTGTACTTTCGTAACATCCAGTTCATCAAGAGCTCCCATTAATCGAGAAGTGATTTCAAAGATTTTAGAGTCTTTCCATTTTAGATTTTCAAAGAAAATTTTGTTGCTTCGAAGTTATTCTCCGCTTGAGTTCCTTATCCATCATAAGGCTCTCAAAAAATCCATTAGAAATCGATCACATAAATGAACTTGATAACTTATGTGTGCTTGTGTAGGGAGCAACAATGTAGAAAGAAGAATTTACCTCCTCCTCAATGGCCATCGACAAATGTCATCACTTTCACCGTCTCGAGAATATCTCATCCGAAGAGCTAGATCCTCCTTCGTAGTGTTCTTTCTTCTCGCAACCATGACCTTTTTGCTTGAGAACTTTTTTGTCTCTTTTTTTGCTTGCCTTTCTTTCTCTCCTTAGCACTCAACTCGACAATCATACCGAAGTGACCTTTCTTTTCGTAATTGTAGCATCCGCTGCATCATCATCCCGATCACTTTCTTCTTTGACTTGAGTCCTTCCTTTCGACGAAGATCCCCACCAGTCCTTCGTCCATCTTCTTCTGATCTTGATCCGTTTTAGAGTTCTTCTGCACCGTGATTCCCCTAGTTTAGCTTTTTATATTTTCCATATCGACTATTAAGTTTTCAAACCTCCTTGCCATCGCTAGTATTTATCCTCAAGCTCATCCCGATTTTTAAGAAGGGAGTTCTTAGACTTTTTTAGTTTTATTGTGTTTTATCTTTTGGCCTTAAAAGCCACATTTTATTAGATGATGAATCATCTTTGCCGCCACCTTTTTTAGATTTCTTATCAATTACAAACTCATAGCCTTCAAATTTCGTAGAAGACTTGTTGATATGGCATCAATTAATGTTATTGGTGTTTTCAATCACCACCGCATGTATATCCCATTTCTTAGAAAGACCTCTAAGAATTTTCAATGCAATTTCTTTGTGGATATTTCTTTCCAAGTGCATTTAGATCATTCATAATACTAGTGAATCGACTTCCAATTTGTCAATTGATTCACCTTCTTCCATTTCAAAACTATCAAACTTTCCTATTGCAACCGAAAGTTTGTTTTCTTTATATGATATGTGCTTTCAAGCACATTACACATAAGGTATCCAAAATTTCTTTCGGGCAAGATATAATGAGAGATCATTCCCATCACACCATCATCAATTGAACAGATAGTGTGTCTTTGGAATGTAGTCTAGATTGACTAACTTTCTCTCCTCGAGTCAGTTGGTCATCGACTTAGGAAATTCTCGCTTCAGATCAATTCTCTCATCTTCGAATCCGATTCACTACGCTGAATTTGAATGGTCCTTCAGAGACCACTTCCACATCTGCTCATGTTTGAATACGTGAGCCTCGCATTCTCCCTCCATAAATCATAGTTCTCCACCGAGAACATGGGAAGTTTCTTAGAAGACAATTTAACTCGGTCTTTAAGACCAAAACAAATAAGATCTCAGATAGACCACAAGTATTTTTATCAAATAAAACTTTGGTCAACAAAGCAAATGGTCAAGCTTAACCACCGCTTCCGATACCACTTGTTGGTCCCGGGTTTACACGTAATACGGGGAATACACGGTTTCAAAGATTTTTAAAAATTTTTTTACCGAGGTCAACTTGGGTCGATAATCCTCAAGATTAGGTCCCGAGAAGCACAAATCACTCGAGTCAAAGTCTATCGAGATAGATCCCGAAAAGCTTTCGTAAACCCCAGATAATCCTTAATCGAGTCCCGATCTGAGGTCCCGAGTTGTTTGATCGATAACTAACTTCATCAAACCCTCGTAAGAGTAAGTTTAGTTTGCAACTATCTCGGTCGCTAACTAATGGTTGGCCCTTTAGTTTATACTGCTTTTAAGCTTTGGTCGAAAACCTTCCTTTATCGGAATAGTGATTAGGCCGTGATTCAATTATATGCAACTTCCATGATTGATTCCAACTGAATTCAAAGGAAAATACGCTTTCAAACTCAAGATATGCAAATGTATAATCAACGATAAGGAAAAGCAATAAACAACACAAAGAAGCTTTAAAGTGGTTCAGAGACTCAAGCTCCTACGCCCACTCTCTCTTCCTCGAGAAATTCACTAATCACTTCGAAGCTTTTTTCAGAAGTTTACTTACACAACCCAAATGAAGTTTTTACCCAACTTACTTTTCCATACCTTGAACTTTCTCCGACTACCTCCGTAGTTTACTTACTCAAACACAAACAAGCTTTCAGACTACTCCCAGAGTCTTACTAACTTCTCCTCTAGAGCTTTCCGACTACTCCGCCAGAAGTTTACTAACTCTTTACAACTCTTCTCACCAACAAACACACTCCAACTACCTTCAAAATGGTTTGGGGTTTCTGGTTGGTTTCAACTAGATGAGATATCCTTTACAATGAAGTACAATGCAAAGGCTAGATATCTCGACTAAGATTCGATATGTCTTATCAAGCTAGGCTTAGTTTAGTGAGCTCTCTTCAATATAAAAGCACTATGGGAAATTCAAAGTTTTTGAGTGCTTTAACTTTATGAATAATAAGTTTGAGCTCTTGAATTGCTTACAAATTTCCCTTAACCTTACAATGTAGAGGGTCACAAGTATTTATAGGCATACACCAAGGTCACTCTTTGAAAACTATCCATTGTAGAGATAACTTTTGAGTTTCCTCTTATGGTGTGTGAAGAATGACTATATTTAGGTTTGAAAACTCCCTAACACGTTTTTAGGCAATAGCCTTCATGTAGCGGGTCTTCACTTTTTTGCGATCGAACTTTTGTACTTCGACATCTTTTTTCAAATGGAATTTCGCCATTCATTAAAGATGATGGTATTTGTTGTTCTTCCTTTTTTGACTTTTGTCTCTAGTTAAAGGTAGACACCTTCAACGGCTCTTTTGGTTACAAACTCTGAGTTAATATAACCTTAACAACACTCTGACTTAGTTTCTTTTGTCTGCATTTGAATGTCTTGGCAAATATCTATTTCTCTAAGGAATCGCGATCTTCTCAGTATTGCATCCTTCAGATAGATATTCTCAAAGGCTCTTTAACATTCAGTTTATATCGAGCATTCATTCAAGATATTATTGAAGTCTTCATAATTATCTTTGCCTTGATTATCCTTGATCTTCCTTCATTTTCTCGCCTTTCGGTCTTCAGTCTTACGAGTCTTGGTCTTCTCGAGTCTTCGAGTCTTTCGAGTCTTCAGAGTCTTCAGAGTCTTCTGAGTCTTCACAGATATACTGACTGATATACTGAATCTTCATGTTGAGTCTTCAATTCCTCAATTTCATACCGAAGTCTTCAAAGATCTCGGCCATCTAATCGAGTCTTCATTCTCGGGCCATATCGAAGTCTTCGTAAACTTCCAGTTTTCATATCGAAACTTCAGCTTCGAAACATACTGAGTCTTCAGAATCTTCAGATCCTAACCTGATCTATATCTGCTGACTATACATTTTGCAGATATCATCCTGAATACTCTAAATCTGAATCCTGACTTAACTATCAAGATTATCCTGAACATGTCATACTCAGGGGTTTTTGGGATCTAATCAAAATCATATATCTTTATTAAATTCATCTCCCAACAAAATCCATACTATTCTGTAAGTTCTGCAGCTTTTTCAGGCTGGTTATCTTCCTCTCATTAGTCCACATCAGCTGAATTCTAATTAATTAATATATTCTTGAGTTTCTTCCCGAGTCTTGATATTCTCCATAGTCTTGAGTTCTTCTTGCGAGTCTCGTGATCTTCAAAGACATATTGAGTCTTAAGTTCTATCTCGAGTCTTGAGTTTATTTGAGTCTCATGTCTTCAATAATATTATCTTGAAAAAGTCTTGAATCTATCCGATTCTTTTCCCGTTTATCAATGTCTCATAGTCTTCAAACCATACGCGATCCTTGGTGTTTATCTTAAGAAATCCCATATCTTCAAAGGTCTAAATGATATAATGTTCAGTCTTGGGTTTATTTGAGTCTCAGTGTCTTTAGTGACATAATTTGTCTTGAGTTTATCCGAGTCTCGATTTTCTCGAATCTTGATTCTCTCTGAGTCTTGAGTTTCTCTCGAAGTTTGATTCTTGAAACTTCATCGAATCTTCGTTCTTCGTAAACCATCGAGTCTCGGAGTTTCTTGATTCAGCATTCTTCTCTTTAGCGATCTTGTAATAATCGTGTATTTATCTTGACTTTCGAAAGAAATATATGTTCATCTCTCTTGATAATTTACATCCCCGACCCTCGTGTCAATTTTATTTCAATGAACTCGCATCATTTGACCCAATATCCGATTTAAATATATGTTGATCAAATGATCCCGAAAGATCGATCAACACATCTTTAGGTTAACATCTCAAATATCATCGTGTCAAGACATCAAAGTTAGCATATTAGGTTATCATATATGATCTCAATCACGAGGATGGTGATCTTGAGTCTCCGAAACTATCTCGACAGCAACCTTCTTTTGATTTTCCCGCTTTAGCTTTTCTTCACATTTGATTTTCAAGAAAACACAACATCGGACTTAACTCCCAACTCATCTAACTCATCGATCTCGACCATCTCATCTTTCACCTTCGTCCGATCTCGATCATCTTCTTCGATTTCGTGAGTTCCTCAACTTGTTCTTTCGCTCACCCTCAACTTGTTATCCAGAAATTAGCTTGAATAACACAAGTTGATAATGTTTTGGCATAATTCATCAAAACTAAAATATCCCAACAATTTCCCCCTTTTTGATAATGACGCCAAAACATTAAAAAATATGCATTTTTTAAAGAAACGAGTTGTCGTTTAAAAAAGATCATTCAAGTGATCACATTAAAAGTGATCTTTTGAACTCCCTCGCCTGATACCAATTGTTTGTCCCTGAAAAAACCCATGAAATGCGTAAAAATCATGAAATGCATATAAAAAATCGGGTGAAGGAATGGTGATTCCAGATTTTTATGTTTTAAGTCCATGTGTTGTGTTTTGCTTATAAACGAATGCATATGACAAGATAAGAGCGTAAAGCAATAAAGAATACAACAAAGTATAGTGGTTCGTAGACTCAAGCTCCTACATCCACTCTCCCTATTCCTAGGGAAATTCCTACAAACTGGACTTATCACCCTCTCGCCTCTGCCTCCGAGATATTTAACGAGCTCTCACTCAAATCGACTTATCACCCTCTCTCGGTTCGGGCCTCGACTTATCACCTTCACAGGATCGCCACAAGCTTTCGTGCTAACTCACCGTAGCTTACTCACTTTTTCTACCTTGAGTTTTCTCGGCCGACTCACTACAAATTACTTAACTTTTTACAACTTCACAAAACTACCTAACAATAGGGTTTGGGTTTGGTTGATGTCTCCAACTAGGTTGAGATTTTCCCTTACATTTGTTTAAATTTCAATGCTAAGGTTGGGAAAATCTCTAAGCTTATGATATATCGGAAAGGTTGCTTAGATAGGGTTTTAGAACACTCTTGAATATATTTGTATGTCTACGCACTTGTGTCTATGGTGGGAATGCTTGAGTATATGTCTTCTTGGCTCAGAAGATCTTTTGCCACATTCTCCACACTTAATTTGATGGAAGATTCAGATTTATAGTGTGGATTTGAATGTTACCGATTGGAGAGAATCACATTCAAATCCATACTATTCAAAGAAGTTCCGCAGAACTTTTTCAGCCGGGTTTCTTCCTCTCATTGGTCCACGCCAAAAAGAATTCTAAATTCTATATTCTTTAGTTTCTTCCCGAATCTTGAAGATTCTCCCATCTTTAGGTTCTTCTCGAGAATGTGATCTTCAAAGACATACTAAGTCTTGATTTTATCTCGAGTCCCACAGTTTATCCAAGTTCGTGTCTTCAATATATTCCGAGTGTCTTAATCCTATCTCGAGTCTTCGATTTATCCTAGTCTCATTTTCGCATGACATACCGAGTCTTGATTCTATCTCGAGTCTTAAGTTTATCTCAACCTAGATGAGACATCAATCAAACCTTCGGTCTTGAACCGAAGTCTTGAAGTTTATCCGAGTCTCATTTTTCGGGAAAATCAAGATGAGTCTTGATTCTATCTCGAAGTCTTCGTTTTATCCGAGTCTCATTGACATACCGAAAGTCTTGAGTTTATCTCAGTGATAAGTCCTCCGATGCTAACCTTGAGTCTGATAAGTCCACTTTAGCGAGAGCTTTGAATATTCAGAAAGTTTAGGGAGATATGTCCCTGCCCAGGAATTTCCTCAGAAATCTCTCGCCTTCTGGATTTCTTGTAGAGTCTTGAGTTCTCGCAACCACTATACTTTATCAAGTTCTTTATTGAAATTTTAAATTCTTATCTTTATCATATGCATTCATTATAGCAAAACACAACACATGGACTTAAACGCAAAAAATTTAGAATCACCATTCCTTCACCCCTTTTTTTTTTCATATGCATTTCATCGATTTTTCCGGATTTCATGGGTTTTTTTCACCGATAAACACGAGGTTTTCGGGATTTTCCACAATCTTCAAGGTGTTTTCAGATAGCATCAGCCCAAGAGGAGAGCATATCAGTTTCATATTCGGTGCGATCACGCAAGATGATCGATCTCATCCGCCATCTTCCGATTCAGAACCTTCTTCTTACGATTTGTTGGCTTTAGCTTTTCTTCACATTTGATTTGCATAACTCATCGCTAACTCCGGAACTCATCTAATCTCGATCGGTCTCATCATGAAATTTGTGTATCGATCTCGATCATCTTCTTCTGATTTTGTGAGTTCCCCCTCAACTTGTTCTTTCATTCCCCCTCAACTTGTTATTTGTAAATTAGCTTGAATACACGAGTTGATAATGTTTTGGCATAATTCATCAAAACTAAAATATCCCAACAAATTGTTGTCTAATTCTTCTTATACAAGAATACAACCCGATAAACTTGGAATAATCATCCACGACACAGAGTATATTTGCGTCCCACGAGATCGACCGTAATCGGGTCCAAATAAATCCATATGGAGCAGCTTGCAATATCTATTGGATGCTAGTCCAGGGATACCCTTGAATGAGGCTTTAACCTGTTTTCCCTTCTGACATGCGACACATGTCTGATCATTAGAGAATACCTCATTCGGAAGTCCCTCAACCAAAGACATCCTTGCTATCTTGTTAAGAGTTTTAAAGTTCGGATGACTCATTCTTTTGTGCGAGCCAACTCGCTACTTTTTTGGAACTCTTAACAATCAGCATGCATTTCTTGACAACTGCTCCAATCAACAGATAAATCGTGACTTTCCTTGAACCAGCTTAACAAGATCTATTGAGTAGCTCGATTCCTTATAAAGACACCGATCACCGAGAACTCAACACCAATTCGTTGTCGCAGACCAGGAAACTAATAACAGTTATGCTTTAAACCTTTGACATACGAGACTCAAAGAACATGTACATCATCATTCTCTAAGGTTTCAATCCTCCGGTAAAACCAAAGTTATCATCACCAAAGAGTACACGCTGGCCTTCTTGTTCTCGTGTAAGAGCTAAGGAGATGTTTGCTTCCAGTCATGTGCCTTGAGCACCCACTATAGGTGTACCAAATAGTTGCTTGTACACCTCCTTTGTTGGCCAAACCCACGCGAACCTCCTGCAATCAAGTCGCTTTTTTGGTACCTTTTTGGATTGGGTCCCGAGGATTAGAGTTGGTTTTAGGGATCCATACAAAACAGGGTACTTCTATTGTAATCGATAGATCGTAAGTCCCGATTTGTCTCCCATAAATATCTACATAATCATACATCTCTTCATATGCATTCTCGATCAAGATGATTATTTGTGCGAGCCTTGAGTGAATCGTAAGACTTGGGATTTTTTTTGCAGCTTTTGTCTTCTTTTTAACCCAAAGGGGCTCAAAGAAATTTCTAGGTTTCGATTGTAAGGGTAGGTACGATCGCTACCATTAAAAGATTCATATCTTTTTGGCATAGATGGTCTTAGCAGTTTACCTTTAGCTTGCTTGTTAGGCAATGAATTTCTCGATTAGGTTTCAGATTAGATTTCCTTTGACAGTTGTCTTTTCGATACCTAATCACCGATCAAAGTTGAGGTCTCTTCAAGAACCGGTTCTTCTCGTGATTCCTACCGATGCTTAATCGCTTGGGTCCATTTCTTTACCTTTTCTCGATTTGGCACTTGCCTTACTTGTTCAAAGTCTCTTTCCTTATCGATACATATTTTGCTTTATGTGTATCTATATCGAAACTCGCTTGATTACACCTTTTTGAAGTGAACCGCATTTTTTTTGAGGATGTAGAAGGGTTTTCATACCCAATTCCCATCTTATTAGTTGTCGCTCGAAAAATAGATGTTCATATCCCGAACGGTTTTTGAATATTTTGAGAAAACTCCGTATTTTCTTACGAAACTATCCTCGCTAATTTCGTACACTCATGTAGCGGAAGAGTTCATCAAACTTTGCTTGTAAGATTTTAAAATCATCACCTTTGTCGCTTATTGATAGCTAGTTGTTCCTTAATCGCTTTCCCCGATCGAAGAATTAACTTTCGAACTTTCATTTCGCTTATCTTCGAGAAAGCAACAAATTTTATTTTAGTTCACCGCTTTTATCGACAAAGATTTTCCTTAACAAGTCGAGTATTTTAATCCTACCTTATCATTTTCGCTTCCACTATCGTATAAGTGTTCATCATGCGTTAGAGAGATCATCAAGCAATTGCTCGCAATAGAACCGCAAGTCAATCTCTCCAAAGGTGTGTTAATTATAGCTGATGTGGAAACTGAAAGAGCAGAAGGTTTAGAGGTTACCTCAGATTGGTCTTCCTCCTTAGCCATCAGATAGATTTCATCATCAAAAGAGAATATCGATCATCGTAGTCGAGAAATCATCGCTGCTTATCATATAAAAGTCCTCTCATCGATGAGTAGCCGAATCCTCGTAAAGCGATAAGAATCATCAATTTACGACGTATCGGCAACCATGGCTTTCCCCGCCTCTATAACAGAGCTCTCTTCTATTCCGCTTCTTTCTCTTTCTTTTGAGTCGTCCGGGCAATCATTGTAATGACCTAGTTTCTCACAATTGAAACATGCTCCACGATCCACGTAACTTCTTCGCCAGTGAGTCATTCCGTCAGTAGAATCTTTCGTGATTACCCGTCTCGATTGTAATCGAATTTCTTCTCTCGATTTGTTATATATTCTTTCATCGACCGATCATCTCTTTTCTTATCTTCTCTCGATCCTTTCGTGATCTTCTTCGGTCATCGATCCGTCCTTTTTCAGAGATCCGTCACCGGTCTCCTATCTCTTCCTCTCGTTGTTTTGATAATCCCTCAGAAAATCTGCGATACTTACCAAGTTGAATGTTAGATTTTTCAAGTTTTCTCGTTAGCAAAGCAACTGCTCGGGCTGGCTTATAATATTTCCAATAGGTTCAAGAGACTTTGAGTTGATGTTGGTCTGCTTTGAATGCAACTAATTTTGATGTGGTGTGGTGGCAAAGCAAGTGACTCGCCTTCTTCTTTTTTGCCCTCTTTCGATCGGATCGAACTCATGGGCTTTAAGACTCGTGAATAGTTGCTTTGGCTTCATCTTGGCAATATCTTGACAATCCTTTATTACAAAGACTTTCATATCCCACTTCTTGGTTAGAGATCTCAAGATCTTGTAATTGATGTCTTTATCCCACATTTCTCGCCCAAGTTCCCGTAATATGTTGATCGACATGGTGATTCTTCCATCGAGCTCATTGATGGTTTCATTTGGTAAAGATCTTTAAGTTCCTCGAATTTCACCAGCCTCAAATTTTTGGTACCGCTATCTTTAATCGAGATCATTTCCTTCACACATTTCAAAAAGTCAGATCCTACATCCTGCTTGGTCGTCTTGAGATACTTTATCTTTTTCACCGGTTATCTTGTCCATGGTCTTCATGATTATGTGTCCGCTATCGATCCAGAGTGTGTATAGCTTCTTCAAAGATCCATCGTATAGGCGGACTCTTTCTCGACAAGACTTCCAACCGAAAAAATCGATCACCTCCAACAAATTGGGTTGTCATGATAGATGATGATGGGTCCTCAATCAAGAACTTCCATCATCCCGCCGCTATTGATCCCGATGGTTGCTCATGTATATCGGGTCCACCGCATATACTCATCAATGGAAAATTTAGACAAATCATGATACATACCAAGTATTATCCATGCCGATCGTGAGTTTGAAAACGAATGAGATTTGAAAAAGGTTTTTCAAGATCGCCTCAAGTGACCACAAAGGTTCTTCCTCAAGAACCGATTATATTCAAAGCCGCGGGTCCGTAGGAGTTCAACAATTGGTACCATCCGAATCGATCTATTTGAAAACCCCCGCTTCGTAAAAATGCATATATTTTAATGTTTTAAGGCCATTATCAAAAAGGGGAAATTGTTGGGAAATTTGTATTTAGTTTTGATGGAAGTTCCAAAATAGTTTAGTAATAGACCAATCGGACTAAGAATGATCGATGTCTTAGAATCGTTAGTTAGGATGACCAAATTTAAATGTATAGACAAATGATGTATATGGAAGGTCACATATTGAGGGGAACTCAATATGTATAGGTCGTCAAGTAATCGAATGATCGCTTAATCGATGATCGTGAAGACATGAAGCCAATAGCTCAGAAGATCTGAAGATCAGAAGACTACCAGAAGATCAAGATCCGCACTGAAGGCTCTACATCAAATAACAATGTGTCCGACCGGGTCCTATTACAAACTATTTTGGAACTTCCATCAAAACAAAATACAAATTTCCCAACAATTCACAGTTCATTCATCCCTCAACTTTAATTTTGTTAACTGACATCAACGTTTACTCTATTTAACTTTAGGATTAATGTCCTCAATAGTCAATAAGCTCGTATAGGTCTAGAAACAAAGTTTTTAGTGGACAAGTCTCTAGAGGGGAGGGGTGAATAGACTTCTGAACATTTTCGTGGGATCAGGTGTGAATAGCAAGTTTGCCTGATCAGAGTGCATGTGAATCAGTTTGGACTGATATCCAACTTACTAATCGCTTGAGAGCAGATCAATTCGGTGTCTATCAGCTTAACTGATGTGCGGAAGATAAGTTTAGCCCGTGTGAAAAACCGGTTTACTAAATCAGGTTCTAAGTTATCTGTATCGGATCAGATGACAAAGTGTCAAACTAATCAGATCAGTTGTTTGGTACAAATCTGATCCAGAATTAAAATATGCATGCAGTAGTTAAACAGGTGTGTGCAGATAGAGTAAAACAGGTCAAGCAAATTAAGGCACACAAGATTTTTATAGTGGTTCAGATAACTTGTCCTACGTCCACTCTTCCCTATCAGCAAGGGCGCCAACTAACCAACTGGACTTAGATAAATGTGTAAGTCCAACACATTGCAACAGATGTTTCAAGAGTTCTCACTCAATCAATCCCAGAAATCAGAACTAGAAACCCTAGTCTGAAATCTTGCTAAATGAAACTTAACCTAACACTTGGTTTGTGTATAAGATTTGAGTTGTTCCAACAGGAATTCTATCCTAGTTTCTGAGTAGCCTAAAGCTAAAGGATAAGAATTCTATGCTAAGAACTATGGGATGAACACTTAGAAAATATTCTTGATTTTGGCGTTCTTACAAAAAATTGTGTATAGCTTGAGCTTGATGATAATTTCTGTAACCATACTATGAAGGTTTGATTGCATATATATAGGCACAAAATCAAACTAGCCCTTGGACAGAAATTCAAATTTTGGTCTACTTAAGGTAGGGTTGCAGGCTTGATATGACGTGAGCAGAGGCGGCATGGCCGAAAGCATGCAAGCTTGTCCTTTCTAGCTGTTTGACTTTTAAGCACTTCGTCCTGCAATGTCAGCTCCGTACATACATGTCTTGCTCTCATTGGTTATCAAGTACACTAATTCAGTGTTTGAATTACCAACTTAGGTTGACATTCTTCTCATCTGATGAACTCGTATGACTTGGTGAACCTTCGGTTGTCACCTGATTGAGCTGACCTGATCAGTCCAAACTGATCAGTCTACCTGATTTAGTCTTCTGATGCAGGTTGTCTTAGCACAACTAGCAGACTCTTCTTCGTTCTTCTGATGTAGGTCTTCTGGTCTTGTTACCTAGTAGTCATCTGATTCTTCAAGTCTTCTGAGTCTTCTACTCTTCTGATCTTCACCTGATCATATGACTAGCCGATCTTCTGGTCTTCACCTGATCTTCTGATCTTCTTCATGACAACCTATATACATATTGAGTTCCCCAATATGTGATCTATCTATTACATCAGCTGACTATACACTTCAGTTGTTCATCCTATCCTAGTTTCTAATTCATCAGTCGGCTAACAGGTCTGACTGGTCCTATTACAACTCTTTTAAAACTTCCATCAAAACTACAAATTTCCCAACATTTGGCTACTAGTTATTATTCCTTAATTATACTCAATTGAAACAAGCTCTCCAATGATTATTTTTAACTGAACCGTCTATATACGATCTAAATTTAATCCAGCCAAAAGCATTAAACTCTATGATAAAGGACAAACAAATTCCCGAATACGCAAGCTCGATTCGAAAGAATCCGATTTAAATCTCCCTAGCCAAATACTAGTTGCTACCAATTGCCAAAAATCTGCAACAGTTACGGATTACAAATTTATGAACTAGCAGACATACAAGAATAATCTAACCTAGGTGATCACTCTAAATTAAATATCCAAGTATATTGAAAGTTAAATTAAATGAAATAAGTAATCCCAAAATAAATATTATAAACGTCTCAAATCAAATAACAGACATTAAAATACGAGTTCAGAAATTCCTGAAATTGAAATAAAAATACTAACTAAACATGATTATTGGCATATTCCCGGTCTTCTCTCTCCGATGCTCCCTGCCGTGTGTGACCTTTTTTCTTCTCTCAAAGTTGGCGTATATCCTCGCCCATAATTCTCTCGTGTGTTGCCTCTCTCTAAGCTTTAAATAGTAGATTTAATAAGTCCATTACTCATGGGCTTTAATCCAAACCTTTATGTCGGCTAATCCTTGAATAGGTAAACCTGAGGCTTGGATTCTCAAATCTCTTCTTGCTATCGTATCTTATCAATTAAGCATATTAACAAATAATTTATGGGTCTTTTCTTAATAAAGATCCGATGTGGGCTTCAGCAATACCAATTAAGGGCCCAACAACTCCTCACAAAAGTCACCTAAATATACTCAAAAACACAAGAATAGATCAGGTGTGAAATTATACAATCAAAATGCACATAAGTAATTAATTATGTCATCTTAATATAAACCGAGTCCAATAAATTGCATTTTAATCTATTAAAAAAATATGCATAATTTATCACTTACCAGTTGGCTATGATCTCTTTTGTTTTGTGAATACAAAAGGATATCATCAATGTAGACAAGGGTACTATGCATAATGGGTTCAAAAATTTGGGCCATGGCTTTTTGGAAAAAGGAGGGTGCAACCTTAAGCCCAAGAGGTAAGACGGTCCATTGGTATTGGGCCATAGGTATGCAAAAGGTTGTTTTATGTCTATCTTTGGGATCAACTCCTATTTGCCAAAAACCAGATTTTAAATCAAACTTTGAGAAGACTTGGGCTTTAGAAAGATGGGCCAACAACATATGAGTACGGGGTAGAGGGAATTTATCATCTTGAAGAAAATGGTTGAGAGGTTTTTAGTCAATGACTAACCTTTTCTTCCCCCATGCTTGTTATGCCCTTTTGTTGACATAAAATGCCGGACAAGCCCAGTTTGATTTAGTGGCTTCTATAAGACCAAGGTTGAGAAGCTGATTACACTCTTGTTTTGCTACTGCTAACTCTTCAGGGGTCATTCCAGGATGCGTTGCCTTTGTAGAATTGATGTCTTCGTTTATCTTAAATGGTAACTGACGAAAATGCTTCATTTTCCCAAAAAGGGAATGGATAGATGAATTCTGAGTGAGATTCTGCATAACAACCCTTTAATTCGTCAAGACTTGGTTGATAATCTCCTGGATCTTCTTTTAGAGAGAACAACTTCTGGATGGGAGTATATGGTAGGAATATCCTCTTGTAATTAACTCCTCTTGGATGATGTTGTAACACAAATAAAACCAAACACGGGTTTAGCTATACTATCGGCAAGTCGTCTTCCAACCACCCTTATCTAAAGGCGACTTGGGAACTAAGGAACAGGGGAAACCACACTTGAACCATCACTCCAACAAGTCCAAATGTAATTCACTCACCTCCATTGTACACAGAATCCTCACAGGTCTCTAGGCGACTCACATTGAGGCCTCCACAAGCTGGAAGTGACTTGCACCGATCAAAAGTCATACATTGCGGCAGTCAAAAGGGAACACTCGACAAGCCATGCGATTCGCCTCAAGTCCGCCCTCATGATAGGCGCCAAGATTAAAGATCAAGACCTCGACCTAACGAGAAAGTGGCGGGCCCTCCGAGACCAAGCCTTTTTAGTGCACTTCCTTTATGTAAATTCCTGCCCAAGAGGCGAGAATCATAGTATAAATAGGCCTACACGGCCACACTTGTAAGAGGTTGAAAAACTTAGATTCTTAAGCATATACTTGATATACAAATACCTGGCTTAGACGCCCCCAGACGTAGTCTTGTTCATAGGACAAACCAGTTCATCAATTTCTTGTTCATTTTACCTGTTTTGATCACCCATACTCCAAAATAACACACAATTATTGTTACGTTGGCCTAAATATAAACCAACCACAACAATTGGCGTCGTTTCTGGGAATCACATTTCTATTGAATCGCAAAGCATTCTTAGAAGCCTCACTCAATCCCTATCTCGTCCTACTAGGGCGATCAACCAGGAAAATGCTGCTGGACACAAAACCGACGCATGCGACGGTGCCGAGGCTTCCCGAAGTTCAAACCATTTGCAATGATCCCGTTAGGCCATCCTGCCAACACCCCCGACTAGTGGGGTCTCATCCGAACACCGGAAGATGTGAAATCCATCACGACTGTCATCAACAAGAGGCGCCTCGATTTTGATGGCCCGGATGAGCAATCTCCGATCAAAAAGACCACCCACGACATTGAAACTTACAAAGGTAAGGGCATCCTCATAAAGGGATGGTCAACGGGCCAAGTGGCCTATGACCCGGAGACACGCCGACTCCTGGAGAAACCTGCAGGATCGAACACTGTGGTCAACCGCCTCGGGAATCGGGGGGCTCAGAAAGCGTTGATGATCATCGAGGATGAGGCTCAGTCTCAGCCTCGAATCACAGGATAGGTGGAACGCGACCTTGAATTGGCGCTAAACATGCATCATGGCGAACTGCCACGAGGCTCGGCCTACCACCGCGGCGACAGGCAAGAGGCCTACCCGACCATGGATCCTCGCGACGCTCAAGTCGCGGCATTGGCAAGGACTGTTCTGCAGTTGCTGAACCAAGTGGAGAACATAATGGGCTGATGGGGATGGATAACGTCGTCATCTTAGATTCTCCACTCGGAACCATAGTCACTCTGGCACCGACCCAGAGGAAAATCAGTGTAGCGGCCCTAGATCGCTACAGCGGGAACTCAGATCCAAAGGTCCATGTAGCGAAATATAACTCCTACATGGCCTCCATGGGCGCATCCGACTCGACCAAGTGCAGGCTATTCTCACTAACATCGATGAAGGAGGTCGTGGAGCGAAGAAAAGTTCCAATAAAACTGGGGGCCAATACAAGGCACCCGGCAGCTTCAAGCCTTTTGAAGAAAGCATTCGGTGAAGCTGATGGAGGCTCTAGGCATGACGCCTGGTCATGTCTACACCCAGATCCAGGGATGAGACATGCTCCATCCACCTCGTCCCATCAAGGATAAGAGCAAGCATAACCCTAAGAAGTTCTGCCATTATCATGCACAAACAGGTCACTACACTAGCGAGTGTAGGGACCTACTGAAGTAGCTCAGGAAGCTATATGAGGATGGTCGTCTAGACGAGTTCGTCAATAGGGTTACCGTTCTATACAGGGGGAACAAGCCCTAAGAAACCCTGACCAGAATGCAAGAGGTCATCAATAGGGTTACCGTCCTATATAGGGGGAACAAGCCCTAAGAAACCCTAACCAGAGGGTCGATCAGGGTGACCATGCCCGAGGAAGCGGGAGGTCGCGTGATCCATATCATCTCCTCTCTTGGGACAGTAGGAGGTCTCTCTTTGACCTCCTCATCAAAGCGGCGCCTGAAGGCCAAGGTCAGAGAAATGGAGAACGCCCAGAGGATGGTGTTGTCGGTCTTCTCCGTGGCCGAATAAACCAGCAAGATCAAATTCGATGAAAAAGAAAAAACTAGAATCGTCTACCCAAACATCGATCCCCTAGTGATCAAGGCCAACATCATAGGGACGACTGTATGCCGACTGTTGGTCGATAGAGGAGCGTTCTGCAACATTCTCTTCAAGAAAACTGTGCGACCACACTGTGAAAGGCTTCGGGAGCGCAACCGTGAAGCCGCTCCGAATTATCTGCCTGTCCGTCGAGCTAGTATCTACTCTAGATGAGAAGGTTAGGAATACTAGGCTTCTCGATTTTCTTGTAATCGACCTCCCGAGTACCTACAATGGGTTTCTCGGGAGGCCGTTT
Organism: Stenogyne calaminthoides; assembly: GCA_037126765.1. NCBI lineage: Eukaryota > Viridiplantae > Streptophyta > Magnoliopsida > Lamiales > Lamiaceae > Stenogyne > Stenogyne calaminthoides. The sequence continues at coordinate 15,359,856 of JBBCBC010000019.1, read as the reverse complement.
GAGCATGAATTTGAGGCTGCGTCCTCTACATTTTATTTTTGTGTAAAGTTCCCCCACCAGAAGTGGGCTGGTCGGCACTGTTAAGGGCGATCAGGTGATGCAAGGGGTTATTTGCTTTACTCTTCGTCTTGTTTCAATTCTGTATTTAAATCTAGCAATCACATACTGGTAGTAGAAGAGAAGCCGCGATGACCTCGATCCACGAATGGGGCCAGAGCCTGAAGAGTTTATGCTCGAGGTTGAAATCGACGATCCCTGACAGGATGGTACAAGAGCGGTCCCGGGGAAGAACTCGAGAAAGTCAAAGTAGACTTGGCTCGATCTGATCTAGAAGTTATAATAGGCTCCAAGATATCAGGCGACCTAAAGGGGGAAGTCATCGAATTTATCAAAAAGAACTTGGTCGTATTTGCATGGTCTCACAAAGATATGATCGGCATCGACCTTGAAATTGCCTACCACCAATTGCACATGGACCGAACTCAGAGGCCGATAGCCCAGAAAAGGCAAAAGTTCAGCTCGGAGAAATATACAGCTCTTGCCATGGAGATGAAAAATTACTGGATAACGACCTGATCATGCAAGCCGGCCAGCCGCAATGGGTTCCCCATGCCTCACATCGACCACCTGATAGATAACACAACTGGTCACGAGTTGATGTCGTTCATGGATTTCTTCACAGGCTACCACTAGATAGCAATGCACGAGCCAGATAGGCAACACACCTCGTTCCTGATAGAGAAGAATCTCTACTGCTAGAAGAGAATGTTATTTGGCTTGAAAAATGCAGGAGAAACATACAAAATATTAGTCAACCACATGTTTGCCGAAAAGATTGGCAAATCTGTGAAGGTCTACGTAGACGATATATTCTTCAAGATCCTAAAGAAAGAGGATCATCTCACCCACCTCGCTCAGACCTTTGACATCCTAAGGAAGTTCAACATGAGGCTCATTCCTAAAAACTGCAATTTTGGGGTTGAGTCGGGAAAGTTCCTGGGGCACCTGGTCAGCAAGCATGGGATTGAGGCAAACCCAGCTAAATTCAAGGCAATTCTGGATATGTGAGCTCCTCGAAACGTGAAGGAGGAGCAAAAACTCACAGGTTGCCTAGTAGCTTTATACAGATTTATCTCCCGAATGGGGGATAAGTGCAAGCCCATGTTCGACACAATTTGAAAGAAAGCAAAATTCGAGTGGACACCGAAAAGTCAGGAGGCTTTTGACAAGATCAAAGCTTATCTGGCAGACGTGAGCATTTTATCCAAACCTATCCCAGGCAAGAAGTTGTTCCTATACCTAGTGGCCTCAGAAACCGCGTTAAGTGCAGTACTCGTTAGAGTGGAAGGTCAGATCCACTTCCCAATCTACTTCGTCAGTCAGACATTGAATGAGACCGAACAATGGTATCCACTTCTGGAGAAGCTGGCATACGCTTTAGTCATGAGCCTTACTTTTTCGACCATCAGATCGAGGTCCTCACTTCCTTACCTCTATGAAACGTGCTTCACCGACCAGATACCACAGGTCGATGTGTTAAATGGGTTGTCGAGGTCGGGCAATATGGAGTGACGTACGCACCTTGACCTGTGATCACACCTCAAGCGCTGGCCAATTTTAGGGTGGAGTTAACCTTTCCGTCGGAGGCCAACAATTCGAATGGCTCACCTTGGGAGTTGTACGTGGATGGCTCGACGATTTCTCACAAGTCTGGCACAGGAGTAGTCTTGATAAGTCTCGATGGCACTTCTTTTCAGAATGTCGTTACCTTTGATTTCCAAGCAACGAACAATGAGGCCGAGTACGAGGCACTTATCAACGGCCTGGAGATGTCGACGACAATGGGTGTTAAAAGGCTCCAAGTACATACGGACTCTCAACTCGTGGCCTGCCAGGTTTTGGACGAATATAAAGCCCGAGAGATCGTCAAGATACTTTGCCAGAAGCTCGAGCACATTCATATCAAGCTAGTTTCGAGAGACCTGATTCACGAGCCAATGTGTTAGCACGGCTAGCGACTTCAGAGGGGCTGGCAGTGATGAAGGATATCACCATCACACAGCTCTCCCACCCCTCCACTACTCATGTAGTGGTCGCAACCCTAAGTACCCCACTAGTGAGCTGGATGACACCCATCATCGGGAACTTGAGCAATGGTATCTTGCCGCAAGACAGAATTCAAGCTAAACAATTACAATTATGAGTCGCACGATATACAATGGTCGATGATGTGCTATATAGGTGAGGCTTCACCACACCACTGCTCCGATGTATCACATCGAATAAAAGGCAAGCCATCCCGGGCGAGATACACGGCGGGTATGCGAAACCACGCCGGGGGCAATCGTTGGCTCACAAAACCACAAGGCAAGGGTATTTTTGGCCGACCTTAAGGGCCGATACCATCGACTTCGCCCACAAGTGCCATAACTGTTAAATTCATGCACCGTTGATTAAGGTCGCTCCAAAAGAACTCACCAAAGATCCTCGGCCCTCGCCCTTTGCAAAGTGGGGAATAGACATTATTGGGCCACTCCCAACAGCCGCAGGCTCACTCAAGTACGCCCTCGTCGCAGTGAATTACTTCACAAAATGGGTCAAAGCTAAGACTCTGGCAACCATAGACCTGGACCACGTCATCAGATTAATATGGCCAAACATCATCTGCAGATTTGGCCTACCATAGGTGATCATATCAAATAATGTAAAACAGTTCGATGGCCTCAAGATCGATAACTTTTTCAAAAAGTGGAAGATCACCAAACTATTTTCTACCCCGTACCTGTTGGGGAAATCGGGGTGCCCGGATCTATTCGAGGTGATTATTTAAATACATATTTAAATTCAACAAGATTAATTAAGATGAATTAATCCTAAATTAATTCAACATAATAATAAACAACATGAGTACACATAATTCACGTAAATCCTAAACATGCGGAACTAGGAGTTACGGAATTACTAACCTCTTGAAGAATCAAACGGATGAATCAAACGGATGAATCAACCCAAGAGCCTTCCCAAATATATCCTCAAAGTCCACGTGCGTTATCCGGTGGGAAGATTTCAACGAACGATTTTAATGGAGAGAAAATAAAATATTTTGCTACCACCTTTGTGGATTTCTAATATTTCCAACACATGGAATTGCACTTGGGAATGAAGAGCTCATCCCCTATAAATAGGGAGGAGGGGGCGAAAATTTTGGCTTGGAAAACAAGGAAGAAAATCTTTTCTTGGTCTCCAAGAAATCTTGAATATATCTCCTATATTCTTTTCTCCTTAATTAAATTTTCCATAAAAATCTACTTCCCCTCTTCTTTCTCAATATTTTCGAAAATCAACAAGGATAAGGAGTCAAGATTTGACTTCTTGAATTTTTGGGATATTTATGTATTCCTACAATAATTATCTCTTTCCATAAAATATCTACAAGAAAATCAAGACAATCTTTTCTTTCTTATTTCTACATAATTTTCGAAAATTAGGACATGGAAATATAGCAAGAATATTTTTTTCTCTCTCTCATTAATTGACTTTATTTTGGGCTATTTGGGGGCCTTTTAGAGAGTTAAGATTGACCTCCAATGGACTATGAAGCCATAATATTTCGTACAAATATTATTCAAGTCCATTAATATTAATTTACTCCACTATAAAATTAATATTGAACTATCCATCTTAACCCATATTACGATTTCACATGTAATATGACTCCCGTCATTATTTCCTTCTGTTTAAGATTATCTTAGTCCATTAATTAATTAAGCCACCGAACAAGCTTTATATTAATTAATATCTTTGTCCTTGGAGTAAAGATAAACTTCAACATTATTATCCATGCCGAAAATAAATTTCCACTTGCAATATTTGGCATGATAAAGGATATGAGCCCACCAAGGACAAATCAAGCAAGACGATCTTGATGCGATTCTCCGTATTAAATGTCAGCAATCGGCATGTAATTAATAATATTGCCCAAGATATAAGGTACCGAATCACATTGACTTTCTTCCCATCATAAGTCAAAGCAATAGTTATTAATTTCACACTATCTTATTTAATGGACGAAGATTAAGAAACAACGCACCACTGAGGTCTAATTCTTGTATATTCAAGATCAAGAATTTGTCCTTCAGAAGTCCTCATTCAACAAGACTAAATGCGCTTAGTGTGATCCCTTGGTCAAGATGCACTAACTGGGTCTCACACTTCAACCGTTCATGATGGTTCGTTCATTTTCATCTGGGTTGTTAATTTGTACTTAATTACGAGGGTTGTTAATTTGATCTTCAGTTATCGGATATCACCAAATTAACTACAACGTAATACGTACTGTCTTATCGAACGGGTTTTCAATAAACATATATAACATTCATTCATATTTAATGCAACAGTGATTAAATATTTATTTCAATAAATAAATAAGAAACATCAGTTTGGTAATACAAAGTAAAAGCAAACTTTTCAGTATAACCCCAACAGTACCACCCTCAATCGAACGGCCAAGTCGAGGCTGTAAACAAAATTATAAAGCACACGTTGAAGGCAAAATTGAAAGAGGATAAGGAAAATGGGCTAGAGAACTGTCGGACGTTTTGTGTTCATATAGAACGACTTGCCGAAACTCAACAGGGGAAACTCCTTACTCCTTGGCTTTTGGTACCGAGGTGGTCATACCCTCAAAGGTCAAATTGCCGAGTCTCCGGGCATCTCAGGTCGCGATCGACCACAACGAAGAAGCTCTGGCCAGAAACTTAGATTTGCTCGAGGAGAAGCAACTAGAGGCTAACATGATAAATGCAAGATATTAACAATAGTTGGAGAAGTACTACAATTCTAAAGTGTGACTTCAACAATTCAAAGAAGGGGATCTTGTGTTAAAGAAAGTACTTTGTTGGTCCCAAGTACGAGTCTCACACGTGTATGGGGGGGGGGGGAATACACGTGTATAGTATTTTTCAACTTTTCAAACCTTGATGATTAGTGAGTCAGGCCTTCCTGAGTTTTAGTCCTGAGAAGCACATATCACTCTGAGTAATAGTCTACAGAGACAATCACCTTGAGTTTTCTTTCAGTTCTACAGACTAGCTTAACTGATCAAGTGCTACAATCATGAGTAGCTTGGTACAGATAACAATCTTACTGAACACTCAGAGAGTTATTCAGTTTGATAACTATCTACACTAGCTAACTAAGGTGCGGAAAGTGTAGGCCCTAAGTTTATATTCGTTTTAACTTTGCTGAAAATACTTTTTCCTTTTATGAAAATGATGATTAAGTCTGTGATCAAGTTAATGCACTTCCAGTGGATTGTTTCCAACTGAATCAGAAAACCTTTGTATGTTTTCAGTGAAAATATGCAACAGTTAAAGCAGCACAAAAAGCAATAAATAACACAACAAAATATAGTGGTTCAGAGACTCAAGCTCCTACGTCCACTCTCCCTAACCTCATGGGAATTCCTTAACACCTTAGGAATTACTTGGGTTTAGAGTGCCATGGTACACTGACCAGAATTACCTCTCAATGGTAATCTGATCCCTAGGATCTACTTCATGAGTCCTAGTACTCAAAACTACTACTCTCTCTCAAGTTTTCAGACTGTCACACCAGCTTACTAGCTTGTACAACAACTCTCTCAACAATAAACTACACAAACTACCTAACACTTAGGGTTTGGTTTCCACTAGGGTTGAGATATCTTTTACAAATAAGAACAAATGAAAAGGCTAGGATATCTCTACTAAGCTTTGAATCTTAACAACACTAGGCTTAGTATATGAGCTCTCTTCAAAGATGAAACAATTAGGAAATCTTTAGGGTTTCGAGTGCTTCAAAACAAACTTGAATATTCTTGAGCTCTGAGGTTGCTTGATTTCCCGTAACCTTGATTGTTGCAAGGCCTTCGGTATTTATAGGCAACTCTCTAAGAGTCATTCTTGAAAAACTATCTGTTGGAAGAGATAACATCAAGGGTTTCCTCTTTTGGTTAGTGGTAAATGGCTACATTTAGGGTTTGAATGCGCCCTTTGCATGGTTTGGGTAATATATAGTGAAACAGCCAATCACCACTTTCTGTGAACTGGAAGATATCAGTCCTGACATTTCCTCAGTGAAATGTCACTTTCAGTGTCAGTATAGTACGTTGTTGTCGCCTCCTCATTGGTCGAGATCTTCCTTTGAACAGAGACAGACAAAACGGCTCTTTTTAGGTCAACCACACTGAACTGATATGTTCCTTAATGTCCACGAATGTGTAACATTCTCTTTGTTTGTAGTAAGAATGAACAAAACACTATTTACTCCTAAATAGTTGTTCAGGGTCTTATTGGTCAGTACAAATAGTCTTCAGGATCATCGGTCTTTAGGATCTTCTGTGTCTTCAAGATCTTCAGGGCTTCAGGATATTCTGAGCCTTCAGGACCTTTAGGGCTTCAGGATCTTCTGAGTCTTTAGGCAATTTAACACACCCTATCTATCTTGATTTATATGTGCTGATTATACATGATGCAGATAATTCTGATCCTATCACCTATTGAAAACCTGATCCTTATCTACCAAGATGTCCTGATACATGTCATACTCAAGGGTTTTGGGATCTAATCAAAATCTTTATTAAATTCATCCTCAACAATTTTTTTTCCTTTTTATGATGCCAAAACCATCTTGCTATTAATTTCAAAAGGAAAACAAAACCTAATATCTATTCAGGTTTTCATTTCCTAAGAACAAGTAACCAAGATTTAGCATAGCAAACATCAGTAAGATAATGAGATATTATCTTTTCAAAAAATCAGTAGAGTTTCATTAAGAGTCAAAAATAGAAGTACATGATACAAAGTTTATCCTACTCTACTGATCATAAGAAAACAAAACTTCACTCATCTTCAGACTCAATTTCATCAGATGGTGGTTCCAAGTTGAACATCCTATAATATCTCTTCTTCAGCTCTTCTCTTTCATGAATGATCGTCGCATCATTTCTGTTAGTTCGAGATATTTAGCTTGATCCACAAAGTCTGCATAGATGAAATCGTAGTTGATCATCCCATTCCTGGATTTAGGTGGTGCGTACTTCATTTGTCCTGGTGTCTTTAACTGATATCCCAAAGTGTCAAACAAATTGAACCACCTTTGGCATACATCAGTGAAGTACCTCAATAGATATGCAATGAATACATCATCTCTATCAGAGATAGAATGAGGCCAAGTTTGTAAATGTCATAATTGAACACAAACTCCCTCTTGGCTTGCTCCCATTTATTATTCATTTCTATCGGCATTTGTTTGTCTGTATGAGGCCACTGCCTCTTCCTCGGTTTGGTGTCTCTCCTTCTTAGGACAAATCTCTGAAAACCACCTCTGATTCTTTTAGATTCTTCTCTAGCTTCCTGGTCATCTCAACTCCTGACACAGAAATGGCATCTTTCTTCCTTCTTTCAGCTTCAATCATCTTGACAAAATTGTGCCAATCCCAGTTAATTCTTTTTGAGGCAACATCATATTCACCAAAACCTTTCTCTCGAACGGCTCGCCTGCCTCTCGATTCTTTTTTCCTTCCGAACATCGGGCCAGAATATCTTCGAGAATATTTCTTTCTTCACGCTCAAACTCAACAGAGAGCTATCTTTGGGTTGATTTCTTGCTGACTTCAATTGGCTTTGAGGATCTAGTTTTTCTATTCGTAATCTTTTCAACAAAGGCAACAACTTTCTCAGGCTTCTTCTGAGGCATCAGGATTCCATGAGCTTCACCTCGCTTGCTGTTTTCCTGTTCCCTCCGCCTTTTTGCAAGTTCAGCAATAACTTCCTTTGCTACTTCAAGATGAATTAGAGTTTCACGTTCAGGTTCTTTTCTTTTCTCTCCTCTGTGAATTACGGTTGGAAATTCTTCAATATGCTTTTCTAAAGATGGCAAAGCTACAAACTTGTCATAACTTTCTCCCATTTTGGCATCATAATTTGCAATCAGCTCCGAAAGCATCCTGTCCATATGAAGTTGTTCCCTCCCAATTGATCTCACTTCAGCAGCAACTGCAAAGTGTTCATCCTGAATATGCCTTAGGACATTCAACCTTGTGTTGGTGTCCTCAGCAAGACCACCATAAGTTGCACGCATCTTAGCCATGAGTGAATTACTCATCTCCTCAACTGTGGCTTTAACCAACTCATCAGCCTGTGCAATCAACTTATCCTCCAACATCTTTGCCCTTTCCTCAAATTTCTTCTCCATTCCATTCTAAATATCCTTAGCCACGTCACCAATTCTAGTGTCTAATTCAGTGAAATTTGTATTGAGATCAGTAGATAGCAACGTTACCTGATTAGATGTTACCATTGAAATGCTGAGTAACTTAATATTGCTATCCTGAGAAGTTTGAGCTTTAGCAATCTTTGCAAATTCATCCACCAAAGGCTCCAGCTTGGCCAACTTGTCCAGAATAGGAGTGAAATCAACTCACAGGTGGTGGGGTTGATTTTGTTCCTCACCGAGCTCTAAAGATCACCAACTCAAATGAGAGTGGTCAGCAGCTCCTTTTTGTCTTGAATGGTCTGACCAAAAGGTGTCAGTTGCAAGGAAAAACAACATGAGTGTGTTCCCCCTGAGTGCCAGCATCAACACTCTTCTGACTTTGTTCAGCCTCCTTCTCACCTTCTTTCTCCTTAGTGGGTTCCGGCTCCTGATCATCTTCATCTTTCCCACTCCTCCAAAGAATAGAGATCGACATGCTTTCTTTCGCATAAATTTCTTCTTAACCAAGGCAGCAACCTCCTCAACCCAGAACTCTTCGCCTCTAAAATCTCCGATCTTCAGCATCATTGCGGAGCTCTGATTAACAATCAGCATGGATGTTTTAAGCCTGACAAACATATCCTGAAGGTCAGTGAACTTTGAGAGTTCGGGATATTTATCGGCGAAACGTTCAAATTTTCGTCCCTCCATTCCCTCTTTGAAATTTCTCACCTCTCCTAAGTTCAGGAAAAGCTTGTTCTTCTTCAGAGCTAGAATCAACATCTGAAGGGATGGTAAATTTGGCTCTGAGGGGTGTGAGGGTGGGATCTATTTTTGGCTAACTTCAGCGAGTTTTTGGGAAGCTGTGAAGATTTCTCGAGAGATCCTATCAGTACCAATGCTGGTACCTAGGACTTTTGTGAAGACATCTTCTTCACCTCCTTCAGGGATTTGTTCCCCCTGAACATGTTCCTCTTCACTGGCTTGAGAATCCGCTTCAACTAACTTCTCCATTGGTGACTTTTCACCTGCTTCTAACTCTCTAATGGTTTTCAATTATCTCTTCTTTCTTTTCTGCTCCTCCTGAGCCTTCTTTTTGTCACCAGTTTTGTTGGAAAATAGAGGCATATAAACACGTAATACATGCGCAGCGGAATAGAATAGTTCACCAACAACGAACAGTTAATTGCACATAAGGATTACAATAATCATAACAAGAAATCTTACAACAATTGTAGAGCAGATTCCTTAACTATGGTATCCACGTAATCCCCAAGAACGGATCTGCATGAATTTGCCAGTGTTAAATCCCAAGTTGAATCAGCTAGGAAAATCCAAACTCTAGATCTTATGGAGAATTTGTGAAGTGTAAAAACTATTTTTGAAATCCCAAGAGCTAATATATATATGGAGGCTCAGCTTAAAACCTAAGCTGGCCTATTGGGAAATTAAAATCCCTTCTACTTAATTAAATTAAACTTCTTTAATTTAATTCCCTAAATATAAATCTCTACGGATTTAAATTCCATATATGACAAATCTCTACGATTTGTTTCCATATATATTAAATCCTACAATAATATTTCAAATATTATTATTGGGAATTCTTGTTTAATTAATTCTAATTTAATTAAACATTAATAATAATTAATTTCAAATTAATCTATTATTATTTACTTCTCCATAAATTAAGTATTAAATCTAATTTAACATTTAATCAACCAACTATAATCCGTAAAAGGGAACTACTTGTTGTGTGACCCATAGACCCTCATATATCGAGTGATTAGTCAAACTAATGGTCTTAATTGAATTCTAGACAATAAATCAAACATTCTCAATACATGAGGTACGTTGCGAGAAACATGCAACTACCTGTAACTTAAATGTGGGCAATTGCGATTTCCTCCTTTCATGCACGAATGCTCGATTAGTCTTGAACATGATGAAGTGTCTATTCAAATAACTTAATCAGTTTATCTCAAATCACTAATTGATCATTAGTGTCACACTTAGTCACAAAGTCTAAGTTGATGTGCATTGGCCAATTACTTAGATCCAATTATGATGAGAAGATGAGTATTCTCTCTAAATTCACTTTGAGGAATGAATCCTTTTCTTGGCTCAACTACCACGCACATGCACTTCGTCATGAACCCAATCCAAGTCATATCTACCCATGGAAGGGTGCAAGCGTCGTTCATGGTCAAAGTTCATCACTCCACACATGTCGTGCGTATTGACCTCAAGTCAAAGGAGTATCGCATCGCTCCCACTAACCGAGACACCCGTAGACACATATAGTGGAACTACATCAAACAGTTGTTTGGATGGGTATATCAATACCCTCTAAGGTATTTGTGCATCCATCATGAGATACCTAGTATCTCGTAGTAAGTGAGATCTTACTACACTCTCTAAGAGTATGATGAAGATCGCACACCAATCTCCATTGCATCATCAATATCCCATTCTTGATGATCCTTGATCGAGGCTATTTGAGAATCATGCTTAAGTCATCTGAGTTCTAACACACTCAATGACAGCAGTGACTCAAGGGAACACAGATAAGAATAAATGCAAACAATCAAATATAATATTCTAATAAGTGCAATGCCATATATTTAATATTAAATAAACAATAATATTAAATCAATACTGAATATTATTTGAGTCTTATGTCCTTACAATGGATTGTCTCTAGGACACTAACGCTAACAAATTTCTCTTTTTACCCTGAGCAGGTCGAGGGTTTTCTTCCTCTTCTCAGGATCAGTCTCTTGTGAAGCCTCAGCTTGCTTCACAGACTCTATCCTGACTTGCTTCTGACCTATTCCTGGTAGGCTCAGTGTATCTTCCTCAGACTCAGTTTCCTCAACATCATGAGCCGTACCACTCAAACTTTCAAAAGCAACTGTTGGGAGATGAATTTAATAAAGAAGTTTTGATTAGATCCCAAAAACCCTGAGTATGACATGTTCAGGATAATCTTGATAGCTGAGTCAGGATTCAGTATAGATTATTCAGGAAGTTATCTGCACCATGTATAGTCAGCAGATATAGATCAGGTTAGATTTTGAAGACACCAAGACTCAAGAAGTTGTCAAGACACCAAGACTCAAAGAAGTCGTTTGAAGACATCAAGACTCAATGAAGTCGGCCAAGACATCAAGAATCAAGAGTTCTCAAGATATTGAACACTCAAAAGATGTCACTAAAGACACTAAAGACTCAGTATGTCACTAAAGACACTAAAGACTCAAAGAAGTTGTCAAGACACCAAGGCTCGAGAAGTTGCTAAAGACATCAAGACTCGATGAAGTCAAGAAGACACCGAAGACTCAAGAAGTTGTCAAGACATCAAGACTCAAGAAGTTGTTTAAGACATCAAGACTCAAGAAGTCGCCAAGACACTGATGACTCAGTATGTCACTGAAGACATCAAGACCCAAAAGAGTTATCAAGACTCAAGAAGATAATGAATACTCAGTATAACCTGAATGTTCAGAGGTACTGAATAATATCTATCTGAAGACTACAAAACTGTGAAAAATGGAAATATTCAGAAAAGTAAATATTGCCCAAAACATTCATATGCAGACAAAAGGAACTAAGTCTAAGTGTTGTTTAAGGTTATCTCATTCAGAGAGATTGACCAAAAAGAGCCAAGTATGTTTGTCTACATTTCATCAAGACAAAAACAAATCGTAGGAAGACAACATCGCATTTTTATCGACAATCGAAAAGTTTACAGGACACCTAATCATGTTTGTAGTTGTTGGTTCCGTCTAACGAAGTCTTACACGTATGGGGGGGATACACGTGTTCGGTTTTTTAAAAACTTTTCTTTTACCGAGGTCACTGGGGTCGATAATCCTCGAAGATTAGGTCCTGAGAAGCACAAATCACTCGAGTCAAAGTCTCTCGAGACAAAGATCCTGAAGTTGCTTTCGTAAACCTCGATAATCCCAACCGAGTCCTCGAAGTTTTTTCAGAGATCCCGAGTTGCTTGGATCGATAACTAACTTATCAACCCTCGTAAGAGTAAGTTCAGGTTTGGTAACTATCTCGTTTCTAGCTTTACTCGATGTGTGTGAATGGTTGGCCTTTTAGTTTATACTTGTTTTAAGCTTTACGAAAAACCTTCCTTTAATGGAATAGTGATTAAAGCCGTGATTCAATTACATGCAACTTCCAAAGGATTGATTCCAACCCCGAAATATCGGTGAAAATATGCTTTCAAACTCAAATACAACAATTAAGCACAGATAAAGAAAAGCAATAAACAACACAAAGCTTTATAGTGGTTCGTAGACTCAAGCTCCTACGTCCACTCTCTCGATCCTCGAGAGAAATTCACTAATCACTTCGAGCTTTAAAACTACATCGCGTAGTTTACTTACTCAACTCATCCGAGCTTTACGACTACTCCACGTAGTTTACTTACTCAACCCGACCTTGAGCTTTTACATATCTCCGTAGTTTACTTACTCAAACACAAACAAGCTTTCAGACTACCTCTCAGGCTTACTAACTTCACCTCTAGAGCTTTCGACTACTCCGCCGTAGTTTACTAACTCTTTACAACTCTTCTCACCAACAAACACACTCCAACTACCTTCTCAAGGGTTTGGGGTTTCTCGGTTGGTTTCAACTAGGATGAGATATCCTTTACAATGAAGTACAATGCAAAGGCTAGGATATCTCGACTAAGCTTTTGATATATTTTATCAAGCTAGGCTTAGTTTAGTGAGCTCTCTTCAATATAAAAGCACTTGGGAAATTCTAAGTTTTTTCGTGCTTTAACTTTATGATAATAAGTTTGATCTTCTTGAGTTGCTTACAAATTTCCCATAACCTTACAATGTAGAGGGTCACAAGTATTTATAGGCATACACCAAGGTCACTCTTGAAAAACTATCCGCTGGAGGAGATAGCTTGAGAGTTTCTCTTCTTGCGTGAGAACGGTTATATTTAGGGTTTGAAACTCCCTAACACGTTTTAGGCAATAGCCTTTCATGTAGACGGTCTTCACTTTTTTGCGATCCGAACTTTTGTACTTCGACATCTTTTTTTCAACCATCAATTGCCGGTGTCAAGATGGCACAAAGATGTCTTCCTTTTTGACTTTTTGTCTCCAGTTAAAGGTAGACACCTTCAACGGCTCTTTTCGGTTACAAACTCGAGTTGATATAACCTTAACAACACTCTGACTTAGTTCCTTTTGTCTGCATTTGAATGTCTTGGCAAATATCTATTTCTCTAAGAAATCGCGATCTTCTCAGTATTGCATCCTTCAGATAGATATATTCATGCCTCGAGAACATTCAAGTTTATCTTGAGCATTCGATATATTCTTGAGTCTTCGATAATTCTTGTGCCTTGATTATTCTTGATCTTGATTCTTGATCTTACGTGTCTTGAGTCTTACGAGTCTTGAGGGTCTTCGAGTCTTGAGGTCTTGAGTCTTGAGGTCTTGAGTCTTAAGTCTTACGAGTCTTCACGAGATATCTTGGTGATATCTTGAATTTTCATCTTTGAGTCTTGATTCTCGATTTCTCACTTTGAGTCTTGATATCTCGATTTCTGCGAGTCTTGATATCTCGATTTCTGGCGAGTCTTGACTTCTCGATTTCATCTTGAGTCTTGAAAACCGGTTTCTTGAAAACTTATCTTGAGTCTTGAAATCTTGAATCTTGTCGATCTATATCTCTGACTATTACATTTTGCGAATATCATCACGAATACTCTAAAACTGAATCCTGACTCAACTGTCAAGATTATCCTGAACATGTCATACTTAGGGGTTTTGGGATCTAATCAAAATCATATATCTTTATTAAATTTATCTTCCAACAGTAGTACTATGTTCCAGACTGCAAAAATTGGTGATTGGCTACATGACTGCATATTTCCTAAAACATGCAATGGAGTATTCAAACCTTAAATATAGTCGTTCATCAAACACCAAAAGAGGAAACTCATGAAGCTATCTCCTCCAACGGATAATTTTTCAAAAGTGACCTTGGTGAAGTTGCCTATAAATACTAGTGACCCTTTACATGGAGAGGTCACGGGAAATTTCAAAGCAACTCAAGAGCTCATTCGTATTATTGCAAATTGAAGCACTTGAAAAACCTAGAATTTCCCAAGTGTTTCACATTGGAGAGAGCTCACTATTCTAAGCCTAGAGTGATAGATATATCCAAAGCTTAGAAGAGATATCCTAACCTTTTGCATTCGTCTTATTGGAAAGGATATCTCACCCTAGTTGGAAACCAACCCAAAACCCAAACCCTTTGTTAAGGTAGTTTGTGTGTGTTTTGTTGGTGAGTTGGAGTTGTAAAGAGTTAGTAAGCTACAGTGAGTTAGCCAAAAAAATCTAGAGAAGAAGTTAGTAAGCTACTTGTGGTAGTCTGAACACTTGTGTGTGTTTGAGTTAGTAAGCTGCAGTGAGTCAGCCAGAAAACTCAACGTAGAAAAGTGAGTAAGCTACAGTGAGTTAGCCAGAAAGCTTTAGAAAGTGGTTAAGAGGTCAGAGAGAGTGGACGTAGGAGCTTGAGTCTCTGAACCACTATAATTGTTGTGTTGTTTTGCTTTCTGTACTGCATTATTATCTGTTTCATGTTTTCACTAAAAGCATAATTCACTGATATTCAGTTGGAACCAATCCACTGAACTTGCATCAAATTGATCACAGCCTTAATCACTGTTTTATTGAAGGGAAGATTTTCAGCAAAGCTAAAACGCAGTATAAACTTAGGGCCAACCATTCCAAGACACTTGAGTAGCTAGAACGATAGTTACCAAATCAACTAACTCTATCGAGGGTTCAAGAAGATAATTATCCGATCCAAGCGCCTCGGGATCTCCGATAGACTTCGAAAGCTCGGTTGGGCTAATCTGAAGCTTCGAAAAGCAGCTCGGATCATTGTCTCAAAGAGACTTTGACTCGAGGCAACTGTGCTTTCTCAGGGGCAAAATCATCGATAACCCAACCCATCCGACCTCGATGAAAGAAAAGTTTTAAAAAATTCTTGAACACGCAGTATTCCGCCCCCCATACACGCGTGTGAGACTCGTTAGCACCGGACCAACAAGTGGTATCGAGGCGAGGGTTCATTTTGACCACTTGCTTTTGTAGCCATAGTCTATTTTGCCGAAAGACTTTGGTGGTCTCTTGAATAGATCGATTTGGTCGATATCTTACAAGGCTCGATCATCATGCCTTCTAAGAAACTTCCTATGTTCGGTGTTGAGAGCTATGACCTGTGGAGATTGAGAATGCAGCTCATCTCAGATTCAAAACATGAAAGAATGTGGAGAGTGGTTTCTAAAGGACCATTCAAATTTATCATAGAATCCTGAAATCGCCGACATCGAGAGGAATGATCCCGTAAATGAATTTCCAAAATCGATGATCAACTTACTCCCCGATGAGAGAAAGTTAGTCAATCCGACTACATTGCTAAAGATACTTTGTATAGCACTATTGATGATGGTGTTATGGGGATGATTTCTCAATGTGAAACTGCAAAAGAAATATGGGACACACTTGCTGTTATGTGTCAAGGCACATATCATATTAAGGAAAATAAACTTTATGTTGCTATTGGAAAGTTTGATATCTTTGAAATGGAAGATAGTGAATCCATTGACAAACTTGAAGTCGATTCACTAAAGATCATGAATGATCCGAGTGCTCTTGGGAAAAGATACCCACAGAGAGAAGTGGGTAATCGAAAATTCTTAGAGGATTATCTAAGAAATGGGATATACATGCTGTGGTGATTGAAAACACCAAAAAAATTGATTCCATGTCATATCAACAAGTTTTCTCTGAACTGAAAGCTTATGAGTTTGTGATTGACAAGAAAACTAAGAAATCTGACAGCAAAGATGATTCTTCATTTAGCAAGAATGTGGCTTTCAAAACCAAAGAGAAATCCTCAGAAGTCTAGAGAGTCCGAGAACTCACTTGCCAAAAAATCGATGAAAGGGGAGGATAAGTTAGTACTGATGGAAGGGAGGTTTGAAAGACTCAATAGCAGATATGGGAAATATAAGAAATATTACAGGAATCACAGGTACAAGAAAGACTCGTGGTCGAGGATGATACATTGAGAAAAGAAAGGACCGAAAAAGTCAAGGATCCTCATCCAAGAAGAAGAACTCCAAAACCAAGGAGGAAAGTGATCGATGATGATGATACCAACAGATGTTACAACCGCCGAAGAAAGGTCACTTTCAATATGACCGCCCCGAAATGAAAAGTTAAAGAAAGAAAGGAAAGACAAGCCAAGAGAGAGACAGAAGATCTCCAAAGAAGAAAGCTATGATTGCGGAAGAGGAAGAACATTCTCAAGAAGGTTCCAGCTTCCTCGATGAAATTTTCTCGAATAAAGGATGAGGATGATGTCTCGCTTTATGGCCGTGGAGGAGGTAAATTCTTCTATCTCTTGTTGTTGCTCCTACACAAGCACATGAGTTCTCAAGTTCAACTGTAAACAAAGAATTTTGACCGATGGATTCGCTTTGAGAATCTTATGAAGGACTATTCTCGTTTACAAGAACTACTCATCAAACTCAAGAGCGTAACAAGGAACCGATCACGAGAATCAAGTGGAAAGACTCTAAAATGCCGAGATCACTTCTCTTGATGGGAACTACTGATGAACTGGATGTTCTGAAAGTACAACTCTCAGAAAAAGAGAAGGTGATAGAAATCCTGAATGGAAATTAGAGAAATCCACTAAAGAGATTCAAATTTCGAAATCGAAGTTCGATGACCTCTTCGAGAAGCATGAAACTCTAAAGAAATGTGAGGATAGTCTGCGCAGAGAAAGTTAGCTCTATTGAATTCTCGATCTAAAGTAATAGATGAAATTCAGATTTATCAAAGACCAAGAACTATAAAAAGCCGGATTGGGATACATTCCGGGGGAACCTCACAAGGTCTTCAATGTTGCTTCAAGTAGCACCAAGACCGCCTTTGTTAAACCAAAGGCATCTAATCTTCTTCATCAAGAATCGCCTGTAATTTTAGACAAGGGTAAAGGACTTATGGTTTCGTAAAAACCAAGGTTCGGGAAGAAAGCCTGCACCTCGTGAAAGGCTAGAAAACCCGAACACTCAAGAGGGAAATTTTCAAAGCCAAGATTTCAAAGCCTCGTGCTAAGAATACCAACCTAAAGAGATCTCAGATTTGAACCATCGAGAGGAATTTTCGGAAGAGAAACACTTTCGATATTATTCTCAACCGAAAAGACCAAGTCCTCGACATCAAACACCCCAATTTCAAGACAGTAACCTAAACCCCCCTTGCCTAAGGGTAAAGGTTTCCTAACCCAAGTCACAGAGACAGAGACCACCAAGACAAAAGCTAAGGCACTCGAACAAAAGGCCCGAACCCCGTAAGAACTCTAAGGCTCATGTTCATGCTAAGGTCCGCACTCATGCACGTGATACCGCCAAGGCCCTAGGGTGGTGAATGTGTATGTAGATGTTTATGGGAGACAAATCACCCACTCTAAAGTAATTAGAGTTGTTAGGGCGATTTGGGTTCCAAAAGGTACAAATTTAACTCCGGTAGGACCCTACACCAAATGGGTACCTAAGAACCGATTTGTTTTTCGTGAAGGAAAAGGGCACCGAAATAATGAAAACAACATAAAGACCGATGAGTGGAAATGAATTGGCTCTCACCAGATGGTATCCGGACAAAGGATGTTCAAGACATATGACAGATATAAGCAACTAATCAATTGACTATGTTGAGCAAAAAAGACCCTCGGATCACATTTGGAGACAATTCCAAAGGACAAACCGGGGGATATGGAACTCTTAAAGTTGACTGCTCATATCCATGGTGTTTCATATGTGTCCGGGTCTAAAGCATAACTTGCTTTCTATCACCAATTCTGTGACAAAGGATTCAGTGTTGAGTTCTCAAAGAACTTATGTTATGTAAAAGACAATACTTCACAGAAAATTTTACTGACTGGTACTAGAAAAGGAAATGTGTATCTTTCTGATTGGAGTTCAACTCCTAAAGATACATGTTTGGTTGCAAAAAGTTCCACTGATACCAGTTGGTTGTGGCACAAAAGAATGAATCACTTAAACTTCAAAACCCTGAACAAACTTGCAAGATTAGCACTTGTAAGGGGGTTACCCAATGAAGTGTTCAATAAAGAACATGTATGTGATGCTTGTCAGAAAGGATAACAAATCAGAGCATCTTTCAAAAGTAAAGTAGATGTTTCTACTAATAGAATACTACAACTGTTACATATGGATCTCTTTGGTCCAGTAACACCTGTGAGCACTAATGGCAGAAAATACACACTTGTGGTAGTTGATGACTACTCTAGATACACATGGGTCATATTCTTACTCAATAAGAAAGAGACTCAGACAAAATTGCCTGAACTACTGAAAAGGCTCAGTACTGAAAAGAATCTGAGTGTGGTCAAAATCAGATCAGACAAAGGAACTGAGTTTATCAATTATATCATATCTGATTATTGTGCAGCAAATGGAATAGCTCATGAAACATCAGCTGCAAGGACCCCACAACAGAATGGTGTTGCTGAAAGAAGAAATAGGACTCTGAAAGAAGTTGCAAGGACAATGATTGCTGAAGCTGATATTCCTAAGAGATTTTGGGCTGAAACTATCAACACTGCATGCTACTCTCAGAACAGATCCATGTTGACCAAGAACCAAGGAAAAACTCCATATGAGTTGTGGAATGAAAGGAAGCCTCTTGTTTCTTTCTTTCGTGTGTTTGGTTGCAAGTGTCTCATACACAATAATGGTAAAGATCAGTTGAAAACTTTTGATAGCAAAGCTGATGAAGGGATATTCTTAGGATATTCTGAAGTCAGTAAAGCCTTCAGAGTTTACAACTGTAGGACTCTTATTGTGGAAGAAACACCTCATGTTGTTTTTAATGAATCTACTTGTGTTCAGAAGAAACAGGAACATGACTCAGGAGAACTGATCAAGAGAATCACCAGACTTAGCCTGAAAAAGAATGATAAAACATCCTCTGAACCTGAAAAGAAGAAGTCAGTCACTTTCTATGAATGGAGTGAATAAGACTCAGGCAAAGAAGTTCAATATGGAAAAACTCAGGATGGTGAAACTCAGGATGGAAATTCTCCACTGAAGGAAAGCCAACACACTGAAGTTGACCAATCTAAACATACACCAATTCAGACTCAGGTATGTAATGCCGATGAAGATGTGGTCACAGCTGAGGCAAACTCTGAATCTATCAACCAATGGGGAACAAATGTCTCTGACAATGTTCTGAATGGAATTTTCCCTGAGGAAGATGATTCTCTTTCTCCTTTTCTGTTGTTCCCTAAATTTAATGAACTACCTGAACCTAACATTTCTGATGTTGAGGATAGTACTGAAGGGGGAACATCTAGGAGAAAATGGTTGGATAGTCATCCTAAAAGTCAGATTGTGGGTGATCTATCAGATGGTGTCAAAACAAGAAGGTTCCATGGAGAAAGTGCTTTGTTCTCACCGCTTCCTATCCTAAAAAAAGAACCTCATCGAGATTGAAGAAGCTCTACAAGATTCATTTTGGATTATCGCTATGCAAGAAGAGTCAATCGGGTTCTCAAGGAATGAAGTTTGGGAGCTAGTGGATAGACCCCAAGAGGCACAATGTGATTGGAACTAAGTGGGTGTTCAAGAATAAGAGAGATGAAAACAACAACATTGTGAGAAACAATGCAAGGCTAGTTGCACAAGGTTATTCCCAAGAAGAAGGCTTGGATTATGATGAAACCTTTGCACCTGTTGCAAGACTAGAAGCCAACAGATTGTTTCTTGCATATGCTGCCCACATGAAATTCACAGTCTATCAGACGGATGTGAAAAGTGCATTTCTGAATGGTGTGCTTAAGGAAGAGGTTTATGTGGAACAACCTCCCTAGTTTCGCATTGAAATGACCAAGTTTACTGTGCTCGGGGAAAGCCTTGTATGGTCTTAAGCAAGCACCCGAGCATGGTATGATACCCTTTCTCGCTTTCTTAACCATGGTTTTATCAAAGGAACTGTTGATAGGACTCTGTTCAGGATAGAAGATGGGAAAGACATCTTACGTGTTCAGATTTATGTAGATGACATCATATTTGGATCTCCAAATCATCAGTTGTGTGAAAAGTTTTCTACCCTGATGAAAGGAAAGTTTGAGATGTCAATGATGGGGGAGATGAATTTCGTTCTTGGACTTCAGGTGAAACAAAGTAAGGAAGGAATTTTCATCAATCAAGCAAAATACACCAGAGATCTGATTGCAATGTATGGTGTACAGAATTGCAATGCAGTTAGAATTCCTATGAATACTAACTACAAGATGGATCCTGGTCCTGAAGGCAAATCAGTAAATCTCACTAATTATAGAGGGATCATTGAATCACTGCTATATCTCACAGCAAGTAGGCCTGATATTACATTTGCTGTTGGGATATGTGCAAGATATCAAGCTAATCCTAAGGCTAGTAACATGGAGGCTGCCAAAAAGATTCTGAAATATCTTAAAGGCACTATGAATAGAGGATTATGGTATCCAGCTGATGATAACCTTGAATTAATTGGTTATTCAGATGTCGACATGGAGGATGTAGAATTGACAGAAGTCTACCACAGAAACTTGTCAATTTCTTGAAGTAAACCGACATCATGGTTTTCAAAGAAACAAACCTCAATAGCAACCAAGATTACCGTCGAATACATGGTCGTAGAAGTCAAGTGCACAAATTCTTTTTCGCCTGCATAACAATTGAGGGATTATAAGATTATAGCCAATGAAGTACCTATATTTTGTGATAATAATAAGGCAATTGCTATTACACAAAAATCATGTATTGCACACCGATGTATGCATGTTGATATCGACATCACTTCATCGAGATCATGTTGAGAAGAAAGACATCGAATGGAGAAAATTCATACCGATAAAAGAGAGTTTCGATATCTTGACTAAACCTTTTCGTCAATCAAGATTTCGTGAACTATCAGTTGAATTAGGTATGTTGATCCAGTGAATAAAGCAAATCTAAAAAATTGAAGGTTTTCAGATGCATGAAGTTTTCTCAGGTTTTTACTAAAAAACTCAGGATAAAATTGAAAGTACTGAACACTGAGTCTTGGGAAACTCAGTTATCCTGAAGATCAAGATCAAGATATAATCGACATTTTATTAAGGTCAAAACTCAGTAAGACTGATGGAGAAATTAGTCTGAAGAAGTATTGACTCATGCAACACATTTAATGTCTAACTGAATCTCAGTAATCATTGGCAATAAATGACAAAACACTTGAAGAAATAAATTGGGCGAGACCTTTGAAATTCACAAGGAAAGTCAATGGTCTGCAGGAACAGTAATTAAATGCACTATTCATTAATCACCAATAGGGATAAATTGGCGGCTTAATATTTGCGAAATCGTCCTTTCATTTACCCATTTTAGTCGGTTTTTAATCTCAACCGTCGATTTCTTCATCTACGCGATTTTCCATAAATCAAAATCCTATATCCTTTGAAAAATTTCTTTAAAAGCCCGATTCCAAAAATCCTTCATCTTCAAACACTCTGCTTCAAAAACACTCGATTGCCCAGAAATTTTCATCTTCTCAAAACCCTTCACCAAAAAAATTCTCCAAAAATGACACTTTTTGTATACGACAAGCTCGCCATTTCCAATAAACCTTGGTACGAATATGTCGTCTCTCTTGAAAGCTCGTCCAATGCAACTCACGAGGAGGAGGCATTGCATATGATTCATTTGGCAAAGCTTACTTGTCTGGTCGCGAATCAACTAGTAGCCGAATATGCGAAAGAGGTAATTGAGTTTATCTCTAATTTAAAGTTAGATGATGAGAATTGTATAGAATCTTAGATTACAGTCTCGCATTTGGAGCATAGTTCAAAATATGTAGATTTTGTTAGGGAATTATATATTATTCCTAAGAATCTTAATGCCATATATGAGTTAAGTGATAGAGGTGAAGACCCTACGGTATACATGATGGGTAGGGAACAAGAATATCTGGACAAAATTACTGAGCATCCAAAGAAAGTTTGAAGTTACTCAAATAAGAGGCATTTGAAGCCTAAATATAGAGTATTGTTGACATTGTAAGCAAATGCATCATGAGTAGATCCGCGCTTTGAACATGTATAAGCACGCCTAAGTTAAGGCTAATGGTTTGCGATTGAAGATTCACCTTCCACGGCATTCAACCGGTTACATTATTTAATCAAGGTGGTGAGGATCAAGCCAAACAAATTCGTAAGGTGAATGGCTCAGATTTGTCAAAGGAAAGATTCTACATGCAACCAAGATTGCATTTATCTTGAAAATGTGCGAGAAAAGGAGGACATCTTTGCCAAATCCACTTCCTTTCCAAAGTCAAAATCATGTTCAAACCACCAACAAAGAAGACTTTGAGAGGAAAGAAAGAGAAAAAAACTCGAGTCTCGGGAGGAGAGACCTGAAGAAGCTGATAAGCCAGGGGAAAGCCCCGATACAAGTTAAAAGAGAAAATGAGAGAATCAAAAAGAAAGCATTGCCCTCGAAGCGCAAAAAGGCTTCAATCTATTGCCGAGAAGGAGGCCAAAGGACATCAAGAAACTCAACTCAAGGCCGCCAGGGTTGAAATCTCCACTTCGTGTTCTTGCTCACCAGACAAATGTACAAGATCAAGAAACCGAGGAACAGGTTTTCTCTCGAGGTACTCAAACTTCTCTCGAGCTCAGATAAAATTTCTTAGAAATCTTCAAGGACCTCGATTCCTACCGAAGAGAGACTGCTCGGACTTCAGATCACCGAACCTCGTGAATTGCTGAATTTGATGCGCTCCCTCGAATGAACCATTTCTCGATCCATCAAGACTAGAACTTGTACAACTGAGCCAACCGCCCCGAAAAGCCCAAAATTGAGGAAGGATAGGTCAAGAAACCGAGGGGGCACAAAGAAGGGGGGGAACGATTCATTCTTGATAGGTACCCGAAATGAAAGCACATATCCCCGACCTTCGTGATCTTTTTTTTTCTTCCGACTCGTAACCACGGTCTACATCTTGAATCAGACTCTTCCAGAGATGCTGAATATAGCCTCCTTCAGAGGAGAAGATTGGTGGAATGCTGAGACTGCTGTTTTGACAGAGTTCTCTGTTCAGGAAGACCAAACTCAGAATGAAAATTGCTGACTTTGATGAGCTAGTAAAGAGAAAGGTGGTTTTGAAAAGGAAAATTTGGTGTTGATGCCTCCGCCTATGAATCCGTATGAGATGAGGATCAAGATAAAGAGGGTGACAAACAAGATGATGCTGAAAAACAATCTGAGGGGGAGATGGAACCTCGATGCATTCGAGAAAGAAAAAAGACACCGAAAAGTCGATGGAGAAGGACATCGATAAGCAGATCGATATCACACATCCTCTGACCGAAAGTTAAGACTCTTGTATCTTTTGCACTATTATACATTATGCCAAAGCTACCAAGTTCCTATCTTTAAATCATATGTATGATATGCAGATCGAGGTTTCGGTTGAGCAACCAAATTCGCTTGGAGAAAATTGTTTTGCCTCCAGAAATTGATTTCAGTCCTATCCTGGATAAATTGGAAAAGATGGTGCCAATGGTGAAAAAAGTGACTCAAATTGAAGAAACATTGGCAAGTCAATCTCAAAAGCTGGAAAATCTGAGTTCATCTTCAGACATGCTGCAACTACAAACAACTCATGCAGATAAAATGACTACTTTGGAAGGAAAAATTGATGTAGTCAAAACTGAGCTCAATGTAGAGATGAAGTAGATGTAACAGGAAAGAACTGCCTATCTTGAAGTCAAGCTGGTTGAGAAGAATGATCTGATGATCAAGACAGTTGTTGAGGAAATGTGCTCTATGCTCATGACCAAGATGACAGACATGATGCATGATGTCTTCTCAAATCAGTTCGCACCTCTTTCAGAGGAGTTCTCAATGGCTAAGAATTACATGAGAAGGCTAGAGGATGAGCATGATCAGTTGGCAGGGGAAGTGCGAAGTATAAGCAAAGAGCAATACCATATGGATACTGCACTGACTCAACTACTCCCAAGGTATGGTGCCAAAAAGGGGGAAAGGCCTGGTGCCAAATTAAGTGAGTTGTTGGCACAAACCTTGGAGAGAAAGGCTCAAAAATAAGTTGAAAGAAAGAAAATTGTTGAAGCCTTGAGAGAAATTGAAGCCACTGAGAAACTAAAATTCAAAGAAGCTGAGAAACCTACCTTCACTCAGACAAATGATCAGATCACTCAGGAAGTAATTTCTGAGAAACTGAGTGATAGAAGGATGATTGAGACAAGCAAAGCCGGTAAAGATCAAGTTAGACCTGAAAAGAGAAAGGCTGTTGCATTTGTGGAACAAGAAAAGAAGAAAAGAGCTAAAGCCTCTAAGTCTACTCAGAGGAAATTGATAATAGATTTTGAAGAATCTGAGGAAGAAGCTGAAAAAGAAGTATCTGAAATTCAGAAAGAAGTCTTCAATACCAAGAAAACTCTGAAAACCCTTCAAATAGAAAAAAGAGAAGAAAACTGATGCTTCTGTGTCAGGTGTTCCTGTGATCAGGAAAAAGAAAGAAGAAGAGCAGAAAAGAAGAAGTGGTTTTAAAAAGTTTTTGAGCAGAAGGAGGGGTACAGAAAAAACTCAGAAATGGCCGCACATTGACAAATGGATGCCTATTCAGTTCAATGATGCATGGTAGGAGATCAAGAGAACCTTCTGGTTCTCTTATGAGATTCTGAGAGAATGGAGGGGGAGCAGCTCGGATATGAATGAAGCCTTCATTGAGTACTTACTGACATTCTATCCTAAGTACCTGCAAAGTTGGATCAACTTGGCAGATGAAGGAAATACTCAGATAGTAGCCCCTGGTCCATACACTTACCCAGCTCCTAGACTTGAGAATGACTATGTGAATGAAACAGCCATTACTCAGGAGATAGCTCAGTATGCCATCCAGCTAGGCCTAACAATAAACAACCCTGATATCATCAAAGCAAGGGATGAACTGAAGAAGAGATACTATGGGATGTTCAACCTGGAAGTGCCAGAAGATGAAGTAGAAAAAGACTGAAGACTTTGTACTTCTGTTTTTGTTTTTGATTTTCATTGTAATCTGTAACTCTTATCCTACATCAATGAAAATTTTATCTTTATGCTCAAAGATATTCAGTATTGATTTAATATTATTATTTGTTTAATATTAAATGTATGGCGTTACACTCATTAGTCCATCCTCGTATTACTCCTAATCAAGGACTCTCAATTTCAAAATTATCTAGATATATAGAGAGAAGGATCACGTTCTTCATATGGACAGTATCAATCAATGCATGTAACACATTTCCTACATTAGGGTTCCATAATCTTTCGATAACCATGTTGGATTTTATTTGGCCAAAAGTCCCTGAAGTCCGCTTCTAAACAAGGACCTCTGAACTCTCATTACAAAAAACATGCGGATTCATAAATAATCTACCAACTGAAATTTTATCGCAACTACGATTTGCAACAAAATTTTTATTGCAATGAGATTTTTGCGACGGAACTGTCATATCCATCGCTGATTTGCAACGATTAGATCCATCGATAAATAATAAAATTTGTCGCTAGTATATAGACGAAGATGTGTTGGATGCCATTGATTCGTTATAAACATTAATTAATCTTAAGATTGACTGGGTACACTTTGCACCTACCCTGAATGAAATACTTTTTCAAATTGATTCTGTAAATCGAGCACGGCTAATCCTAACTCGTTAAGGTCAGTCCTACATAAAAAATGGGCTAAACAAGATGCAGGTTAATTGATTCACGATAAAATAAATGGTTAATAGTTAAGATCTAATCCTAACTCTAGCGGGTCGGCCAAAAGGACCATTAACGAACTACATAATAAAGAATTGAAAGTTAAAATTCAAAATATTTATAATATAACATGGTGTCATTTAAATTCAGCCTATAAAATTAAAAGATAGGTAATAATATAATTCATGTATTATTAATTAAACCTAATATGCACAACAGCCAAATTTTTAAAATTGAAACTTTTTTCAAGAGATAACTACCCCTCACCGTTCAAAATATTATATGCCATTTGGAATCTTTACACACATATTAAAAGATTTAATGGATTCCTACTATACTCTTAATTAATTGCTTTGAAATTCTATGTGAGACTTTAAAAATTATTACTATCTAAATTATTTTCAATAGCTTTAATAGTAAAATGAAAAACATAATTGATTAACATTTAAAAGTGCAAAACAATGCAAATAATGTGACGAGTGATTAAAAACATCATTTAGTTTGAATATGAGAGAATATTTAATACTCAATATTTTTGTTCATATACAAACAACATGTTATCTTCTAATTAATTTCATCTAGAGTATGTACACCAATAAAAAAATTATGAACAAAAATTATCATATAAATTATATTAAAATTAAATTAAAAAAATTTAAACGGGCTTACCCTAACCCTAACCCGTTTTGGGCTAAACAATCAGGAAATAATCAACTTGTTTTTAGTGGTGGCAATTCGTGTTATCGTATCGTGTTTCGTGTCGACACGATAACGACACGACATGATAAGGTTAAATACGAACAAGATATGATAAGAGTCTGTGTCGACATGACACGAACACGAAATATTTTGTGTCGATATGACACGACATGACGCGATTACAAAAATTATAATAGAATTTATAGTGTAATATTTGACAAGAGACGACCTGAACAATTAAAAGATTTCCAATAAAATTATAAAATATCAAATTATATATACAATTAAAATATTTTTCTATGATTAACGAGTTGACATGAACACGACATAAAATATATCATTAATGTGTCGACACAATAACAACACGAAAACGATAAGCCTAAATATTAACCCGTAATTTTTTTATCATTTTCGTGTCGTGTAATCGTATCGTGTCGAAAATTACCACCCCTAATTGTATTTAAAGAGGCCAGGAAAAGCTAATGTCAAGTCCTAACTCTTTCTTTTTCTGATTTATGTAGACCGACTCATTTAACACCTCTAGTCATATATAATACTTTTGAACCACCACAAAAAGTAGACCGACTATGACAAATCAATAATATATAGAATCCAATAAACCTACAGCTCATCTAAATGTATTATGCTTAAAAGTATTTCAGGCCAAAAAAAATTAACAGGAACCGAACAACTTTACAATATTTGTAATTTACGAAAATTCAAAATAATACTCCCTCCTTTCCAACTCTTTGTTCACAGATTCTGTTTTCTCGTATTTTAACGATCAAGTTTTTTATTAGTATTTGAAATGATAAAATAGTTTTTAAAGAGACATATAATAGAGGAGAGATAGATCTATCATAACATTTCTTAAAAATCACTTTATTATTTTAAATATTAATAAACAATTCGTTCGCTAAAACACGAGAAACAAAGTGGTGTGAAGAAAGAATTGGGACAAAAGTAGTAATTTTTCTTGATCTGTAATCATTGTATAAAAACATTACATGCCAAATATTTGGTTTAATTTCAAATCATTTGTTGAGTATATGATAAAGGATTTCACATGTAAGTTGACTCATATTGAAATATTGAAAGAAGTGGCACTAGCTTATAAATTTAGTAGGCTACTGATGAAGATGAGGATGCTTTAATATTGATGGAGAAGTTTGAATGTCTACTCATTAATCTAGTCTTTTCATATATCGTGTTAATTAATTACGAGATTAGTATAAATAGTGCATTTCATACATTGTAATAGGAAGATTGAAATGAAATAAACTTATCTAATTTTATCCGTTTGTTCGTGTTTTTTATTATTGTTCTTCCGGTATTTATAATGAATCAACAGAATTAAACGTTAATCACATTTGCGTATTCATCCGGGTATTCTAAGAATCAACGGATAATACTTTTATATACTTCCGCTAATCTGCGTCAGTTGGTATCCAGAGTGATAACGATTTTGTGGAGTGATTCCCAACGATGACACAAGATTATGTCTGGTCTCAAATGGCTGCCACCATCGATGGAATTTTCGATAGCTATTTCAAACGGGACACACTGGATTCGCCGGCACCGTCTCCAGTTTTGGCCGCCACCACTACCACCCGCCTCACAACCAACGTACACACCATCACCATAAACTCACACACACCTGCTACAATCATCGACTTACCATACCACCACCAACCGTCCCGCCTCAAACTGGCCGCCGATCTATGCTGCCTCCACACCACCACCACCTCTCGAGTGATCCATCGGCTTCACACCGCCGCTGTGTTTGGTGCCATTTCGATCACGGCGCTACAGATCGTCGCTACCACAGACCAACCGCCACTCGATTCCCACCACCATTTTTGTCGTTCAACCATCACTATCGCAGCACACCCGATCCGTCCTCCAACCTTCGCGCCAGAGCACCGGCCCAGTCAATGAACGAGTCGCCATCATACAACCAGCCACCATATCCAACACCCCCGTCGTTTGTTTCTGTCATCATCCCACCATCGCCGCCTCGCCGATCTCGCCATCCCATTGTCTTACCACCATCACTCACAACCACAATGTCAACACCTCCCTTCCACTGTTCGACCGCCGCACCAACATTCCCGTCGCGGCTTGTTTCCTCCATCATCTCGTCACGACCACTATCTCGCCCAATAATCGAACACAGCGCAACGCACTCCGACCATGGGGCCGAGTTCATGGCCGAATCCAGTCAACCGCCGCCTCGTCCCGCTAAAAGAACGCTGCACTCTGTTATTCAAAACCAGGGAGAGAGGAGCGGAAGGGTTCCCGATTCTGACCTGATCCCATTTGGGTTGAAGAGTGAATTTGGGCCTTTTCTTAGAGATATGACCCACGTTGGGCCTATAAGTGAATTGGAAAACTACCAAATTGGGCCTTTGGGTAAGTTGAATAATGGGTTTGTTGGGCAATCTACTTATTTTGACGAGACATATATTGGGCCAAATCACTATTTATATTATAAATAATGTTAGTTATTTTGCTAACAATTATTCGAAGTATTCGTCCTATCGGCTTAAAATTTTGGGTTGCATTCGTACGGCCGATATTTTTTAGGTGAAATATTTGACGGTGTTGATTTGTCCCTATGAAGATGAGGATGCTTCCGATTCGAGGACGAATCGTTTCCAAGAGGGAGAGAATGATGAAGATGAGGATGCTTTAATATTGATGGAGAAGTTTGAATGCCTACTCATTAATCCACCTAGTTTTTAGATCCTTTTATTAATTAGTTATTTAATTTAGTCATTTCGTATATCGTGTTAATTAATTACGAGATTAGTATAAGTAGTGCATTTCAGGCATTGTAGTAGGGAGATTGAAATGAAATAGAAAACGTATCGGGTTTTATCCCTTTATTCGTGTTTTTTATTGTTGTTCTTCCGGTATTCGTAATGAATCAACAAAATTAAACGTTAAACAAGTTTGTGTATTCATCCGGTTATTCTAAGAATCAACGGACAATACATTTATATGCTTTTGCTAATCTGCATCGGCTACTCCTCCTATCACCAATTGATTTTAGGATGGAACCTCACTAGGGGCGTGGCTAGTCTCCTTTACTATTGGGGGTTGGGATTATACTGAAAAGTATGCTTTTTACTTTGTATAATCGAAACTGAATTTTCAGACTTATTTACTGAAATAAATTGTTTATCATTGATGCTTTAAATATGATTGAATGTTATATATATTTACTGCATAAGTGTTCAATAATTCGTATGTGTTACACTGTAGTTAATTTAGTGATACCAGATCACAGAAGATTAAATTAACTGTTGGGAAATGAATTTAATAAAGAAGGATTTTGATTAGATCCCAAAACCCCTGAGTATGACATGTTCAGGATAATCTTGATAGATGAGTCAAGGTTCAGTTTTAGAGTGTTCAGGATAATATCTGCACCGTGTATAGTCGGCAGATATAGAACAAGTTAGATTCTGAAGACTCAAGATGAAATCGAGAATCAAGACTCGAAGATGAGATCGAGAATCAAGACTCAAAGATGAGATCGAGAAACTCAAGACTCGAGAGAATCTGGAAGCTCGTGAGAAAACTCAAGACTCGAGAGAATATCAAGGCACAAGAATTATCATAGACTTCGAAGAATATACCTAATGCTCAAGATATCCCGAATGTTCCGAGGCAATCAAGTGAGGAATATACCGCTGGAATCCAAATGACGTGGACCAATGAGAGGAAGACAACCACCACCGAAAAGTCAAGAGAACTTACAGAGAATAGTATGGATTTGAATGTGATTCTCTCCAACGGTAACATTCAAATCCACACTATAAATACAAGATCTTCCATCAAATTAAGTGTGGAGATTATGCACAAAATGCTACAGAGCCAAGAGCGTTATAGTCAAAGCATTCCCACCCTAGAACACAAGTCTCAGAGATATACAAATATATTCAAAGAGTGTTCTAGAACCCAACCTAAGCAACCCACGATGTATCATAAGCTTAGAGAGATTTTCCCAACCTTAGCATTGAGGCTAAACCATTGTAAGGGAAAATCTCACCATAATTGGAGACAACACCAAACCCAAACCCATTCTCGTAAGAGATAAGTAGTGGTGAAGAGAGGTAGTTGTTAGGCAATCCCGAGTGAGGGTGATAAGTCCCGTAGGAGTGTGAACTCGTTAAACATCTAAGAGGCGAGCCCCGAGAGGGTGATAAGTCCATTTTAGTTAGTAAACTACGGAGGTAGTCGAAAAGCTCAAGGTCGGGTTGAGTAAGTAAACTACGGGAGTAGTCGTAAAGCTCAGGTCGAAGTTGAGTAAGTAAACTACGCGAGGTAGTCGAAAAGCTCAAGGAAAGTGATGAAGGAATTTCCTAGGAACAGGGAGAGTGGATGTAGGAGCTTGAGTCTCCGAACCACTATACTTTGTTGTGTTGTTTACTGCTTTACGATTTTATCTTATCATACGCACTCGATTATAAGCAAGACACAACACATGAGCTCAAAAAGGTGAAAAATCTGAAATCACCATTCCTTCACCCCTGTTTTATATGCACCGCAATGAAATGTTTTGCTTCCAAGACGCCAAAAACGGGTTTTCCCAATCGACCAACAAGTGGTATCGAGAGGTGTGCTCAAAAGATTACTTTTTCAATGTGATCACCGAAAGCGAGATCTATTTTTAAACTCGTTTCGATCCGATACCAACAAGTGGTATCAGAGCGGGAGTTCAAAAAGTTCACTAATTTTAGAGTGAACACCTGAACAGATCTTTTTAAAGAAAAACCCGTTTCTTTAAAAATGCATATATACTGATTTTTTGGCATCTTTATCAATTGAGAAATTGTTGGGATATTTTAGTTCTATGCCAAAACATTATCAACTTGTGTTATTCAAGAAAATTTACAGATAACAAGTTGAGGGGGAACGAAAGAACAAATTAAGGGGGGAACTCACGGAATCAAAAGTAGATGATCGAGATCAGACGAGGCTACAGATGAGACTGATCGAGATCAGATGAGTTAGATGAGTTCCGGAGTCAACTGATGAGCTGTGCAAATTTCAGAAGAGAAGAAAAGCTAAAGCCAGCAAATCAGAAGAGATGGTTGCAAATCAGAAGATGAGCAGAAGAGACTGATCAAGATCAGACGTGATCGAGATCAGATATGATAAAACCTGATATGCTAACCTGATATGATGACCTGATGCTATTCTGATATGTTGATCTAAAGATGTGTTGATCTAATCACCGAATCGATCGATCGGCAAAGAAAAGAAAAATCGATAAATTTCGTAAAAAGTGATCTGAGGCTCAGTAAGTAAAGTGAAACTGAGACCCAGCATAGGTCAATAGACCCGAGGGTCAGTAAGTAAAAGAGACCGAGGGGTCGATGTCCGGTCGAAGAAATCGAACTCGGTCAAGATGAGTGTCAAGATATGCTGATCGACAAGGTCCATAGAAGAAGAGGAATGAGAGCCGAAATAAGATCAAGAAGATCAAGACCAAGATCAAGACTTGTAATTTTTATGATTTTGTCTTTATCTTTTGAAAAAGTTCATTGTAAATCAAAATAGACTATCATACATCAATAAAACTTTATCTTTATGCTCAAAGATAATACCTCATTATTTTTTTACATGTCTTTATATTTGATATGCCTGATTATTGTTGTTTACTGATGAAATTATTGGGAAATTCATTACTGAATTGATTATTAAGAGATTTACCATTCTTGTAATAGGAAAAAACTCAAACCCCGAGTATAGGTTAAGAATGTTGTAACAAGATGGTTTTGGCATCATCAAAAAGGGGAAATTGTTGGGAAATGAATTTAATAAAGAAGGATTTTGATTAGATCCCAAAACCCCGAGTATGACATGTTCAGATAATCTTGATAGATGAGTCAAGGTTCAGTTTTAGAGTGTTAAGGATAATATCTGCACCGTATAGTCGGGCAGATATAGAACAAGTTAGATTCTGAAGACTCAGTATGAAACTGAGAATCTGAAGACTCAGTATGAGATCGAGAATCAAGACTCAAGATGAGATCGAGAAACTCAAGACTCGAGAGAATCTCAAAGCTCGAGAAAACTCAAGACTCGAGAGAATATCAAGGCACAAGAATTACTATAGACTCAAGAATATATTGAATGCTCAAGATATCCTCTAATGTTCCGAGGCAATCAAGCCGGAATATAAATTGCTGGAATCCAAATGACATGGACCAATGAGAGGAAGACAACCAACCGAAAAAGTTTGCAGAACTTACAGAGAATAGTATGAATTTGAATGTGATTCTCTCCAATCGGTAACATTCAAATCCACACTATAAATACAAGATCTTCCATCAAATTAAGTGTGGAGATTATGCACAAAATGCTACAGAGCCAAGAGCGTTATATAATCAAAGCATTCTCACCCTAGAACACAAGTCCGTAGATATACAAATATATTCAAAGAGTGTTCTAGAACCCAACCTAAGCAACCCACGATGTATCATAAGCTTAGAGAGATTTTCCCAACCTTAGCATTGAGGCTAAACCATTGTAAGGGAAAATCTCACCATAGTTGGAGACAACACCAAACCCAAACCCATTCTCGTAAGAGATAAGTAGTGGTGAAGAGAGGTAGTTGTTAGGCAATCCCGAGTGAGGGTGATAAGTCCCGTAGGAGTGTGAACTCGTTAAACATCTAAGAGGCGAGCCCGAGAGGGTGATAAGTCCAACAGTTAGTAAACTACGGAGGTAGTCAGAAAGCTCAAGGTCGGGTTGAGTAAGTAAACTACGTGGAGTAGTCAGAAAGCTCAGGGCCGAGTTGAGTAAGTAAACTACGCGAGGTAGTCAGAAAGCTCAAGGAAGTGATGAAGGAATTTCCCTAGGAACAGGGAGAGTGGATGTAGGAGCTTGAGTCTCCGAACCACTATACTTTGTTGTGTTGTTTACTGCTTTACGATCTTATCTTATCATACGCACTCGATTATAAGCAAGACACAACACATGAGCTCAAAAAGGTGAAAAATCTGAAATCACCATTCCTTCACCCCTGTTTTATATGCACCACAATGAAATGTTTTGCTTCCGCACGTGCAAAATGGGTTTTCCCACCGGGACCAACATTAACAGTCCCTTGTAACTATAAGTACGCCATTCACGACCTAGATGGAAATGAACAACCATCGCGAAAGGTTGAGGTGTAAGGCTCAGATTGGTTTGTCTTGGCCAAGAGATTACACTAGTGCATGAGTGATGTCTTTGAATAGGACCTCTGGAGGATAAATTCTTAAGAACCGAACAAGGAAGAATTAGACCTCGAATGTTCGTTGTTTTTTAACCTTCGCTTCTTAAATAGGATCACGTGGGATTGGTAACTATTGCTTTGACTTATCATGGGTAAATGAATAAGAGAGATTCAATACTTTTTATCTTGGGCAATATTATTGGTCACATGTGATTGCTAAGATTTAATACGAAGAATCGTAATGCAAGCACGCTTTGCTTTATTTGCCCCATTGGGAGGTTCATAAGTTTTATCATACCAAATCTTGCAAGTGGAATTAGTTTCCTATGATGGATAATAATGTTGAACCGTTCTCGACCAAGGACAAAAGATATTAATTAACGGAAAGCTATTTCAAAGGGCTTGAATTAATTAATGGGCTAGATAATCTTAAACACGGAAATAATGACCGGAGCCATATTGACTGTAATATGGGTTAAGATGGATGGTGCAATATTAATTATGTAGTGGGATTAATTAATATTTATGGGCTTGAATTATATTGTGGCTCAATATTAGATATTCAAGATCCATTAGAAGGTCAAATCTTAATTCTCCTAAAGGCCTCTGAGTAGCCCAACATATAGTCCAATAACTGAAAATGTGATTAAAATAAAATAAATATTGTTGCTTATATTTCCTCTAAATTTTCGAAAATTATGGATAAAAGAGGGAGAAAGATTTTCTTTGAATTTTGTTATGGAATGAAGATATGTATTCTTGGAATACAAGATTATCTCATTAAATTCAAGAAATCTCCCACTTGGTTATTCATAGTGATATTTCGAAATTTTTGAAAATAGAGGGCAAGAAAAATTTTCTTGATTTTCTTGAAAAGATATTATGGAAGATATGTATTTCTTGAAATACAAGAATATCTCATAAATTCAAGAAGATCCAAATCTTGGATTCTTGCATACTATATTTTTCGAAAATAATGCCATAAAATAGAGGAGGCGGATTTTTGTGGAATATTTTAATTATGGGAAAAAGAATATATGAGATATATTCAAGATTTCTTGGTGATCAAGAAAAGTCTTTTCCCACATTGAAATATCACTAAAATTTCGACCACCCTCCCTCTTATAAATAGGGGATGATTAGTTCATTCTCAAGTACAATTCCATGTGCTGGAAATATTAGCAAATCCACATAAGTGGTGCAACAAAGTTTATTTTTTCCTTTTGTTAATTGTTCGCGAGTATCCTTCCACCGGATTGTCGAGCAAGGGCTAAGGGAATACTTGGGAAGTCCTTTTGGTTAGTCCGTCCGACCAAAGCCACTGCCATCCCGAGAGGTACGTTCACGTAAACCCGTAGATTCCGCATGCGTAGGTTTTACGTGGCTTTTTATATGCATGATATGTTGTTGCAATTATTATTTGAATTAATATAGGATTAATTCATGCTAGTAATAATTAATGAATTAAATTTGTATTTAAATATTTACCCCGAATAGATCTGTGTAACTCATTCCCCAACATTGGGTGCATGTGGGACCGAACAGGGCACCCCCCACCCCCAATTTCTACATTGTGTCAGTGCAGGTCCATGCCCGAGCCGAGTGGCTGTTGAATTCCCGAGGTCTAGAGGTTATTGAATTGACGGAGTGACTATCGAACTTCCGAGGTCAGGAGGCTGTTGAACTGACGGAGCATGGGTGATCCTATCTCGATTAATGGATCTCACATGTAAGGGGGCGTGTTGAATATATGATAAAGGATCTCACATGTGAGTTGTCTAACATTGAAATATTGAAAGAAGTGGGACTAGCTTATAAATCTAGTGGGTTACTCCTCTTATCACCAAATTGTTTTAGGATGGAACCTAACTAGGGGCGTGGCTAGTCTTCTTCACTATTTGATGCATGTGGGATATTATTTGATATACCAACAATCCTCTCCTCAAACAAAGACGCCACCGAACCTCCCCTCAAACGACCCGCTCTATCTAGGTCAACGTTGCCTAGTCTATGGAGACCCCCTCGTTCTTTTTTTATTTCACCAAGGTTCACCGCAAACGACTCCACAAAGACTATCACTCATTGTCTTATTCATTCAACACCGGGGACTACTCCACGTCGTTTTGTCTGGGACCATGGATCTGAAACCACTGTTGGAACTTTGGATGGATCCAAATCCCCGCATTGGTATGTGTTGGGAGATGAATTTAATAAAGTAGTTTTGATTAGATCCCAAAACCCCTGAGTATGACATGTTCAAGATAATCTTGATAGACTGAGTCAGGTTTCAGTATAGATTGTTCAGGAAGTTATCTGCTCCATGTATAGTCAGCAGATATAGATCGTTTAGATTCAAGACACCGAGATTCAAGAAGAATCAAGACATCAAGACTCGATAAAGAATCAAGACATCAAGACTCGAGAAAGAATCAAGACATCAAGACTCAAGAAGAATCAAGACATCAAGACTCGAGAAGTAATCAAGTAAGTAATCAAGACATCAAGACTCAAGAAGTAATCAAGACATCAAGACTCAAAAAGTAATCAAGACATCAAGACTCAAGAAAGTTCTCAAGACATCAAGACTCAAGAGGTTACTAAAGACTCGAAGAAGATATCAATACTCAAGATAACCTCAATGTTCGAGGCAATCAATAATATCTATCTGAAGACTACAAAACTGAGAAAAACGCACATGTTCAGAAAAGTAGATATAGCCCAAAACATTCTAGTGCAGACAAAATGAACTAAGTCTAAGTGTTGTTTCAGGTTATCTCATTCAGAGATATTGACCAAAAAGAGCCATTTTGTTTGTCTACATTCACTAAAGACAAGAACCAATCAGAAGAAGACAACACTGTACTTCACTGACACTGAAAGCGACAGGACCCTGAATTATGTCAGTAGTACTAAGTTCTAGACTGCAAAAATTGGTGATTGGCTACATGACTGCATATTTTCTAAAACATGCAAGGGAGTGTTCAAACCCTAAAAATAGTCGTTCATCAAACAGCAAAATAGGAAACTCATAAAGCTATCTCTTCCAACAGATAGTTTTCAAAGAGTGACCTCGGTGAAGTTTCCTATAAATACCAGTGACCCTTCACATTGAAAGGTACGGAAAATTTCAAAGAAACTCAAGAGCTCATTCGTATTATTGCAAATTGAAGCACTCGAAAACCCTATAATTTCCCAAGTGTTTCACATTGGAGAGAGCTCACTATTCTAAGCCTAGATTGATAGATATATCCAAAGCTTAGAAGAGATATCCAAGCCTTTGCATCTGTTCTTAATTGTAAAGGATATCTCACCCTAGTTGGAAACCAACCCAAAACCCAAACCCTTTGTTAAGGTAGTTTGTGTGTGTTTTGTTGGAGAATTAGAGTTGTAAAGAGTTAGTAAGCTACAGTTAGTTAGCCAGAAAACTCTAGAGAAGAAGTTAGTAAGCTACATGTGGTAGTCTGAACACTTGTGTGTGTTTGAGTTAGTAAGCTGCAGTGAGTCAGCCAGAAAACTCAAGGTAGAAAAGTGAGTAAGCTACATTGAGTTAGCCAGAAAGCTTTATGAAGTGGTTAAAGAATTTCTCTGAAGATCAGAGAGAGTGGACGTAGGAGCTTGAGTCTCTGAACCACTATAATTGCTGTGTTGTTTGCTTTCTGTACTGCATTATTATTTGTTGCATGTTTTTCACTAAAAACATATTTCACTAATATTCAGTTGGAACTAATCCACTGAACTTGCATAAGATTGGTCACAGCCTTAATCACTGTTTTATTAAAGGAAGAAGATATTTCAGCAAAGCTAAAACGAGTATAAACTTAGAGGGCCAACCATTCCGCACGCTTGAGTAGCTAGAACAGATAGTTACCAAACTGAACTAACTCTACTGAGTGTTCAGTAAGATAATTATCTGATCCAAGCTCCTCAGCATCTCTGATAAATTCAGGATTAGTTGGGCTAATCTGAAGCTTCTGAAAGCAGCTCAGGATCATTGTCTCAGTAGACTTTGACTCAGGGCAATCCGTGCTTCTCAGGATAAAAATATCAGGATAACCTGGCCTATCTGACCTCAGTGAAAGAAAAGTTTTAAAAATCACTGAACACGTGTATTCCCCCCCATACATGTGTGAGACTCGTTAGCACCGGGACCAACAGTATGATATTGTCCGCTTTGGGTTGAGCTTGCACGAATTTTTTTTGGAAAGCGGACGGACAGAGGGGGAAGAATAGAGTTTGGTTCATACATACACCGTTTCCAGGATAGAAAATCTGAGCCCGGTTACAACCGTGAGTCTCCCATCACGGCCGGCGGCACCGAAACCTAACAGTGGTATCAGAGCCGGGTTTCGCAGTGGACTGCCTCAGTTCGCACAACTAGTCACTTTCGTTTTGCAGAGACCATTTGTGTTTGCCGCTAGATTCAGATCGTACACCCCCTATCCTGTCAACCTCTGATCGCAACTGCCTGAGAGATACAATATCACGGTCGTCTGTGCCAAAATACATATTCTTTGTGGTTCATACATACACAATTGCTAGGATAAGAGATTTGAGTCTGATTAAAACCGTGAGTCCCCCCGGCGGCTGGCGGCACCGAAAACCAACACCATTCCAAAATTATATGCTATTAGGGTAAAAAATACTCTTCATATATTATGCTATAACATCTTTTTTGTTTCTTTCCAACTCTAATTCCGGTCTTTATATTCTATCTAATTAGGGTTAGTGAAATATAGAGCTGACGTGATTATAAATTACTTAGATATGTGATACATCACCTATATAAAGAACGTCTTTTTTGAGAAAACGTAACTATAATATGGCAAATGGCAAACGTTTTTTTTTTTTTTTTCTTTTTTTGATGGGAGAGAAAAAATTATTTCTCATAATATTGTGGCATATACCAACACTTGCTTATAATATTGAATCATTAAAGCTGTTGTCCAGAGTTATATACAATCAGTGTGAGTCACATGAATACCAATTCAACACTTCTACACATAAGTGGAAATCAAACGTGTAAGACGCCCATCAGCTCTTATTCGGAAAACTAGATACAGGCAATAGTCATACCTTCTGGCCATGTTTATATCCGACTAATATCTCGGCCAAACACAAAAGTGGTCAACCAATTGATTGCTACGTAAAATCTGTTCCTCCAGCTTATGACACGAGTCAGATATGCTGAGCGCCAAATAAACCAGCTCGTAAATCCTGCCATTGATACACCTTTTGCTTCCTGTTATTAAAGAGTAATGATTAAGCTAAAGAAATTCATATAAAGGTTGGGGTAGTTGCAAAACTACTCTTCCAAGTGAAGAAAATTCATAAAAGTTTGTTTCCTTGCAATTTCACCAAAAATGGAAAACCTCCGCAAGAAAACAAAATTCATTCGAGTTTTTTCTGTAGTTAGACTAAAACCACTTTGTAGTTATCCCTAAAGAGGTATAAGAAATAACCTTGCTCTGCCTTAGGTCCACAAGGGCCTTGTACCTCCCCACGGTAGCCATACTCCCCAAATGTTTATAGACAAATTGATCCCCAAAATCCAATGCTTTTGCAGCATCGGCACGTCCACCACCAGCCTTGCCTAGATGGTTCAACAGGTGTGCGAGGTATTTTCCCTGTCGCTCTGCCACCTGAAAGAAGCTTTTTTAATCAGGCCGATATGAAGTTATCATTCAGTTAAAAAAATTATCTTTCAAAAGTTGAGGGAACATTGAGTTTTTTGTCCAGAAATATGTTATCTCCAGAAGACAATATATATCTTAAAATGGAAATTGAACGGCCAACAATCAGAAAGACCATCAGTGATGATCTTTTAACAAATAAATCTCAGATGTTTCAAACTCCTTAAAGCACCCCAGTTTCAAATAGCAGTACCTGGGCCAAGGCTGGAAGAACAGGCTTGCCTGTATTTTCAAGAAAGCCACTGCAGTCACCAATTGCAAATACATCCTGCACAGAAGGGACTCGTAGCCATTCATCTATCCCGATCCTGCAGTGCATCAACTCTAGTCACCTCGCTAAAAGTAGAAGATGGACCACGCAATAGACAACAACATAAAGATTTGTTTTTTTGGAGAACATGAATTTGTTTAGTAATCAACAAAACGATTTTCCAGTAATAACAGTGAGAAGAAAATCCACTATAATTCAGAGTCCAAGGAATAGAAAGCGAAGTTCGAACGGAAATATGCTTGGCCAAGTATTCATAAAAGAAGGAAGCCAAGTGTACATAACGATTGAATTATGGAGTAAAACGAGTAGAAAATAGAAAGGAAGCCAAGTGTACATAACAAGTGTTCAGAAAGTAAGCAATTGTATCACCCATCATTAGGAGAGAGAGGAGGTGGACGTTCAATTATATCCCTCCCACCCTTATTGTCCCATTTTGTTCAAGGTTTTTAATTAATTTACTAAAATAAATGATAAAGTTGCATGAGCATCACAAGAAAATATTCACTGGAAGGCAGTAAGTACAAAAACACAATAATGGTAACAGAGTTCAAAGGAGCTACCCACCCACAATTCAAGCATAAGTTTCTATCAAAAGAACTTTCAGAAGTGAGCAACGCAAATAAACTATTTAGTGATAGATGTATATATACCTTCCACCTGGTGCTTTGGGAATTTCCAGTGCATTGACAAATGTCGAAGGACCAACCCCTGTAGACCAAACTAAAACACCATACGGGATATTGGTATCATCACTAAGAATTATTTTATCGGATTGTACATCCTTCACGATTCCACGGACAAGACGGACTCCTGACTGAGAAACGGATATATCAAATATCAAATAAATGCAGAAAGTATTTGATAATGGAACGCTATCAAGTAATATTCTGAAATTGGTGGAAGAGAATAGGAATTGTGAAAAGACAGTCTCAAGACAAACAAACCCTAGAATAGTGCTTGTTGGGAGCAAGATAGGGAAATGAATAAGGCAACTGATGTTTTAAATAAAACAACACTGTAAGTGAAGACATAGGCTATCACTTTCTTGATCTTCAACTGTCATTTTCTAAATGCAAAAATTGATAGTATACAGTTGTAAACAAGTAAAGATATGAGCAATCTTCCCAAATGACAGCCAGTTCAATTGAAGACAATATAAAAAATACGGGAAGGCAAAGCATGCAGATGTGATAACGTACAACGGTACAAGTAACATTTTCTTTCTCAATTTTTGTTTCTTTTATGCAGTTGTAATACCAAAAAATTATGCTTTAAAGGAGACACAAAGACATAGTAGGGGAATCTAAGACCATTTGTGATAAAGTCTGGTTGCATATTTAATCGCCACTAATACCTCACCTTTGTCAATTGTTTAATTGCATACTTTCTGAGGCGGTTATCAAAGGATGACAGTATCTCATTGGCCTGCAGGAAAATAAAAATATTCAATTAAAATGAGTTCTCCAACTATGCAGAAAGGTGTTATGACAGGAGCTTGTTTCTCAGTCTAACCTCTACCAATGTAACATGAATATAATCTTTCACATGCGCATATCTTTGATGAACATCCTTCTTGATAAAGTCACTGAGTTCACCACTGAATTCAACACCTGTAGGACCTCCTCCAACAACAACACAATGTAGCAGCCTGCGTTTCTCTTCATCGGTCACTCCTGTTTAACAACCATACTCAACAGTAAATTAGAAAACATTATGGGGATAGCACATGATATAATTAAGAGCTCGTTTAACTGAGCTTATAAGCTCTTTAAAAGTATTTGGTAGAAAAAGATGTTTAACAACTTATAAGATCTTAAATTAAGCACTTTACAGATGATAAGCTCCAAAAAAAATAAGTACCATTATCCCAACTTATTTTTCTAAATCTTTAAGCTGTACATAAATAATACTCTCTCCGTCCAACAAAAATAGGCAGGTTTCTTTACACACGGATTAATATGTGTATATAAAATTCATGATCAACTCTTTAATTTATAGTAAACTTCCTCTTTTACCATTTTTCACATAAAATTATGAAATTAAATAGGGGCACTTTATGAAATTAAATAAAGGCACTTTAGAAAAACAGTAGTTAATATTTATTGGAATGCAAAACAAGCTTATGTAATGGGGACATCCCAAAATGGCAGCCTTGCCTATTATTGTTGGATGGAGAGAGTAGATTTTTTATTTTATTTTAAAGAAATTATAAGTTTTATTAACCAAACACTTTTAACAACATATAAGCTACGTATAAGATGTTAGAGTTTCTTATAAGATGTTTAAAATAAGCTTAGCCAAACTGGTTCTAAGATCAGAAACTTGAGTAGGCATACCTGGCACATCAGAAAGCATCAAATTTAGCAACAGTTTCCTCCGAATCTCTTGCGCATGATGAACTTCACGGAGAAAGGTTGCATGCTTTATTGCACCCTTAATACCGAATGTCGAAGCCTCTGCTCCAGAAGCGATTATTAGCTTATCATATGCAACTTTGAAATTCCATGGATCTAGTGTACCAGCCCCTTCAGTGACAGTCTGGCATTGAGTCTAGCATGAAAATATACTTTTTCTTAAATGAGGTAACACTAAATCTAAATGTAAGATAAAAACCAATATCCGACTATATCAAGTGTCAGTGCCATGATGAAATGTAGGTTACTTAATTTACAAGCACAAGGAAAGG
The DNA here is from genome assembly GCA_037126765.1 of Stenogyne calaminthoides. Classification (NCBI taxonomy): domain Eukaryota; kingdom Viridiplantae; phylum Streptophyta; class Magnoliopsida; order Lamiales; family Lamiaceae; genus Stenogyne; species Stenogyne calaminthoides. The sequence goes on along the minus strand of JBBCBC010000019.1, from coordinate 15,317,158 downwards.
AAAATTTTGCTACCCTACTACCCATTACCCAAATATATCTGCCTTAACACTATAATTAGACTAGCGACAACAAAAAATTAAGCCTTTATCCTACAACGTATTCGGCTATATGGATCATATCTTGTCAAAGTTCGTTGAGACGCACATGTTTATTTATATTTATGTATGACGTCTTTATGAATTTGACTCGAGGACTCTACTTTCTATGTGCTTTCTGCATCATCTAAAGGCTTCTCATTCCCATGTCCAAATGCATTCATTCAGTTTGGGCTATCTGCCTATCTCACTTCCTTTCTAATGCATTCATTCTAATCTAGTGTGTCTGAACATCCATCTCAGCGTTATCCTCATTTCCTACTCATGTTCAAATTTGTCGCCCAGGACTCTAATCCACATCGTTGGCCTTGTGATTATTTTAAAATTTCGAGAACTTCACTTGAAACAAAGGTCTACTTCTGCTTTCTTCAGTTTTCTTTCCAGTTAAGGGTTATATAATTTGACCTTAGAATATCTTGACTTACCCTATTATGTGGCGTTCTCCAAAATCTTAGTATCGCATTAAATTAGATTTCATATATTCCCCTCTAACATCCTTTTTAAAAAAGGATCTACAACAAATGCAAAGTCTCCATTAACACAAATATATCAGCCAAAAAGGCAGTAAAAAGAGTAAAAGAGATTCCGAAAGCATCTCTACCTGTAAACTTAAAACTACAGCGGCAACCAGTATTTTATGAAGCGATTACAACTAATTCCAAGCTCATTAAACCTCCAAAGACAGTAAATCCACCCTAACATCCTTCATAGAAAAGGATCTATAACAAATGCAAAGTCTCCATTAACACAAATACATCAACCAAAAGGTAGTAAAAACAGATTCCAAAAGCATTTCTACTTTTAAACATAAAACGACAGCGTCATCCAATAAAATAGCCGATAAAGCATTAACAACTAATTCCAAACTCATTAAACCTCCATTAACAGTAAATCTATTCAAACCACACAAATCAAAACAAACAGGGGAAAACAGAAATACCTGATGATTATGAAAATCGACCTTCGTACAATTAGCAAGGAAGAAATAAGAACCAGGCTCCCGAGAAATTGCGGGTTGGATCCTCCCAATCGGCTCAGCAACAGACCGGAACTCAAGAGTACCGACGCACGTCGAAGCAAGGAGAGGGGTGAACACCATGTGATTTCTAGGGGAAATACACACAATATCATAATGGTTTGTATCTATGTCCTTGATAAGCCTGCACCCGGCCCAGCCCGAACCCAGAACCACCACTCGGGGCTTCTCGCCCGCCTTAGTCGGCTCTAATCCCGGGGACTTGTTCTCAGAGCCGACGCTGAAATGCCGCAATGATAGAGCCAGCGACGGCGGAGCAGGACAGAATACTCCCGCCGGTTTGCGCAGCGGCGGCGGCGACTGTTTAGTGTATGCGGCGGAGAGCTGAATAAAGTTTCGCAACCACGGCATGATTAACTTAGTTTTAGTGTGATGATGATCGGTTTTGGTGTATAAGAATAATGTGGGTTTTATTTAATTAAGGGTTTAGAGAAGAATTTCCATGGATTTTGGGGATAAATGAAAGAGTCTTGGCAGATGCCGTTGCTACGGCTGCTGAAATTGTGGTGACTCAACAGATGGCAATTGCTGAAAGCGACACCGGTGGACCGCCAGAATGAAGAATTTATGAGTTTGTCAATTACACTAAATTATGACCTTTTTTTTTTTTAGCGGGTTAAGCTCAACTTGTACATATTCGTGCTTTCTGTTCTTTTTTCTTCGCGATCTGGGTATTTTTTCCTTTGCGATCTACCAAATTTTTACTTTTGATATTTTTTTTGTTGTTATTATTGGAATTTAATTGAATAAACATTCTTTTCTCACGCTATTTTTAATCTTTAATTTGAGACTGATTATTTTTATTCGCGTTTGTATTGATTTTTTTTTTCATGTAGTAGCATTCTTTTGTTAATAGGGTAACATTTTTTTTTCATGTAATAACACATTAAGTTGTTCTTTAAATTTATAATTTTGGACTGAGGGTTTCTTTCGCATTTGATTTAATAAACCTTATCTTCTCACGATGTTCTTTAATCTGTAATTTGGGATTGCGCTTGTACAGGTCTTTTTCATGTGGTAACACATTTTTCTTAATAGGGTAACACTTTTAGTTCATGTAGTAACACATGTTTTTTTAATAATATGTAACACTGTACATACGTCGTCGTGATACTATTCATCGCGATCTAGGTGCTTTTTCCTTCGCGATCTACTAGGTTTTTGCTTCTGATATTTTTGTTGTTGTTATTGTTGTATGAAATTTGACTGAATAAACATTCTCTTCTCATGTTGTTATTTAATCTGTAATTTGAGACGGGTGATTTTTTTTCGCGCTTGTACTGGTTTTTTTTTCATGTAGTAGCATTCTTGTTCATAGGGTAATAATTTTTTGTTCATGTAGTAACACATTAAGTTGTTCTTTAAATTTATAATTTTGGACTGGGCACGTTGTTGACCAAATATATTAACAACACACCTGAACTACTAAGCTACAACACATATTTGACAAAGATATTCATCTATAAATATATATATGTTTTGTCCGCCCAACCCATAGCCTTGGACCACCGCGCCCGTCCCACCCCGACCTGCTTCTGACCCGCGAGATTTTTGAGTAATTTGCCTTAATTATGATAGCACATATCAATAGGGTGTAATATTTTACAAAAACCCTACTCTTATTCATATTAAGATATATCGTATCCCAATCTTACCCATACTTGTTTTCCATTTGCCGATGAGTTTTAACTTGAGTGTTATTTATCAATATTTAGGTCTTGTTTATTTAAATATAGTATGATAAAATACTTTCATCATCTTTTATTCTCAAGTTCTTTAACTTAGTTTTCAACTTTTGAACACTTTCTATACCTTCACAATGTTCTTGTAATCTTTCACACATATCTTTAAAAGAAACACATTAAATATCAATTTAAACATAGAAACATTAGTAGCTATAAAAATAGTATTATGGGCAATTACTCTAAGATGTCATTTATAAAGCACATTTACTCTAATGTCCACTACATTTTACTCATTACTATAAGGTGCTAGATTGAACCAAAATGTCCAAATTACCCTTATTAATTTAAATTTTAAAATGGGTCAATAATGTGTTGAAATTAATGGTAGTGTGCAGATTTTCAATTTTACTATTTTTTATTTATCATACCTTTTATTTAATTAATTTTTTTTAGTAATAAAAAATTAGCCCAATTTTTTTTAATTGATTGTCCTTTTAATTTTGCACACCTGTAAAAAAAATCTGCACATTTTTAAAAAAATTCTACACACAAGTAAAAAGTTCTGCACACCCGAAAAAATTTCTTCACACCTGAAAAAAATTCTGCACAATTGTAAAAAAATTCTACACACACGTAAAAAATTCTACACACCAGAAAAAATTATACACACCCATAAAAATTTCTGCACACCCCAATATTTATTTAATCATATGTCCTTTTATTTAATTAATATTTTTTAGTAATAAAATATTACACATTTATATATATATTAAATTGCATATTCTCTGTAAAAAAAATGTATATTCTTAACCATTTTGCACACCCGTAAAAATTAAAATTTCTGCATACCCAGTAAAAAAATTTGCACACTGGACCTTGAGACCCAAACTACCAACATTTCTCAAAAGAAAAAGTAACAGTACAACCAGGAAATTAAAATTCGTCACATACTATAAAAAAAATTTGCACACCCGTAATATTCTGAAACAAACAAATATTCTGAAAACTACATCACCATTCTAAAACAAACAAATATTCTGAAAATCACAAAAATTGCAGCAATATTCAACAAATCTCCACCATACTTACTTACATAGCTAACAATTCTCTCCAAAAATCCACACACTCCAAAATTATTTACATCCATAAAAAAAAAATTCTGCACACCTGTAAAAAAAAAATACATCAATGACTCAACAACCCACAATGGAATTTGAAAAAATTACGGATAGCTGCTATTCAAAAAATTCTCCACGCCTATACGAAATGCTTACTCCACATCAAAAATAAAATCTAAAAAATTACATATAACTCAACAACCCATAATTAAAAAATTAAACAAAATCGAAAAACAGAGGGCGGCAAGAATGTGGTTACATTTTGCTTCACATAATCCAGAAACTCTGCACTCATGAAATTGACCTAAAATACTTAAGGACGCCAGCAACCTAATAACTATGATCAATATACCAATATGCTCAATAACCCACAAATTAATTCTTTAATAAAAAATCTTATATGAGCGGAACATTTTTTGCTAAAAATTTAATGAAATAAGTTTTAGCAGAAAAACAAAACTCCACCTTTGTTGTCTACGTCCTCTGCCTCAAACACCATTATCAAATAGTACCTTAGTGTTGGGAACCTAGCTCCTGACTCAGTCGCCTAGGTGGCGCCTAGGAAAAATCGGATCGGCCGACGACCGCCTAACGCCTAGGCGCTGCCTAGACCAATTTTTCCATCATGCATCTAAAAGCTCTACTAAAAAGTGGTAGCACATAAGAGTAATACCTCTTGTAACATAGCATTTTTTTTAGTAATTTTGCCATAGTATTAAGGGCATTAGAATTGTAATTAGCCGAAGTACACTCATCATTCGACCATTCAATCTCCTCTTTTACTTGAGTTTACCATCTTTATCAGCTATTGTTTTTGGTGGAGTCCATCCAACAAGTATACGCCATGCTCTTTCATGAATGTATTTGATATACATCTGCATCTTGGTTTCCAGTGTGCATTATTTGATTCATCCAAAAATTGAAGGTTTAATCGAAGGGGTTAATGGATATTACATTGCAAAACACACTTAAAAACGCAGGACCTTTAACTTAGTGTATCAAGTTTATGGCTCTGGGGCCAACTGAAAATGTGTGTGCGTGTTTTTCAGAGTGCTGTTAAAAATGTTATGCAATATAAATAACAACATATAATAGCGGAAGACTTAAAAATATATTGCAAGGTGTTTCAAAATTGTGTATAGTCTTAATTCAGACTATACGAGCCTCGTGTCTAAAAACTTCACTAAAATCAGTAGTGATACAAACAAGTATCTTTTACAAGACCCAGAAAGGTATAATATAAAAACACACTTCCCTAAATAATCTTTTCGCCCGTGTGACTAGTGATCTTATTCAATCTAACATACAAACTACTTCACAACGTTGATAGGAATATTGTAATATATTCGACCAACACAAACCAATAATATCGACCCTCACACTCCTAGATATACTAAACACTCAATAGGTTGTGTCTTGGATACTATCTTCAAATTTGGAGAAGATAATTGAAATATCGATCTTGCTCATTTTTTGATGTCCAATGCAATTTATATTTATAGACATCGAACCCAACTGCATTGTCTCATCCATTAGACTTGGATTGAACAACTTAGAAAATCTCACACACGACTCTATGATCTCTTGATAACTTCCCATGTTATTATTGTTAGTGTTAGTGTCCTAGAGACAATCCAATTGTAAGGACATAATACTAAGATAATATTCAGTATTGATTTTAATATTACTGTTTGTTTAATATTAAACGTATGACATTACACTTGTTTGAATATTATGTTTGGTTGTTTGCATTTATTCTTATTTGTGTTCCCATGAATCATTATTGTCATTGAGATCGTGAGAACTTAGATGACTTAAAGCATAATTCTCAAATAGCCCCCCCGATCAAGGATCATCAAGAATGAGATATTGATAATGCAATTGAGATTGGTGTGCGATCTGCATCATACTCTTACAGAGTGTAGGAAGATCTCACTTACTACGAGATACTAGGTATCTCATGACGGATGCACAGATACCTTAGAGGGTATGTGTATACTCATCCGAGAAACTGTTTGATGTAATTCCACAATTGTTAGTGTTAGTATCCTAGAGACAATCCTTTGTAAGGACATAATACTAAGATAATATTCGGTGTTGGTTTAATATTATTATTTATTTAATATTAAATGTATGACATTATACTTATTAGAATATTATGTTTGGTTGTTTGCATTTGTTCTTATTGTTGGGGTTATACTGGAAAGTATGCTTTTACTTTGTATAACCAAACTGAATTTCTGTCTTATTTGCAGAAATAAATTATTTATCATTGTTACTTTAAATATCATTGAATGTTACATATATTTACTACATAAATGTTCAATAAATAGTACATCTTACATTGTGGTTAATTTAGTGATACCAGATCACAGAAGATTAAACTAACAGTCTCTTGTAACCAAAAGTACAGAATTCACAACCCAGATAGAAATGAACAACCATCGTGAAAGGTTGAAGTGAAAGGCTCTGATTGACTTGTCTTGACCACGAGATTGCACTAGTGCATTATGATGCGCTGAATAGGACCTACTGGAGAATAAATTCTTTAGTATTGAATATAGAAGAATTAGACCTCAGTGGTTCGTTATTTCTTAATCCCCGTCCCTTAAATAGGATCGTGTGGAATTAATAACTATTGCTTTGACTTATGATGGGTAGAGAATCAATGTGATTCAATACTTTATATCTTGGGCAATATTATTAGTTACATGACGATTGCTAAGATTTAATACGGAGAATCGTGTGCAAGTACGTCTTGCTTGATTTGTCCCCTTGGTGGGCTCAGAAGTTTTATCATACCAAATCTTGCAAGTGGGATTTTTTTTCCGGTATGGATAATAATGTTGAGCTGACCTTACTCCAAGGAAATATATATTAATTAATAAGAAGCTATTCAGTGGCTTAAATTAATTAATGGACGGGATAATTTAAACACGGAAAATAATAACCGGGAGCCATATTAACAGTAATACTAATTATGTAGTGGGATTAATTAATATTTATGGGCTTGAATAATATTGTGGCTCAATATTGATAATTCAAGGTCCATTGGAAGGTCCAATCTTAATTCTCCTAAAGGCCCCTCAAGTAGCCCAAAGATAAAGTCCAATAACTGAAAAAGGTGTTTAAAATAAAATAAATTATTGTTGCCTAATTTTCCTATTATTTTTCGAAAATAATAAATAAAAGAGGGAGAAAGATTTTCTTTGAATTTTGTTATGGAATGAAGATAAGTATTCTTGGAATACAAGATTATCTCATTAAATTCAAGAAATCTCTCACTTGGTTATTTATTTGGAATTTTCGTAAATTTTGATTAAATAATGAGAGGAAAGATTTTCTTGATTTTTTTGAAAAAATATTATGGAAAATATGTATTATTGGAATACAAAAATATCACATAAATTCAAGAAGATCTAAATCATGGATTCCTACTCCCTTATTTTTCGAAAAAACCATAATATAAGGAGGAGGGATTTTTATGGAATATTTTATTATGGAGAAAAGAATATATGAGATATATTCAAGATTTCTTGGAGATAAGAAAAAGATTTTCCCATATTATTTCCACCCTAAAATTAGACCACCCTCCTTAGTATAAATAGGGGATAAATTTTTCATCCCCAGTGCAATTCCATGTGTTAAAAAAATTGCGACATAATTTTAATTTTCCTTTTTTGTTAAATTGTTCGTGAGTATCCTACCACCGGATTATTGAACAAGGACGAGGGAATACTTTAGAAGACTCTTTGGGTTTCGTGTGAACGAGTATCCATCTTCTCAACGGTTGTCACTAAGAGGTTAGTTCACGTAAACTCCTAGCAATTCCGCATGCGTAGGATTTATGTGGCTTGTTTATATGCATGATTTGTTGTTGGATTATTATTTGAATTAATATAGGATTAATTCATGTTAGTAATAATTGTTAGAATTAAATTTGTATTTAAATATTCATCCCGAATAGATCCGGGCAATTAATTCCCCAACAACTGGTATAAGAGCCTCGGTTTCGGGCTCTGAATTTTAAACTGTAATTTAATTCATTTCATTAAATTTGAAATTGGATAGTAGAATTGCTAGATCTTTTTTGCAGCTATCCAATTGTCATGGTATTTGATGAATGTTTAATTATGCATCATATAATTGTGCTTTTAATTTGATTCGTTCGAATTCGTTTTGCCTCGTGAGAAAATCCATGAGTAGATTATGATTTGTTTGATTCGTTCAATATATTAGACTAATCTATATCTAGGTTTATTTATTTTTTAAATAAATTGTAACCAGATCGAGAACGAAGACGGAAACGAAGAATTAAAGACGGGTCCGGAACCGGGCGCAGGCAGCGTGCATCGCGTGAAACGTGCCAAGGGAGGCACGCTCGCGACTCGGACGCTGGTAGATGCGTGCGGGCGCAGGGCAAGGTCGGGTGGCCGAGCGCGCGCCAGGACGCGCATACGCTGGCGGAAGTTATCGGTGTTGGGAATAAGTTCCACAGATCTATTCGGGGTGAATATTTAAATACAAATTTAATTCTTTAATTATTACTAGCATGAATTAATCCTATATTAATTCAAATAATAATTGCAACAACATGTCATGCATATAATAAGCCACGTAAAACCTACGCATGCGGAATCTACGGGTTTACGTGAACGTACCTCTCGGGATGACAGTGAATTTGGTTGGACGGACTAACCAAAAGGACTTCCCAAGTATTCCCTTAGCCCTTGCTCGACAATCCGGTGGAAGGATACTCGCGAACAATTAACAAAAGGAAAAAATAAACTTTGTTGCACCACTTATGTGGATTTGCTAATTTTTCCAGCACATGGAATTGTACTTGGGAATGAAAGAATCATCCCCTATTTATAGGAGAGAGGTGGTCGATTTTTTCAGTAGAAAACCAATGTGGGAAAAGACTTTTCTTGATCACCAAGAAATCTTGAATATATCTCCTATATTCTTTTTCCCATAATTAAAATATTCCACAAAAATCCCACCTCCTCTAATTATGGATTTTTCGAAAATTAATGATGCAAGAATCCAAGATTTGGATCTTCTTGAATTTATGAGATATTCTTGTATTTCAAGAAATACATATCTTCCATAATATCTTTTCAAGAAAATCAAGAAAATCTTTCTTGCCCACTATATTTCAAAATTTCAAAATTCTCTTATGAAATAACCAAGTGGGAGATTTCTTGATTTTAATGAGATAATCCTGTATTCCAAGAATACATATCTTCATTCCATAACAAAATTCAAAGAAATTTTTCTCCCAACTTATTCATAATTTTTGAAAATTTAGAGGAAAAATAAGCAACAATATTTATTTTATTTTAATCACCTTTTTCAGTTATTGGACTATTTGTTGGGCTACTCAGGGGGCCTTTAGGAGAATTAAGATTGGATCTTCTAATGGACCTTGAATATCTAATATTGAGCCACAATATAATTCAAGCCCATAAATATTAATTAATCCCACTACATAATTAATATTGCACTATCCATCTTAACCCATATTACAAATAATATGGCTCCCTTTATCATTATTTCCGTGGTTTAAGATTATCTAGCCCATTAATTAATTCAAGCCACTTTGAAATAGCTTTCCATTAATTAATATCTTTTATCCTTGGTCAAGGAACGGTTCAACATTATTATCCATACCTAAAACTAATTCCACTTGCAAGATTTGGTATGATAAAGCTTATGAACCTCCCCCAGGGACAAATCAAACAAAAGCGTGATTTGCACCACGATTCTTCGTATTAAATCTTAGCAATCACATGTGACTAATAATTTTGTCCAAGATAAAAAGTATTGAATCTCATTGATTCACTACCCATGATAAGTCAAAACAATAGTTACCAATCCCACGTGATCCTATTTAAGGGACGAAGGTTAAGAAATAACGAACCACTGAGGTCTAATTCTTCCTTGTTCAGTTCTGAAGAATTTATCCTCCTCAGAGGTCCTATTCAAAGGCATCACCATGCACTAGTGTAATCTCTTGGTCAAGACAAGCCAATCTGAGCCTTACACTTCAACCTTTCACGATGAGTTGTTCATTTCCATCTAGGTCGTGAATGGCGTACTTTTAGTTACAAGGGACTGTTAATTTAATCTTCTGTGATCTGGTATCACTAAATTAACTACAATGTAACACATACGACTTATTGAACAATTATGCAGTAAATATATGTAACATTCGATAATATTTAAAGCATCAGTGATAAACAATTTATTCAGTAAATAAGTCTGAAAATTCAGTTTCGATTATACAAAGTAAAAGCATACTTTCCAGTATAATCCCAACAATCTCCCACTTATACTCAAAGTCTGCTTTTAAGTATACTACAACATGTCTCGCGTAGTCCGTGACATCTAATGTCACCTACACGAACCTAATAATTTCTCCCACTTATACTCAAAGCAGATTAAGCAAACGGTCCCGACACCCATTCCACCCACATGTCTCTAATGTATTCAGAGGCGACTCTTTGTGAATGGATCTCGCTAGGTCGCCCTCGACGCTATCTTTACCACATCTATATCTCCTCTCTTAACGATTTCTCGTATAAGATGTCTTTCCTTTAGTGTGCTTGTTTGACTCGTGGACTCTTTGTTCTCTTGAATTTGCAACTGCCCCTAGCAGATATTGCTAGACAAATTCAGAACACCATCCAAGTCCACTAAGAAGATCTAGAGCCCAATCGGTTCTTTCACTGCTTCACAAGAAGCTACTTACCCGACTTCCATGGTTGAGTCAGTGATGCATTTACTTTTCACACTCGTCCATTTGATGGCTACACTTCCCAAATGGAAACACACTAACCGAGGCGGATAATTTCGAATCTAAATCGATTGGAAATCCAAGTCCGCAGTAAATGGCCGGGATTGAGTATCCGATCGATAAATCAACATTCTATCCCGAGTTATTTTCGACACTTCAAAATGTTTTTAATCGTCATTCAATGCGCTTTCCTCGGTTACTTTGATATCTTACTACCATGCCTACTGAAGAAAGCGGATATCCTGTCTCGCATACGATTGCATACATAAGGTTTTTCGACGGTACCAAGCACAAGGAATGTCTTTCATGTCATCTATCTCCTTTTTGCCTAAGGGGACATTTTCTTGGATAGATGGATTCCAAGTCTGAAAGGTACGAATCCTTTCTTGGAATCTTGCATGCTGAAGCGTTTCAAGACAGTGTCTATGTATGAAACTTGCGATAACCTGATCATCCTTTTCTTGCGATCTCGAGTGATCTTGATCCCTAGGATGTGTCCGGCTTTCCCTAAGTCTTTCATATCAAACTGTTTTGAAAACCATGCCCTTACATCTGATCACACCTTCACATCGTTCCCGATGATCACAATGTCATCTACGTAACATAACTAAGAATACCAATGCGTTCCGACACGCTTTTTATACACACAACTTTCAAACTCATTTTGATCAAACCCATAAGACTTTATTACATGATCAAAACTTTGGTTCCAAGCTCTGGATGCCTGTTTGAGTCCGTAAATGGACCTCTTGAGCTTACAAACTAGGTATTCTTGGCCTGTTTCAATAAAACCTTGGGGTTGTTGCATATAGATCTCTTCATCAAGACTTCTGTTAAGGAAAGCTGTCTTGACATCCATATGCCAGATTTCAAAGTCGAAATGCATGTGTCGATAAGAGAATACAGATGGACTTAAGATGGCTACAAAAGAAAAAAGTTTCCTCATAATCGATCCCTTCTTTCTGAGTATAACCTTTCGCCACTAGTCTTGTTTTAAAGGTTTCAACCTTCCCGTCCGGTCCTCTTTTCCTCTTATATACCCACTTGCATCTAATGGGTTTGACCCCATTAAGTGGTTCGACTAGCTCCCACACTCTATTATGAAACATAGAACCCACTTCGGCTTTCATTGCTGTTTGCCAAGAATCTGCATCCTTATCTTGGAGTGCCTCGTCATATGTCCATGGGTCTGATTCGACCTGTCCGGGAATCAAGTCTGAGGACTCTCCTATTCCCATGAATCTCTCGGGCTGTCTAACAATCCTCCCACTACGACGAGGCTCCGGTTGTGAAAGCGTATCGTTTGGTATATCATCTAGTACAGTTGGCACTGAGGTTTGCCCTCTAAGCTAATTTAAGGTAATCTCACTTCTGGGTTTTCTTTGGTTCATATAGTCTTCTTCCAAAAATCTAAAGTGGGTGCTGATGACCACCTTTTGATCTTCGGGACTATAGAACATACACCCTTTTGTTCCCTCGGGGTATCCTACAAACAACCTTAATTTTGATCGAGGATCCAACTTACCGGCTTCCTTATCCAACACGTAGGCCGGACACCCCCAAATTCTCATGTGTATCATACTAGGCTTGCGCCCGGTCCACAATTCTTTGGGAGTTTTGGGAACCGATTTGGATAGCACCAAGTTCAGAATGTAAGTCGTTGTTTCCAAGGTATGACCCCAGAACGACTCGGGAAGATCCGCATAACTCATCATTGATCTAACCATTTCCTAAAAGAATTATGTTTCTTCGCTCTGCAACCCCGTTTTGTTGAGGGGTTCCGGGTGCAGTGAGCTGGGATACAATCCCTTCATCGGATAAGTAGTTCAAAAACTCATCGCTGAGGTATTCGTCTCCACGATCAGATCGTAGAGACTTGATACGTTTTTCCCTATGATTCTCTGTTTGAGCCTTAAATTCTTAAAATTTCTCAAATGTCTCAGATTCATGCTTCATAAGGAAAATGTAACCGTACCTTGAGTAATCATCAATAAAATTACTCATAACCTCCTCTTGCTTTGGTTGACATTGGACCACATACATCTGTGTGAACGATTTCTAATACTTCTTTGGCCCTATTCCCCTTGGCTCCAAATGCCCTCTTGGTCATATTACCCTCCAAACATGATTCGCAGGTTGGAATCGGTTCATCTTGGAGAAGCCCTAGTGAACCGCTCTCTCACCAACCTTTGGATCCTCTTTGGATTTATATGACCCAATTGTAGATGCCAAAGAAGTGTCTCGTTCACGTTTGATGAACATTTTCTATTCTCGGAAACAGTTGATGTGTTATAGGATATATTTCGTGAGTGGTGTGCACAGTTAATTGTATAGAGATCATTCAACAACGTTCCATGACAGATAAATTTATCAAAAAGAAAAATGGTAACAACTTTATTAAAAAGTAACCGAATATCCATCATAAAAAGTTTAGAAACTGAAAACAAATTCTTTCTAAAATTCCGGAACGTAAAGAATATCTCAAAATTAAAACTCTGTCTTCAAAAGACAGGTGCACTTCTCCATCGCTTCACCGCCACTCTCGAAGCATCGCCCAAAGTGATGAGAGGACCTCACTCCCACTAAGTTGTTTCCGTCCGCTTGAACCCCTCAGAATGAAACAAACATGATTAGTGGATCCCGTATCTACCACCCATAAAATGGGAGGCATACGCCGCTAAACAAGTTTCAACAACTAGTGCGTGAGAATTACCTTTCTTTCCATCCCTTTTGGGATCTAACAGTGACCTCGATTGTCCTACTCTCTCCCGCTTTCCAAAAGTTTTCCTCATGCTTGATCCCATGCTTCTATTTGATGTTGAGTCTTATTGGTTTAACCTTCTTCTCTTTTCATCATCCTTATCACCACTTGATCTAGGATAAAGAGAAGATTTATGTTTTCCCAAGTTCTTTTCCTCGCGCTCCACTTCCTTTTCAACCAAAGTCAAAACATTTACAAGATCCTCCAATCACAAATCTTGATCTTCCATTAGATACTCAAGATAGTGGTGATTATAACTCTTTGGTAAGGATTGGAGAATGAAATCAATCTTAGCATTGAAGTCATATTTTTCGCCGAGGATCTCAAGTTCCTCAAATAGCACCATAACCCTAAGGACGTGCTGCGCTGCAGTCGTCCCTTTTTCCAATTTTAACTGAGCAATTTCTTGCTTCACACTTTGGACTGCCATATGGGTCTGATGTCCGAACATCGCTTTGAGATTCTTTAAGATGTCTGCAGCTGACTCATATTCTTGATGAAGGTGCCTCAACGCATCTGACAGATGTGCCAGAATTGTTTCCTTCATCAAACCGTTTGCCAGCTCCCATTCACCATAAATCATCTCATCCCATATTCCGGCATCCTTAGTTGGTTTTTTGGGTTTTGGTGAATCAAGTACCCATTCGGAAGATGATGTGGTTAGGACAGATTTTAGTTTGTGTTTCCAACCAAAATAGTTTTTACCAAAAAGCAAAAAGTCTTTAGGTATATTCGATAGTGGATTAGAAGGTTGCGACATGCTGAACTGAAATAAATAATAATATGCATATAAGCACAAATATATCACAAGGTTCGATCACATGCATCATATTAAAATCTCAAAAAAATATGAACATGCATCAGCCAACATCTCAAAACAGTTTAAATAAGCCACGTTGGGTGGGTTATTATTTAAACACATTCAAGCGGTGTTACAAACAAGAACGATTTATAAACCTTTAATATCCGGTTAATAGTTGGCTCCCACTTGACCAATATAAAATTGACAGGGACTTCGGGGAAGTATATGCATATCAATTTTATACCTAAGTAATAACCATGATTAAATACAGGATTATTATTTCGCTTTGATCGAGCCTCGTTGGGAGGGTCATCGTCGCCACTAGTAATAACCCACAATCATCCGTTTGGAATTCATTCATGTGAAAGCTATCTTTTTGACCGTCCCGTTGGGGGAATTTCTCCAAAAGAATTCACAAATAAATAAATCATGGAGGTCAAAAATTAATTCAATTTTATTATCCTAATAAAATTGTCAATTAATTGTTTAAACATACTTAGTAATTTTGAAGGTGAGATTTTTCCATTTGGCAACCCTCATGCAAACGATTTAAACAAATTAAATAAAGCATAAGATAGCACAAATAAATCAAGCAAAAAAAAAAAAATAAACATATTGGGCACAAATTATCCAATTGTCATGGTTTGATTTTTCTTGGCTTGATCTTGAAGAAACACGCCTCGAATTTCTCCCACTGCGTTATCTCGAAAAATGCCGTCTCGAAAGCGCCACGCCCAGCGGCTTTCATGGCCGGGATCTTTAGCATCGCATCCGTGACCGCAGCACTGAACCCGCCCTCGTGACCTTGGCACCTTGGGAAAATCAATGCCCGCCCGGTGCCTCAAATCACGCCTCGGCACCGTCGGCGGCTTCGGCGGCGGCAGCACACATCGCGCACCTGTAGCGCTCACACGCCTCCGCGCCCTCGCCCGCGACCTCGGCAGCCGCGTCCCTAGCAGCAGCGCCCCGCGTCTTGGCCCATGCCGTCCCAGCAGCCCCGATGCGCAGCGCCGCGGTACCGCATAGACCTGCGCTTTGCCCATGTGCGGCCTGTTCCTCGCGCTCGGCCCTGGCCTTGCCCTCGCCCGTCGTGCAGTACAGCGCCCCGCTTTTCGCCCATTCTTGATTTAGGTCCTTTAATTCTTCATCTCGTCCTCGTTTTGATCGTTGCAATTTATTTACAAAAAATAAATAAACCTAGATCTAGACTAGTCTATTATATTGATCAAATCAAACAAATTCTAATCTACTCGTGGATTTTCTCACGAGGCAAAACGAATCCGAACGAATCGAATTAAAAAACACAGTTTATATGCATGCATAAATAAACACATTAAAATCCATGACAATTGGATACCTGCAAAACAGATCTAACAGTTCTACTATCCAATTTCAAATTTAATGCCAACGAATTAAATTACAATTTAAAAAATTCAGAGCCCGAAACCGTGGCTCTGATACCAGTTGTTGGGAATAAGTTGCACAGATCTATTCGGGGTGAATATTTAAATACAAATTTATTTCTTTAATTATTACTAGCATGAATTAATCCTATATTAATTCAAATAATAATTGCAACAACATGTCATGCATATAATAAGCCACGTTAAACCTACGCATGCGGAATCTACGGGTTTACGTGAACGTACCTCTCGGGATGACAGTGAATTCGGTTGGACGGACTAACCAAAAGGACTTCCCAAGTATTCCCTTAGCCCTTGCTCGACAATCCGGTGGAAGGATACTCGTCGAACAATTAACAAAAGGAAAAAATAAACTTTGTTGCACCACTTATGTGGATTTGCTAATTTTTCCAGCACATGGAATTGTACTTGGGAATGAAAGAATCATCCCCTATTTATAGGAGAGAGGTGGTCGATTTTTTCAGTAGAAAACCAATGTGGGAAAAGACTTTTCTTGATCACCAAGAAATCTTGAATATATCTCCTATATTCTTTTTCCAATAATTAAAATATTCCACAAAAATCCCACCTCCTCTAATTATGGATTTTTCAAAAATTAATGATGCAAGAATCCAATATTTGGATCTTCTTGAATTTATGAGATATTCTTGTATTTCAAGAAATACATATCTTCCATAATATCTTTTCAAGAAAATCAAGAAAATCTTTCTTGCCCACTATATTTCAAAATTTCAAAATTCTCTTATGAAATAACCAAGTGGGAGATTTCTTGAATTTAATGAGATAATCTTGTATTCCAAGAATACATATCTTCATTCCATAACAAAATTCAAAGAAAATCTTTCTCCCAACTTATTCATAATTTTTGAAAATTTAGAGGAAAAATAAGCAACAATATTTATTTTATTTTAATCACCTTTTTCAGTTATTGGACTATTTGTTGGGCTACTCAGGGGGCCTTTAGGAGAATTAAGATTGGACCTTCTAATGGACCTTGAATATCTAATATTGAGCCACAATATAATTCAAGCCCATAAATATTAATTAATCCCACTACATAATTAATATTGCACTATCCATCTTAACCCATATTACAGTCAATATGGCTCCCGGTCATTATTTCCCGTGTTTAAGATTATCTAGCCCATTAATTAATTCAAGCCACTGAAATAGCTTTCTATTAATTAATATCTTTTATCCTTGGTCAAGGAACGGTTCAACATTATTATCCATACCGGAAACTAATTTCACTTGCAAGATTTGGTATGATAAAGCTTATGAACCTCCCAAGGGGACAAATCAAACAAGCGTACTTGCACACGATTCTTCGTATTAAATCTTAGCAATCACATGTGACTAATAATATTACCCAATATAAAAAGTATTGAATCTCATTGATTCGCTACCCATGATAAGTCAAAGCAATAGTTACCAATCCCACGTGATCCTATTTAAGGTACGAAAGTGAAGAAATAACGAACCACTGAGGTCTAATTCTTCCTTGTTCAGTTCTGAAGAATTTATCCTCCTGTAGGTCCTATTCAGTGCATCAGTCATGCACTAGTGCAATCTCTTGGTTAAGACAAGTCAATCTGAGCCTCACACTTCAACCTTTCACGATGGGTTGTTCATTTCCATCTAGGTTGTGAATGGCGTACTTTTAGTTACAAGGGACTGTTAATTTAATCTTCTGTGATCTGGTATCACTAAATTAACTACATTGTAACACGTACGACTTATTGAACAGTTATGCAGTAAATATATGTAACATTCGATAATATTTAAAGCATCAGTGATAAACAATTTATTTCAGTAAATAAGTCTGAAAATTCAGTTTCGATTATACAAAGTAAAATCATACTTTCCAGTATAATCCCAACAATCGGGTGGGCGTGCGCTAATGCACGCGCATAGATGCGCGGGGGCAGGCTGGAGCAACGGGGTGGTAGCAGGCGTAGGCGCGCGCGCGGGTACACGCGGCGCCTATCGGATGCTACCGATACCTATCGGGTGACGTGCGCTGGGCGCTAAGGCGTGCGCGCACGGGCATCGATCGACACGGTCGGGCGGGATGCAAGACGTGCATCCCAACCCATGAGCTGGTCAATACACGAGACGTGGCTTGACGTGGTGAAATTATTTTTTCTGAGATGATCGAGTGGGTGCTTTTCGAGACGAACGATGAAGGCTATGAAGATAATTTCTCAAGATCAAGACATGACAAAAATTAACCGTGACAATTGGATATATGTGTCCAATATGTTTAATTTTTTGGTTTGATGTTTGCTTTATTTTTTGTGCTTATTTAATTTGTTTGAATATGCGATGTATGAGAAATTGTTTTGAAAAATCTCACATTCGAAAATCACTAAGTATGTTTTTAAATAATTAATTGACAATTTTATTCCGGATAATAAAATTGAATTAATTTTGACCTCCATGATTATTTATTTGTGAATTCTTTTGGAGAAATTCCCCCACGGGATGACCAAAAGATAGCTTTCACATGAATAAATTCCATAGGATGAGAGTGAATTATTATTAGTGGCGACAATGACCCTCCCCACGAGGCTCGTTTAAAACGAAATAATAATTCTGTATTTAATCATGGTTATTACTTAGGTATGAAATTGATGTGCATATACTTCCCCGAAGTCCCTGTCAATTTTATATTGGTCAAGTGGGAACCAACTATTAATTTGGACATTAAAGGTTTATAACTGTTGGGATAATTTTAGTTTTGATTATTACGCCAAAACACCGTGTAATGGGACAAGCTAAGTTGTATAGAAAGCTTGCGTTTCTAGACTTAGTTTTATTCTTACAGGTAACAAGTTGAGGAGAAACTCATCAAGAAAAGACGAGACTAATCAGAACGAAACGAGACTGATGAGTTCCATGTAAACTGATGAGCTGAACAAGAAGAAGCAATGCTGATTTGTGCTAATGCAATTGATTGATCGGCCGGTGATGCAACAAGCGAAGCGATCTTGATCTGGTGACCTAATGTGATGATCGATCTTTCTTGACACCGACCTTTCTTTGTGACTGATCTCTTGATCCGATCTTGTGATCGATGTAAATGACTGATCTGGTGACTGATCTGATTGACTGATGTCTTTCACTGTGATGTCTTGACTGATGTTCTTGATCCGATGTCTTGACTGATCTGACCCGACCCGGATATCTTGACGATGATGTCTTGATTTGATATGTTGTGCTGATCAGATCAGGAGACCAGAATTCTGCAGACCAGATTTCTACAGACCAGAATTCAGCAGATCAGATTTCTGCAGACCAGAAATCTGCAGACCAGAAATTGAGCGAGCTGATCAGATCCGTTAGACACATAAAAAGCTGGCCAATGAGAAGATGATAACACACATATTGATATGACATAAAGCTGCAAGGAAAAGTGCAAAAGGACAAAGAATAGGTGAAGGTTTATTAGTATGGATTTGAATATTACTCTCCAACGGTAATGTTTAAATCCACATATAAATACATTGCATTATTTGAAGATAATGGAGGATGCTGCAAAGTGAAGATTAAAGCCAAATATTCAAGCATCTCCATTCAAGAACATAGAGCATTACATATCCAAATTTACCCAAGAGTGTTCTTCATTGTATCTAAGCATAAAAGCCATATCCTAAGCTTAGAGAAATTTTCCCAACCTTAGCTTAAAGGCTAAAACAATGTAAGGGAAAATCTCACCTAGTTGGAAATAATATCAAACCCATACCCTTACTTGAGAGAGAAATTAGTGGTTAAGTGAGGTAGTTAAGAAGCAATCCTGTAAAGGAGGGTAGACAATCCCGTGAGGGAGATAAGTCTCGTAGGTAATCCCGTGAGGGAGATAAGTCCCGAGAGAGTGAGAACTCATTAAACATCTATAGGCGATACCGTGAGGGAGATAAGTCCCGTTGAGTGATAGCTCCATAAATATCTGTTGGTTAAAGAAGTGCCCCATGAAGGGAAGAGTGGATGTAAGACAAGTTAGTCCGAACCACTATAAAAATACTTGTGTTCTTATTTGCTTTCATATTAACTGTCATACATACTTTAGCAAATCTGCATAACACATTCAAAAAATTTAAAGTCACCTCCCATTGAGATTTTACGAGTTTTAAATCGGGTTTTTTGGGACCAACAATTGGTATCAGAGCAGGAGTTCAAAAGTTCACAAACTTTTAATGTGACCACCTGAACTGATCTTTTTTTAAAACCTATTTAGTTTAAAATGCATAAATTTTATAAAATTCATGGAGGTTGATAATCATCTTCTCATCATTTTTTTAAAAAAAATGCATACAATATTCTTCATCATTTCGCTTGTTTAACAAACACTATTTTTCTCATATTTTTTGTTGTTAGTTAGTTTTGGCATCATGATAAAAATGTGGGAAATTGTTGGGATAATTTTAGTTTTGATTATTATGCCAAAACACCGTGTAATAGGACAAGCTAAATTGTATAGAAAGCTTGCATTTTTAGACTTAGTTTTATTCTTACAGGTAACAAGTTGACGGGGAACTCATCAAGAAAAGACGAGGCTAATCAGAACGAAACGAGACTGATGAGTTCCATGTAAACTGATGAGCTGACAAGAAGAAGTAGTCTTGATTTGTCTTGATCTGGAAGAAATGATGCAAATGTGACTGATGTGCTAACTCGATCTTTCTGATTTGATGTTTATTGACTGATGTCTTGACTGATCAACCGACTGATGTCTTGACTGATGTAGGCCGACCTAATCTTTGTCTTGACCGATGATGTCTTGATCGATCTCATTGTGTTGATCGATCGGAGACTTGATTTCAGAGAACGAATTTTGCGATCCAGATTCTGCAGGACCGAAATCACGCAAACCGTAAATCGAAGCGGGATCGATCGATCTGTTAGACACACAAAAAGCTGGTCAATGAGAAGATGACAACACACATATTGATGTGACATAAAGCTGCAAGGAAAAATTCAAAAGGACAAAGAATAGCTGGAAGTTTATTAGTACGGATTTGAATGTTACTCTCCAACGGTAATATTTCAATCCACATTATAAATACATTGCACTATCTTCAAAAGAAGATAATGGAGGATGCTGCAAAGTGAAGATTAAAGCCAATTATTCAAGCATCTCCATTAAATAACCAGAGCATTACATATCCAAATTTACCCAAGAGTGTTTTTCATTGTATCTAAGCATAAAATCCATATCCTAAGCTTAGAGAGATTTTCCCAACCTTAGCTTAAAGGCTAAAACAATGTAAGGGAAAATCTCACCTAGTTGGAAATAACACCAAACCCATACCCTTTCTTGAGAGAGAAAATTAGTGGTCAAGTGAGGTAGTTAAGAAGCAATCCAGTAAGGGAGGGTAGGCAATCCAGTGAGGGAGATAAGTCCTGTATGCAATCCCGTGAGAGAGATAAGTCCCGAGAGAGTGAGAACTCATTAAACATCTATAGGCGATCTCGTGAGGGAGTCCTGTTGAGTGAGAGCTCCATAAATATATGTTGGTTAAGGAAGTGCCCCATGAAGGGAAGAGTGGATGTAGGACAAGTTAGTCCGAACCACTATAAAAATACGAGTGTTCTTATTTGCTTTCATATTAACTGTCATACATACTTCAGCAAATCTACATAACACATTCAAAAATTTTAAAGCCACCTCCCATTAAGATTTTACAAGTTTTAAATTGGGGTTTTCAGGACCAACAATAACTGATTTCTTGTTTGTAACCTGCTTGAATGTGTTTAAATAATGACCCACCCCACGTGGCTTATTTAAACTGTTTTGAGATGTTGGCTAATGCATGTTCATATTTTTTTGGAGATTTTAATATGATTCATGTGATCGAATTATGTGATAATTTTGTATCTATACAATCGTTATTTATTTTAGTTTTGCATGTCGCAACCTTTTAATCCATTGTTCAGTATACTTAAAGACAATTTACTTACTGATGAAAACTATGTCATTTGGAAACGTAAAATGAAATCTGTCCTAGCTGCACAACCATCCAAATGGGTACTTGATACACCAAAACCCGAAAAACCTGCTAAGGGTGCCGGAATATGGGACGAGATGGAATGTGGTGAATGGGAGTTGGTAAATGAATTGATGAAGGACACAATCTTGACACATCTGTCAAATTTGTTAAGACGCCTTCACCAAGAATTTGGGCCAGCTGCAGACATCATGCGAAATCTCGAAGCGATGTTTGCACATCCGATCCGTATGGCGATCCAAAGCATAAGGCATGAATGGCCAAGTGAAAAATGGAAGAAGGAACGACCACAAGGGAGCACGTTCTTAGGGTTTGTTGGGGTTATACTGAAAAGTATGCTTTTACTTTGTATAACCAAACTACATTTTCTTATTTATTTACTGAAATAAACTATTAATCACTGTTGCATTAAATATGAATGAATGTTATATATATTTATTGCAACATTCAATAAGTCAGTACATATTACATTATAGTTAATTTGGTGATACCAGATCACTGAAGATCAAATTAACAGCACCTCGTAATTAAGTACAAATTCACAACCCAGATGGAAATGAACAAACCATCATGAAAGGTTGAAGTGTAAGACCCAGATTGGCTTGTGTTGGGATACTTTAATTTTGATGAATTATGCCAAAACATTATCAACTTGTGTTATTCAAGCTAATTTACTGGTAACAAGTTGAGGGGGAACGAAAGAACAAATTGAGGGGGAACTCACGAAATCAGAAGAAGATGATCGAGATCAGACGAGGCTACAGACGAGACTGAACGAGATCAGATGAGTTAGATGAGTTCGAAGTTAACTGATGAGCTGTGCAAATCAAATGTGAAGAAAAACTAAAGCTAGCAAATCAGAAGAGAAGGTTGCAGATCAGAAGATGAGCAGATGAGACTGATCAAGATCAGACGTGATCGAGATCATATATGATAACCTGATATGCTAACCTGATGTACTGACCAAATGCTATCCTGATATGTTGATCTGAAGAAGTGTTGATCTGATCAGTCGAAATGATCGATCGAAAAAGAAGAAATCAAATAGCTCGAGTCAAGTGACCGAGGGTCAAGAAGTAAATGTGACTGAGGGTCGATGATGTCTGAATTCGGAAGAGCCAACTCAAGAAGCCTCGAGTGTCGCGATACCGATCAAACAAGGTCCGGCCAAGAAAAGTCTCGTTAATCAAGAAACTCAAGGCTCAGATAACTCAAGGCTCGATAACTCAAGGCTCGGGATAACCCAACGCCGATAACTCAAGGCTCGAGATAACTCAAGGCTCGAGATAACTCAAGGCTCGGATAACTCAAGGCATGCATGATGTAATCAAGATCCCGAGACTCGGAAGAAAATCAAGAATATAGTTCAGATTCATTGTCAGGACCAATGAGAGGAAGACAACAAGCCTGAAAAAGCTGCAAAAAGTTACAGAATAATATGGATTTGAATGTGACTCCATCCAATGGTAACATTCAAATCCACACTATAAATACAAGTTCTTCCTTCATTATTCGAGTGAAGTGTGTGAAATGCGTGAAAACACCATTGAAGCTACAGAGCCAAATCATCTAGCATTTCCACCATAGAACACTGAGCAAGAAATACACACATATATTCAAGAGTGTTCTACCTTAGATCTAAGCATAAATGCCATATCCTAAACTTAGAGAGATTTTCCCAACCTTAGCATTGAGGCTAAACAAATGTAAGGGAAAATCTCACCCTAGTTGGAAACCAAACAATCTTATACCCAAACCCAAAAGATAGGTTAAGTTTGTAGGTGAGTGTGAACTCGGTAAACATCTAGCAATCTCGAATGGGAGGGTAGGCAATCCCGTGAGGGAGATAAGTCCCGTTTGAGTGTGAACTCGGTAAACATCTATAGGCGATCCCGTGAGGGTGATAAGTCTCGTTTGAGTGTGAACTCGGTAAACATCTGTTGGGTGTTGGACTAACACGTTAAACTAAGTCCAGTATGTTAAGTCGGTGCCCCATGAAGGGAAGAGTGGATGTAGGATGAGTTGTCCGAACCACTATAAAATTGTGTGTTCTTTACTGCTTTATGTTCTTACTTGCCATATGCATTTGATTATAAGCAGTAAAGAACATAAAGCAGTAAAGAACATAAATGCATATGGCACAAGTAAGAACATAAATTAGCTTCAATAACACAAGTTGATAATGTTTTGGCATAATTCATCAAAACTAAAATATCCCAACAATTTCCCCCTTTTTGATAATGACGCCAAAACATTAAAATATATGCACTTTTACAGAAACGAGTTTTTGTTTAAAAAGATCAGTTCAGGTTGTCACATTTGAAATCAGTGAACTTTTGAACTCCCGCTCTGATACCAATTGTTGGTATCAGTTCAGATGATCACATTGAAAACAATGATCTTTTGAACTCCCGCTCTGATACCAATTGTTGGTATCAGTTCAGATGGTCACATTGAAAATAGTGATCTTTTGAACTCCCGCTCTGATACCAATTGTTGGTATCAGTTCAGATGGTCACATTGAAACCAGTGAACTTTTGAACTCCCGCTCTGATACCAATTGTTGGTATCAGTTCAGATGGTCACATTGAAACCAGTGAACTTTTGAACTCCCGCTCTGATACCAATTGTTGGTATCAGTTCAGATGGTCCCGCTCTGATACCAATTGTTGGTCCCGATTTGAAAACCCATTAGTGCAGAAAATACTATGTAATGCATATAAAACAGGGGTGAGGGAATGGTGGTTCCATTTTTTTTTTTGCTTTTAAGAACGATGTATGTTTTGCTTATAATCAAATGCATATGGCAAGTAAGAACATAAAGCAGTAAAAAACACACGATTTTATAGTGGTTTGGATAACTCATCCTACATCCACTCTACCCTATCACAAGGGGCACCAACCTAACCAACTGGACTTAGTTTAACGTGTTAGTCCAACACCCAATAGATGTTTACCGAGTTCTCACTCAAACGAGACTTATCACCCTCACGGGATCGCCTACCCTCCCTTTCGGAATTGCTTAGATGTTTACCGAGTTCTCACTCACCTACAAACTTAACCTATCAAACTGATTTGGGTAAGGTTTGTTTGGTTTCCAACTAGGTTGAGATTTCCCTTACATTTGTTTAGCCTCAATGCTAAGGATGGGAAAATCTCTCTAAGCTTAGGATATTACATTTGTGCTTAGATCTAGGATAGAACACTCTGAATATATGCGTGTATTTCTTGCTCAGTGTTCTATGGTGGGAATGCTTGAGTATATGGCTCTTGGCTCTGTAGCATCTTTTTCCACATTCTCCACACAAATAATGAAGGAAGAACTTGTATTTATAGTGTGGATTTGAATGTTACCGTTGGATGGAGTCACATTCAAATCCATACTATTCTGTAGCTTCTTGCAGCTTTTCAGGCTTGTTGTCTTCCTCTCATTGATCCACGTCAGCTGAATCTAACGGCTATAATCTTCAGGATCTTCTGAGTCTTCAGGGTTCTCTGCGTTTTCAGGATTCTTCTGAGTCTCAGGATTCTTGATTCAGCCAGACTGCTTACATTCGGGGCTTGTCGACCCGGTATCTCGACACTCGAAAGCTTCGAGTTTAGCTCTTGACTTCGCACAATCGACCCTCGGTCACTAGCACTCGAGCTAAGCGATCATCGATGGCGTTACGATTCTCGAACATGACTTCAGATGACTTGTCTTCGATGACTTCTCTTCCGATTTCTTCTCGCTTTGATCTAATCGGCTCACCGATCGATCAAGATAAGATCAGTCAAGATCTCGGTTTATATCCGCATCGATTAGTACATCATTTTAGCATATCAGGTTGTTGCATCAGGTTAGCTTATCTAATCTCGATCACGTCTGATCTCGATCAGTCTCATCTGCTCCTCTTCTGATCTGGTCATCTGATCAGTTCATCAGTTAACTCGGAACTCATCTTACTCATCTAATCTCGATCAGCCTCGTCTGCGGCCTCGTCTGATCTCGATCATCTACTTTTAATTTCGTGAGTTCCCCCATAACTGGTTCTCTCGTTCCCCCGCAACTTGTTATCTATAAAGTAGCTTCAATAACACAAGTTGATAATGTTTTGGCATAATTCATCAAAACTAAAATATCCCAACAGTCGGCCTGTTCCAAACCCAAAAGGAATGGAAAGAAAGGTAATTCTCACTCACTAGTTGTTGAAACTTGTTTGGCGGAGTATGCTACCCACTCGTGGGTATTGGATACGGGATCCACTGATCATGTATGTTTCACATTGCAGGGTTTCAAGCAGACCCGATGACTTAGTGAGAGTGAGATCCTCATCACGCTTAGGCGTTCTTCTTTAGAGTGGCAAATAAAAGCAAAGGCGAGAAGTGCACCTGTCTTTTGAAGACAAGACTTTAATTTTAAGAGATGTTCTATACGTTCCTGTTTTTTGGAAAAACCTTATTTCTGTTTCTAAACTCTTTATTGATGAATATTTTGTTCGCTTTAATAAACATGTTACTATTTTTTGTAACAATGTGATTATCTGTCGAGGAACTTTACGGAACAATCTCTATATTATTAACTGTGCACATCACTCACAAAATGCATCCTATAACACATCTGCTATTTCATGTAAAAGAAAACGTTCTGCTGACGTGAACGAGACACTTCTTTGGCACCTAAGATTAGGTTATATTAACCCGAAAAGGATTCAAAGGTTGGTGCAAGATGTTTCTTTGGGGTCTCTCCAAATTGAACCATTTCCAACTTGCGAATCGTGCTTAGAAGGTAAAATGACCAAGAGGGCATTTGGAGCCAAGGGGCTTAGAGCTAAAGAAGTGTTAGAAATCGTTCACACCGACGTGTGGTCCAATGCAAATCAAAGCTAGAGGTGGCTACGAGTATTTCGTTACTTTTATAGATGATTACTCACACTACGGATATATTTTCCTAATGAAGCATAAATCTGAGACCTTTGATAAATTCAAAGAATTTAAGGCTCAAGCAGAGAATCATAAGGAAAAGACTATCAAGTTTCTATGATCTGATCGTGGGGGCGAATACCTCAGTGATGAATTTTTGAACTACCAATCGGAAGAGGGGATTGCATCCCAGTTGACTGCACCCGGTACCCCTCAACAAAACGGGGTTGCAGAATGAAGAAATAGAACGCTTTTAGAAATGGTAAGGTTAATGATGAGTTATGTAGATTTACCAAAATCGTTCTGGGGTTACGCATTAGAAACTGCGGCGTACATTCTGAACCTAGTGCCATCCAAATCGGTACCTAAAACCCCGAGAGAATTGTGGACGGGGCGCAAGCCCAGTTACGGACACATCAGGATCTGGGGGTGTCCGACATACGTGCTAGACAAGGAAGCTGGTAAATTAGATGCACGTTCGGAATTAAGGATATTCATAGGGTACCCCGAAGGAACTAAAGGATGCATGTTCTATGGTCCCGAAGACAAAAGGTGGTAATCAGTACTCACTTTAGATTTTTGAAAGAAGACTATATGAACAGTAGAAAGCCTAGAAGTGAGATTACCTTAGAAGAACTTAGGGGGCCAACTCCATTGCCAACTATACAAAATGATATACCGATCGTCACGCCTACACAACCGGAACCTCTTCGTAGTGGGAGGGTTGTCAAACAACC
Source organism: Stenogyne calaminthoides (assembly GCA_037126765.1). Classification (NCBI taxonomy): domain Eukaryota; kingdom Viridiplantae; phylum Streptophyta; class Magnoliopsida; order Lamiales; family Lamiaceae; genus Stenogyne; species Stenogyne calaminthoides. The sequence goes on along the minus strand of JBBCBC010000019.1, from coordinate 15,289,790 downwards.
CGAGAGATTCTTGGGGATCGAAAAGTCTTCGGACTTGATCTCCGCAGAAGAATCAGATCCATGGTCCTACAACGAGGCGATCCAAGACAAAGATGCTCAATCTTGGCAAATAGCAACGGAAGTCGAGATGGGTTCAACGGATCACAATAAGGTGTGGGAGCTAGTCGAACCACTTAATGGGATAAAACCCATCGGATGTAAGTGGGTAAACAAGAGAAAAAGGGGACTGGACGGAAAGGTTGAAACCTTTAAGGCAAGACTAGTGGCGAAAGGGTACACTCAGAAAGAAGGGATCGATTATGAGGAAACCTTTTCGCCCGTAGCTATGCTCAAGTCCATCCGCATTCTCTTGTCGATTGCTGCACACCTAGATTTTGAGATCTGGCAAATGGACGTCAAGACAACTTTCCTCAATGGAAATCTTGACGAAGAAATCTATATGCAACAACCCGAAGGCTTCATTGAAAAAGGCCAAGAGCATCTGGTTTGCAAGCTTAAGAAGTCCATTTATGGGCTGAAGAAAGAATCCCGAGCTTGGAATCAGTGTTTTGATCAAGTTATAAAATCCTACGATTTCGATCAAAATAACTTTGAAAGTTGTGTTTATAAAAAGCGTGACGGAACTGCATTGTTATTTTTGGTACTATACGCGGACGACATTCTGCTCATCGGAAATGATGTAAATGTGTTATCAGACGTAAGGGCATGGCTGTCAAAACAGTTCGATATGAAGGATTTAAGGGAAGCCGTTCACATCCTAGGGATCAAGATCACTCGAGATCGTAGGAAAAGAATGATCGGGCTTTCGCAAGCCTCATACATAGATACTGTTTTGAAGCGTTTCGGCATGCAAGATTCCAAGAAAGGCTTTGTGCCCTACAGACATGGAATCCATCTATCCAAAGAGATGTGTCCAAAGACACAGAAAGAGATAGATGACATGAAGGGCATCCCTTATGCTTCGGCTGTGGGAAGCCTCATGTATGCAATGCTGTGTACGAGACCGGATATCTGCTTTGCCGTAGGCATGGTGGCAATATATCAAAGTAACCCTGGGAAAGAGCATTGGACTGCAATAAAGAACATTTTGAAGTATCTGAAAAGGACACTGGACAAAATGTTGGTTTACAAGTCAGACAGTCTAATCCCCATCGGTTACACGGACTCAGATTTCCAATCAGATGTTGACTCCAGAAAGTCTACCTCGGGTAGTGTGTTTTGCATGAGGGGAGGAGCCATGACATGGAGAAGCGTAAAACAGAAATGCATCACCGATTCTACCATGGAAGCCGAATACGTTGATGCTTGTGAAGCAGCGAAGGAAGCGGTTTGGCTCAAGAACTTCCTAGTGGACTTGGACGTTATCCCGGATTTGCCCAGCACGATCACAGTTTACTATGATAACGCCGGAGCAGTTGCAAATTCGAGGGAGCCGAGAGCCCACAAGACCAGCAAACACATTGAAAGAAAATAGCATCTCATACTTAAGAGAGGAGACATTGAGGTGGCTAAGATTGCATCGGAAGACAACCTAGCAGATCCATTCACAAAGGGTCTGCCTCAGAGTACATTCGAGAGACATGTGGAAGGAATGAGTGTCAAGGACGTTGCCAATCTGCTTTGAGTATAAGTGGGAGAAATATTATTAGGTTCGTGTAGGTGACATTAGATGTCACATAGAGCATGGGACATGTTGTTGTATACTTAAAAGCAGACTTTGAGCATAAGTGGGAGATTGTTGGGGTTATACTGAAAAGTATGCTTTTACTTTGTATAACCAAACTGAATTTTCTTATTTATTTACTGAAATAAACTATTAATCATTGTTGCATTAAATATGAATGAATGTTATATATATTTATTGCAAACCCGTTCAATAAGTCAGTACGTATTACGTTGTAGTTAATTTGGTGATACTAGATCACTGAAGATCAAATTAACAGCACCTCGTAATTAAGTACAAATTCACAACCCAGATGAAAATGAACAAAACATCATGAAAGGTTGAAGTGTAAGACCCAGATTGGCTTGTCTTGACCAAGGGATTATACTAGCGCATTTAGGTGCGCTGAATAAGGACCTACAGGAGGACAAATTCTTCGGTACTGAATATACAAGAATTAGACCTCAGTGGTGTGTTGTTTCTTAATCTCTGTCCCTTAAATAGGATCGTGTGAAATTAATAACTATTGCTTTGACTTATGATGGGAAGAGAGTCAATGAGATTCAATACCTTATATTTTGGGCAATATTATTAATTACATGACGATTGCTGACATTTAATACGGAGAATCGCGTGCAAGTACTTCTTGCATGATTTGTCCCCTTGGTGGGATCAGAACCTTTATCATACCAAATCTTGCAAGTGGAAATTTATTTCCGGTATGGATAATAATGTTGAGCTGTCTTTACTCCAAGGATAAATATATTAATTAATATAAAGCTTGTTCAGTGGCTTAATTAATTAATGGACTAATATAGTCTTAAACGCAGGAAATAATAACCGGGAGCCATATTATAGTGAAATCGTAATATGGGTTAAGATGGATAGTTCAATATTAATTTTATAGTGGAATAAATTAATATTAATGGACTTAAATAATATTTGGCCCAATATTATAACTTCATAGTCCATTGAAGGTCCAATCTTAATTTTCCTAAAGGCCCCTCAAATAGCCCAAAATAAAGTCCAATAAATGAATGAGAGAAGAAAATATTTTGCTATATTTCCATGAGATATTTTCGAAAATATGTAGATAAAAAGGAAGAAAAATTGTCTTGATTTTCTTGTAGATATTTTATGGAAAGAGATAATTATTGTAGGAATACATAATTATCCCATAAATTCAAGAAGTCAAATCTTGATTCTTTATGCCTTGTTATTTTCGAAAATTTAGGGATAAAAAGGGGAAGAGATTTTTATGGAAAATTTAATTAAGGAGAAAAGAATATAGGAAATATATTCAAGATTTCTTGGATACCAAGAAAAGGTTTTCTTCCCTATTTTTCTAGCCCTAAAAATCGTCCCCCCACTCCCTATATATAGGGGATGAATTTTTCATTCCCAAGTGCAATTCCATGTGTTGGAAATATTAGAAATCCACAAAGGTGATAGCATAATATTTTTGTTTTATGTCTTGTTAAAATCGTTCGTGCGAATCCTCCCACCGGATTACGTTCGTGGACTTTGGGACATATTTGGGAAGGCACTTTGGGTTGATCCATCGTCTCAAGGGTTGTCTCTACAAGAGGTATGTAATCTCGTAACTCCTAGTTCCGCATGTTTAGGATTTACGTGAATTACGTGTACACATGTTGTTTAATTATTATGTTGAATTGATTTAGGATTAATTTATGTTAGTAATTAATTACTTAATTTGAATATGTATTTAAAATAATCTCGAATAGATCCGGGCACCCATAATTTCCCAACAGGGTTATGGTTCTCTTTGAGGAACTTGAGATTCTTGGCGAAAAATGTGATTTCAAAACCAAAGTTGATTTCATTCTCCATACTCTTTCAAAGAGCTATGATCATCCTTATCTAGAGTACCTGATGGAAGATGCAGATTTCACTGTGGATGATCTAGTAAAAGCTCTTACATTGGTCGAAGAGGATACAGAGCGCAAGAAAATGTACTTGGTCGCAAAAGAGTAGTCTTTTCTTTCTAGGCCAATTGGTGGTAAGAATGATGAGAAAAATAGGCCAAACCAAGTGGGCTCAACGTCCTTCAAGAGTGAAAGTTCAAGCAAGAGGAAATGTTTGGAGTGTGGGGAAATAGGACATTGGAGGTCAGTCTATTCCAAACCCAAGTGGAATGGAAAGAAAGGTATTCTCATGCACTATTTGTTGAAAGTTGTTTAGCGGCGTATGCTTTCCATTTATGGGTAGTGGATACGGGATCCACTAATCATGTTTGTTTCACTTTACAGGAGTTCAAGCGGACCCGACAACTTAGTGGGAGTGAGATTCTCATCACACTGGGCGATGCTACGAGAGTGGCAGTTGAAGTAGTGGGAGAAGTGCAGTTGTCTTTTGAAGACAAAGTTTAAATTTTGAGAGATGTTCTTTACGTTCATAGCTTTAGAAAGAATTTGATTTCGATTTCTAAACTTTTTCTTGATGGATATTCGGTTACTTTTAATAAAGTTGTTACCATTGCTCTAAATAATGAGTTTATCTGTTATGGAACATTGTCGAATAATCTCTACACAATTAACTGTGCACACCACTCACGAAATGCATCTTATAACACATCGACTGTTTCAGATAATAAAAGAAAATGTTCATCAGATGTGAATGAAACACTTCTATGACATCTGCGAATAGGTCATATTAATCCAAAAATGATCCAAAGGTTGGTTCAGGATGGTTCATTGGAGTCTCTCCGGGTTGAACCATTTCCAACCTGCTAATCGTGTTTGGAGGGGAAAATGGCCAAGAGGGCATTCGGAGCCAAGGGGAATAGAGTCAAAGAAGTGTTAGAAATCGTTCACACTGACGTATGTGGTCCAATATCAATAAAAGCAAGAGGAGGTTATGAGTATTTCTTTACTTTATCGATGATTACTCAAGATATGGATACATTTACCTTATGAAGCATAAATCTGAGACCTTTGATAAATTCAAAGAATTTAAGGCTCAAGCAGAGAATCATAGGGAAAAACGTATCAAGTCTCTACGATCTGATCGTGGTGGCGAATACCTCAGCGATGAATTTTTGAACTACTTGTCAGATGAAGGGATTGTATCACAATTGACTGCACCCGGAACCCCTCAACAAAACAGGGTTGCAGAACGAAGAAACAAAACTCTTTTAGAAATGGTCAGATCAATGATGAGTTATGCGGATCTACCCAAATCGTTTTGGGGTCACGCCTTGGAAACAACGACTTACATTCTAAACCTGGTGCCATCCAAATTGGTTCCCAAAACCCCTAAAGAGTTGTGGACCAGGTGCAAGCCCAGTTTAAGACACATGAAAATCTAGGGATATCCGGCATACGTGTTGGACAAGAAAGTCGGTAAATTGGATCCACGATCAGAATTAAGGCTGTTTATAGGGTACCCCGAAGGAACGAAAGGGTGCATGTTCTATGGTCCCGAAGATCAAAAGGTGGCAATCAGTACGCACTTTAGATTTTTGGAGGAAGACTATATGAACGATAGAAAGCCCAAAAGTGAGATTATCTTAGATGAGCTAAGAAGGCTTACCTCAATGCCAACTGTACAAGTTAACATACCAAGCGACACACTAACACAATCGGAACCTCGTCGTAGTGGGAGGGTTGTTAGACAGTCCGAGAGATTCATGGGGATAGGAGAGTCATCGGACTTGGTCCCCGGTGAAGATGAATCGGACCCATGGACATACAATGAGGCAATCCAAGACAAGGATGCGGATTCTTGGCAAACAGCAATGGAAGCCGAGATGGGTTCCATGTATCACAATAAGGTGTGAAAGCTAGTTGAACCACTTAATGGGTCAAACCCATTGGATGTAAGTGAGTATACAAGAAGAAGAGAGGACCGGGCAGGAAGGTAGAGACCTTCAAGGCTAGACTTGTGGCAAAAGGTTACACTCATAAAGAAGGGATCGATTATGAGGAAACCTTTTTGCCTGTATCCATGCTTAAGTCCATCCGTATTCTCTTGTCGATAGTTGCACATCTCAATTTTGAAATCTGGCAAATGAATCTCAAGACAGCTTTCCTCAACAGAAGTCTTGAAGAAGAAATCTATATGCAACAACCAAAAGGTTTTGTTGAAAAAGGCCAAGGATATCTAGTTTGCAAGATCAAGAAGTCCATTTACAGACTTAAGCAAGCATCCCATGCTTGGAACCAATGTTTTGATCAAGTTATAAAGTCTTACGGGTTCAATCAAAATGAGTACGAGAGTTGTATGTATAAAAAGCGTGTCGGAACTACCTTGGTATTCTTAGTACTATACGTGGATGACATTCTGCTCATCGGGGACGATGTAAAGGTGTTGTCGGACTTAAGGGCATGGCTGTCAAAATAGTTTGATATTAAGGACTTAGGGGAAGCCGGTCACATCCTTGGGATCAAGATCACTCAAGATCGTAAGAAAAGGATGATAGGCTTATCGCAAGCTTCATACATAGATACTGTCTTGAAGCGATTCAACATGCAAGATTCTAAGAAAGGTTTTGTACCCTTCAGACATGGAATTCATCTATCCGAGGAAATGTGCCCTAAGACGCAAAAGGAGATATATGACATGAAAGGCGTTCCTTATGCTTCGACTATCGAAAGCCTTATGTATGCAATGCTGTGCACGAAGGCAGATATCTGCATTGTCGTTGGCATGGTAGCAAGATATCAAAGTAATCCGGGGAAAGAACATTGGACTGCAGTTAAAAACATTCTGAAGTATCTGAAGAGAACTCGGGATAGAATGTTGGTTTATCAGTCAGACAGTCTGATTCCCATCGGGTACACGGACTCGGATTTCCAATCAGACTTAGATTCCAGAAAATCTACCTCGGGAAGTGTCTTGTCTTGACCAAGAGATTGCACTAGTGCATTATGATGCGTTGAACGTTGGGTTATACTGAAAAGTATGCTTTTACTGTGTATAATCGAACTGAATTTTTGTCTTATTTGCTGAAATAAATTAGTTATCACTGTTTCTTTAAGTATCATTGAATGTTACATATATTTTCTGCATAATTGTTCAATAAATAGTATATGTTACATTGTAGTTAATTTAGTGATAACAGATCACAGAAGATTAAATTAACAGTCCCTTGTAACCAAAAGTAAAGAATTCACAACCTAGATGAAAATGAACAATCCATCGTAAAAGCTTGAAGTGTAAGGCTTAGATTGACTTGTCTTGACCACGAGATTGTACTAGTGCATTATGATGCGCTGAATAAGACCTACAGGAGGATAAATTCTTCAGTACTGAATATAGAAGAATTAGACCTCAGTGGTTCATTATTTCTTAATCTTCGTTTATTAAATAGGATTATTGGTCCCGATGCTAACGAGTCTCACACGTGTACGGGGGGGGAATACACGTGTTCAGTGATTTTTAAAACTTTTCTTTCACTGAGGTCAGATGGGTCAGGTTATCCTGATAATTTTGCCCTGAGAAGCACAGATTACCCTGAGTCAAAGTCTACTGAGACAATGATCCTGAGCTGCTTTCAGAAGCTTCAGATTAGCCCAACTGATCCTAAATTTATCAGAGATCCTGAGGAGCTTGGATCAGATAATTATCTTACTGAACACTCAATAGAGTTAGTTCAGTTTGGTAACTATCTGTTCTTAGCTAATCAAGCGTGCGGAATGGTTGGCCCTAAGTTTATACTCGTTTGTAAAACAGTGATTAAGGCTGTGACCAATTTTATGCAAGTTCAGTGGATTGGTTCCAACTGAATATCAGTGAAATATGCTTTCAGTGAAAAACATGCAACAAATAATAGTGCAGTACAGAAAGTAAACAACACAACAATTTATAGTGGTTCAGAGACTCAAGTTCCTACATCCACTCTCTCTGATCTTCAGAGAAATTCCTTAACCACTTCCTAAAGCTTTCAGGCTAACTCACTGTAGCTTACTCACTTTTCTACCTTGAGTTTTCTGGCTGACTCACTGCAGTTTACTAACTCAAACATACACAAGTGTTCAGACTACCACAAGTAGCTTACTAACTTCATCTCTAGAGTTTTCTGGCTAACTCACTGTAGCTTACTCACTCTTTACAACTCTAACTCACCAACAAAACATACACAAACTACCTTAACAAAGGGTGTGGGTTTTGGGTTGATTTCCAACTAGGGTGAGATATCCTTTACAATAAGAACTAATGCAAAGGCTAGGATATCTCTTTCTAAGCTTTGGATATATCTATCAATCTAGGCTTAGAATAGTGAGCTCTCTCCAATGTGAAACACTTTGGAAATTCTAGGGTTTTAGAGTGCTTCAATTTGCAATAATACGAATGAGCTCTTGAGTTGCTTTGAAATTTCCCGTGACCTCTCAATGTAAAGGGTCACTGGTATTTATAGGCAACTTCACCAAGGTCACTCTTTGAAAACTATCCGTTGGAAGAGATAACTTTATGAGTTTCCTCTTCTGGTGTTTGATGAACGACTATTTTTAGGGTTTGAACACTCCCTTGCATGTTTTAGGAAATATGCAGTCATGTAGTCAATCACCAATTTTTGCAGTCTGGAACTTAGTACTACTGACATAATTCAGGGTCCTGTCGCTTTCAGTGTCAGTGAAGTACAGTGTTGTCTTCCTCTGATTGGTTCTTGTCTTCAGTGAATGTAGACAAACAAAACGGCTGTTTTTGGTCAATCTCCCTGAATGAGACAACCTTAAACAACACTTAGACTTAGTTCCTTTTGTCTGCATTAGAATGTTTTGGGCAATATCTACTTTTCTGAACATGTGCGTTTTTCTTAGCTTTGTAGTCTTCAGATAGATATTATTCGGTGCCTCTGAACATTCAAAGTTATAATTGAGTATTCAATATCTTCTTCGAGACTTCAATAACTCATCGAGTCTTGATGTCTTGACAGAACTTCTTCGAGTCTTGATGTCTTGAAAGAACTTCTCGAGTCTTCAAAGTGTCTTTAGCAACTTCATCGAGTCTTGATGTCTTCGCCATTTATCGACTCTTCAAAGGTCTTGAAAGAACTTATCGAGTCTTGATGTCTTCAAAGAACTTCACCGAGTCTTCGTGGTCTTCGCCATTTACTTCGAGTCTTCAAAGTGTCTTCGCCATTTAACCGAGTCTTTAGTGTCTTCAGTAACTTGAGTCTTCAGTGTCTTCAAAATCTAACCTGATCTATATCTGCTGACTATAGATGGTGCAGATAACTTCCTGAACAATCTATACTGAAACCTGACTCAGTCTATCAAGATTATCCTGAACATGTCATACTTAGGGGTTTTGGGATCTAATAAAAACTTCTTTATTAAATTCATCTCCCAACAATTTCCCCCTTTTTGATGATGCCAAAACCATCTTGTTACATTTAAGAAAACCTAACCTATACTCATGTTTCAGTTTATCTATTACAAACCAAAATGACAATTTTTCCCAACAATTTCCTTAACAATCTGGCATATCTAGACATGTAAAAAGATAATGAGATATTATCTTTTGAGCATAAAGATAAAATTTTCATTGATGTAGGATAAGAGTTACAGATTACAATGAAAATAAAAAACAACTGAATTTAAAACAAAAGTACATAGTCTTCAGTCTTCTTCCACTTCATCCTCTGGCACTTCCAGGTTGAACATCCCATAGTATATCTTCTTCAGTTCATCCCTTGCCTTGATGATATCAGGGTTGTTTCCTGTTAGGCCTAGCTGGATGGCATACTGGGCTATTTCCTGAGAAATGGCTGCTTCATTCACATAGCCATTCTCAAACCTAGGAGCTGAGTACATGTATGGACCAGGGGCTACTATCTGCGTGTTTCCTTCATCTGCCATGTTGATCCAACTTTGCAGGTATTTAGGATAGAATGTCATTAAGTACTCAATGAAGTCTTCATTCTTATCCGAGCTGCTCCCCCTCCATTCTCTCAGAATCTCATAATAGAACCAGAAGGTTCTCTTGATCTCTTCCCATGCATCATTGAACTGTATAGGCATCCATTTGTCAATGTGAGGCCACTTCGGAGTCTTTTTCTCACCTCTCCTTTTGCTTAGAAACTTTTTGAATCCACCTTCTTCTCTTACGTTTTTTTCTTTTCTTCTTTCTCGATCGAGGAGCACCGAATCTTTGGGCGGCAGGTTCTTTTTCGCTTTTCAAGTCTTTCAGAGTCTTCTTGGTATCAAAAGTCTCTGGTTGAGTTTCAGTTTCCTTTTCTGGTCCTTCATCTGATTCTTCAAAATCCATAATCAGCTTCCTCTGAGTAGGTTTAGCTACCTTTGCTCTTTTCTTTTTTTTCAGTTTCAACAAAGGCAACTGCTTTTCACTTTTCTGGTCTGGCTTGTTCTTCTTCTGCCTTGCTTGTTTCAACCATCCTTCTATCACTCAATTTCTCAGTAATTACTTCCTGAATGGTTTGCTCAGATGTTTTAGTGAAGATAGTTTTCTCAGCTTCTTTGACTTCAGTTTCTCAGTGGCTTCAATCTCACTCAAGGCATCCACAATTTTCTTTCCTTCAGCTTCTTTTTGAGACTTTCTCTCCAAGGTTTGTGCCAACAACTCACTTAATTTGCCACTAATCCTTTCCCCCTTTTTGGCACCATACCTTGGGAGTAGTTGAGTCAGTGCAGTATCCATATAGTATTGCTCCTTGCTCATACTGCGCACTGCTCCTGCCAACTGATCATGCTCATCTTCTAGCCTTATCATGTAATTCTTGGCCATTGAGAACTCATCCGAAAGAGGAGCAAACTGCTTTAAGAAGACATCATGCATCATCTCTGTCATCTTGGTCATGAGGAGAGAGTCCATTTCCTCAATAGCTGTTTTGATCATCAGATCATTCTTCTCAATCAGCTTGACTTCAAGATAGGCAGTTCTTTCTTGATACATCTGCTTCATGTTGGCATTAAGCTCTGCATGTACTCCATCAATCTTTCCATCTAATGTTGCTAATTTACCTAATAGAGTTGTTTGAAGCGTATCAGATGATGAACTCAAGTTCTCCAATTTCTGATTTTGAGCAGCCAGGACTAACTCCATCTGAGTCATCTTGTCTGTGAGAATTGTTTGCAGCATGCCTGATGAAGAGCTTAGATTCTCAAGCTTTTGAGATTTACTTGCCAGTATCTCTTCCATCCTTGGCTCTATCTTCTTTAACTCATCCAGGATTGGTGTGAAATCAACCACTGGAGTTTGTACAATATTTTCCAACTGAGCTGGGTGCTCCAACTGAGCCTCAGTCTGCATATCATAAACATCAGATTTAAAGCTAGGTACTTCAGTAACTTCGGCATAATGTATAACAGTGCCAAAAGGTACCTGAAGAATGCTAACTTCAGTCTGAGGTTGTCTGATATCAGTTGGTTCAGCATCAGTATCTGTCCCCATCTGACTCTCAGTTTCCTTCTCTTTCTCAGTATCTGTTTGAGGTTCCTTCTCCTTCTCAGATTTCTTTTCTGCATCATCTCCCTTCTCCTTATCTTTGTTTTGATCATGGGAGCTGGAAGCATCCACTCCTTCAGTAGCTTTCTTTTCAGCTAGCTTCTTTTTCACCAATTCATCAAAATCAGCAGCTTTCATCCTGAGCTTTGTCTTTCTGAAGCCTGAGAATTCAGTCAAGGCAGCTGTCTCAGCATTCCACCACTCTTCTCTGTATGAAGCAATGTTCAACATCTCCGGGAGTGTTTGATTCAGAATATACACTGTCGTTCTGAGCCTGAAGAACATATCCTGAAGGTCAGAATAGGCATTCAGCTCAGGGTATCTGTCCAAGATGAACCGTTCCCCCTTGCTTCGCCATTCAGTCTCTTCGACTTCTCCCTTCTTCAATCTTGGTCTTTCAGAAGCAGTAGGTTCAGAGTGTATGAGTTCCAGAGCTGATGGATCAAGAAATGGTTCATTCAGAAGCGCATCCAAGTTCAGCAATTCCTGAGGTTCTGACGTCTGAACAGGTCTTTCTTCAGTAGGGATCTGAGGTCCCTTGAAGATTTACTGAGAGATTTTATCTGAGCTCAGAGAGTTTTCGAGTACCTCAGAAAAAACCTGTTCCTCAGTTTCTTGCTCCTGCACATTTGTCACTACCTGAGCAAGAACCTCAAGTGGAGATTTCAACCCTTGCTGGCCTTCAGGTTGAGTTTCTTCAGTTTCACTGGCCTCCTTCTCAGCAATAGTTTGAAGCCTTCTTCGCTTCTGAGGAGCCAGTGCTTTCTTCTTCAGTTTCTCACCTCTCTTTTAATTTGCATCAGGGCTTTCCCCCTAGCTTGTTTGGCTTCTTCATTAGTTTCCTCAGTGTATTTATGAGCTGATTGTCTTGTTTCCCTGACTTGCTCCACCACTGTTGTATCTTCCTCGGTTTTCTCTTCGGCAGTCTCCTCCTGAGACTCAGAGTTTTTCTCTTTCTTTCCTCTCAAAGTCTTCTTCGTTGGTTTGAACATGATTTTTGACTTTGGAAAGGAAGTGGAATCGGAAAAAATGTCCTCCTCTTCTCTGAACGTTTCCAATATAAATGCAATCTTGGTTGCATGTAGAATTTTTCCTTTCATAACTACATAGCCATTCACCTTCTGAATTTGTTTGGCTTGATCACTCACCACCTTGATCAAATAGTGCAATCAATTGAATGCCGTAGTAGGTGAATCTTCAATCGCCGCCATTAGACTTAACTTAGGCGTGCTTATCTGTTCGATACTACCAGATCTACTCATGATGCATTTGCTTACAATATCCAACAATACTCGATATTTAGGCTTCAAATGCCTCTTATTCAGAGTAGCTTCAAACTTTACCGGATGCTCAGTAATTTTATCCAAATACTCTTGTTCCCTACCCATCATGTATACCATAGGGTCTTCACCTCTATCACTTAACTCATATATGGCATTCAAATTCTTAGGAATAATATAAAATTCCCTAACAAAATCCACATATTTCGAACCATGCTCCAAATGCGTGACTGTAATCTGAGACTCTATGCAATTCTCATCATCTAACTTCATATTAGAGATAAACTCAATTACCTCTTTCGCATATTCGACCTCTGGTTGATTCGTGACCAGGCATGTAAGCTTTGACAAACGAATCATATGCAACGCCTCCTCCTCGTGAGTTGCATTGGACGTCCTTTATAGAGAAATGACATATTCGTACCAAGGTTTATTGGAAATGGCGAGTTTGTCGTATACAGAGAGTGTCATTTTTGGAGAATTTCTTGTGAAGGGTTTTGAGATAGGTAAAAAATTCTGGGAAATGAGGGTTTCGAAGCAGAGGGTTTGTGAAGACGAAGGCCTTTTTGAATTAGGGCTTGAATGGAGTCTTGTAATGGATATAGGATTTTGATTTATGGAAAATCGCGTAGATGAAGGTTTTGACGGTCAAGATTAAAAACCGACTAAAATGGGTATTTGAAAGGACAATTTCACAAATACTTAGTCGCCAATTTATCCTTATTGGTGATTAATGAACAGTGCATTTAATTACTGTTCCTGCAGACCATTGACTTTCCTCGTGGATTTCAAAGGTCCCGCCCAATTATTTCTTCAGGTGTTTTGTCATTTATTGCCAATGATTACTGAGATTCAGATGGACAATAAATGTGGTGCATGAGTAAATACTTCTTCAGACTAATTTTCTCCATCAGTCTTACTGAGTTTTGACCTTGATAAAATGTCAGTATAATACTGAGTACTGAACTTCAGGATACCTGAGTTTCCCAAGACTCAGTGTTCAGGACTCTCAACTTTATCCTGAGTTTTTCAGTAAAAACCTGAGAAAACTTCATGCATTTGAAAACCTTCAATTTTTCAGATTTGCTTTATTCTCCTGGATCCAACATACCTAATTCAACTGATAGTTCCTGAAATATTGATTCAGCCAAAGGTTTAGTCAAGATATCAGCTCTCTGATTATCAGTATGAATTTTCTCCATTCTGATGTCTTTCTTCTCAACATGATCTCTGATGAAGTGATGTCTGATATCAACATGCTTACATCTGGTGTGCAATACAGGATTTTGTGTAATAGCAATTTCACTATTATTATCACAAAATATAGGTACTTCATTGGCTATAATCTTATAATCCCTCAATTGTTGTCTCGAGCGAAAGAATTGCATGCTGTAATGACTTCCTTCCTCAGCCATGTATTGTATTCAAATTAATCTTGGTTGCTACCGAGGTTTGTTTCTTTGAAAACCATGATATCGGTTTACTTCCAATAAATTGACAAGTTCCCATGGTAGACTTCCGTGAATTCTACATCCTCCATAATCGACATCTCAATAACCAAGTTAATTCAAGGTTATCATCACCGGATACCATAATCCTCTATTCACAAAGGCCTTTAAGATATTTCATAATCTTTTTGGCAACCTCCATGTGACTAGCCTTAGGATTAGCTTGGTATCTTGCATATATCCCAACAAAGAAATGTTATATCGGGCCTACTTGTTTGTGAGATATAGCAAATGATCCAATGATCCTCTATAATCGGTGTGATTTATGATTTGCCTTCGTGATCGAGATCCATCTTGTAGTTAGTATTCATAGGAATTCTAAGCGTATTGCAATCTGTACCATACTTTGCAATCGGATCTCGTGTATTTTGCTTGATTGATGAAAATTCCTTCCTTAGTTTGTTTCACCTGAAGGCCAAGAAAGAAATTCATCTCCCCCATCATTGACTTCTCAAACTTTCCTTTCATCAGGGTAGAAAACTTTTCACACAGCTGATGATTTAGAGATCTAAATATGATGTCATCTACATAAATCTGAACAAGTAAGATGTCTTTCCCATCTTCTATCCTGAATAGAGTCCTATCAACAGTTCCTTTGATAAAACCATGGTCAGTAAGAAACTGAGAAAGGGTATCATACCATGCTCGGGGTGCTTGCTTAAGACCATACAAGGCTTTCCTGAGCCTGTAAACTTGGTCATTCTGACAAAATCCTGGAGGTTGTTCCAAATATACTTACTCCTTAAGCACACCATTCAGAAATGCACTTTTCACATCCATCTGATAGACTGTGAATTTCATGTGGGTAGCATATGTAAGAAACAATCTGATGGCTTCTAGTCATGCAACATGTGCAAAGGTTTCATCATAATCCAATCCTTCTTCTTGGGAATAACCTTGTGCAACTAGCCTTGCCTTGTTTCTCACAATGTTGTTGTTTTCATCTCTCTTATTCTTGAACACCCACTTAGTTCCAATCACATTGTGCCTTTTAGTTCTGTCCACTAGCTCCCAAACTTCATTCCTTGTGAACTGATTCAATTCTTCTTGCATAGAAACAATCCAGAATGAGTCTTGTAGAGCTTCTTCAATCTCAGTAGGTTCTTTTTCTGATAGAAAACAGCCGAATAAAGCATTTTCACCATGGAACCGTCTTGTCTTTACTCCTTCTGATATATCACCCACAATCTGACTTGTAGGATGGCTATCCAACCATTTTCTCCTGGATGTTCCCCCTTCAGTAGTGTCCTCAACATCAGAAATGTTAGGTTCAGGCAGTTCATTAAATTCATGGAACAACAGAAAAGGAGAAAGAGAATCATCTTCCTCAAGGGAAATTCCATTCAGAACATTGTCAGAGACATTTGTTCCCACTTGGTTGATAGATTCAGAGTTTGCCTCAGCTGTGACCACATCTTCATTGGCATTACATACCTGAGTCTGAACTGGTGTATGTTCAGATTGGTCAGCTTCAGTGTGTTGGCTTTCCTTCAGTGAAGAATTTTCATCCTGAGTCTCACCATCCTGAGTTTTTCCATCCTGAACTTCTTTGTCTGAGTCTGATTCACTCCATTCATAGAAAGTGACTGACTTCTTCTTTTCAGGTTCAGAAGATTTCTTTTTCAGGCTGTCTGGTGATTCTCTTGGTCAGTTCTCCTGAGTCATGTTCCTGTTTCTTCTGAACACAAGTAGATTCATCAAAAACAACATGAGGTGTTTCTTCCACAATAAGAGTCCTACAGTTGTAAACTTTGAAGGCTTTACTGACTTCAGAATATCCTAAGAATATTCCTTCATCAGCTTTGCTATCAAAAGTTTTCAACTGATCTTTACCATTATTGTGTATGAAACACTTACAACCAAACACACGAAAGAAAGAAACAAGAGGCTTCCTTTCTTTCCACAACTCATATGGAGTTTTTCCTTGATTCTTGGTCAACATGGATCTGTTCTGAGAGCAGCATGCAGTGTTGATAGCTTTAGCCCAAACTCTCTTAGGAATATCAGCTTCAGCAATCATTGTTCTTGCAGCTTCTTTCAGAGTCCTATTTCTTCTTTCAGCAACACCATTCTATTGTGGGGTCCTTGCAGCTGATGTTTCATGGGTTATAGCATTTGCTGCACAATAATCAGATATGATATGATTGATAAACTCAGTTCCTTTATCTGATATGATCTTGACCACACTCAGATTCTTTTCAGTACTGAGCCTTTTCAGTAGTTCAGGCAGTTTTGTCTGAGTCTCTTTCTTACTTAGTAAGAATATGACCCATGTGTATCTAGAGTAGTCATCAACTACCACAAGTGTGTATTTCCTGCCATTAGTGCTCACAGGTGTTACTGGACCAAAGAGAGCCATATGTAACAGTTGTAGTATTCTATCAGTAGAAACATCTACTTTGCTTTTGAAAGATGCTCTGATTTGTTTTCCTTTCTGACATGCATCACAAACATGATCTTTACTGAACACTTCATTTGGTAACCCCCTCACAAGTGCAAATCTTGCAAGTTTGTTCAGAGTTTTAAAGTTTAAGTGATTCAGTCTTTTGTGCCACAACCAACTGGTATCAGTGGAACTTTTTGCAACCAAACATGTATCTTTAGGAGATAATTTCCAATCAGCAAGATACACATTTCCCTTTCTAGTACCAGTCAGTAAATTTTTTTACGAAGTATTGTCTTTCACATAACATAAGTTCTTTGAGAACTCAACACTGAATCCTTTGTCAAAGAATTGACTGATAGAAAGCAAGTTATGCTTTAAACCAGACACATTTGAAACACCATGGATATGAACATAATCAACTTCAAGAGTTCCATATCCTTCAGTTTGTCCTTTGGAGTTGTCTCCAAATGTGATCTGAGGGTCTTTTTGCTCAACATAGTCAGTGAGTAGTTGCTTATATCCTGTCATATGTCTTGAACATCCACTGTCCAGATACCATACAGCAGGTGCCAATTCATTTCCACTCATCAGTGCTATGTTGTATTCATTCAGCTCAGTGCCCTTTTTCTTTACCTGAAAAACAAATCAGTTTTTAGGTACCCATTTGGTGTAGGGTCCTACCAGGTTAGTTGTACCTTTTGGAACCCAAATCTGCCTGATAACCCTAATTACTTTAGAGTTTTTGATTTGTCTCCCATAAACATCTACATACACATTCACTACCCTAGGTGCCTTGGCAGTACCTTGTGTATGAGTGCCAGCCTTAGCGTGAACATGAGCCTTAGAGTTCTTCTTGGGTTCAGGCTTTTTGTTAAAGTGCCTTAGCTTTGGTGCAGCTGGTCTCTGTCTCTGCTGACTTGGGTTCAGGAAACCTTTACCCTTAGACAAGTGGTTTTTAGGTTGCCTGTACTGAATTTGGGGTCTTTCAGTAATTTGAGGACTTGGTCTTTTCAGTTGAGAATATCTCTGCTGAGTGTTTCTCTTCTGAAAATTCCTCTGATGGTTCAGTGCAGATCTCTTCAGGTTGGTATTCTTAGCGACAGGACCCTGAATCATGTCAGTAGTACTAAGTTCCAGACTGCAAAAATTGGTGATTGGCTACATGACTGCATATTTCCTAAAACATACAAGGGAGTGTTCAAACCCTAAATATAGCTGTTCACCAAACACCAGAAGAGGAAAACCCTTGATACTATCTCCTCCAACGGATAGTTTTTCAAGAGTGACCTTGGTGAAGGTTGCCTATAAATACCAGTGACCCTTTATATTGAGAGGTTACGGGAAATTTCAAAGCAACTCAAGATCTCATTCGTATTATTGAACTCAGTTCTGATAAGCTGAATCTCCTCAGTGGATTTCTCTAATTTTCCTTTTAGGGTCTCTATCAACTTCTCTTTTTCTGAGAGTTGTACTTTCAGAACATCTAGTTCATCAGTAGTTCCCATCAATTGAGAAGTGATCTCAGCATTTTTAGAGTCTTTCCACTTCAAAGTTACTGTTTACAGTAGAACTTGAGAACTCATGTGCTTGTGTAGGAGCAACAACAGAGATAGAAGAATTTACCTCCCCTACAGCCATGAGACAGATATCATCACTGTCACTTTCTGAGAACATCTCATCTGAGGAGCTGGAGCTTTCTTCAGAATCTTTTTCTTCCTCAGCAATCTCAGCAAGTATATCCCATATTTCTTTTGCATTCTCACAGTGAGAGATCATTCCCATAACACCATCATCAATAGTGCTATATAATGTATCTTTGGATATATAGTCAAGATTGACTAACTTTCTCTCATCAGGAGTAACTTGATCATCAGACTTTGGAAATTCAGTCCTGGGGTCATTTCTCTCAGCTTCAGTAATTTTGGGATTCACAACAGTGAATTTGAATGGTCCTTCAGAAACCACTCTCCACATTCTTTCATGCTTTGAATACAGATGAGCCTGCATTCTTAATCTCCATAAATTATAGCTCTCAACTGAGAACATAGGAAGTTTCTTAGAAGGCATGATGTCTGAGCCTTGTAAGATTTCAGCAAATAGATCTGTCCAGTAGACCACAAGAGTTTTCAGCAAGTTAGACTATGGTCAACAAAGCTAGTGGTCAAGTTGAACCACTGCTGTGATACCACTTGTTGGTCCCGGTGCTAACGAGTCTTACACGCGTATGGGGGGGGAATACACGTGTTCAGTGATTTTTAAAACTTTTCTTCACTGAGGTCAGATGGGTCAGGTTGTCCTGATGATTTGGCCCTGAGAAGCATAGATCGCCCTGAGTCAAAGTCTACCTGAGACAATGATCCTGAGCTGCTTTCAGAAGCCTCAGATTATCCCAACTGAGCCTGAGTTTTTCAGAGATCCTGAGCTGCTTGGATTAGATAACTATCTTAATGAACCCTCAGTAGAGTGAGTTCAGTTTGGTAACTATCTGTTCTAACTACTCAGATGTACGGAATGGTTGGCCCTAAGTTTATACTCGTTTTTAGCTTTACTGAAAACCTTCCTTTTAATGAAACAGTGATTAAGGCTGTGATCAGTTAAATGCAAGTTCAGTGGATTGATTCCAACTGAATATCAGTGAAAGTATGCTTTCAGTTAAAGATATGCAACATATAACAATGCAGTACAGAAAGCAAAACAACACAGCAAGTTATAGTGGTTCAGAGACTCAAGCTCCTACGTCCACTCTCTCTGACCTTCAGAGAATTCCTTAACCACTTCCAAAGGTTTTCTGACTACCTCAATGTAGTTTACTAACCTTTCTACTTTGAGTTTTCTGACTACCTCACTGTAGTTTACTTACTCAAAACACACAAGCTTTCTGACTATCTAAGATAGTTTACTCACTTCTTCTTTAGAGTTTTCTGACTACCTCAATGTAGTTTACTAACTCTTTACAACTCCAACTCACCAACAATCACACTCAAACTACCTTACAAAGGGTTTGGGGTTTCTGGTTGGTTTCCAACTAGGATGAGATATCCTTTACAATAAGTACAATGCAAAGGCGAGGATATCTCTACTAAGATTTGGATATATCTTATCAAACTAGGCTTAGTGAATGAGCTCTCTTCGATGTAAAGCACTTGGGAAATTCTTGGGTTTTCGAGTGCTTCAATTTGCAAGAATAAGATTGAGCTCTTGAGTTGCTTACAAATTTCCTGTAACCTTCAATGTAGAGGGTCACTAGTATATATAGGTAATCACCAAGGTCACTCTTGAAAAACTATCCGTTGGAGGAGATAGCTTCATGAGTTTCCTCTTATGGTGTTTGATGAACGACTATTTTTAGGGTTTGAATACTCCCTTGCATGTTGTAGGCAATATGCTTTCATGTAGCCACTCACCACTTTTTGCAGTCTAGAACATAGTACTACTGACATGCTTCAATGACCTGTCGTTTTCAGTGTCAGTAAAGTACAGTGTTGTCTTCTTCTCATTGGTTCTTGTCTTCAGTAAATGTAGACAAACACAACGGCTCTTTTTGGTCAATATCTCTGAGTGATATAACCTTAACAACACTTAGTTTTAGTTCCTTTTGTCTGCATGTGAATGTCTTGGACAATATCTATTTTTCTGAGTATTCGCGTTTTTTCTTAGTTTTGTAGCCTTCAGATAGATATTTTCAGTGCCTCGGAACATTCAGGTTATACTGAGCATTCAATAGATTACTGAGTCTTCCGTAACTACTGTGTCTTCAGTATCTTCTGTGTCTTCAGTATCTTCTGAGTCTTCAGAGTCTTCTGAGTCTTCAGTGTCTTCTGAGTCTTCAGTGTCTTCTGAGATATACTGAGTCTTCAGTTTCTCAGTTTCATATTGAGTTTTCAGTTTCTCAGTTTCATACTGAGTCTTCAGAATCTAACCTGATCTATATCTGCTGTCTATACATGGTGAAGATAACATCCTGGACACTCTAAAACTGAATCCTGACTCAACTATCAAGATTATCCTGAACATGTCATACTCAGGGGTTTTGGGATCTAATCAAAATCTTCTTTATTAAATTCATCTCCCAACACACTGTTCATTAATCACCAATAGGGATAAATTGGCGGCTTAGTATTTGCGAAATCGTCCTTTCATATATCCATTTTAGATAGTTTTTAATCTCAACCGTCGATTTCTTCATCTACGCAATTTTCCATAAATCAAAATCCCATATCCATTGGAAAAATTTCTTTCAAAGCCCTATTCCAAAAGGACTTCATCTTCACAAACACTCTGCTTCAAAAATCTCGATTGCCCAGAAATTTTCACCTATCTCAAAACCTTTCACCATAAATTCTCCAAAAATGACACTTTCTGTATACGACAAACTCGCCATTTCCAATAAACCTTGGTACGAATATGTCTTTTCTCTAGAAAGCTCGTCCAATGCAACTCACGAGGAGGAGGCGTTACATATGATTCGTTTGGCAAAGCTTACATGCCTGGTCGCGAATCAACCAGAGGCCGAATATGCAAAAGAGGTAATTGAGTTTATCTCTAATATGCAGTTAGATGATGAGAATTGCATAGAATCTCAGATTACAGTCTCGTATTTGGAGCATGGTTCAAAATATGTGGATTTTGTTAGGGAATTATATATTATTCCTAAGAATCTAAATGCCATATATGAGTTAAGTGATAGAGGTGAAGACCCTACGGTATACATGATGGGTAGGGAATAAGAATATTTGGATAAAATTACTGAGCATCCAGTAAAGTTTGAAGCTACTCTGAATAAGAGGCATTTGAAGCCTAAATATCGAGTATTGTTGGATATTGTAAGCAAATGCATCATGAGTAGATATAGTAGTTTCGAACAGATAAGCACGCCTAAGTTAAGGCTAATGGCGGCGATTGAAGATTCACCTTTCCACGACATTCAATTGGTTGCACTATTTGATCAAGGTGGTGAGTGATCAAGCCACAAATTCAGAAGGTGAATGGCTCTGTAGTTATCAAAGGAAAGATTCTACATGCAACCAAGATTGCATTTATCTTGGAATGCAGAGAAGAGGAGGACATCTTTGCCGATTTCACTTCCTTTCCAAAGTCAAAAATCATGTTCAAACCAACAAAGAATACTTTGAGAGGAAAGAAAGAGAAAAACTCTGAGTCTCAGGAGGAGACTGCTGAAGAAGAAACTATTGAAGAAGCCAAACAAGCTAGGGGGAAAGCCCTGATGCAAGTTAAAAGAGAGAAATGAGAGAAACTGAAGAAGAAAGCACTGGCTCCTCAGAAGCGCAGAAGGCTTCAATCTATTGCTGAGAAGGAGGACAGTGAAACTGAAGAAACTCAACCTGATGGCCAGCAAGGGTTGAAATCTCCACTTCAGGTTCTTGCTCAAGTAGTGACAAATGTGCAGGAGCAAGAAACTGAGGAACAGGTTTTTTCTGAGGTACTCGAAACCTCTCTGAGCTCAGATAAAATCTCTCAGGAAATCTTCAAGGGACCTCATATCCCTACTGAAGAAAGACTTGTTCAGACTTCAAATCAGTCTGAACCTCAAGAATTGCTGAACTTGGATGCTCTTCTGAATGAACCATTTCTAGATCCATCAGCTCTAGAACTTATACACTCTGAATCTACTGCTTCTGAAAGCCCAAGATTGAAGAAGGGAGAAGCCGAAGAGACTGAATGGCGAAGCAAGGGGGAACGGTTCATCTTAGACAGATACCCTGAGCTGAATGCCTATCCTGACCTTCAGGATATGTTCTTCAGGCTCAGAACCACAGTGTATATTCTGAATCAAACACTCCCGGAGATGCTGAACATTGCTTCATACAGAGGAGAAGAGTGGTAGAATGCAGAGACAGCTGCCCTGACTGAATTCTCAGGTTTCAGAAAATCCAAGTTGAGAATGAAAGCTGCTGATTTTGATGAATTAGTGAAAAAGAAGATAGCTGAAAAGAAAGTTGCAGAAGGAGTTGATGCTTCCAGCTCCCATGATCAAAATAAAGATAAGGATAAGAGAGATGATGCAGAAAAGAAATCTGAGAAGGAGAAGGAACCTCAGATAGATACTGAGAAAGAGAAGGAAACTGAGAGTCAGATGGGGACATATACTAATGTTGAACCAACTGATATCAGACAACCTCAGACTGAAGTTAACATTCTTCAGGTACCTTTTGGCACTGTTATACATTATGCCGAAGTTACTGAAGTACCTAGCTTTAAATCTGATGTTTATGATATGCAGACTGAGGCTTAGTTGGAGCACCCAGCTCAGTTGGAAAATATTGTACAAACTCCAGTGGTTGATTTCACACCAATCCTGGATGAGTTAAAGAAGATAGAGCCAAGGATGGAAGAGATACTGATAGGTCAATCTCAAAAGCTTGAGAATCTAAGCTCTTCATCAAGCATGTTGCAAACAATTCTCACAGACAAGATGACTCAAATGGAGTTAGTTCTGGCTGCTCAAAATCAGAAAATGGAGAACCTGAGTTCATCATCTGATAAGCTTCAAACAACTCTATCAAGTAAATTAGCTACATTAGATGGAAAGATTGATGGAGTACATACAGAGCTTAATGCCAACATGAAGCAGATGTATCAAGAAAGAACTGCCTATCTTGAAGCCAAGCTGATTGAGAAGAATGATCTGATGATCAAAACAGTTGTTGAGGAAATGGGCTCTCTGCTCATGACCAAGATGACAGAGATGATGCATGATGTCTTCTCAAAATGGTTTGCTCCTCTTTCAGATGAATTCTCAATGGCCAATAACTACATGATGAGGCTAGAAGATGAGCATGATCAGTTGGCAGGAGAAGTGCGCAGTATGAGCAAGGAACAATACTATATGGATACTGCACTGACTCAACTACTCCCAAGGTATGGTGCCAAAAAGGGGGAAAGGCCTGGTGGCAAATTAAGTGAGTTGTTGGCACAAACCTTGGAGAGAAAGGCTCAAAAAAAAGCTGAAGGAAAGAAAAGTTTTAAAAATCACTGAACACGTTTATTCCCCCCCCCCATACACGTGTGAGACTCATTAGCACCGGGACCAACAGATAGCTTTATGAGTTTCCTCTTCTGGTGTTTGATGAACGACTATCTTTAGGGTTTGAACACTCCCTTGCATGTTTTAGGAAATATGCAGTCATGTAGCCAATCACCAATTTTTGCAGTCTGGAACTTAGTACTACTGGACATAATTGGGGTCCTGTCGCTTTCAATTGCCGGTGAAGTACAATGTTGTCTTCCTCTAGATTGGTTCTTGTCTTGATGAATGTAGACAAACAAAACGGCTCTTTTGGTCAATCTCTCTGAATGAGACAACCTTAAACAACACTTAGACTTAGTTCCTTTTGTCTGCATTAGAATGTTTTGGGCAATATCTACTTTTCTGAACATGTGCATTTTTCTCAGCTTTGTAGTCTTCAGATAGATATTATTCAGTGTCTCTGAACATTCAGGTTATACTGAGTATTCAGTATCTTCTTGAGTCTTGATAAACTCATCGAGTCTTCGATGTCTTGACAGACTTCTTGAGTCTTGAGTCTTGAAACTTACTTTCGGTCTTGATGTCTTCACAGAACTTCTTTGAGTCTTGGTGTCTTGATTACTTCTTGAGTCTTGATGTCTTGACAAGAACTTCTTGAGTCTTGATTTCTTGACAAACTCTTGAGTCTTGATGTCTTGATTACTTACCGAGTCTTGATGTCTTGATAACTTCTTGAGTCTTTAGTGTTTTCAAAATCTAACCTGATCTATATCTGCTGACTCTACATGGTGCAGATAACTTCCTGAACAATCTATACTGAAACCTGACTCAGTCTATCAAGATTATCCTGAACATGTCATACTTAGGGGTTTTGGGATCTAATCAAAACTTCTTTATTAAATTCATCTCCCAACAAGGATGGTGTGAAATTAATAATTATTGCTTTAAGTTATCATGGGTAGAGAATTAATGTGATTCAATACTTTATATCTTGGGTAATATTATTAGTTACATGACGATTGCTAAGATTTAATACAGAGAATCGTGTGCAAGTACGTCTTGTTTGATTTCTCCCCTTGGGAGGTGCAAAATTTTTATCATACTAAATCTTGCAAGTGGAACTAGTTTCTGGTATGGATAATAATGTTGAGCCATTCCTTAACCAAGGAAAATATATTAATTAATGTGAAACTATTTCAGTGGCTTAAATTAATTAATGGACTGAATAATCTTAAACACATAAAATAATAATCGGGAGACATATGAACAATAATTTTGGTTAAGATGGATAGTACAATATTAATTATGTAGTTGGATTAATTAATATTTATGGGCTTGAATAATATTGTGGCTCAATATTGATAATTAAAGTCCATTGCAAGGTCAAATCTTAATTCTCCTAAAGGCCCCTCAAGTAGCCCAAAGATAATGTCCAATAACTGAAAAAGGTGTTTAAAATAAAATAAATTATTGTTGCCTATTTTTCCTAATTAATTTCGAAATTAATAAATAAAATGGGAGAAAGATTTTCTTGTAATTTTGTTATGGAATAAAGATAAGTAGTTTTGCAATACAAGATTATCTCATTAAATTCAATAAATCTCCCACTTGGTTATTTATTAAGAAAATTTCGAAAATTTTGATTAGATAAGGAAAGGAAAGATTTTCTTGATTTTCTTGAAAATGATATTATGGAAGATATGTATTATTGGAATACAAGAATAATCTCATAAATTCAAGAAGATCTAAATCATGGATTCCAACTCCTTATTATTTTCAAAATATACCATAATATTAGGAGGTGGGATTTTGTGAAATATTTAATTATGGAGAAAAGAATATATGGGATATATTCAAGATTTCTTGGAGATCAAGAAAAAGATTTTCCCATCTTTATTTTTCACTCAAAAATCGGCCACCCCTATGTGTATAAATAGGGGATGAATTTTTCATCTCCAATGCAATTCCATGTGTTGGAAAATTAGAAATCCACAAAGGTGGTGCAACATAATTTTTATTTTTCCCTTTTGTTAAATTGTTCGTGAGAATCCTTCCACCGGATCATTGAACGAGGACAAGGGAATACTTGAGAAGGCTCTTTGGGTTTGTTTGAGATTTGTTCGTGTGGACGGGTATCCATCTTCTCAACGGTTGTCACTCCGAGAGGTTACTTCACGTAAACTCCTAGCAATTCCGCATGCGTAAGGATTTATGTGACTTGTTTATATACATGATTTGTTGTTGAATTATTATTTGAATTAATATAGGATTAATTCATGCTAGTAATAATTGTTATAATTAAATTTGTATTTAAATATTCATCCCGAATAGATCCGGGCAAATAATTCCCCAACACTGAATAGGACCTATAGGAGGATAAATTCTTCAGTACTGAATATAGAAGAATTAGACCTCAGTGGTTCGTTATTTCTTAATCCCCGTCCCTTAAATAGGATCATGTGGAATTAATAACTATTGCTTTGCCTTATGATTGATAGAGAATCAATGTGATTCAATAATTTATATCTTGGACAATATTATTAGTTACATGATGATTGCTAAGATTTAATATAGAGAATCGTGTGCAAGTACGTCTTGCTTGATTTGTCCCCTTGGTGGGCTCAGAAGTTTTATCATATCAAATCTTGCAAGTAGAATTTGTTTTCGGTATGGATAATAATGTTGAGATGGCCTTACTGCAAGGAAAAAGATATTAATTAATATGAAGCTATTCAGTGGCTTAAATTAATTAATGGACTGGATAATCTTAAACACGGGAAATAATAACCGGGATCCAAATTAACAGTAATATGGGTTAAGATGGATAGTGCAATATTAATTATGTAGTGGGATTAATTAATATTTATGGGCTTGAATAATATTGTGGCTCAATATTGATAATTCAAGGTCTATTGGAAGATCCAATCTTAATTAGACAAAAACTCATATGAGACGGTCTCATGCATGAGACGGGCTACAACCTAGCACAAATCTCACGCACTCCTCTCAAAGTGTTAAAGCGCCAACTTATACAACGTGAGACGGTCTCAAACAAGTGTGCCTCTTCTCCTAAAGGCCCCTCAAGTAGCCCAAAGATAATGTCCAATAACTAAATTATTGTTGCCTAATTTCCTATTACTTTTCAAAAATAATAAATAAAAGAGGGAGAAAGATTTTCTTTGAATTTTGTTATGGAATGAAGATAAGTTTTCTTGGAATACAAGATTATCTCATTAAATACAAGATATCTCCCACTTGGTTATTTATTTGGAATTTTTGAAAATTTTGATTAAATACGGAGAGGAAAGATTTTCTTGATTTTCTTGAAAAGATATTATGGAAGATATGTATTATTATCTCATAAATTCATGAAGATCCAAATCTTGGATTCCTACTCCCTTATTTTTCGAAAAAAAACATAATATAAAGAGGAGGGATTTTTATGAAATATTTTAATTGTGGAGAAAAGAATATATGAGATATATTCAAGATTTCTTGGAGACCAAGAAAAAGATTTTCCCATATTATTTTCCCCCTAAAATTCGACCACCCTACTTAGTATAACTAGGGGATGAATTTTTCATCCCCAGTGCAATTCTATGTGTTGGAAAAATTAGAAATCCACAAAAATGGTGCAATATAATTTTTAATTTTCCCTTTTGTTAAATTGTTCGTGAGCATCCTACCACTGGATTATTGAACAAGGACGAGGGAATACTTGAGAAAACTCTTTGGCTTTGTTCGTGTAACGGGTATCCATCTTCTCAACGGTTGTCACTCCAAGAGGTTAGTTAACGTAAACTCCTAGCAATTCCGCATGCATAGAATTTATGTGGCTTGTTTATATGCATGATTCGGGCAATTAATTCCCCAACACTTATCTGTGTTCCCTTGAATCATTGTTGTCATTGAGGTTGTGAGAACTCAGATGACTTAAGCATGATTCTCAAATAGCCCCGATCAAGGATCATCAAGAATGGGATATTGATGATGCAATGGAGATTGGTGTGCGATCTGCATCATACTCTTAGAGAGTGTAGTAAGATCTCACTTACTACGAGATACTAGGTATCTCATGATGGATGCACAAATACCTTAGAGGGTATTGGTATACCCATCCGAGCAACTGTTTGATGTAGTTCCACTATATGTGTCTACGGGTGTCTCGGTTAGCGGGAGCGATGCAATACTCCTTTGACTTGAGGTCAATACGCATGACATGTGTGGAGTGATGAACTTTGACCTGGCCAACTCTTGCACCCTTCCATGGGTAGATATGACTTGGATTGGAATTATCACGAAGTGCATGTGCGTGATAGTTGAGCCAAGAATATGATTCATTCCTCAAAGTGGATCTAGAGAGAATACTCATCTTCTCATCATAATTGGATCAAAGTCATTGGCCAATGCACGTCAACTTGGACTTTGTGGCCATGTGTGACATAAGTGATCAATTAGTGATTGGAGATAATATGATTAAGTTATTTGAATAAATACTTCATCATGTTCAAGAATAATCGAGTGAATGATGGAGGAAATCGTAATAGTCCATGTTTCAGTTACAGGTAGTTGCACGTTTCTCGCAACGTACCTCATATATTGAAAAAGTCTAATTTATTGTCTAGGGTTCAATTAGGACTGTTAGTTTGACTAATCGCTCGATATGCGAGGGCCTATGAGTCACACAACAAGTAATTCCCATGTACGGGATATAGTTGGTTGATTAAGTATTAAATTGGATTTGATATTTAATTTATGGAGAATTAATTAATAATATATTAATTTGGAATTAATTATTATTACTGTTTAATTAAATTAGATTTAATTAAATAGGAATTCCAAAATAATATTATGGAATATTATTGCAGGAAAAAATCTGTAGGGAAAAACATATCTTGGAGATTTGTTTTGCAAGATTAGGAATTATCTTCCTAATAAAGATAATTTAAGATTTAAGTCAGTCTCTCCCTATATATTTGACTTCCGGGGATTCATTATTCGCTACAACAAGAAAGCCTAGTTTCTCCATAAAATTTAGAATATGAATTTTCCTAGCAAATTCCGTCTCAAATTCAACGCTGGAAAATCCGTGCAAGTCTGTTAACGGGGATTACGTGGATACCATAATTGAGAAATCTACTATCGAATTACTGTAAGATTTTTTTTTATGTTTACACGTATTCAATTATGCAATTGTTTGTTTGTTGTTGGTGAACTGTTTATTTATGCTGTGCATGTATTACGTGTTTACGTGCCTACATATTTCAACAGTGGTATCAGAGCTCCAGGCTCTTATTTGATTGTTTAATTTAATTAATTGTTGTTTTATTTAAAAAAAATTATATAAAACACATGATGTGATCAAAATTGGATTTTGATTGCACCATGTTTATTTGTTGTTGGGCGCACGAAATACAAGTCAAATTGGGGGTGAGTGGTTTATTAGATAAACCACCCACAAATCCCCTGGTTTATTTTCGTCTTGCCCCTTGCCCAGAAATTAGGGTTTTCTCCTTTTGGGGATTCCGCCGCTTACTCACGTTGCACCACGGCCAGCGATGCCGTGCCACGTCGTTGATGGCCGGCGCTGGGCGCCGTGCTCGGAGGCTCGCGGCATGGCTTCGGTGAGTCCTCTCGTCGTCGTCGATGCTCTTCGTCGTCGCTTCAATGTGTCGCCAGTGGTCTGTATCTTTACACGGCGGTGCCCCCTTTGTCTTGTTTGAGGCGGCGCACCACCGGAATCGATACCAGTAATTGGTGGTGCACCACTGATCTAAATGGATTTCGTCATTCTGGTTTGGAACTGGTTCGATTGAAAGGGGTCGCGGCCCCGCGCGCGCCCCCTCGGCACCATCACGAATGGCGGTGAGTAGCCTGCACGTTATGAGCGGCGGCGGTGATTCGTGCCGGTTTGGTTCCGCATGTGTCTCTTCTCGGCTTCGGTCCCTATTTCCATGTTCTTAATTTTCGAACTGAAATTGTGCCTCTAATTCTTCGAATTGTGATTAAACTGATGAATTTGGGTTTGATTTGCTTAATTTCGATAAAGATGAGACCGATTAATATGATAATTAGATGTTTGGGTGTTTGGTTTTCCCAGATTGGATCCGATTGGGATGGGTGATGATGTGGGGGGCTATTTTGCAAATTCGATTTGAGATAGGCCCTCCTGTGCAATTTTGAAAATTGCACCTGAGGCCCCTAAATTGTATAAAATTAAAAGTAAAATTGGATTTTATTGATAATTAATTGGATTAATTATTTTAATAATTGTTTGAGGAATTGATTAAACTTATATAGAATTGGATTTTAAACGTGGTTTAACTTTTGATCATTAAATCCCACTATGTTAACTTATTTGTTTAAAATTGTTAACATCTTTTAAGGACCGCTTTATAATTATTTGGGTAGGCAGCGCCCAATATCTATCGGACCGTACTTAATGCTTGGGTAGACGGCGCCCAAAATACTTGTTAGTCCACATCAGTCATGTTTAGGTAGGCGGCGCCCAATAATTGCTCAAATATGACATAGATAAGCATGTTGGATCTCGATTAAGCAATTAATATATCGCCTTTAAAAATGTTTCTCACTAAAATATGGTTTTTCATTAAATTGAAAGATGTCTTCCATCAAAATTAAAAGTAAACTGGAGATTTCGTTCCAATGAGTACTTAAAGACCCTCATCTTTTGCTCGGATCTACATCTAACGGGACTTTTATAGAGACATGTTATGTCGCCATTTGATGGTTGTAAACCAAATTAATTTTGTTTTGCTAGCCCTCGCGGGGAACAAATGTTAAGGGATATCAGTCGAACTATGTTCGATAAACTAGGAATTCCATTTTTGTAATTGGTTTGGAGACCTACCAGTTATGCTATTGTAATGATCAGCCCTCGCTGGGATTATGATAGTAGTAATGTGGATCCTAGTCCATTATAATTTATATTTGATATAAATTCGTACTTTTCCGATGAGGTCGTTAAGTATGTGAAAATAATAGAAATAAAATAAATTTAAAGGCCATATTTATTTTGATTGCTGAGTATTGATCATAGGAATTATGTGTTTTAATTCCTGTTTTATTTTATTTCTCTAGGATTGTTAAAATGAATAACTTGTTATTGAGAAGCGTTTTGGACGAACAAATTGATTGGACCAAACTTTCTCGACTGGCACCGAAACGTTCGTTTGGTGCTCAGGCAAGAAAAGATTGAGTACATGTTGGATAAGTCAATCCCTACTACCCCAGAGGCTAGTATTGAAGAGGCTGAGGCGTTTGACGCTGCAGCTCAGAAGAAGCATCAATAGGATGCTTCCCAGGCATCACTGTGTTATGCTACTCGGGATGACTCCCGAATTGCAAAGGTAGCATGAGAAGATGCTTCCCTCGAGATGATCAAGCATCTGAAGGATCTCTTTGATTTTGAATCTCGTTCTGAGATTTATGAAGTGATGAGAGATCTATTTGAGTCATACGGAAATTGCGAATCTTGTGTCAAGGGCAAAATGATCAATAAACCCTTTTCTGGGAAAGGGGTTCGTGCCAAAGAAGTTCTAGAGTTGATCCACAGTGACATTTGTGGACCATTTCCCACTCTAGCTAGGGGTCAATTCGGCTACTTCATAACTTTTACTGATGATTTCTCAAGGTTCTGGTATGTGTATCTTATGAGACACAAATTTGAATCTTTTGAGAAATTCAAAGAGTATAAAGCCAAAGTAGAGAAACATCTTTGTAAGAGTATTAAGACTCTTCGATCAGATCGAGGAGGAGAGTACCTTAGCCATGAATTCAATAATTATCTAAATTTGCATGGAATCTAATCACAATGTACTCCCCCCGGCACACCCCAAATGAATAGATTGTCCGAGAGGAGAAACCGAACCCTGTTAGACATGGTAAGGTCCATGATGAACTTCTTCATTCTTCCAGCGTTCTTGTGTGGATACGCACTCCAAACCTCAATATGCATTCTAAATATGATCACATCCAAATCGGTTAAGCATACGCCATACGAGCTATGGCATGGCAAGAAGCCAACTTTCTTTCACATAAGGACGTGGGGCTGCCCCACGTTTGTGAAGAAAATGCTCACTGATAAGTTGGTATCAAAAGGTGAAAAGGGTTACTTTGTGGGATGTAGGTCCCGAATGGGTTTTGTGAGGGCAGAAGTCTAGAGGGGAGGGGTGAATAGACTTCTGAAAACTTTTGTGTAAATCAGGTGTGAGGGCAGTTAACCTGATCAGAGTGCGAGTGAATCAGTTTGGACTGATAACCAACTTACTGATCGCCTGAAGGCAGATCAGTTCGGTAACTATCAGTTTAACTGATGTGTGCGGAAGCTTAAGTTTTACCCGTGTGAAAAACCAGTTTTGATAAATCTGATTCCAAGGTTAATCTTTTAATCAGTTTGACTGAACGTTTGATCTGATCAGAAGCTTGGTGCTAACTGATCTCAACTTGGAATATGTATGCGCTTTAAAGGGTTGTGTGCGATTGTGTAAACAGTTAATCAAAGCGGTAAAGGCACACAAGATTTATAGTGGTTCGGACAAACCAGTCCTACGTCCACTCTTCCCTATCACAAGGGGCACTTACTTAACCAACTGGACTTTGTTTTATGTGTAAGTCCAACACAGTACACCGACTAGATGTTTAAGGAGTTCACACTCAACCGATCCCAGAGATCAGAATTAGAAACCCTAGTCTGAAATCTTGCTAAACAACTTAACCTAACTTGGGGGTTTGGTAAGATTGTTTTGGTTCCAACTATGAAATCTTTTCTCGCGTATAAGCAGCCTAACAGCTAGATGAAAAGATTTCTATGCTAAGAACTTATGGGATGAACACTTAATAAAAATTAATCTTCTTGATCGTGTTCTTGTGCGGAAATCTGATAATTGCTTGAGCTTCTTGATTGTTCAGAGTCTCCGTTGTTTCACTCTAAAGTGTAATCCCATATATATAGACTTTGAAATCAAAGAGCCGTTGGAGAGCAATTTGAATTTCAGGCTATATTTGGTAGACTTGCAGGCTTGATGTGACGAGTTTCAGGAACGGCATGGCCAAAAGCGTGAATTTGTACTTTGTAGCCGTTACAGAGAGGTAGCATCGAAATCCCGCAATTGCCGGCTCTGATCATACGTGTCTTGTCCTTATTGGATAGCAGACTCACTTTTCAGAGTTGTTCTTCCAACTAAGCTTGACCTTCTTCTTGTTCAGATCATAGATGTATGATTAGGTGAAAGATCAGATTTCACCTGGTGAGCTGACCTGATCAGTCTGAACTGATCAGTCTACCTGATAGAGTCTTCAGGTGCCGGTTGACTTAGCTTCAACTAGCAGACTCGACTGATGTAGGTCTTCTGGTCTGATCTTCGAGTATTCAGAGTTTGATCTTCATGACTTCAGCTGAGATATTAGACCAGATCAGAATGATCTGATCTTTTTTTTTTTTCTTGTCTTGCATTCTGGCCTGTCGGATATCAGCTGTCCTTTGAGTCTTCAGATCTGACCTATACATATTGAGTTTCCCCCTCAATATGTGACCTATCTATTTCATCAGTTGTTCTATACAATCATTATCAACTGGTCTCCTATAGCAAGTAATATAAACATCAGTCAGCTAACAGGTCTGACTGGTCCTATTACATGTGTTTTTGGAACTTTCATCAAAACTATAAATTTCCCAACAATTTCCCCCTTTTTGATGAAACCAAAACACTTTGAGAAACCAAAACAGTTGATACAATATAGAACAGTTAAGAGCATATAATCAGAAGACAATGAGACTTTGTCTTAGGATCAGAAATTAAACTTTTCTCATTAATGAATGTTGATTACATGTTATATCAGAAAAGTTTGAAAATAATAACAGCTGATCCTGAGTAGTCTTCTGATTCTTCACTCTTTGGGCTTGTATCCTTCTGGCATCTCTCTTTGATCTTGAGGTATGTTGAAAATCTGATAAAGTTTCCATTTGACATCATCAGTCTGCTGAGGATCAATTATTTGCATTCTGTGCAGGATGTCAAAATAGAATCTTTGAAATGCCAGTCTGTCAAATGAGCCATCTGCCTTCTTCGAGTATTCCAACAGATCATACTCTTGGCGAATAATTTTTACATTGATAAGCTTGGCCTCATTTTCCAGATACTTCAGCAAATCCGGGTATTTGTTTTCTAACCAGTTGAGGAATTCTTCATCAGGAGATTCGTCTTGTGGAACAAGATTAAGAACAAAGGCATCCAGAAGCCATTCACTCCTGATCTTATTCCATTCCTCAAATTTCTTAGCATGCGCAGCAGTTTTTGGGATTATCTCATCAACTCTTCTTTGGCGGCTTAGGTTCGCACGGATTTTCCAAATTTCTTCCTTTCTTTACTCTCGATCTGAATTTCTTGTTCAGATTTTCTGCCTCTATCATTTTTTCTGCCCTTCTTTCTTCTTGGCATTTTCGGTCTTCTTCAGCTATCTGTTCTTTGGACATCTTTTTCGATTAGTCCGAGTTTGTGATGTCCTCACTTTTAATGTGTCGGTTGGTTTCTCACTCTGTCCTTCCCCTTTTTGGTTTGATCAAAAAAAGAGTAGTGAGGTGGGAGGTCGAGAACCAAAGTTGATCATGATCGCCTTGTTGAGATCTCTGCAATGAAGATGCCTTCATTTGAGCGATTAGATTTTGAATCTTTGATATCATTTCGGTCTTGGCAGATTCCATGGCGATGGAGAGTGTTATAATCAGTTTGTCAAGTTTCTCTTACACAATTCTAGCTTGTCGCTGAGCATCGAAAAAAAACTTGTTGTTTGTCCACCGAGTCGATTTTAGTATCAACGTTCTTTATCGCTCGATTCGGTACGCAGATGACACCTGATTTAGGAGAACTGATCTTTGATTGCCCCAATCTGGGAAATAGCCAATTCCCTTTGATCGATATTTCTTTAATGGCAATCGCCTTTTGATCGCCTATCGATCCCTCAACTTCTTCTTTCGGAGATCTTTGAGACAAGATTTGATCTCCGAAGTTGATCAATAGTGACGTGAGATGTTGGAATGTTGGGTGTCACTTGATCCGGTTCGATTGTTTGTGCCTCCAAGTGGTTGGTCATGAATGCAAAGACGGGTTCCACTATCATCGCCAGACTCCTCGCATCCTTCATGATGGCATCTTCTTCAGAGCTTTGTCGCCATCTCGATTCGACTTGTTAAAGAACCCTAGCTTCCCTCGTGGATCGAGCTTTAACAGATTTAGCGATTATCGGCTCACCGGTGATCCCACTTTTACAGATTTCCTCATGTCGAAATCGGTCTCAAAACTCATCCGCACCGCCCATCTGTTCAATAATTATTATGAAGTCTGAGAAGCTTTTTAATCGAAGATCTCTCCAGGTGAGGATCTCCAAAACTTCCTCTCTTATGGCAGGTTGGGCGACCAGTTCTGGGTACAACTCATCAATCTCTCTTTCGATTCGCATTCTGATCAATTTCCCAGTTATGATCTTTGTTGATCCGGACTCGAGAATTGTCGGTCCCGTTCGATTTGATGAGATGTGGAAGGTTCTGGTTGTGCTTGAGTAGGCGGAAATTGGCTGATCGGTTCGACCTGCAGAGGTTCTGCTGTAGAAGTAGGTGATTCTGGTTCCACAATTAAGCTTTTCGTTCGCGAACCGATGTAGTTTCGTGTTCGGCCGGCGGTGGGAAGAATAGGAGAGTTATGCTCAGCAGCCATTAGTCTGAGTGGTGAATCAGCTCGAGCTTGAGGAGAAGGAGATCGATCGACTTGTGCTTCTTCCTCAGAATGATCTGGCGATCTTTCAGCTTCAGAAGCCTGCCCGTCTGATTTTTCACCTGATTTTGTTGTTGCAACAGACTGATCTGGCGCTCTTTCTTCATCTGACTCATCTTCAAGCATCAGAGTCATGGAGGCTTGCTTTGCCTTCTTCGGCCTCTTGTCCTGGGCCTTCACCAGTTTTCTTTTCTTCTTCTTGGGAGCATCTGGTGGGCCTTCTGGGGGCCTTCACCAGCTCGAGCTGATTCGCCCGCATCTGGTGTAGATGAAGTTGCTTTCTTCTTGCCTTTTCCTTTCTTTGACTTTGGGGGGGTTGGCCGCATATCATCGTCTGGTGGCCCAAAAATGACTAAAGTGGCTGTGATTAAAGCCTTGTAGGACTTCAGTCCATTCTGTTCCCATTTGGCCTTTGGCATTTTATCCTGTAAGATAACTGCAACCTTGTTGAGATTGCTGATCTTTTACTTCAGAAATACCTGCCTCCACTCATCAACTCCAAATTTATCATGTTCTTGGAGCAGAATGGCTTTCAGAAACCCATGTCAGTTGATGTTCTTGGCTCCATCAATTATTGCAGCCATGCTGTACAGTTTGACGGATGTAATAGAATCTAGGCTGAATGCAATACCCATAATTGTTTTTGACAATATGTCAAACAACAATCGGTATTTCCTCTTGAGCATTGGCCTGACAAATCCTGAAGTATGATGTTTGTCAGCCTCTCTGAAGAGCTCTTTTCTGATCAGCTCATCGTCGTTCTCCCTGTAATGAGCAGGCGAGATCCGTCCTTTTGGTAGGCTGAACAGACGAGTTATATCTTCATTCGTCAGTCTGATTTCTTCTCCGGTGACTGTCGAAAGAAGTTCTTCTCCTGGAGCATCTGTATCCACTCTTAGATTCCTTAGGAATTCTAGTGCTTCATACTGCATCACTGGATTGCAGTGAGCAGCGCAAAATTTCTCAAGTCCTGCTTTTCGCAGAATTTGCTCGACCTCCATGGATTCCGGATCCTGAGTGACATTGAACTGAACGGACTTATCATCCAAAATCTTTGTTGCCAGTTTCGCATAATTGCACATTATCTTACCCATACCGTGAGTGGTCATCTACAGATAAGATAGATTCGGTTAAAATTGTGCATTAATACAAAGAATATCACACAAGATACATCAAATAAACATAAATTACCAGATTCTGTTTTTCGGAAAGTTGATTTTGAAACTTAGGAAAAATATTTTGAATCAGAGAGAAGTAATCTGGAGTTTTTCAGAGAATAAATCGCAAGTTTGTGAAATGGAAAACTCTGGTATGTTTTTGATGAACTTTATAAAGACGAGGAGGGAAGAAGAAGACACGATTTTGAAGATCAACCGTTTGAAAAGATTGAATGCTCCAGATTAAGCGGTTTTGATCGTAGGGTCAGGAAAAAGCACGTACGAAAACCTTTTGGATTTAAAAGCACATTTAGTAGCAGTTAATACATGTTCCCCACGTCCGCATTAAATGATTTGCAGAGAATACGTCACAAGGATAATGGGTACAGTAAGGCAAATAATATCAGATAAGATCCGATAAATAAGCAAGGAACAAGAGAAAAGAAAAGCGTATCTGGTTGACTGATATTGTAATCAGTCAATACCACTTGTCCATGTTGATACCAATTGTTGATTTCACTTGTTGATCTTAATATTCTGCCTAAGCCTTAAAATTTCCCAACTGATCCTTTTAACTGATCTTTTTCATTTGCATCTGATTTGTTGAACTTTCAAGCTCAACTGATCTTCCTTGAATACGTCTGATTCCCTTCTGATCCTCCTTGATCAGTTGAAGTTCCCCCTTCAACTGATATTTCTGTTTTTCTCATAGACTGATGTATCTGATTTGTTGGAGTTTCAAGCTCAGCTGATCTTCCTTATCTGATCAGCTTAGTATGTAATCAGATTTTAGTTGACCTAATCAGATTCTTCTCAGATCAAGCCAATTCTTGGGATAAGTGTTACCGCCAAAACTTAGTCTAGGATAGTAGCTTCTATTCCCTAAGTTGGCGCGATTTGACATGCGTAATTATCGTCTGAATCTTTCGATATGTCAATCCGCCGTAAATTTATCCAATTATCAGTCGCGTGATTTCTACACGCTGTCCTTTTGGTGCAGATTTCTCTAAAAGGTTCTGAGAACTCGAATTTGCATTTGCACCCTTGCTTGGCCTCTATAAATTGGACCAATTGTTTTACACAACATAACCCAATCACCATACTTGTCTTCTTTCTAGAATCATGTATCTTGGTGAACCCTTGTTTTCGGTGAAACTTCCGGCAAACACCTTTACCCCTTTTTCAATGATTTCAGCTTCTCAAATCATCCCTGAGTTGCCCTTATCACTGTCTTCATCGTCATCAAAGATTTCACATACGATTGTTGCAAAGCTTCTCTACCACCGAGGCGGCGGTTCTGCTATCACAACTGAGAAGACACTTCTCCTAACCGTATGCACCTTGTGTGTCTATCGAGATGACGTAACCCGCATCAACAGACTCAGTCTGAAAATGAACATGAGTTGATGTACGGTCTGCATCAGGCAATAGCTGATGCCCGTATATCAACTCACCATTTAACAGCTGGAGAGCCCACTGACTCTTTCTTAGGGCTCCCGGCTTAAAAATCCTATCAAGGCCGCTGTCGCTCCACTGGTTTTAGCTTCAGCTAGCGGCTTTAGGATTTCTTTAATGCCTCTCTCACCCTTGTTAAGTGGGGGAAAATGAGAGTATTAGATTTAAAATCTCTCTCTCCCCTTGCACTTCTTGGGTTAGGATGAGGGTTTAGGGTTAAGGTTTTCGGGTTTAGGGTTTAGGGTTTATGTACTGACCTTCGGGTCCTCTTGTACTTGTATCTTGTAATGTAACCTGACCTTCGGGTCTTTATCAATGAAAATTTCTGTTATTTCATTGTTGTGTAAAATTCCTGTTTCCTTATGCGATTTTAAGCTTTAATCTTGTGAATACCATTTGTGAATCTTGTGAATACCACTTGAAACTTGTTGAATTTCAGCTTAATCGACTTACAAAGTATAACTGAACAGATTTAATCAGATAATCCTTTAAACGATCAGTTCATTTAATCTGATAAACTTTAAATCGATCAAGACCTTCTCATATCGGTTCGATGATGATCTTTCCGATCGATTGAGATACCAAACTCAACTGATTTCACTTGAACTGATTAGTTCCTTAACCAGCTGGTTCTGGAGATCATTCCATCAAACATTTTAGGCGCATTTTCTCCAACATCCAGAAGCCCTAACTCATTGCATAATTCTCTAAATCTGATCTCAGCTAGTGGCTTGGTTAGAATATCAGCTTTTTGTATATTAGTATGAATCTTTTCCATTCTGATATTCTTTTTTTCAACATGATCTCTTATAAAATGGTGCCTGACATCCACATGCTTGCATCTTGTATGTAGAATCGATTCTCGAGTGATTGCAATAGCACTATTATTACCGCCACTGTAAAAATAGGTACATTCTTAGCTTCAATGTTGTAATCCTCACCGCCGACTAAGCCGAGAGCAGCTTGGGAACAACAAACTTTCTCACGCAGCCATATATTCTTTTTCAAGAGTGGATGTTGCAATCGATGTCCGCTTTTTGAAAACCACGAGATCGGTTTTTTACTTCCTAAGAACCGACAAGTTCCTCGAGGTGGATTTTTCACAATCTTGCAACCTCCATAATCGAAATCGTAATACCCACTAAGCTCTAGATTATCATCGATGGGTAAAATAAACCAAGGTTTATTGTCCCTTCAGATACTTAAGAATCCGCTTAGTCGCTTCTAGGTGACTTATCATTGATTTGCCTCGAAATCGCACATACACCTATCTGCGAAGGTTATATCCGGTTCTGGCCGGCGTCAGTATAGTAGAGATCCAATGAGATCCCTATATTCCTTCTTATTTGTTTTCTCGACCATCCTCATCCGATCCATCTTGAATCCAAATATCATAGGAATTTTGGCTTTTTACTATTTTGAACTCCAAACTTAGCCAAGAAGTTCCTAGTGTACTTTGCTTGGCGAGATGAATATTCATTCATGCTTTGCTTTTACTTGAAGACCCGAAAGTAATTCATCGACCCATCATGGACATCTCGAATTTCCCTTGCATCGATTTTGTTGAATCTTTCACATAGACTTTTGTTGGGAGATCCAAAGATGATGTCGCCCACGAAATCAACCAAACCATCGTAATATCTTTTCCATCTTCTATTCTCAATAAGGTTCTGTCCATCGCTTCCTTTAGTGAACCCACTTTCGATCAAGAACCGAGAGAGTGTATCATACCAAGCTCGAGGAGCTTGTTTCGTGCCATAGAGAGCTTTTTCTTAGACAATTTTACACTGGTTGCCCTTTTCAAAGCCCGGAGGTTGTTCGACATAAACTTCTCCTCGCTAGTACCCCGCTTAAGAAAGCACTCATTACGCCCATCCGATACACAATGAACCCTCTCAGGGGGAAGCATATGCCTTAAAATTGACCGAATGGCTTTAGGCGAGTGACCGGTGCAAAGGTCTCATCATAATCAATTCCTTCCGATTGTGAATACCCCTTAGCAACAAGTCTTGCCTTTATTTCGTGATGACGTTTTTCTCATCTCTTTGTTCTTGAATACCCACTTCGTACCAATTACGTCTTGATGATTTGGTCTGTCTACCAGTTCCCAAACTTGATTTCTCTCGAACTGTTCTAGCTCCTCCTGCATGGCTAGAATCCAGCTTGCGTCTTGTAGAGCTTCCTCTATTGTTGTTGGTTCCTTCATAGACAGATAACAGTAATACATGGCACTTTCACCAATCTGATGTCTAGTTTTAACTTTATCAGATGGGTCTCCGATTATCAGATCAATTGGATGACTGGTTATCCAGGTCCTTCTGTTCTTATTTGCGTCGATTTGGAGCACATCGTCCATTTCTGATAAAATTTCATTACTAGCGATTGGGAGTGGTGCAGAGTTATGATCCACTTGATAAGAACAAGTCTCAGCTGATGTTGGACTCATCATGTGCTGATGTCTGTTCGTGGGAACTTCAGATGTTCCCCGAACCGGGATGGTTCGGTTGATATTTCTCACCGTATGCGAACTTCTTCATCGACAGTTGTTCGTACCTTAGGATCTGATTGATCTGGTGAATCAGCTAGATCTGGAATGTATATTGTTACAGTTTCTGATTCTTTTTTCCTTGATCGTTAGCTGATCCATTTTCTGAACATCGAGTTCGGAGTTGATCGTACTTCTTGTTACGAGGCGATTTCTCTTGATCGTAAGATGCTTCATCAAAGACCACATGGGGTGTTTCTTCCACAAGTAGGGTTAAATGCATTTGTAAACCCCGAAAGCCTTGCTAGATGAGGAATATCCTAAGAATATACCCTCATCCGACTTGGCCTCAAAAGTCTTCAACCGACTCTTCCCATTGTTGTGTATGAAACACTTACACTAAAAAAACATGGAAGTAGGAAACACGAGGTTTTCTCGTCCTTCCACATTCATAGGGGTTTTGTAGTGAGCCTTAGTCGAAGACATCTGCTTACGAAAGTGGGCATGCAAAGTTGTTGATTATACCTAGAAAAGGCTTGGTATTGCATGTTCAACTAACATCGTCGAAAGCGAACTTCTTTGAGAGTTCTGTTCTCCGCTTCAGCTACTCCATTTTGTTGTGGCGTCCTTGCAAAATGATGTTTCATGTCAGATACCAAACTTAGAGCAAAAATCGAAGAATAAAAGAGTTCGTAAATCATGCCCTTTTATCCGATCCGATTTTTACTACGCTGACACCCTTCTCATTTTGTAATCTTTTTAGCAGCTCGGGTATCTTCGTTCTCGTCTCATTCTTCTTATGTAAGAATATAACCCAGGTAAACTTGGAGTAGTCATCCACGATTACCAGAGTATATTTGCGTCCATTGAGACTGACTGGTGTAACTGGTCCAAAAAGATCCATATGAAGCATTTCGCGAAGATCTGTTTGATGCCGGTCCGGGAATTCCTTTGAATGAAGCTTTGAGCTGTTTTCCCTTCTGACACGCAGTACATGTCTGATCCTTTGAAAATATTTCATTCGGAAGTCCTTCCACTAGAGACATCTTTGCTATCTTGTTGAGAGTTTTAAAGTTCAGATGGCTCATCCTTTTGTGCCGAGAGCAATTTCTACTTTTGGAACTTTTGACAATCTCATGCATTTCTTGGGCAACTGTTCCAATCACCGTACATCGTCCCTTTCCTTGAACCAGTTAGCAAAATCTGTTGAGTGGCTCGATTCTTGATGGTGCATTGGTCAGTCGAGAACTCAACGCTGAATCCGTTGTCACAGAATTGTGAAACCGATAATAGGTTGTGCTTCAGACCTTCGACATACGAGACTCCAGTTACTTGTACATCATCATTCTCTAAGTTCCAACCCTTTGGTATAACCAAAGTTATCATCACCGAAGAGTACACGCTGGCCTTTCGTTCTATGTATGAGCCGAGGAGGTGCTTGCTTCTGTCATGTGCCTTGAGCATCCACTATCGATGTACCGATAGTTGCTTGCACACCTCCTTTGTTGGCGGACCCCACGCGATCCTCGCAATCGGATCGGGCTTTAGGTACCTCTTTTGGATTGGGTCCCGAGGGGTTAGGTTTAGTTTTGGGAATCCATACAAAGCGAGCACTTCTATTGTGATCGGTTAGATCGAAGGCCCCGATTTGTCTCCCATACCACAACATAATCATATGTCTCTTTATATGCTTTCGATTTGTATGATTATTAGTGTGAACCTTGGATGACTTAGAAGACTTGGGATCTATCTTTTACGTTTGTGTTCTTTTTTTTATCCAATTGTGGTTCAAAAAAGCAAAGACCCTAGATTTACGATTATAGGGGTAGGTACGATTGCTACCATCAAAAGATTCATATCTTTTTGGCATAGGTGGTTTTTGCAGTTTACCTGAAGCATGCTTATTATGCAGCTGACCTTGATTGGGTCTCAGATTGGACTTCCCTTTTACAGGTTGTCTTTTCTGATTCCTGATCTATTGATCAGGTTGAGGTCTCTTCAGAAGAACTGGGTTCTTCTGTTGATTCCTCGGCTGATGCTTTACCAGTTGGGGTCCATTTCTGTTCCCCTTCTGGTTAGGCACCTGCCTTACCTGCTCAACTAGTCTTTTTCCCTTATTAGATACATGTTTGGCTTTTGGTGTATCTTTGTCGGAAACTCGTCTGATTACACCTTTTTGAGATGAATCAACCGGGGCTTTTGAGGATGTGGAAGGGTTCTCATGAGTCATCTGAACTTTAAAACTCTTAATAAGATAGCAAGGATGTCTCTAGTGGAAGGTCTTCCGAATGAAGTATTTTCAAAGGATCAGACATGTGTTGCATGTCAGAAGGGAAAATAGGTCAAAGCTTCATTCAAAGGAATTCCTGGACCGGCATCCAGCAGAGTATTGCAGCTGCTTCATATGGATCTATTTGGACCAGTTACACCAGTCAGTCTCAGCGGACGCAAATATACTCTGGTAATCGTGGATGATTATTCCAAGTTTACCTTGGTTATATTCTTACATAAGAAGAATGAGACGACAACGAAGATACCCGAGCTGCTTAAAAGATTACAAAATGAGAAGGGTATCAGTGTTGTAAAAATCAGATCAGATAAAGGTACAGAATTTCTGAACTCTTTTATAACTGATTTTTGCTCTAAGTTTGGTATACAACATGAGACATCAGCTGCAAGAACGCCACAACAGAATGAAGTAGCAGAACGGAGAAACAGAACACTCAAAGAAGCTGCTCGCACGATGTTATCTGAACATGCAATACCAAGCCGTTTCTGGGCAGAAGCAATCAACACCGCATGTCATACTCGAAACGTATGTCTTCGACTAAGGCTCACTACAAAACACCCTATGAACTGTGGAAGGGCGAAAAAACCTCGTGTTTCTTACTTCCATGTTTTTTGGTGTAAGTGTTTCATACACAACAATGGGAAGAGTCGATTGAAAGACCTTTGAGGCCAAGTCGATGAGGGTATATTCTTAGGATATTCCTCATCTAGCAAGGCTTTCGTGGTTTACAAATGATTTAACCCTATTTGTGGAAGAAACACCACATGTAGTCTTTGATGAAGCATCTTCCGAACAAGAGAAATCGCCTCGAACAAGATGTACTTGATCAACCAAGACTGATGCTCGTAAAATGGATCAAATTTAACGATCAAGGAAAAAGGATCGACATCGTAATAAAGATACATTCCAGATCTAGCCGATTCACCGATCAATCGATCCTAAG
Organism: Stenogyne calaminthoides; assembly: GCA_037126765.1. Classification (NCBI taxonomy): domain Eukaryota; kingdom Viridiplantae; phylum Streptophyta; class Magnoliopsida; order Lamiales; family Lamiaceae; genus Stenogyne; species Stenogyne calaminthoides. Next base: position 15,246,417 of record JBBCBC010000019.1, on the reverse strand, counting down.
GTACGAAAAACCGCCGATGAAGAAGCTAGTATAAATTGAGATAAGATCAATCGAACCATCCGGGTTCGGGGAACACTGAAGTTCCCACGAAACGTACATCGACACATGATGAGTCCAACATCAGCTGAGACGTGTTCTTATCAAGTGGATCATAACTCTGCACCACTCCCAATCGCTAGTAATGAATCTTTATCAGAAATGGATGATGTTCTCCAAACCGACGCAAATCAGAATAGAAGGACCTGGATAACCACTCATCCAACTGATTTGGTCATAGGAGACCCATCTGATAGAGTTAAGACTAGACATCGACAGGTGAAAGTGCCATGTATTGTCAAGTATCCGCCTATGAAGGAACCAACAACCGTAGAGGAAGCTCTACAAGACGCAAGTCGGATTCTAGCCATGCAGAAAGTCTTTGAAACAGCTTTGAGAGAAATCAAGTTTGGGAACTGGTGGACAGACCAAATCATCAAGACGTAATTGGCATGAAGTGGGTTTTCAAGAACAAGAGAGATGAGAAAAATGTCATAACCAGGAATAAGGCAAGACTTGTTGCTAAGGGGTATTCACAATCAGAAGGGATTGATTATGATGAGACCTTTGCACCGGCCGCCGCTTAGAAGCCATTCGGTCAAGCTTTAAGCATATGCTTCCCACGGAGGGTTCATCGTGTATCGATGGATGTAAAGAGTGCATTTTTAAACGGGGTACTAGCAGAGGAAGTTTATGTCGAACAACCTCCAGGCTTTGAAAAGGGCAACCAAGTGTACCGCTTTAAGAAAAGCTCTTTATGGTTCGAAACAAGCTCCTCGAGCTTGGTATGATACACTCTCTCGCCTTCTTGATAGACGGTGGATTCACTAAAGGAACGAAGGGACGAAACCTTATTCGAGAATAGAAGATGGAGAAGATATTCTCGATGGTTCAGATCTCACGGGCGACATCATCTTCGGATCTCCCAACAAGAGTCTATGTGAAAGATTCAGCAAACTGATGCAAGGGACGTTCGAGATGTCCATGATGGGGCAGATGAGTTACTTTTTGGGTCTACAAGTAAAACAAAGTACAGAAGGGATATTCATTTGCCAAGAAAAGTACACTAGGAATTTATTGGCTAAGTTTGGAGTTCAAAACTGTAAGGAAGCCAAAATTCCTATGATGACTGGATTTAAGATGGATCCAGATGAGGATGGTCAGAAAACAAATCAGAAAGAATATAGGGTTCTCATTGGATCCTTACTATACCTGACTGCCAAAGCAGACCGAGATATCACTTTTACAAAGAGGGTGTATGTGCGGTTTCGTGCAAATCCAATGCAAAGCCACCTAGAAGCGGTAAGCGGATTACAAGTATCTGAAGGGGACAAGAAACCTTGGTTTATTTTACCCATCAGATGATAATCTAGAGCTTAGTGGGTATTCTGATTCTGATTATGGAGGTTGCAAGATTGACAGAAAATCAACCTCAGGAACATGTCAGTTTTTAGGAAGTATAATGATCTCGTGGTTTTCAAAGAAGCAGACATTAGTTGCGACATCTACTATCTTTGAAGCGAATATATGGGCCGAAGTTAGGAAGTCGTTGTTCCCCAAGCGCTCCGCTTAGTCGGCCAAATGAGGGATTATAACATTGTAGCTAAGAATGTACCTATATTCTGTGACAGTAATAGTGTTATTGCAATCACTTAGAATCCTGTTCTACATACAAGATGCAAGCATGTGGATGTCAGACACCATTTTATAAGAGATCATGTTGAAAAGAAGAATATCAGAATGGAAAAGATTCACACTGATTTACAGAAAGCTGATATTCTAACCAAGCCACTAGCTGAGATCAGATTCAGAGAATTATGCATTGAGCTAGGGCTTCTGGATCTTGGAGAAAAAGTACCTAAAATGCTTGATGGGATGATCTCCAGAACCAGCTGGTTAAGAGACTAACCAGGTTAAGAGGAATCAGTTGAGTTTGGTATCTCAACTGATCAGAAGAACAGTCAAGGAACTGATATAAGAAAGTACTGACCAGATTTACGATTTGTCAGATGAAAGAAACTGATCAGATTGAAGGTTTATCAGATTAAAGGAACTGATCGTCTTAAGGAATTATCTGATTAAACCAGTTTTGTTATTTTGCTTTGTAAGTCGATTAAGCTGATACTCAACAAGCAAGATTCACAAGATTAAAGCTTACATCACATAAGAAAACAGGTAATTTACACAACAATGGAATAATAGAAATTTTCATTGATAAAGACCCGAAGGTCAGATTTACATTACAAGTTACAAGTACAAGAGGACCCGGAGGTCAGTACATAAGTCATAAACGAAAACCCTAAACCTATAACCCTAAACCCTCATCCTAACCTTAGAAGAGGGAGAGAGAGATAGATTTTAAGATCTCATGCTCCCATTTTCCCCCACTTAACAAGGGTAAGAAGGCTTTGAAATAATCCTAAAGCCTCTCGCTGAAGCTAAAACCAATGGAGCGAGAGAGGCCTTGATAGGATTTCTAAGCTAGGAGCCCTTAGACCTGAAGTCAATGGGCTCTCCAGCTGTTAAATGGAGCACATGTGCCAAGAAAGTGGTTCAAAGACCTTATGGGCACATGTGTCGCATGAAAAAATAGAGTTGATATACGAAGATCAGTAGTTGTCTGATCCAGACCGTATATCAAACTCATGTTTTATATCAGACTGAGTCTGTTGATGCTAGTTCTGTCATCTCGATAGACACACAAGGTGCATACGGTTAGGAGAAGTGTCTTCTCAGTTGCGACAGCAGACCCGCCGCCTTGGTGATAGAGAAGCTTGGCAACAATTGTATTTGAAATCTTTGATGACGACGATAACAGTGATAAGGGACACACAGGGTTGATTTGAGAAGCTGAAATCATTGAAAAAGGGGTAAAGGTGTTTGCCGGAAGTCTCACCGAAAATAAGGGTTCACCAGGATACATGATTCTACAAAGAAGATTAGTATGGTGAATGGGTTATGTTGTGTAAAACATTGGTCCAATTTATAGAGGCCAAGCAAGGGTGTGAATGCAAATTTGTTTTCAAAAAGCCTTTAAGAGAAATTTGCATCACAAGGACAGCGTGTAGGAATCACGCGACTGATAATTGGATAAATTTACGGCGGATTGACATATCAAAATATTCAGACTATAATTACGCATGTCAAATCGCGCCAACTTAGGGAATAGAGACTACTATTCTAGACTAAGTTTTGGCGGTAACACGTATCCCAAGAATTGGCTTGATATGAGAAGAATCAGATTAGGTCAACTGAAATCTGATTATATACAAAACTGATCTGATGAGGAAGATCAGTTGAGCTTGATACAACAACAAATCAGATATATATCAGTCTATGAGAAAACAGAAATATCAGTTGAAGGGGGAACTTCAACTAATCAAGGAGGATCGGAAAAGGGAAATCAGACGCAAAGTGAAGCGGATCAGTTGAAATGAACAGTTGGGAAATTATGAGGATTAGGCAGAAAACTAAGATCAACAAGTGGAATCAACAACTACAAGTGGTATTGACTGATTACAATATCAGTCAACCAGATACGCTTTTATGTTTCCTTGTTTATTGCTTACTTATTTGATATTATCTGATATTATTTGCCTTACTGTACTCATTACCTTTGTGACGTATTCCCTGCAAAACATTTAATGCGGACGTGGGGTACTTGTATTAATTGCTACAAAATGTGCTTTTAAATCCAAAAGGTATTCGTACGTGCTTTTCCTGACCATACGATCAAAACCGCTTAATCTGGATCGTTTAAACTTTTCAAATGATTGATCTTCCAATCTCGTTTTTCCCTCCTCCTCCCTGCGATTCAAACTCATTTTCTGAAAAATTGAATCTGGTAATTTCTGGTTATTTGATGTTTTTCTTTTTCAAAATCCTTTGATCATATAGATTATGTCTATGTGTTATCCTGCGATATGCCTTATCTTTTCATGTTTTCCGTATGTGTTTATCGATTACTAGGCCTGTGAATAGGTCTGATAATCTATACATGATATCTTTATGTATATGAACAATTTTAACCGAGTCTATCTTGTTGTAGATGGCCACTCACGGTATGGGAAAGATAATGTGCAACTATGCTGAACTAGCGACAAAGATTGTCGATGACAAATTCGTACAATTTGGTGCTACTGATCCGTAATCCATGGAAGTGGAACAAATTACAAGAAAAAGAGGCCTTGAGAAATTTCATGCTACTACTCAACGCAATCCAATGATGCAATATGAAGCACTCGAATTCTAAAGGAATTTGAAGGTGGATCTGAACACCCACGAGATGAAATGATCTCTTCAATCAATCGGAGAGGAGATCGATCGACGAATCTTGACATATCTCGTCTGCTCAAATTTACCCAAAGGATCTAATCTCCCTGCGCACTCTGAGGAGAATGAAGATGAGCTGATTAGAAACGAACTCTTCAGAAAGCCGACAAACATCGGATCCCTTGTTTTGTCAGACCAATGCTAAAAAGGAAATACCGATTGTTGTTTGACATATTGTCAAAAACAATCATGGGTATTTCATTCAGCCCAGATGCTCTAACATCCGTCAAACTGTACAGCATGGCTGCAATAATTGATGAAGCCAAGAACATCAATTGGCATGGCTTCCTGAAGGCCATTCTACTCCAAGAACATGAAAAATTTGGAGTTAATGAATGGAGGCAGGTCTATCTGAAGAAGAGGATCAGCAATCTCAACAAGGTTGCGCTTATCTTGAAAGACAAACCGCCAAATGCCGAATGGGACTGAATGGATCAAGTCCTACAAGGCCTTCCTCACAACAACTTCACTTTATATGGGCCACCTGATGATGATATGCGGCCCACTCCTCCAAAGGTGAAGAAAGGAAAAACCAAGGAGGCAGCCTCGTCTACACCAGATGCTCCCCAAAAGAAGAAAAGAAAAAGAAAACTGATGAAGGCTCAAGAGAAGAGGCCTAAAAAGGCAAAACAGGCCTCCATGACTCTGTTTCTGGAAGATGAGTCAGATGACGAAGGAGCGCCAGATCACTGATCAGATCAGAGATCGAGAAAAATCGACAGCAAAGCTTCTCAAAGGCGAGAGCTCGCCAAAATATTCTGAGGAAGGAGCAAGAGACGAGCGATCTCCTTCTCCTCAAACTCGAAATGATTCACCGCCGGACTTAAAAGCTCTTCGAGCATGTTTCTCCTTCTTCTTCCACCTGTCCTTAACACGAAACTACATCGGTTCATGAACCGTAAAGCTTACCTCCGCCGCAGAGTTTGGATGTAATTGCTTCGACAACAGAACCTCTGCAGGTCGAGCCAATCAACCAACTTTTGCCTACTCAAGCACCACCAGAACCCTCTACATCTCATCAACCGGAATCTGGTCGATCTGAGCAAATAATTCCTGAGTCCAGATCATCCAAGACCATCACCGGGAAAATGGTCAGGATGCAAATTGAACAAGATATTGATGCAATGTATCCAGAGCTGGTAGCCCATCCTGTTATCAGAGAGGAAGTTATGGAGATCCTCACATGGAAAGATCTCCAGTTAAAGAGCTTCTCAGACTTTATGATGATTATAGAACAGATGGGAGGTGCTGATGAATTTGCAGATTTTGATTTCGATATGAAGAAATCTGCTCAAGTAGGATCACCCGTGAGCGGATAATCCCTCTGAATCAATTAAAGCTCTAATCCACGTAAAGCCGGGTTGATCAACAAGGCAAACCGAGATCGCCAAGATGCTCTGGCGATATACCTATGAAGGATACGGGAGCTGCCGATGATAGTGGAACTGGTGCTGCAGTTCATGACCAACCACTGGAGGCACAAACAACTGAACCAGATCAAGTGACATAAGAAATTCCTACAACTCACATCACCGCTGATCAACTTCAGGAGATCAGATCTTGTCTCAAAAATCTCCTGAAAGAAGAAGTTGAGGGAGTGATTGCTGATCAAAGGCAGATTGGCCTCAAAGAAATAACAGATCAAAGGGAATTGGCTATTTCCCAGATCGAGGCAATCAAAGATCAGTTCTCCCAAACTGTGCCACCGTATCTGCCGAACTTATAAAATCAGTTGATGACAAACTAATTCAGGTGGATCAACAACAAGTTTCTTTTCTGATGCTCACTGAAAAGCTAGAATTGACAGAAGAGAAACTTGACAAACTGATTCTTACACTCTCTACTGCCATGGAATCTGTCAAGACTGAGCTGATCTCGAAGGTTCAAAATCTAACTGCTCAAGCTCAAGGTTTATCTTGTTCTGAGATCTCAACAGTATGATATCGATCGACTTTTGTTTCTCGACCTCCCACCTCCCACCTTTTTTTTGATCAAACCAAAAAAGGGGATGGGCAGAGGAGAAACCAACCCGACACCCATCGTAACAACGTAAGACCCGATTCGCATAGTTGAATCTTATGGACAAAGACTAGACCATCTGGATCTTTTTGCTAACCAAATTTCTGAAAAGATGGAAAAGTCAAAGGCAAGAAAGGCTGCTGCGGGTGCTGGGACATCACAACTTGTACCAGTCACTCAGACTAAGAAAATCACAATTAAGCACAAATTAGCCAAATTCAAAATAGATAAGAAACTGGCTGAGAAATTGTCCAAAGAACAGATTGCGGAAGAAGCCCGAATAAGTGAAGAAGAGAGAAGGGCAGACAAATTGGCACAAGCAGAAGATCTGAAGAGGAAATTCAGATCGAGGGCGAAGAAAGGAAAGGCTGGAAAATCTGTACCAGAACCTCAGCTGCCAGCAAGAGTTGATGAGATTATTCCAAAAACTGCTGCACATGCTAAGAGGTTTGAGGAATGGAATAAGATCATAAGTGAATGGCTTCTGGATGCCTTTGTTCTTGATCTTGTTCCACGAGAAGAATCTCCAGATGATGAATTCCTCAACTGGTTGGAAAATAAATATCCAATTTTTCTGAAGTATCTGGAAAATGAGGCCAAAATAATCAATGTAAAAATATCTCGCCAAGAGTATGATCTGTTGGATTACTCGAAGAAGGCAGATGGCTCATTTGACAGACTGGCATTTCAGAGATTCTATTTTGACATCCTGAGCAAAACGCACATAACTGATCCTCAGCAGACCAATGATGTCAAATGGAAACTTTATCAGATTTTCAACGTACCTCAAGATCAAAGAGAGATGCCAGAAGGATACAAGCCTAAAGAGTGAAGAATCAGAAGACCTCTCAGGATCAGCTGCTTTTTAAATTCAAACTTTTCTGATGTAACATGTAATCGACATATCTAATGAGAAAAGTTTATTTTCTGATCCTAAGACAAAATCTAATTGTCTTCTGATTATGTGCTCTTTACTGTTCTATATTTATCAACTGTGATTGGTTTCTCAAAGTGTTTTGGTTTCATCAAAAAGGGGGAAATTGTTGGGAAATTTAGAGTTTTGATGAAAGTTCTAAAACACATGTAATAGGACCAGTCAGACCTGTTAGCTGACTGATGTTTATATTACCGTTTATAGAATACCAGTTGATAATTATTGTATAGAACAACTGATGTAATAGATAGGTCACATATTGAGGGGGAACCTCAACATGTATAGGTCAGATCTGAAGATCCAAAGAATAGCTGATATCCGACAGGCCAGAATGCAAGAAAAGAACATAAGATTAGATCGATCTGATCAAGTCAGATATCTCAGCTGAAGTCATGAAGCTCAAACTCATAATACTTGAAGATCAGATGACTTCCAGAAGATCAGACCAGAAGACCTACATCAGCTGAGTCTGCTAGTTGAAGCTAAGTCAACCGGCACCAGAAGACTCAATCAGGTAGACTGATCAGCTTTGACTGATCAGGTCAGCTCACCAGCTGAAAACTGATGTTTCACCAAATCATACGTCGATGATTTGAACAATAAGAATGTCAACCTTAGTTGGAAGAACAACACTAAAAAGTGCGTCTGTTAACTAATAAGGATGAGACACGTATGATCGGAGCCGGCAATTACGGGATTTGGTGCTGCTTTCTCCAACGACTATAAAAGACACTATTCACGCATTCGGCCATGCCGTTCCTGAAGCACATCACATCAATCCTGCAAGCCTACCAAATATAGCCTGAAATTCAAATTGCTCTCCAACGGCTCTTTGATTTCGAGGTCTATAAATATGGGATCACACTTCAGAGTGAAAATACGGAAACCCTGAAACGATCAAGAAGCTCAAGCTATAATCAGATTTCCGCACGAAGAACACGAACAAGAAGATTATTTTTATTAAGTGTTCATCCCATAAGTTCTTAGCATAGAAATCTTTTCATCTAGCTGATAGGCTATCTTAAACACTAGAAAAGATTTCATAGTTGGAACCAAAACAATCTTATCCAAACCCAAAGTTAGGTTAAGTTGTTTAGCAAGATTTCAAACTAAGGTTTCTAGTTCTGATTTCTAGGATCGGTTGAGTGAGAACTCTTTAAATATCTGTCGGTGTACTGTGTTGGACTAACACAAAAATCTAAGTCCAGTTGGTTTAGTTGGTGCCCCTTGTGATAAGGAAGAGTGGACGTAGGACTGGTTTGTCCGAACCACTATAAATCTTGTGTGCCTTTACCGCTTTGATTAAGTGTTTACACAATCACACACAACTATTAAAGCAGCATACATATTCTAAGTTAAGATCAGCTAGCACCAAGCTTCTGATCTGATCAAGTTTGACACTTTAGTCAACTGGTTAAAAGACTGACTTTGGAATCTGATTTATCAAAACTGGTTTTTCACACGGGTAAAACTTAGCTTCCGCACATCAGTTAAACTGATAGTTACCGAACTGATCTGCCTTCAGGCAATTAGTAAGTTGGTTATCAGTCCAAACTGATTCACTCGCACTCTGATCAGGCTAACTGCTTTCACACCTGATCTGCACAAAAGTTTTTCAGAAGTCTATTCACCCCTCCCCTCTAGACTTCTGCCCTCACAAAACCCGTTCGGGACCTACACATACCATATGCATCCACAATTAGGTCAATCATGTACGCCATGACTTGCACTAGGTCGGATGTGGCCTTCACTATCAGCACCACTGGTAGATACCAACAAAATCCGGGTGAACCTCACTGGATTACTGTCAAGAACATTCTTAAGTACCTCAGACGTACTAAAGATTATTTCTTGGTCTACGGAGGACAGTTAGAGCTAGTTGCTACTGGCTATGCAAACGTCCGTTTCCAATCTGACTGTGATGATTACAAATCTCAGTCAGACTTTGTGTTCACTCTCAATGGTGGGGTGGTTAGTTGGAATAGTTCCATTTAAGAGACTACCGCAGATTCAACAACCGAAGTTGAGTACATTGCTGCGGCAGAAGCTGCCAAAGAGACTGTCTGGATAAAACAGTTCTTAAATAAACTAGGGGTAGTTCCGAGTGCCAGCAGTCCAATAAATTTATATTGTGACAACACTGGTGCAGTTGCGCAAGCTAAGGATCGAGATCCAATAACAAAAACAAGCATGTACCAAGGGAGATAATTGCTAGAGGAGAGATAGAGTTAGAGCGTGTTCCCACGGAAGATAATTTGGCTGATCCTTCAACCAAATTTTTGAGTGTTCATGTACACACTAGACATTTCAATGGTCTAGTGGTTAGGCATGTAGGTGATTGGCTCCAGTTCAAGTGGGAGATTGTTAGTGTTAGTGTCCTAGAGACAATCCATTGTAAGGACATAATACTCAGATAATATTCAGTATTGGTTTAATATTATTGTTTGGTTAATATTAAATGTATGGCATTACACTCATTAGAATATTATGTTTGATTGTTTGCATTTATTCTTATATGTGTTCCCTTGAATCACTGCTGTCATTGAGTGTGTGAGAACTCAGATTACTTAAGCACGATTCTCAAATAGCCCCAATCGAGGATCATCAAGAATGGGATATTGATGATGCAATGGAGATTCTCAAAAGATTCTAACTTGTGTTTCATAAGATACACATATCCATGTCTTGAGAAATCATCAGTAAAAGTGATGAAGTATCTGTTGGGGAATAATGTGTCCGGATCTATTCGGGGTGAATATTAAATACAAATTTAATTCTAACAATTATTACTAGCATGAATTAATCCTATATTATTTCAAATAATAACTCAACAACAAATCATGCATACAAGTTGGTCACATAAATCCTACGCATGTGGAAAAGCTAGGAGTTTACGTGAACTAACCTCTTGAAGTGACAACCGTCTAGAAGGTGGATCCTGTTCGTACGAACACACCAGAAAACCTTCCCAAGTATTCCCAAGTCCTTGCTCGTCAATCCGGTGGTAGGACACTCGCGAACAATTAATAAAAGGGAAAAATAAAAATTATGTTGCACCACCTTTGTGGATTTCTAATTTTTCCAACACATGGAATTGCATGGGGATGAAAAATTCATCCCCTATTTATAATACAAGGGGGGACGAAAATTTAGAATTTAGGGGAGATTGGGAAATTTCCTTGCTTCTTCTCCAAGAAACAATCTTGAATATATCCAATATATTCTATTTCCCAATATATCTCCCAAAATAAAATATTCCCTCCTTATGTTATGGAATTTTCGAAAATTCTTTCATGAATGGCCAAGTGGGAGATTTCTTGAATTTAATGAGATAATCTTGTATTCCAAGAATACTTATCCTCATTCCATAACAAAATTCAAAGAATATCTTTCTCCCTCTTTTATCCATGATTTTCGAAAAAATAGGAAAAAATAGGCAACAATAATTTATTTTATTTTAAACACCCTTTTCAGTTATTGGACTTTATGTTTGGGCTACTTTGGGGCCTTTAGGATAATTAAGATTGGACCTTCCAATGGACATTGAATTTTCAATATTGAGCCACAATATTATTCAAGCCCATAAATATTAATTAATCCCACTACATAATTAATATTGCACTATCCATCTTAACCCATATTACTGTTAATATGGCTCCTGATTATTATTTCTCGTGTTTAAGATTATCCAGTCCATTAATTAATTTAAGCCACTGAAATAGCTTTATATTAATTAACATCTTTTTCCTCGGTTAAGGAACGGCTCAACATTATTATCCATACCGGAAATTAATTCCACTTGCAAGATTTGGTATGATAAATCTTAAGAGCCTCCCAAGGGGACAAATCAAACAAGACTTACTGGCACACGTTTCACCATATTAAATCTTAGCAATCGTCGTGTAATCAATACCCTTGCCCAAGATACAAGGTATTGAATCTCAATGATCCTCTTCCCATCATAAGTCAAACCAACGGCTATTGATTGCACACGATCCTATTTAAGGGACAGAGATTAAGAAATAATGAACCACTGAGGTCTAACTCTTCTATTTTCAGTGCTGAAGAATTTATCCTCCTGTAGGTCCTGTTCAGTGAATCATGATGCACTGGTGCATTCTCTTAGTCAAGACAAATCAATCTGAGCCTTACACCTCAACCTTTCGTGATGGTTTGTTCATTTCCATCTAGGTCGTGAATGTGTACTTTTAGTTACAAGGGACTGTTAATTTAATCTTATGTGATCCGGTATCACTAAATTAACTACAATGTAACACGTACTTCTTATTGATTAGTTATGCAGTAAATATATGTAACATTCGATGATATTTAAAGCATCAGTGATAAATAATTTATTTCAGTAAATAAGACAGAAACTCAGTGTGATTTATACAAAGTAAAAGCATACTTTCCAGTATAATCCCAACAATCTCCCACTTATACTCAAAGTCTGCTCTTAAGTATACTACAACATGTCTCGTGTAGAATCTACATTACACCTACACGAACCTAATAATATCTCCCACTTATACTCAAAGCTGATTGGCAACGGTCTTGACACCTATTCATTCCACATGTCTCTCGAATGTATTTTTAGGCAGACCCTTTGTGAATGGATCTGCTAGGTTGTCTTCTGACACGATTTTTGCCACCTCTATATCTCCTCTCTTAATGATTTCTCGTATAAGATGGTATTTCCTTTCAATGTGTTTGCTGGCCTTGTGGGCTCTCGGTTCCCTTTAATTTGCAACTGCTCGAGCATTATCACAGTAGACCGTGATGGTGCTGGGCAAATTCGGTACTACGTCCAAGTCCACTAGGAAGTTCTTGAGCCAAACCGCTTCCTTTGCTGCCTCGCAAGCAGATACATATTCACCTTCCATAGTAGAGTCCGCTATGTATTTCTACTTAACGCTTCTCCTTATCATGGCTCCTCCCCCCATGCAAAACACACTACCCGAGGTAGATTTTCTGGAATCTAAGTCTGATTGAAAATCCAAGTCCGTGTATCCGATGGGAATCAAACTCTCTGACTGATAAACAAGCATTCTATCACGAGTTCTTTTCAGATACTTCAGAATGTTTTTAACTGCAGTCCAATGTTCTTTCCCTGGATTACTCTGATATCTTGCTACCATGCCAACGACAAAGCAGATATCTGGCCTCTTGCACAGCATAGCATACATGAGGCTTCCAACAGCCGAAGCATAAGGAATGCCTTTCATGTCATCTATCTCCCTTTGCGTCTTAGGGCACATTTCTTTGAATAGATGGATTCCATGTCTGAAAGGTACGAAGTCTTTCTTGGAATCTTGCATGCTGAATCGCTTCAAGACTATATCTATGTATGAGGCTTGCGATAAGCCTATCATCATTTTCTTGCAATATCGAGTGATCTTGATCCCAAGGATGTGACCGATTTTCCCTAAGTCCTTCATATCAAACTGTTTTGACATCCATGCCCTTACGTCTGACAAAACCTTTACACCATTTCCAATGAGTGGAATATCGTCTACATATAGTACTAAGAATACCAATGCAGTTCCGACATGTTTTTTGTACACAACTTTCGAACTCATTTTGATCGAACCCGTAAGACTTTATAACTTGATCAAAACATTGGTTCCAAGCACGCATTCTTGCTTCAGTCCGTAGATGGACTTTTTGAGCTTGCAAACAAGATGTTCTTGGCCTTTTTCAATGAAGCCTTCGGGTTGTTGCATATAGATTTCTTTTTCAAGACTTCCATTGAGGAAAGCTGTCTTGACATCCATTTCTAGATCTCGAAATCGAGATGCGCAACTATCGACAAGAGAATGCGGATGGACTTTAGCATGGCTACAGGTGAAAAGGTTTCCTCATAGTCGATCCCTTCTTTCTGAGTGTAACCCTTTGCCACAAGTCTAGCTTTGAAGGTTTCTACCTTTCCGTCCGATCCCCCTTTTCTCTTGTATACCCACTTGCATCCAATGGATTTGACCCCATTAAGTGGTTCAACGAGCTCCCACACCTTGTTTTGATCCGCATCCTTGTCATGGATTGCCTCTTTGTAAGTCCATGGGTCTGATTCATCTTCGTCGGGGATCAAGTCTGAAGACTCTCCTATCCCGATGAATCTCTCGGGCTGTCGGATAACCCTCCCACTGCGATGAGGTTCCGGTTGTGTAAGTGTGTCGTTTGGTATATCGACTTGTACAGTTGGCATTGAGGTAAGCCCCTTTAGCTCATTCAAGGTAATCTCACTTCTGGGCTTCTTGTCGTTCATATAGTCTCCTTCAAAAAATATAAAGTGTGTACTGATTACCACCTTGATCTTCAGGACCGTAGAACATGCACCCTTTTGTTCCCTCGGGGTATCCTATAAACAACCTTAATTCTGATCTTGGATCCAATTTATCGGCTTCCTTATCCAGCACGTATGCCAGACACCCCCATATTCTCATGTGTCCTAGACTGGGCTTGCGTTCGGTCCACAATTCTTTAGGGATTTTGGGAACCGATTTGGATGGCACCAAGTTTAGAATGTAAGCCGCTGTTTCCAAGGCGTGACCCCAAAACGATTTGGGTAGATCAGCATAACTCATCATTGACCTGACCATTTCTAAAAGAGTCCTATTTCTTCGTTCTGCAACCCCGTTTTGTTGAGGGGTTCCGGGTGCAGTTAACTGGGATACAATCCCTTCATCCGATAAGTAGTTCAAGAATTCATCGCTGAGGTATTCGCCTCCACGATCAGATCGTAGAGACTTAAATTCTTTGAATTTTTCAAAGGTCTCAGATTTATGCTTCATAAGGTAAATGTATCTGTATCTCGAGTAATCATCGATAAAAGTAACGAAATACTCATAGCCTCCTCTTGCTTTGATTGATATTGGACCACATACATCGGTGTGAACGATCTCTAACACTTCTTTGACTCTATTCCCCTTGGCTCCAAATGCCCTCTTGGTCATTTTACCCTCCAAACACGATTCACAGGTTGGAAATGGTTCAACCTGGAGAGACTCCAACGAACCATCTTGGACCAACCTTTGGATCCTCTTTGGATTGATATGACCTATTCTTAGATGCCATAGAAGTGTCTCGTTCACATTTGATGAACGTTTTCTTTTAGCCGAAACAGTCGATGTGTTATAGGATGCATTTCGTGAGTGGTGTGTACAGTTAATTGTGTAGAGATTATTCGACAACGTTCCATGACAGATAAACTCATTATTTAGAGCAATGGTAACAACTTTACTAAAAGTAACCGAATATCCATCAAGAAAAAGTTTAGAAATTGAAATTAAATTCTTTCTAAAACTAGGAACGTAAGGAACATCTCTCAAAATTAAAACTTTGTCTTCGAAAGACAACTGCAATTTTCCCACTGCTTCAGCTGCCACTCTCGTAGCATCGCTCAGTGTGATGAGGATCTCACTCCCACTAAGCTGTCGGGTCCGCTTGAACCCCTGTAAAGTGAAATAAACATGATTAGTGGATCCCGTATCAACTACCCACGAATGGGAAGCATACACCGCCAAACAAGTTTCAACAACTAGTGCTTGAGAATTACCTTTCTTTCCATTCCTTTTGGGTTTGGAACAGGCTGACCTCTAGTGTTCTTTCTCACCGCAGTTAAAAGATTTCCCCTTAGCTGTTTTCTTTACTTCTCCATCCCCTTTCACCTTCTCTTTGCCATTGGCAACGCTTGAGTTCATTTGTTTTTGGCCTTTTTCCCTCCTCTTATTCTTACCTCCTCTTGGCCTAGAAGAAGAAGAGGGACCATTTGCCACCAAGGCTTGGCTCTTTTGCCCCAATATCGCCTCTGCCGAGACCAAAGCTTGTAACAGATCAGGAAATGTGAATTCTTGTTTGTTCATCTGATAGTTTAGCATGAACTGTTCAAAGCTTTTAGGCAGAAAATGGAGTATGAAATCGATCTGGGTCTCGATATCATATTGAGCGCCAAGAACCTCAAGCTTATTTGGGTGACCCATCATCTGGAGAACGTGCTCCCTTACGGGCATTCCCTCCACCATTTTCATGGAGAGCAGGTCTCTCATGGTGATCTGACGAGCCACACGGTTCTGATGTTGAAACATTGCTTTAAGACTTGTCAAGATGTCTGCAGCGGTCTCAAAATGTTGATGATGATGTTGCAACACGTCTAACATAGAGGCCAGCATAGTGCACTTAGCCATCTCATTTGACCGCTCCCAGTCAGCATAATCTTTCTTATCCGCTTTTATGGTCTCATCAGTTGGCTTTTCGGGTTTTGTGATAGTAAGAACCCAGTTATGATATTGTCCAGTAAGGACAATAGTAAGTTTTCGATTCCAATCGATGAAATTTTCACCAGTAAGTAAATTGTCTATCAGTATATTGAACAGTGGATTAAAAGGTTGCGACATGCTGAACTGAAATAAATAACGATTTGCATAAGCACAAAATTATCACAAAATTTGATCACATGTATCATATTAAAATCTCAAAAAAATATGAACATGCATCAGCCAACATCTCAAAACAGTTTAAATAAGTCACGTGGGGTGGGTCATTATTTAAACACATTCAAGCAGGTTACAAACAAGAACAGTTACAAACCTTGACCAATATAAAATTGACAGGGACTTCGGATAAGTATATGCATATCAATTTTATACCTAAGTAATAACCATGATTAAATACAGATATATTATTTTGCTTTGAATGAGCCTCGTGGGGATGTTCATCGTCGCCACTAATGATAATCCACAATCATCCGTTTGGAATTTATTCCTGTGAAAGCTATCTTTTAGCCGTCCCATGGGGGGAATTTCTCCAAAAGAATTCACAAATAAATAAATCATGGAGGTCAAAATTAATTCAATTTTATTATCCGGAATAAAATTATTAATTAATTATTTAAAAAACATACTTAGTAATTTTTGAAAGTGACATTTTTCAAAACAGTTTCTCATGCACCACATATTCAAAACACAATTAAATACGCACGAAAAAAATAAAGCAAATATCAAAACAAAAATTAAACATATTGGGCACATATATCCAATTGTCAAGGTTAATTTTGTCATGTCTTAATCTTGAGAAATCGTCCTTATTGCTTTCTTCGTTCGTTTTGAAAAGCTCCCACTTGATCATCTCGAAAAATCGCCACGTCAAGTCACATCATCGACCAGCTCGTGGGTCGGAGTGCACGCCTTGCACTCCCCCGGCCGTGTCGATCGGCGCCCGTGCGCGCGTGCATAAGCGCCTTATGCACGTCGTCTAACGGCGCTCGGATCTCCTCGGCAGGTCTCGGCAGGCGCGCCGCGCTCCAGCTCGCGCCCGCGTAAGGTCTCGCGCGCCCTCCCGAGCCGAGTCCCACCATCACCCGTCGCCCCATCACGCGCCTACGCGCGCATCAGTGCACGATCGCCTGAGCGCAATGCCTGATCCCGCACGCACTCGGCTAGGCAGCCTCGCCCCATGCCCGTGCACGCCTGCGTGCCTCCCTTGACACGTTTCGCGTGACGCACGCTGCCTGCGGCCAGTTCCGGATCCGTCTATTAATTCTTCGTCTCCGCCTCCGTCTCCGATCAGGTTACAATTTTTTTACAAAATAAATAAACTTAGATCTAAACCAGTCTATTACATTGAACGAAACAAACAAATCCTAATCTACTCGTGGATTTTCTCACGAGCCAAAATGAATTCGAACGAATCGAATTAAAATCCACAATTTATTTGCATGCATAAATAAACATTCATCAAATACCATGAAAATTGGATACCTGCAAAAAGGATCTAGCAATTCTACTATCCAATTCCAAATTCAATGAACAACGAATTAAATTACAATTTAAAATTCAGAGCCCGAAACCGTGGCTCTGATACCAGTTATTGGGGAATAGTGTGCCCGGATCTATTCGGGGTGAATATTAAATACAAATTTAATTCTAACAATTATTACTAGCATGAATTAATCCTATATTAATTCAAATAACAACTCAACAATAAATCATGCATACAAGTTCGTCACATAAATCCTACGCATTCGGAAAAGCTAGGAGTTTACGTGAACTATCCTCTTGAAGTGACAACCGTCTAGAAGGTGGATCCCGTTCGCACGAACACACCCAA
Source organism: Stenogyne calaminthoides (assembly GCA_037126765.1). NCBI lineage: Eukaryota > Viridiplantae > Streptophyta > Magnoliopsida > Lamiales > Lamiaceae > Stenogyne > Stenogyne calaminthoides. The sequence continues at coordinate 15,228,992 of JBBCBC010000019.1, read as the reverse complement.
AAGCCTTCCCAAGTATTCCCAAGTCCTTGCTCGTAAATCCGGTGGTAGGACACTCGCGAACAATTAATAAAAGGGAAAAAAAAATTATGTTGCAACCCCTTTGTGGATTTCTAATTTTTCCAACACATGGAATTGCATTGGGGATGAAAAATTCATCCCCTATTTATAATACAAGGGGGGACGAAAATTTAGGGTTTAGGGGAGATTGGAAAATTTCCTTGCCTCTTATCCAAGAAACAATCTTGAATATATCCAATATATTCTATTTCCCAATATATCTCCCAAATAAAATTTTCCCTCCTTATGTTATGGAATTTTCGAAAATTCCTTCATGAATGGCCAAGTGGGAGATTTCTTGAATTTAATGAGATAATCTTGTATTCCAAGAATACTTATCCTCATTCCATAACAAAATTCAAAGAAAAACTTTCTCCCTCTTTAATTCATGATTTTCGAAAAAATTGGAAAAAATAGGCAACAATAATTTATTTTATTTTAAACATCTTTTTCAGTTTTTGAACTTTATGTTTGGGCTACTTGGGGGTCCTTTAGGAGAATTAAGATTGGACCGTCCAATGAACTTTGAATTTTCAATATTGAGCCACAATATTATTCAAGCCCATAAATATTAATTAATACCACAACATAATTAATATTGCACTATCCATCTTAACCCATATTACTGTTAATATGGCTCCCGGTTATTATTTTCGGTGTCTAAGATTATCCAGTCCATTAATTAATTTAAGCCACTGAAATAACTTTATATTAATTAACATCTTTTTTCTAGGTTAAGGAACGACTCAACATTACTATCCATACCGAAGATTAATTCCACTTGCAAGATTTGGTATGATAAATCTTATGAGCCTCCTAAGGGGACAAATCAAACAAGACGTACTTGCACACGTTTCACCGTATTAAATCTTAGCAATCGTCGTGTAACCAATATCATTGCCCAAGATACAAGGTATTGACTCTCAATGATCCTCTTCCCATCATAAGTCAAAGCAACGACTATTGATTGCACACGTTCCTATTTAAGGGACTGAGATTAAGAAATAATGAACCCCTGAGGTCTAATATTTCTATTTTCAGTGCTGAAGAATTTATCCTCCTGTAGGTCCTGTTCAGTGCATCATGATGCACTGGTGCAATCTCTTGGTCAAGACAAGCCAATCTGAGCCTTACACCTCAACCTTTCGTGATGGTTTGTTCATTTCTATCTAGGTCGTGAATGTGTACTTTTAGTTACAAGGGATTGTTAAATTTAATCTTCTGTGATCTGGTATCACTAAATTAACTACAATGTAACACGTACTTCTTATTGAACTGTTATGAAGTAAATATATGTAACATTCGATGATATTTAAAGCATCTGTGATAAATAATTTATTTCAGTAAATAAGATAGAAACTCAGTGTGATTATACAAAGTAAAAGCACATTTTCCAGTATAATCCCAACAGTATCCGAAGTGACCCCAAGCTAGAGTGGATAATGGTCCACAAACATCATTGTAGATCAACTCTAGAACTTCTTTGGTGTGCACCCCTTTCCCAGAAAAGTGGTCTGTTGATCATCTTGCCCATGAAATAAGATTCACAATCTCTATAAGACTCACAGCCGAATGAGGTTAAGTAGTCTAACCTTCTTAACCTTGTAATTCTTTTCTCGTTTACATGATTAAGTCTACAATGCCATAAGTAAGTCGGGTTTTCATGATTACTAAGTTTCAGTTTTTTATTTTGTATGTTAAGAACATCATGTCCATAATGCAACAAATACATGTTGCGAGTAATAGAAAGAACTAGATGACAATCATTAAGTTCTAATCTACCAAAGGGTAAGTCTAACACATAAGTCCCCACACGTTCAGTCAGCAACTCTTGCTTCATTTCCACGTGTAAGACGAATTCACCCGTCCTAACTGTCCTAAGACACATGAGCCCCTTCACATTTGTACTAATGTGTGAGCCACATCCGGTATCCAATACCCAATAGTTTGCACTATTTGTGGATATGTCTATCTTAATAACAAACATACATGTTCTAATGCCAGAAGCACCCAGTGCTTTCCTTTTAGCAACCAGAACCTTATAGTCTTTCTTCTAATGCCCTCTTCTACTTATAGTAGAGGCACACATCCTTGTCTACCCGTTCTTTCTTTTGAACACAATCTTAGTGATAGTGAACTCAAAAGTCTTGAGCACGTTATGAAGTTCAGGCATGGTCGCATCCGTATTATTCATATTGTAGTTCACAATGAACCTAGAATATGAATCCGAAAGTGACTGGAGGATAGCATAAATGAAAACATTGGTCTTTTAGCTCAATGCCTAAATTACCAAGTTTCTCAATTAGGCCTATCATCATTAGCACATGATGTGAAATCTTCTCTCCTTTAGCTAACCGGCATTTGAACAGATCTCTCATCACTTCATAAATCTCAGAACGAGATTCAGAATCAAAGAGATCCTTCAAATGCTTAAGCATTTAGAAGGGACCCATTTTCTCATGTTGCCTATGTATATCGGAAGTCATGTCGAGCCTGGGAAGCATCCTTTTGATGCTTCTGCTGAGCTGCTACGTCAAACGTGGCTGCCTTAGACTACCAGCTGCAAGGGTAACCGGGATTGGCATGTCTAATACATACTCAATCTTTTCTTGCCTTAGCACCAAACGCACGTTTCGGTGCCAGTTCAGAAAATTTAGCCTAGCCAATTTGTTTGTTTCCAAAACACATCTCAATAACAGTTATATATTTCAACTAACCAAGAGAAATAAAACAAAACGGGGATTAAACACATAATTCCTACGATCAATATTCAGCAATCAAAATAAACATTGCCTTTCTTTTGAGTTTATTTTGTCTTCATTATTTTCACATACTTAACAACCTCATCGGAAAAGTACAAATTTATATCAAATATAAATTATAATGGACTAGGATCCACATTACTACTATCATAATCCCAGCGATGGTTGATCATTATAATAGCATAACTGGTAGGTCTCCAAACCAATTGCAAAATTGCAATTCCTAGTTTGTCGAACCTAGTTCGACTAATGTCACTTAACTTTTGTTCCCCGCGAGGAATAGCGAAATAAAATTAAGTTGGTTTACAACCATCAAACGACGATATTACATGTCCCTATAAAAGTCCCGTTAGATGTAGATCCGAGCAAAAGACGAGGGTCTTTAAGTACTCATTGGAACAAAATCTCTAGTTTACTTTTAATTTTGATGGAAGACATCTTATCAAAATTAATGAGAAAACCATATTTTAGTGAGGAACATTTTAAAGGCGGGGTATTAATTGCTTAATCGAGATCTAACATGTTAATCTACATCACATTTGAGCAATTATTGGGCGCCGCCTAACCAAACATGATTTACATGACCTAACATTTATATGATGCCGTCTACCCATGCATTTTATTCGGTCCGACAAATATTAGGTGCCGCCTACCCAAACAATTATAATACGGACTATAAAAGTGTTAACGAATTCAAATAAACAAGTCAACGAGTGGGATTTTAATAATCCTTTTAAAAACCGAACTTTAAAATCCAATTTTAAATTAAATTTATGATTATTAAAATTAATAATTAATCCAATTAATTATAAATTAAAATCCAATTCTATTTCGAAGCTTAAAATTAATCTTATTAATTTCAAATTAAATTTTAATTCTTTTATTGTTAGGGGCTCAGATGCAATTTCCAAAATTTGCATGGAAGGGCATGTTCCAATTTAAATTTGTAAAACAGCCCTCCGCCATCATTGCCCAAATCCGACAGCATCCAATCAGTAATTTGGGATTACCGTTTCCAAATACCAACCTAAATTATCAACAATTTCAGAATCAATCCAATTAATTCATCAAATTTGTCCGTCTGAAGCAGTTGAAATTGAAACTAAAAGAAAGAAACCGACTGAACAAGAAATGGGCAACAAGCAGCGGCATATGGCAGTGCGTGCGCAGCACCACCGCCAACAAAGATGAAATCGTAGAACCAAGATGAGCCTTAAACGCTCGGGCTCAATGAATTGTCGCCGTGATGGGAGGCATCGAAACAGGTCGCTCCACGTCACCCAAGCGCGAGCGTGAACGAGTCACGTCATCGCTTTGGCGCACACACGCGTGGCTCCATCGAGAAGAGAGCAACCATCGCCCAATCGACGCACCGCATCGTCGCCGCGAGGAGCAGCTAGAGTCTCCGTCAAGATGGAGACCACGCCGCCTCCATCGTTAGTAAACGCGTCGCAAAGAGGAGGAATTGATTCGAAATCAGGGTGATGAAGACGCAGATCAACGAAAATGGCCACCGCGGGTCACGACGCGGTTTCCCGCACGCTTTACGTGGCACGACGCCTAACACCAGCCTCCATCGATGCTGCGTAGCACCGCCGGTCGCGTGAAGTTGAAGGGAAGCTTCTACGGGTTCCCAAGAGGGAAAACTCTAAATTGCAGAGGCGGTGAAGACGACGACCCAGGGAGACAAAAGGGGGAAAACCGAAGCCAAGCAACAACATAAACAAAAACCCCCAAAATTAAAATAGCCAAGGGGTGCAGTCTGTTCTAAACATCTGTGCCCCAATAAAAAAAATTCTTCAAAAATCTTTTAATTATACAATTAAAACAAGAGCCTGAGGCTCTGATACTAGTGTTAGAATTTAGAAGCACGTAAACACGTAATACATGTGCAGCGGAAATAAATAGTTCACCAACAACGAACACGTAATTGCATAATTGAATACGTATAAACATAAAGAGAAACCTTACAGTAAATTGTACGCATATTCTCTACTATGGTATCCACATAATCCTCAATCATGCTAGGAAAATTCTAAGATCTTATGAAGAGAATAATGAATTAACGTTATTTGTGAATTCCTAAGAGCTCATATATATAGGGAAGGTCCAGCTTAAATCTTAAGCTAACCTAATTAGGAAATAAAATCCCTAATCTTATAAAATAAATCTCTACGGATATAATTCCCATGTATATCAAATCTCTACGGATTTGATTCCATATATATTAAATCCTATATTAATTGTTGGTCCCGAATAGGAAAACCCATGAAATGCGGAAAAATCGTGTAATGCATATAAAACAGGGGTGAGGGCAGAGTGATTCTATTTTTTTACGTTTTAAGCTCATGTGTTGTTTTTTGCTTATAATTGAATGCATATGGCAAGTAAAAACATAAAGCAGTAAAGAACACATGATTTTATAGTGGTTCGGAGTCCAACTCCTACATCCACTGTTGGGATATTTTAGTTTTGATGAATTATGCCAAAACATTATTAACTTGTGTTATTCAAGCTATTTTACAGATAACAAGTTAAGGGGGAACGAGAGAACAAATTGAGGGGGAACTTACGAAATCAGAAGAAGATGATTGAGATCAGACGAGGCTGCAAACGAGACTGATCGAGATCAGATGAGTTAGATGAGTTCCGGAGTTAACTGATGAGCTGTGCAAAATCAGAAGTGAAGAAAAGCTAAAACCAAAGAAATCGAAGAGAAGGTTGCGATCGAAAGATGAGCAGATGAGACCGACGAGATCGATATGATAAACCGATATGTTAACCTCGATGTAATCGACTGATGCTATCCCGAGATGATCCCGAAGAAGATATGTTGATCCGATCGGTCGAGTTGATCGATCGGCAAGAAGAAATCGATAGCTTGAGTCAATGTGACTGAGGGTCGATGTCTCGAATTGAGAACCCGAACTCGATGAAGCTCGAGTGTCAAGATGCCCGATCGATAAGGTCCGGTCAAGAGAAAGTCTGCTTTGAATCAAGAACACGAGACTCGATGAAGTTCTTGAAGAACTCAAGGCTCATATAACCTGAAGGCTCGGATAACCTGAGGGCTCAGATAACCTGAAGGCTCAGATAACCTATAGGCTCAGATAACCTGAAGGCTCAGATAACCTAAAGGTTCAGATAGCTCGGATAAACTGAAGGCTCAGACAGCTCAGATAACCTGAAGGCTCAAATAGCTCAGATAACCTGAAGGCTCAGATAGAACTGAAGATCCTGAGACTCAGAAGATCCTGAAGAATATAACCGTTAGAGACTCAGAAGATCCTGAAGAATATAGTCGTTAGATTCAGCTGACGTGGACCAATGAGAGGAAGACGACAAGCCTGAAAAAGCTGCAAAAAGCCACAAAGTAGTATAGATTTGAATGTGATTCTCTCCAATGGTAACATTGAAATCCTCACTATAAATACAAGTTCTTCCTTCATTATCAAGTGTGGATGCGTGAGGAAAGTGTGTGAAAAACACCATCGATGCTACAGAGCTAAGAAGATATGGGTTCCAGTAGTTCCCAGCCAAGGTCGTGTGCCAGATGATGCAAGTCCTGAAATATGGCCTGATCGTACCACGGCTAAGGCATTCAACACAACTACAGAGCCAAATCATCGAGCATCTCCACCATAGAACACAGAGCGAGAGATACACGCATATATTCAAAAGTGTTCTACCCTAGATCTAAGCACAAATGTAATATCCTAAGCTTAGAGAGATTTTCCCATCCTTAGCATTGAGGCTAAACAAATATAAGGGAAAATCTCAACCTAGTTGGAAACCAAACAAACCTTTACCCAATCTCAAAGTTAGGTTAAGTTTGTAGGTGAGTGTGAACTCGGTAAACATCTATAGGCAATCCCGTGAGGGTGATAAGTCTCGCTTGAGTGTGAACTCGGTAAACATATATAGGCAATCCCGTGAGGATGATAAGTCCCGCTTGAGTGTGAACTCGGTAAACATCTATCGGCAATCCCGTAAGGGTAAGTCCCGCAGGTTAAGTTCGGTTAAGGTGCCCCTGTGTTAAGGGAAGAGTGGATGTAGGGTGGGTTTCGTCCAAACCACTATAAAATATCGTGTGTTCTTTACTGCTTTATGTTTATACTTGTCATATGCATTCGATTATAAGCAAAACAACACACATCGTTCTTAAAAGTAAAAAATTAGTATTGACCATTCCCTCACCCCTGTTTTTATATGCATCATTTCATGTTTCGCTTCCGCACGTGCAAAATCGGTTTTAATAGGGACCTCACAGTGGTATCAGAGTGGGGAGTTCAACAGATCACTATTTTTCAAAGTGATCGCCTGAACTGATCGTTTTTTTTAAACAAAAACCCGGTCTCTGTAAATGCATATATTTTAAATGTTTTGGCATCATTTTCAAAAAAAGAGGAAATTGTTGGGATATTTTAGTTTTGATGAATTATGCCAAAACATTATTAACTTGTGTTATTCAAGCTATTTTACAGATAACAAGTTAAGGGTGAACGAGAGAACAAATTGAGGGGGAACTCACGAAATCATAAGAAGATGATCGAGATCAGACGAGGCTGCAGACGAGACTGATCGAGATCAGATGAGTTAGATGAGTTCCGGAGTTAACTGATGAGCCGCGGCAAAATCGGCGAAGAAAAAAGCTAAAACCAAAGAAATCGTAAGAGAAGGTTGCAGATCAGAAGATGAGCAGATGAGACTGATCGAGATCAGACGTGATCGAGATCAGATATGATAAACTGATATGCTAATCTGATGTACTGACCTGATGCTATCCAGAGATGATCCTGAAGATATGTTGATCTGATCACGAAAGCCGATCGATCGTGCAAGAAGAAATCAAATAACCTCGAAATAATGTGACTCGAGGGTCGATGTCTAAATTCAGAGAATCAACTCAAGACGCTCGAAAGTGTCAAGATGCCCGATCGACAAGGTCCGGCCAAGAGAAGTCTCATTAATCAAGAACACGAGACTCAAGAGTTCTTGAAGAACACGAAGGCTCGAGATAACCTTAAGGTTCGGATAAATTCGAGATAAAGCGAAGGCTCGGACAAATTCGGATAACTCAAGGCTCAAATAACTTCGATAACTCAAGGCTCGATATAATCAAGATCTGAAGAATATAACCGTTAGAGACTCAGAAGATCCTGAAGAATATAGCCATTAGATTCAGCTGACGTGGACCAATGAGAGGAAGACGACAAGCCTGAAAAAGCTGCAAAAAGCCACAAAGTAGTATGGATTTGAATGTTGTTGGGATATTTTAGTTTTGATGAATTATGCCAAAACATTATCAACTTGTGTTGTTGAAGCTAATTTACAGATAACAAGTTGAGGGGGAACGAAAGAACAAATTGAGGGGGAACTCACAAAATCAGATGTAGATGATCGAGATCAGACGAGGCTGCAGACGAGACTGATCGAGATCAGATGAGTTAGATGAGTTCCAAGTTAACCGATGAACTGTGCAAAATCAGAAGAGAAGAAAAAGCTAAGCCCGGTGATCGAAAGATCGATGACGGTAACAGACTGATCGGATGATCGGAAGAACAATCAAATGATATGGTGATCGAAGAGCGCATAAGCCGATCAAAAAGAAATTGACGAGAAGATCGAAGAGAAGGTTGCGGTCGAAGAGGAAAGCAGATGAGACCGACGAGATCGACGTGATTGAGATCGGATGTGCTAAACCGATATGCTAAACCTAATGTAATCGACCGATGCTATCCCGAGATATTGATCCGAAGAAGTGTTGATTAGATCACCGAAATGACGGATCGTAAAGAAGAAATCGATAACTGAGTCAAAGTGACCAAGGTCGATGCTCAATTCAGAGAATCAACTCACCATCCCGAAAGTGTCGGTATGCTGATCGACAAGGTCCACCAAGAGAAGTCTCTTTGAATCAAGTATCCCGAGGCTCGAGATAAACCTAAGGCTCAAATGAGAAATCGAGACTCTCGATAAACCCGAGGACTCGAGATAGAATCAAGAAGACTCGGTATGTCTCTGAAGACACCGAGACTCGAGAATCTGAATGATTCCAAGGCGAGGAATCTGAGGAATATAGCCGTTAGAATCACCGACGTGGACCAATGAGAGGAAGAAGACAACCAACCCAAGAAGAAGGCTGCTGTACTTAAAGAATAGTATGGATTTGAATGTGATTCTCTCCAACGGTAACATTCAAATCCACACTATAAATCTAAGGTCTTTCATGATAAGTCATCTTCGAGCCTTCAGTTATCCCGAGCCTTCCAGTTATCCGAGTCTCGTGTTTCTTGATTCAATGGACTTCTCTTGGCGGACCTTGTCTCGATCGGGGCATCTTGACACTCGGGCTTCGAGTTCAAATCTTCTTCCGACATCGACATCCCCCTTCGAGTCACTTTTACTTATTGACCCTCGGTCACTTGACTCGAGCTATCTCGATTTCTTCTTTTTGATCGATCACCGACCGATCGGATCAACACATCTTCAGTCGAGATCTCAGATAGCATTAGGTCAAGACATCGGTTAGCATATCGGTTTATCATATCCGATCTTGATCACGCCCGATCTTGATCGATCTCATCCGCTTCATCTTCCGATCCGCAACCTTCTCTTCCGATTTCTTTGGCTTTAGCTTTTCTTCACATCCGACGCCATGCTCATCAGTTGACTTCGGAACTCATCTAACTCATCTGATCTTGATCAGTCTCACCTGCAGCCTCGTCTGATCTCGATCATCTACTTCTGATTCTGTGAGTTCCCCCTCAATTTGTTCTCTCGTTCCCCCTCAACTTGTTATCTGTAGATTAGCTTCAATAACACAAGTTGATAATGTTTTGGCATAATTCATCAAAACTAAAATATCCCAACATTAATATTCCATACATTATTATTGGGAATACTATTTAATTAAATCCAATTTAATTAAACATTAATAATAATTAATTCCAAATTAATCTATTATTATTTAATTCTCCATAAAATAAATATTAAATCTAATTTAACATTTTATCAACTAACTATAATTCGTAAAAGGGATATACTTGTTGTGTGACCCATAATCCCTCATATATCGAGCGATTAGTCAAACTAATGGTCTTAATTGAACCCTAGATAATAAATCAGACATTCTCAATATATGAGGTACATTGCGAGAAATGTGCAACTACCTGTAACTAAAACATGGACTATTACGATTTCCTCCTTTCATTCACGAATACTCGACTAAGTGTTGAACATGATGAAGTGTCTATTCAAATAACTTAATCATATTATCTCTAATTACTAATTGATCATGTATATCACATTTAGCCACAAAGTCTAAGTTGACGTACATCGGCCGATGACTTTGATCCAATTATGATGAGAATTTGAGGATTCTCTCTAAATCCACATTGAGGATTGAATCCTATTCTTTGCTCAACTACAGCGCACATGCACTTCGTGATTAACCCAATCCAAGCCATATCTAACCATAGACGGGTACAAGCGTCGGTCACGGTCAAAGTTCATCACTCCACACATGTCGTGCGTATTGACCTCAAGTCAAAGGAGTATCGCATCGCTCCAACTAACCGAGACACCCATAGACTTAATTGAGTATTCGTGAATGAAAGGAAGTTGCACGTTTCTCGCAATGTACCTCATATATTGAGAATGTCTGATTTATTGTCTAGGGTTCAATTAAGACCGTTAGTTTGATTAATCACTCGATATATGAAGGCCTATGGGTCACACAACAAGTAATTCCCTAATCAGATTATAGTTGGTTCATTAAGTATTAAATTGGATCTAATATTTAATTTATGGAGAATTAATAATATATTAATTTAGAATTTATTATTATTACTGTTTAATTAAATTGAACTTAATTAAATAAGAATCCCAAATAATATATGGAATATTATTGTAGAAAAATATATGTAGGGAAAAACATGTCTACGAGATTTGTTTTGCAAGTTTAGTAAAGATATTCCTAATAAAGATAGCTTAAGATTAGGCTGGTCTTCCCCTATATATATGAGACCCTAGGGATTCATTATTCATTACAAGAAAACCTAGTTTTCTCCATAAAATCTCAAGTTAGAATTTTCCTAACATATTCGTCTTGGGATTCAATGCTGGCAAGTCTTTGCGGATTGAGCAAGGAGATTATGTGGATATCATAGTTGAGAAATCTGCGTACGATTTAATGTAAGGTTTTTCTTTATGTTTATACATATTCAGTTATGCAATTTGGGGGTATTCAATACGGATTTTAAAAAGTCTTAAAAAATATTTAGGTATTCAACAGTCTAAGGATTTTAATACTCTATGGATTTTCTTTGATTCTCTTCTAAAAATATAAATAGATTTTACTCCAAAATCTCTTCTAAAAACCAGAGATTTCTACGTATTCTTTCAAAGAACTCTGAAGACGAAAGGTTAGAAGAAAAAAAATCTTCTCTATATGTTTCGTTGAAATTACACACACCACATCAATTTCTTCTCATTAATTACAAGTTCTTTCTTCACTTTAATTACATGTAGTTATGTGTACAGATGCTTTGCCACTTCATTCGTGTGAATGGAAAGGAATATTTTAATTCGTGGTCAATTTCTTGAATTAATTTGTGAATTGTTATTGGGATTCGGTTCATTCAATAATTTGAGTAGGTTTATCATGATTTTGTGACAGGATCTTGTTGTTTATCCGGTAATTCTTGGGATTTTTTTGGTTATGAGGCTAATTAGGGATAAATATATATCATAATAAGTTATTTTGTATCTATTAATGTAGGTCCCGAACGGGTTTTAGTGAGGGCAGAAGTCTAGAGGGGAGGGGTGAATAGACTTCTGAAAACTTTTTCGTGCAGATCAGGTGTGATTGCAGTTTGCCTGATCAGAGTGCTAGTGAGTCAGTTTGGACTGATGTTCAATCTTACTGAGTGCCTGAGGGCAGATCAGTTTGATATCTGTCAGTTTAACTAAGAGTGCGGAAGCTTATTTGTACCCGTGTGAAAAACCAGTTTTATCAAATCAGATTCTCAAGTCAGTTTTCAATCGGCTGACTAAGGTGTCAAACTGATCAGATCAGTTGCTTGGTGCAGACTGATATTAACTTAGAATATGTATGCAGTTTTAAGCTCAGTTGTGTGAATAGTGTAAAGCAATAAAAAGCAAGTAAATGCACACAATATTTTTATAGTGGTTCAGAAGAAACCCGTCTTACGTCCACTCTTCCCTTAACACAGGGGCAACTTAACCGAACTTATCCGACTGGACTTAGTTTTATGTGTTAGTCCAATACTCAACAGATGTTTATCGAGTTCACACTCAACCGATCCCAGAAATCAGAAACTAAAATCCCTAGTCTGAAATCTTGCGGTAACAAACTTAACCTAACTTTGAGTTTGGGTAAAGAATGTTGAGGTTCCAACTGGAAATCTATCCTGGTGTTTATGTAGCCAAATGCTAGATAATAGGATTTCTTGCTAAGAACTATGAGATGAACACTTAAGAATAATTTTCAAATTTGGTGTTCTTCGAGCGGAAATTCTTCTATAGTTTTTGCTTCTTTTTCAGTCTGCTCGATGCGGTCTATGTATCATTTGACGAGCAATCCCATTTTATAGACCTCGAAATCAAAGAGCCGTTGGAGAGCAATTTAAATTTTGGGCTATATTAGGTAGGTTGTAGGATATGATTGTGACGTGCTCCGAATATCGGCGTGGCCGTAGGTATGATTAGCGTCGTTTATGTCCGCAGCGTCGAATCCCGCATTGTCAGCTCTTTTTGTGCACGTGTCGCTTTCTCTTTGGTTTCGCGAGGCGGCACTTCAGTAATTTGTCTCTTTGATGATTGATATTTGTTGGTCCCGGTGCAAACGAGTCTTACACGTGTATGGGGGGGGAATACACGTGTTCAGTGTTTTTTATAAAAACTTTTCTTACTGAGGTCAGCTTGGGTCAGATTGTCCTGATGATTTGGTCCTGAGAAGCACAAATCACTCGGAGTCAAAGTCTATCTCGAGACAAAGTGATCTGTCTTTCTTTTTCGAGATACCTCAGATAATCCCAACTGAGTCCTGAGTTTTCAGAGATCCTGAGTTGCTTGGATAAGATAACTAACTTACTGAACCCTCAGAAGAGTAAAAGTTCAGTTTGGTAACTATCTGTTCTAGCTACTTAGATGTGCGGAATGGTTGGCCCTTAGATTATACTCGTTTTAAGCTTTTGCTGAAAACCTTCCTTTAATGGAATAGTGATTAGGCTGTGATTCAATTTATATGCAACTTTCAGTGGATTGATTCCAACTGAAATATCAGTGAAAATATGCTTTTCAAGACAAAGTAATACAACAGATAAATCAAGCAAAACAGAAGGCAAAGAACACTGCAAATTATAGTGGTTCAGAGACTCAAGCTCCTACGTCCACTCTCCCTGATCTTTTTAGATAAATTCACTAATCACTTCCTAAGGCTTTCTGACTACCTCTGTAGTTTACTAACCTTTCTAATTTTGAGCTTTCTGACTACCTCTGTAGTTTACTAACTCAAAACTCACACAAGCTTTCTGTCTATCCAAGATAGATTACTCACTTCTTCTCTAGAGCTTTCTAACTACCTCAATGTAGTTTACTTACTCTTTACAACTCCAATCTCACCAACAATCACACTCAAACTACCTTACAAAGGGTTTGGGGTTTCTTGGTTGGTTTCCAACTAGGATGAGATATCCTTTACAATAAAGAACAATGCAAAGGCTAGGATATCTCGACTAAGCTTTGGATATATCTTTTCGAGTGCTTCAACTTGCAATAATAAGTTTGAGCTCTTGAGTTGCTTACAAATTTCCCATAACCTTTCAATGTAGAAGGTCACAAGTATTTATAGGCATACACCAATGTCACTCTTGAAAAACTATCCGTTGGAGAGGTAGCTTCGTGAGTTTCCTCTTATGGTGTGTGAGAAACGGCTATATTTAGGGTTTGACACTCCCTAACACGTTTTAGGCAATAGCCTTTCATGTAGCCGGTCTTCACTTTTTGCAGTCTGGAACTTAGTACTTCTGACATCTTTTCAGTGACCTGTCGCTGTCAGTGTCACTATGGTACAGTGCTGTCTTCCTCTTTTTGACTTTTGCCTCCAGTTTAAAGGTAGATAACTCAACGGCTCTTTTGGTTACAATCTCTGAGTTGATATAACCTTAACAACACTTTGTCTTAGTTCCTTTTGTCTGCATTTGGGCAATATCTATTTTTCTAAGGAATCGTGATCTTCTCAGTATTGAATCCTTCAGATAGATATTTTCAGTGCCTCTGAACATTCAGGTTTATACTGAGCATTCAGTACATTACTGAGTCTTCAGTAATTACTGTGACTTCAATATTCTTGATCTTCAGTTCTTCAGTCTTCTGTCTTCAGAGTCTTCTGAGTCTTCAGGGTCTTCTGAGTCTTCACAGATATACTGACTGATATACTGAGTCTTCATGCTGAGTCTTCAGTTCTTCAGTTTCATACTAAGTCTTCAGTATCTCAGTTTCATACTGAGTCTTCAGTATCTCAGCTTCACACTGAGTCTTCAGTATCTCAGTTTCATACTGAGTCTTCAGAAACTTCAGTTTCATACTGAAACTTCGGTTTCTTCAGAAACTTACTGAGTTCTTCAGAATCTTCAGATCCTAACCTGATCTATATCTGCTGACTATATATTTTGCAGATATCATCCTGAATACTCTAAAACTGAATCTGACTCAACTATCAAGATTATCCTGAACATGTCATACTCAGGGGTTTTGGGATCTAATCAAAATCATATCTTTATTAAATTCATCTCCCAACAATTTCCCCCTTTTTGATGATGCCAAAACCTATCTTGTTACACACATTAACCTATACTCAGGTTTCAGTTTATCCTATTTCAAGATTGGTTATATCTCCCAAGAATTTCCATACAGAGAATCTCTCATAGGATTCATCACCAAATACTTAATTTCTCAACAATTAATCTCAGAGACAATTATTCAGGCATATCAAAATTAAAAGACATGTAAATAAGTTAATGAGATATTATCTTTTGACCATAAATGATAAGTTTTCATTGATGATAGGTAGACTGTTACAAGTTACAATGAATCTTATCTGAACAAAATCAAAAAAAGAAACAAACAAGATAAAAGATTACATGAATCTTCTGAGTCTTCATCTTCTGAGTCTTCATTTGCTCTTCAGTTCAGCTCTTCAGTTCGGCTCTTCAGTTCTGCTCTTCCACCTCATCAGCAGGGACTTCAAGGTTGAACATTCCGTAATATCTTCTTTTCAGCGCATCTCTCTCTTTGATGATATCAGGATTGTTCCCTGTCAGACCTAACTGAATGACGTACTGAGATATTTCTTAAGCAATGGTTTTCTCATTCACACAGCCATTCTCCAGCCTGGGAGGAGGGTACACGTATGGACCAGGGGCGGTTATCTGCACCTTTCCTTGATCCGCAAGATTTATCCATCCTTGAAGATATTTAGGATAGAAGGTCAGGAGATAGTCGATGAAAGCCTCATTCGGATCTGAGCTCTCCCCTCTCCATTCTCTGAGCACATCATAGTAGAACCAGAAGGTTCTCTTGATTTCTTCCCATGCATCGTTGAGATGGACTGGCATCCATTTGTCAACATGCGGCCATTTCTGTGCTTTAGTGTTCCCTCTCCTCTTGCTTGCGAACTTTTTGAACCCACTCCTTCTTTTCTGCTCTTCTTCTACCTTCTTTTCTGATCCTTTGGTACACCGAAAATGTATGCGATTTTCTTAAGCTTGTTCAATCTGGAGTGTTTTCAGAGCTTACGGTATTGAAGACCTTCTTCTTAGGCTCAACCTCAGATTCTTCAATATCCAAAGATCAATTTCCTCCGAATTGGCTTAGAAGCCTTTGCTCTTTTTTGCCCTCGAGCTCTTTCATCACCATAGCCTTTCTCTTGATGGGCATTTCAGCACCAGCTAGGCTTGTACCAATCCTTCCTCTACCACTCAGTTTCTCTCTGACAACTTCCTGCATTGTTTCCTCTGAAACCTGAGTGTAGACCGCTTCTCCACCTCCTTGAACTTAAGCTTCTCGATGGCTTCTATCTCCTTCATGGCTTCGGTAATGATCTTCTTCTCAGCATCCTTTACAACCTTGCCCTTCAGAGTATGTTCCAATAAAACCACGAGATCGGCTCGTGTCTTTCCCCCTTCTTGGAACCATACTCTGGCAGAAGCCTGGAGAGTGCTGTGTCCATATGGTATTGTTCTTTACTGACACTCCGCACCTCCACTGCCATCTGATCTTGCTCCTCCTCGAGCCTTCTGAGGTGGTTCTTCGCCACAGAGAATTCTTCAGACAGATGAACAAATTGGCTTGAGAGAGCTTCCTTGAACATGTCTGTCATCTTGGCCGCAGCATTGAGCTCATCTCCTCAACAACTTTCTTCACCAAAGATCTCACTCTTCTCTGCCAATTTTGCTTCTAGAATTTGAGTCTGCTCCTGATGCTTCTGCTTCAGCTCTGCATTAAGCTTCAGCCTTGACCCCCTCCATCTTTTCTTCTAATTTTCCTTCCATGGAGGTCAGCTTGTCTGTCAGAGTATCCTGAAGCTGCACCAGTTCTGAAGAAGAACTCAAGTTATCAATCTTCTGTGCTTGGTTGGCCAATGCCTCCTCGATCTGAGCAACTTTGGTCAGGATCGGCTCAACCTTCTCTAGCTTCACCATCAGCGGGGTGAGATCAATCTCAGGAGTATATCTGATCGGCTGTGACTCCTGAGTTTGCTATTCATCCTGAGTCTCAGTCTGAACCTGAGCTTCAGTTTGAACTGGGGCTTCAGACTCAGTCTGAGTCTGGGATTCACCCTGAGCATGGGTGTCCACCTGAGCCTCAGTCTGCATATCAGACATTACAGATTTAAAGGTAGGAACTTCAGTAATCCTGGCATAATTATTAATAGTGCCAAAAGTTACCTGAAGGCTAACTTCAGTCTGAGTTTGTTCGACAACAGCCTGATCAGCATCAGTTGAGTCTTTCTCCTTCTGAGATTGACTCTCATCATCCCCTTGTTGGTCACCATCCTGAGATTTGTCTTTGGAGCTCGAGGTACCAACTTCAGCAATTCTCTCAGCAACCTTCCTCTTCACAAGCTCATCAAAGTCTGAGATTTTCATCCTGAGCTTGGTTTTTCTGAAACCTGAGAATTCAATGAGAAAAGCTGTCTCCTCGTTCCACCAGTCTTCCCCTCTGAATGAAGCAATATTGAGCATCTCCGGAAGAGTCTGGTTGAGGATGTAGACCGTTGACCTCAATCTGAAGAAGATGTCTTGGAGGTCGGGGAATCAAATAAGCTTCGGGGTAGTGGTCAAGGATGAACTGTTCCCCCCTTGCCGCCATTCGGTCTCTTCGGTTTCACCTTTCTTGAGCATCGGGCTCTCCTGGTTCGATTGGAAACTTCTGGAAAAGATCGACTAACAGCTCATTCAGGTGCTCATCAAAATTCATCAGCTCCTGAGGCTCAGCAAACTCTGAGGTTTGGGCAGGCATCTCCTCAGTTTGAATCTGACTTGGTTCTGAGGTCTGAGCTGGTGCTTCCTCAGCAGGGATCTCAGTTTGTTCTGAGAACTGAGCGGGCACTTCCACAGAGGGAATTTGAACATTTTCTGAGGTCTGAGCAGGTGCTTCCTCAGCAGGAATCTGTACTTTCTCTGAGGTCTGAGGTCCTTGGAATATTTCTTGAGAGAACTTATCAGAATTAAGCGACGTCTCAAGAACCTCAGAGAAGACTTGCTCCTCATTTTGATCTCATGCCTTTGAGATAGCTTTGAGCCAATACAAGTAAAAGCAATTTAAAGCGGTTTGGCTCTCAGTCAATCTCCTCGATCTCACTTTCCTCATCATCATCGGTGAGAACCACCATTCTTTTTAAGCTTTTGGAGCAAGGGTTTTCTGCTTCTTCAATTTCTCACCATGCTCCTTCTTGGCATCCAACAAAACCTTCCCCCCGGTTTGTTGGCTTTCTTCAGCAGCAGCTGCAACTGGTGATTCCACTTTCTTCTCTTTCTTCCCTTTAATCATCCTCTTAGCAACAATGGGCTTGAACATTACTTTGGACTTAGGGAATGGAGTAGATTTGGAAAAGATATCCTCCTCCTCTCGGCACATCTCCAAAATAAATGCTATTTTGGTGGCATGGAGGATCCTGCCTTTGATAGATACTACCCCATCCTCCCTTCTTATGACCTTGGTTTGCTCACTCACCACCTTGATCAGATACTTCAACCAGTTGAACTCCTTGGTGGGTGAGTCCTCGATCGCCGCCATAAGTCAGAGTTTGGGAGTGCTGATCTGCTCAAAGCTTCCAGATCGACTCATGATGCACTTTCCAACAATATCCATCAATACTCTGTATTTCAGCTTTAGATGCCGCTTATGCAGAGTTGCCTCAAACTTAATAGGATTCTCAGTAATCCCATCAAGATACTCTTGCTCCCGTCCCAACATATACAATGAGGGATCATCTCCCCTATCGCACAACTCAAATACGTCGTTTAAGTTCTTAGGGACAATATAGAGCTCTCGAACAAAATCCACATACTTCATCGATTGTTCAAGATGAGAAACAGAAATCTTGGACTCTATACAATCATTCTCATTTATTTCCAAATTAGCGACAAACTCTATTACCTCGAGAGTATACTCTGCCTCCGGTCGATTCGCGACGAGGTTTGTCAGTTTCGCCAATCGGATTAAGTGGAGTGCCTCTTCTTCGTGCTTAGCATTGGTGGTACTCTCCAAAGAAACCACGTACTCATACCATGGCTTATTTGTCTCGGCTAATCTTTCGAACATGGTAGGAGCCATTTGAGATTTGAAGATTTAGGGTTTTGAGCGATGAAGCTTTTCTGGGTAAAAGGGATTTATTTGCAAAGGGTTTTTGGGAATGAAAGGTTTCAATAAAATTTGGCTTGAATGACTTTCAAAGGAATACATAGTTCGAGATCTTGGGAAGTCGTACCGGTTTGGTGAAAAACAACGGTTAAGATTAATCCACGATTAATCGGGTATGCGAAAGGTCGATCCCCAAAAAGTAAGCCGCCATTTTAACTTCCTTGGTGATTAAATGTAACAGAGCATTTAATGACTGTTGACCTTTTTAGGAATTTCAAAGATCCCGCCCAAAAACATTCCTCAGGTGTTTTGTATTTATTGCGAATGATTACTGAGTTTCACTTAAGCAATAAATGAGTCGCATGAGTCATTACTTCTTCAGACTAATTTCCCTCTATCAGTCTTACTGAGTATTGATCTTAATAAAAATGTCGAGATGATCTTTAGTCTTGAATGGGTTTCGATATCTTTCTTGAAATCTTGACCTTCGATTTCACGAGACTCGATTCGATATTTCAAATTTTATCCTGAGATTCTCAGTAGAATTCTGAGAAAACTTCATGCATCTGAAAATCTTCAATTTTTCAGATTTTACTCTATACACCTGGATCCAACATCCCTAATTCAATTGATAGTTCCTGAAATCTTGATTCAGCCAAAGGTTTAGTCAAGATATCAACTCTCTGCTTATCAGTATGAAATTTCTCCATCCTGATGTCCTTTTTCTCGACATGATCTCTGATGAAGTGATGTCTGATATCCACATGCTTGCATCTTGTGTGCAATACCGGATTTTGTGAAATAGCAATGGCACTATTATTGTCACAAAATATTGGTACTTCATTGGCTACAACTTTATAATCCCTTAATTGTTGTTTGAGTCAAAGAATCTGAGCACAGCAGCTTCCTGCAGCCATGTATTATTCACTTTCCATAATCTTGGTTGCTCTTTGAGGTCCTTTTTTTGAAAACCAAGATATCAGTTTGCTTCCAAGAAATTGACAAGTTCATGTAGTGTACTTTCTGTCAATCCTGCAACCTCCATAATCAGCATCTGAGTAACCAGTTAATTCAAGGTTATCATCAGCTGGATACCATAATCCTCTATTCACTGTGCCCTTAAGATACTTCAAGATCTTTTTTGGCGAAAGATCCATGTGACTAGCCTTAGGATTAGCTTGGTATCTTGCACATATCCCAACAAAGAAATGTTATATCCAACCTACTTCTTTGTGAGATAGAGCAATGATCCAATGATTCTGTATAATCGATATGACTTCTTGATTTGCCTTGAAATCGAGGATCCATCTTGTAGTTAGTATTCATAGGAATTCTAACTGCATTGCAATCTATTACACCATACTTGGCAATCGGATCCCTGGTGTACTTTGCCTGGTTGATGAAGATTCCTTCCTTTGATTGTTTCACTTGAAGACCTAGAAAGAAATTCATTTCTCCCATCATTGACATCTCAAACTTGCCTTTCATCAGTGTTGAAAACTTTTCACACACGGTGATGGTTTGGAGATCCAAAAATGATGTCATCAACATATATCCCCGAACCAAGAAGATATCTTCCCCATCTTCTATCCCGAACGAGTTCTATCAACAGTTCCTTTGACAAAACCATGGTCGATGGCCGAGAAAGAGTATCATACCATGCTCGGGTGCTTGCTTAAGACCATACAAGGCTTTTACGAGCACAGAAACTTGGTCATTCTGTTTGAAACCGGGAGGTTGTTCTACATAAACCTCTTCTTTAAGCACACCGTTCGAAAATGCACTTTTCACATCCATTTGATAGGTCGTGAACTTCATGTGGGCAAAGATATCACGAGAAAACAATCGATGGCTTCTAGTCTTGCAACCGGTGCAAAGGTTTCATCATAATCCAAGCCTTCTTCTTGGGAATAACCTTGTGCAACTAGCCTTGCCTTGTTTCTTACAATGTTGTTGTTTCATCTCTTTTATTCTTAAATACCCACTTGGTTCCAATGACATTGTGCCTTTCAGGTCTATCCACTAGCTCCCATACTTCATTTCTTGAGAATTGATTCAGCTCATCTTGCATAGCAGTAATCCAATGAGAATCTTGTAGAGCTTCACCAATCTCCAGAGGCTCTTTCTCCGATAAGAAGCCGCCAGAATAGTGCACTCTCACCATGGAACCTTCTTGTTTTGACACCTTCAGTTAGATCACCCACAATCTGACTTGTAGGATGACTATCTAACCATCTTCTTCTAGATGTTCCCCCTTCAATAGTATCCTCAACATTTAAAATGTTAGGTTTAGTTAATTCAGTAAACTCAGGGAACAACAGAAAAGGAGAAAGGGAATCATCTTCCTCAGGGGAAATTCCATTCAGAACATTGTCAGGGACATTTGTTCCCCTTTGGTTGATAGATTCAGAATTTGCCTCAGCTGTGACCACATCTTCATTGGCATCACATACCTGAGTCTGAACTGGTGTCTGTTCAGATTGGTTAGCTTCAGTGTATTGGTTTTCCTTTAGTGAAGACTTTCCATCCTGAGTCTCACCATCCTGAGTTCCATCCTGAACTTCTTTATCTGAGTCTGAGTCACTCCAATCATAGGTGGTGACTGACTTCTTCTTTTCAGGTTCAGTGGATGTTTTGTCATTCTTTTTCAGGCTTAATCTGGTGATTCTTTTGGTCAGTTCTTCTGCATCATGTTCCTGTTTCTTCTGAACATAAGTAGATTCATCAAAAACATCATGAGGTGTTTCCTCCACAATAAGAGTCCTACAGTTGTAAACTCTGAAGGCTTTACTGACTTCAGAATATTCTAAGAATATTCCTTCATCAGCATTACTATCAAATGTTTTCAACTGATCTTTACCACTATTGTGTATGAAAAACTTGCAACCAAACACACGAAAGAAAGAAACAAGAGGCTTCCTTTCATTCCAAAGCTCATAGGGTGTTTTGCCTTGACTCTTGGTCAGCATGGATCTGTTCTGAGAATAGCATGCAGTGTTGACAGCTTCAGCCCAAAATCTTTTAGGAATATCAGCTTCAGCTATCATTGTCCTTGCAGCTTCTTTCAGAGTCCTGTTCCTTCTTTCAGCAACACCATTTTGTTGAGGGGTCCTTGCAGCTGATGTTTCATGAGAAATTCCATTTGCTGCACAATAATCAGATATAATATGATTTATAAATTCAGTTCCCTTGTCAGATCTGATTTTGACCACACTCAGATTTTTCTCAATACTGAGCCTTTTCAGTAATTCAGGCAGCTTTATCTGAGTCTCTTTCTTACTGAGTAAGAATATGACCCAAGTATATCTTGAGTAGTCATCAACTACTACTAGTGTGTATTTTCTGCCATTGGTGCTCACTGGTGTTATTGGACCAAAAAGATCCATATGCAACAACTGAAGTATTCTTTCAGTAGAAACATCTACTTTGCTTTTAAATGATGCTCTAATTTGTTTTCCTTTTTGGCACGCATCACAAATGTGTTCCTTACTGAACACTTCATTAGGCAACCCTCACAAGAGCTAATCTTGCAAGTTTATTCAGGGTTTTGAAATTCAGGTGATTCATTCTTTTATGCCATAACCAACTGGTATATGTGGAACTTTTTGCAACCAAACATGTATCTTTAGGAGTTGAACTCCAATCAGCAAGATACACATTTCCTTTTCTAGTACCAGTCAGTAATACTTTCTGTGAGATATCATCTTTCACATAACATAAGTTCTTAGAGAACTCAACATTAAAACCCTTATCAAAGAATTGGCTTATTGAAAGCAAGTTATGCTTCAATCCAGATACATATGAAACACCATGGATATGAACTGAGTTGACTTCCAAAGTTCCATATCCTTCAGTCTGTCCCTTGGAGTTATCTCCAAAAGTGATCTGAGGGCCTCTTTGTTCAACATAGTCACTGAGTATCTTCTTGAATCCTGTCATATGTCTTGAGCATCCACTGTCAAGATACCATACATCAGGGGCTTTTTCATCTCTACTCATCAGTGGTATGTGATCTTCAATCAGCTCAGTGCCCTTATTTTCCTCCTGAAAAACATATCAATTTTTAGGTACCCAATTAGCTGTACCTTTCGGAATCCAAATCTGCCTGACAACTCTAATCACTTTAGAGTGGCTGATCTGTCTTCCATAAACATCTACATACACATTTACTACTCTGGGTGCCTTAGCAGTTTCCTGTGTATGAGTGCTAGCCTTAGCATGAACATGAGCTTTTGAATTTTTCTTTGGTTCAGGCCTTTTGTTCATTTGCTTTGGCTTATGTGCAGCTGGTCTGAATCTTTGTTCACTAAGGTTCAGGTAACCTTTACCCTTAGGCAAGTGGGGTTCAGGTTGCCTGTACTGAAATTTGGGTCTTTCAGTATACTGAGGTCTTGGTCTCTTCAGTTGAGAATGTCTCTGCTGAGTGTTTCTCTTCTGAAGATTCCTCTGATGGTTCAGTGCAGATCCTTTTAGGTTTGCATTCTTAGCCTGAGGCTTTGAAGTACTTGCCTGAAATTTTCCAACTGAGTGCTCAGGTTTTCTAGCCTTCACCTGAGGTTTGGGCTTTCCTACCTGATCATTCAGTTTTACTGAAACCATGAGTCATTTTCCCTTGTCTACAACCTTGGGCATTTCTTCAGTTTGAAGTGTGTGTGACACTGGTTTTACAAAGATTGTCTTCTTGCTACTTGATGCAGCATTCAGATGACCTTGTGAGGTTCCCCCTGGAATGTATCCCAATCCAGATCTTATAGTGACAGATCTCTGGTAACTCTGAATTTCATCTATTACTTTAGATGCAATATTCAATAGAGTTAACTTCTTCTGTGCACTATCCTCACATTTCTGTAGAGTTTCATGCTTCTCAGAGAGGTCATTGAACTTAGTTCTGATCAGCTGAATCTCTTCAGTGGATTTCTCTAGCTTTTCAGTTAGGGTCACTATCAACTTCTCTTTCTCTGAGAGTTATACTTTTAGAACATCCAGTTCATCAGTAGCTCCCATTAATTGAGAAGTGAGTTCAGTTTTGCTAGAGTCTTTCCACTTAAGATTTTCAGCCTTCAGTTCCTTATTCTGCTCTTGAGTTTTATTTAGCAGTTCTTGTAAGACAGCATAGTCCTTCATTAGACTCTCAAAAGAATCCATCAGTCAAAATGATCATTTTACATAGTTGAACTTGACAACTCTTGTGCTAGTGTAGGAGCAACAACAGAGAAAGAAGAGTTTACCTCCTCAATAGCCATCAGACAAATGTCATCACTTTCACCGTCTGAGAATATTTCATCTGAAGATCTAGATCCCTTCTCAGAATGTTCTTCTTCTGCAACCATGGCTTTTCTGTTAGAGAACTTCTCGTCTCTTTTTGCCTGTCTTTCTCTTCTCTCCTTAGCTTTTCAGTCCGGACAATCATACCGAAGTGACCTTTCTTTTGGCAATTGTAGCATCTGTTGGCATCATCATCCTGATCACTTTCTTCTTTGGACATGGAGTCCTTCCTTTTGGATGAAGATCCCTCGACTTTTCGTGTCCTTCTTCTTCTCGGTTGAACTATCCTCGGGTTTCTTGAACCGCGATTCTGTAATAGTTTTTGTATTTTCCAGATCGACTATTAAGTCTTTCAAACCTCCTTGCCATCGGTGTTAGCTTATCCTCAAGCTCATCCCGATTTTTAGCAAGGAGTTCTCGAACTCTCTAGTTTTATGTTTTTATCATTGGCCTTAAAAGCCACATTCTTACTAGATGATGAATCATCTTTGCTGTCTGCCTTTTTAGATTTCTTATCAATTACGAACTCATAGGCCTTCAGCTCAGAGAAGACTTGTTGGTATGGCATTGAATTAATGTTTTTGGTGTTTTCAATCACCACTGCACGTATATCCCATTTCTTAGAAAGACCTCTAAGAATTTTCAATGCAACTTCTCTCTGTGGATATTTCTTACCAAGTGCATTTAGATCATTCATAATGCTGGTGAATCTGACTTCCAATTTGTCCATAGATTCACCTTCATCCATTTCAAAACTATCAAACTTTCCAATTGCAACTGAAAGTTTGTTTTCCTTGATATGATATGTGCCTTGGCACATTACAGCTAGTGTATCCCAAATTTCTTTTGCAGTATTACAGTGAGAGATCATTCCCATCACACCATCACCAATTGTACTGTATAGTGTGTCTTTAGCAATATAGTCAAGATTGACTAACTTCCTCTCCTCAGGAGTCAGTTGGTCATCAGACTTAGGAAATTCTGCTCTAGGATCGTTTCTCTCATTTTCTATTCCTCTGGGATTCACCACAGTAAATTGGAATGGCCCTTCAGAGACCACTCTCCACATACGTTCATGTTTAGAATACATGTGAGCCTGCATTCTCAGTCTCCATAAATCATAGTTCTCCACTGAGAACCTGGGAAGTTTTTTAGAAGAGATTTTATCTGAGTCTTTTAAGAATTCAGCAAAAATGATCAGTTCAGATAGACCACAAGTATTTTTAGAAAATAAAACTTTGGTCAACAAAGCAGGTGGTCAAGTTGAACCACTGCTCTAATACCACTTGTTGGTCCCGGTGCAAACGAGTCTTACACGTGTATGGGGGGGAATACACGTGTTCAGTATTTTTTTAAAACTTTCTTACTGAGGTCAGCTTGGGTCAGGTTGTCCTGATGATTTGGTCCTGAGAAGCACAAATCGCTCCGAGTCAAAGTCTATCTGAGACAGTGATCCTGAGCTACTTTCAGATACCTCAGATAATCCCAACTAAGTCCTGAGTTTTCAGAGATCCTGAGTTGCTTGGATCAGATAACTAACTTCATCAAACCCTCAGAAGAGTAAGTTCAGTTTGGTAACTATCTGTTCTAGCTACTTAGATGTGCGGAATGGTTGGCCCATAGATTATACTCGTTTTAAGCTTTTGCTGAAAACCTTCCTTTAATGGAATAGTGATTAGGCTGTGATTCAATTTATATGCAACTTTTAGTGGATTGATTCCAACTGAAATATCAGTGAAAATATGCTTTTCAAGACAAAGTAATGCAACAGATAAATCAAGCAAAACAGAAAGCAAAGAACACAGCAAATTATAGTGGTTCAGAGACTCAAGCTCCTACGTCCACTCTCCCTGATCTTTTCAGAGAAATTCACTAATCACTTCCCAAGGCTTTCTGACTACCTCTGTAGTTTACTAACCTTTCTAATTTTGAGCTTTCTGACTACCTCTTTAGTTTACTAACTCAAAACTCACACAAGCTTTCTGTCTATCCAAGATAGATTACTCACTTCTTCTCTAGAGCTTTCTGACTACCTCAATGTAGTTTACATACTCATTACAACTCCAATCTCACCAACAATCACACTCAAACTACCTTACAAAGGGTTTGGGGTTTCTTGGTTGGTTTCCAACTAGGATGAGATATCCTTTACAATAAAGAACAATGCAAAGGCTAGGATATCTCGACTAAGCTTTGGATATATCTTATCAAGCTAGGCTTAGTTGAATGAGCTCTCTTCGATTTAAAGCACTTGGGAAATTCTCAATTTTTTGAGTGCTTCAACTTGCAATAATAAGTTTGAGCTCTTGAGTTGCTTACAAATTTCCCGTAACCTTTCTATGTAGAAGGTCACAGTATTTATAGGCATACACCAAGGTCACTCTTGAAAAACTATCCGTTGGAGAGATAGCTTCGTGAGTTTCCTCTTATGGTGTGTGAGAAACGGCTATATTTAGGGTTTGACACTCCCTAACACGTTTTAGGCAATAGCCTTTCATGTAGTCGGTCTTCACTTTTTGCAGTCTGGAACTTAGTACTTCTGACATCTTTTCAGTGACCTATCGCTATCAGTGTCAGTATGGTACAATTCTGTCTTCCTCTTTTTGACTTTTGTCTCCAGTTTAAAGGTAGACAACTCAACGGCTCTTTTGGTTACAATCTTTGAGTTGATATAACCTTAACAACACTTTGTCTTAGTTCCTTTTGTCTGCATTTGGGCAATATCTATTTTTCTAAGGAATCGCGATCTTCTCAGTATTGAATCCTTCAGACAGATATTTTCAGTGCCTCACGAACATTCAGTTTATCTTGAGCATTCGATGAATTCTTGTGCCTTGATATTCTTGATCTTGATTCTTGGTCTTTCGTGTTGAGTCTTTTGAGTCTTCTGAGTCTTCACAGATATCTTGGGATGATATCTTGAGTCTTCATCTTTGAGTCTTGATATCTCGATTTAAATCTTGAGTCTTGATATCTCGATTTCCTGCTCGACTCTTCAGTATCTCAGTTTCATACTGAGTCTTCAGAAACTTCAGTTTCATACTGAAACTTCGGTTTCTTCAGAAACTTACTGAGTTCTTCAGAATCTTCAGATCCTAACCTGATCTATATCTGCTGACTATACATTTTGCAGATATCATCCTGAATACTCTAAAACTGAATCCTGACTCAACTATCAAGATTATCCTGAACATGTCATACTCAGGGGTTTTGGGATCTAATCAAAATCATATCTTTATTAAATTCATCTCCCAACAATATTCCTTTTGTAGAATATTCGTCTTGTCTGATCAATCTACCTTGTAGAGTCTTCTGATGCAGATTATCTTAGCACAATATGCAGACTCGGCTGATTCCTTCACACTGCTTTCGTCGTCATCGAAGATTACACATACGATCAATGCAAAGCTTCTTTACCACCGTGGAGGCGGATCTGCTAAGGCAAATGAGAAGGCACTTCTCCTAATCGTATGCACCTTGTGCGCCTATCGAGATGACGGAATTAGCATCAACAGACTCAGTCTGAAACAAAACGTGGGTTTGATATACGATCTTCATCAGATAATAGCTGATCTTCGTATATCAAACTCAATTTTTACATGCGACACTAGTGGCCATCTGATCCTTGTGACCAAACCTGTGGCACTGTGTCCCATTTAACTGCTGGAGAGCCCATTGATTTTACGTCTGAGGGCTCCTGGCTTGGACATCCTTCAAGGCCTCTCTCGCTCCTCACTCCGAAGCTCTGAGATTGGTTCAGGATTCTAGAAGCCTCTGACGGGATAATGAGAGCATTAAGCTCTTAAAATCTCTCTCTCCCCTTCCCTACCTTGGGTTGTCTTAGGGTTTATGGTTTGTGGTTTATGTAATGACCTCCGGGTCTTCTTGTACTTGTAGCTTGAAATACCACTTGTAGCTTGTAATGTACATCTGACCTCCGGGTCCTATCAATGAAAAAATCGGTTATTTCATTGTTGCGTTGCCTCTTCTGATTTATGTGATTTGAAGCTTTAAACTTGTACGTCTTGTTTGTTGATCGTAGCTTAATCGACTTATAAAATAACCTTCCAATCTGATCAGTTCCCCCTTAATCTGATATATCTTGAACTGATCTACTCCTTGTCTGATCTTCAGATCAGCTCCTCGTCTGATCGTCTGATTAGTTGAGATTCCTAACTCAACTGATTCCTGGTTAGTCTTTTAACCAACTGGTTTTGGAGACCAGTCCACTTAACATTTCTGGTGCACTTTCTCCGAGATCCAGAAGCCCTAGCTCGTTGCATAATTCTCTGAATCTGATCTCAGCTATCGACTTAGTTAGAATATCAGCTTTCTGCCTATCAGTATGGATCTTTTCCATTCTGATATTCTTCTTTTCAACGTGATCTCTGATGAAATGGTGTCTGACACCCACATGCTTGCATCTTGTATGTAGAACAAGATTCCGAGTGATTGCAATAGAACTATTACTGTCACAGAATATAGGTACGTTCTTGGCTACGATGTTGTAATCCTCACTCTTCGACTTAGCGGGCGGTTGCGAAACAACAACTTCCTTCTGCACCATATATTACGCTTCGATAGTAGATGTCATGGCCCGATATGCCTTCTTGAAAACCAAGAGATCGGTTTATTTCCCGAACCGACATGTACACGAGGTTGACTTCACAATCGATTCTCGCAACCTCCGTGTCAGTCGTAATACCCACTAAGCTCTAGATTATCATCTGATGGGTAAAATAAACCAAGGTTTACTGTCCCCTTCAGATACTTGAGAATCCGCTTAGCTGCCTCTAGGTGGCTTTGCATTGGATTTACTTGAAATCTGGCACATACACCCATCTTTGCAAAAGTGATATCCGTCTGGCGGCGGTCGGTATAGTAGAGATCCAATGAGAGCCCTATATTCTTTCTGATTAGTTTTCTGACCATCCTCATCTGGATCCATCTTGAACCCGGTCATCATGGGAATTCTGGCTTCCTTACAGTGTTGAACTCCAAACTTGGCCAGTAGATTCCTTGTGTACTTCGCCTGCCAGATGAATATCCCTTATGTACTCTGCTTGACTTGTAAACCCAGAAAGTAATTCATCTAACCCATCATGGACATCTCGAATTTCCCTTGCATCAATTTGCTAAACTTCTCACATAGCTTCTTGTTGGGAGATCCGAAGATGATATCGTCCACGTAAATCTGAACCATCAGAATATCTTCTCCATCTTCTATTCTGAATAAGGTTCTGTCCACTATTCCTTTAGTGAATCCACTGTCTATCAAGAACTGAGAGAGTGTATCATACCAAGCTCGAGGAGGTTGTTTCAGGCCATAAATAGTTTTTCTTAAACGGTACACTTGGTTGCCTTTTTCAAAGCCTGGAGGTTGTTCGACATAAACTTCCTCTGCTAGTACCCCGTTTAAGAATGCACTCTTTACATCCATCTGATACACAATGAACCCTCTGTGGGCAGCATATGCCAGAAACAGCCGAATGGCTTCTAGGCGAGCGACTGGTGCAAAGGTCTCATCATAATCAATTCCTTCTGATTGTGAATACCCCTTAGCAACAAGTCTTGCCTTATTCCTGGTTATGAAATTATTTTCATCTCTCTTGTTCTTGAATACCTACTTTGTGCCAATCACGTCTTGATGAGTTGGTCTGTCCACCAGTTTCCAAACTTGATTCCTCTCAAATTGTTCCAGTTCCTCTTGCATGGCTAGAATCCAGCTTGCGTCTTGTAGAGCTTCCTCTACTGTAGTTGGTTCCTTCAAAGACAGATAACAACAATACATGGCACTTTCACCAATCTGATGTCTAGTTTTGACTCTATCAGATGGGTCTCCGATAACCAGATCAGTTGGATGACTAGTAATCCAGGTCCTTCTTTTCTGATTTGTGTCTATTTGGAGAACATCATCCACTTCTGATAGTAGTTCATTACTAGTGATTGGGAGTGGTGCGGAATTATGATCCACTTGATATGAACATGTCTCAGCTGATGTTGGACTCATCATGTGCTGATGTCTGTTCGTAGGAACTTCAGGAGTTCCCCCTGAACCAGATGGTTCAGTTGATACTGTCTAAGCTGTACCAGTTTCTTCACTGACAGTTGTGCGTACCTTAGGGTCTGATTGACCTGGTGAATCAGTAAGATCAAGTTCTGGGATATACACTGTTACGTGTTCAGATTCTTTTTCCTTGATACTTAGCTGATCCATTTTCTGCGTATCAGGTACCGGTTGATCAGGTACTGCTTGTTCTGAGGCAGCTTTCTCTTGTTCAGAAGATGTCTCATCAAACACCACATGGGGTGTTTCTTCCACAACTAGGGTTCGTTTGTTGTAAACCCTAAAAGCCTTGCTGGATGAGGAATATCCTAAGAATATACCCTCATCTGACTTGGCCTCAAAAGTCTTCAACTGACTCTTCCCATTGTTGTGTATGAAACACTTGCACCCAAAAACATGGAAGTATGAAACACGAGGTTTTCTGTCCTTCCATAGTTCATAGGGTGTTTTGTATGAAACTTGGAAGTATGAAACACGAGCCTTTGTCAGAGAACATCGGTTCTGAGTGTGGCATGCAGTATTGATTGCTTCTGCCCAGAAACGGCTTGGTGTTGAATGTTCAGCTAACATAGTGCGAGCAGCTTCCTTGAGAGTTCTGTTTCTCCGTTCTGCTACTCCATTTAGTTGTGGCGTTCTTGCAGCTGACGTCTAATGGTGTATACCAAACTCAGTGCAAAAATCAGTAATAAAAGAATTCAGGAATTCTGTACCTCGATCTGATCTGATTTTTACTATGCTGACACCCTTTTCGTTTTGTAGTTTCTTGAGCAGCTCGGGTATCTTTGTCGTTGTCTCATTCTTCTTGTATAAGAATATAACCCAGGTAAACTTGGAATAATCATCCACGATTACCAGAGTATATTTGTTGACCGGTGTAACTGGTCCGAATAGATCCATATGGAGCAGTTGCAGTACTCTACTGGATGCTGGTCCAGGTATTCCCTTGAATGAGGCTTTAACTTGTTTTCCCTTCTGACATGCGGCACATGTCTGATCTTTAGAGAATACCTCATTCGGAAGTCCCTCAACCAAAGGCATCCTAACAATCTTGTTAAGAGTCTTAAAGTTCAGATGACTCATTCTTTTGTGCCAGAGCCAACTGCTACTTTTTGGAGCTCTTAACAATTAAGCATGCATTTCTTGGGCAACTGTTCCAATCTGTTGTGTAGATCGTGCCTTTCCTTGAACCAGTTAGCAAGATTTGTTGAGTAGCTCGATTCCTAATCGTACATTTATCACTCGAGAACTCAACGCTGAATCCGTTGTCGCAGAATTGTGATACTGATAGTAGATGATTGTGCTTTAATCCTTTGACATACGAGATTCCAGTTACTTGTACATCATCATTATCTAAGGTTCCGAATCCTTTGGTAAAACCAAAGTTATCATCACCGAAGAGTACACGTGGGCCTTCTTGTTCTTTGTAAGAGCTAAGGAGATGTTTGCTTCCAGTCATGTGCCTTGAGCATCCACTATCGATGTACCAGATAGTTGCTTGTACACCTCCTTTGTTGGCCAGTTCCACTCGAACGTGCAATCGAATCAGGTTTTAGGTACCCCTTTAGAATTGGGTCCTGAGGGGTTAGTGGTGGATTTGTGGATCCACACAAACAGAGCACTTCTATGGTAATCAGATAGATTAGAAAGCCTGATTTGTCTCCCATACATATAAACATAATCATACGTCTCTTTATATGCTTTCTGATTAGTATGATTATTCGTGTGAACCTTGGGTGAATCAGAAGACTTGGGATTTTTCTTTACGTTTTGTCTTCTTTTAACCTAGTGGGGCTTAGGTGCAGCAGCCCTAGGTCTCTGGTTATAAGGGTAGGTACGACTGCTACCATTAAAAGATTCATATCTTCTTGGCATAGATGGTCTTTGCAGTTTACCTATAGCTTGCTTGTTAGGCAGCTGACCTTGATTGGGTCTCAGATTAGATTTCCTTTTTACAGGTTGTCTCTTCTGATACCTAATCTGCTGATCAGGTTGAGGTTTCTTCAGAAGAAC
Source organism: Stenogyne calaminthoides (assembly GCA_037126765.1). Classification (NCBI taxonomy): domain Eukaryota; kingdom Viridiplantae; phylum Streptophyta; class Magnoliopsida; order Lamiales; family Lamiaceae; genus Stenogyne; species Stenogyne calaminthoides. The sequence goes on along the minus strand of JBBCBC010000019.1, from coordinate 15,196,940 downwards.
TGGGTTCTTCTGTTGATTCCTCGGCTGATGCTTAATCAGTTGGGGTCCATTTATGTTCCCTTTCTGATTAGTCACTTGCCTTACTTGCTCAGCAGGTCTCTTGCCCTTATCAGATACAAGTTTAGCTTTTTGTGTATCTTTATCAGAGACTCGTTTGATTACACCCTTCTGAAGTGAACCAAACGGGGATTTTGAGGATGTAGAAGGGTACTCATACCGAATTCCCTTCTTGTTAGTCGGCGTTCAAAAATAGGTGTTCATATCTTGAACGGTTTTTGATGACTTCGTGAAAACCTCTATTTTCTTGCGCAAACTATCCTCAGTAGATTTTAGACTCTCATGTAGTCGGAATAGCTCATCAAACTTAGCTTGTAGAATTTTTGAAATCATCAGCTTGTTGTTTGTTGATTGCTAGCTGATCTTTGATCTGCTTCTCCTGATCAGAAGATTTAACTTTCAGAACCTTCAGTTCTTCAGTTACCTTCTGAGCAGTTTCAGCTGATTTCAGTTCAGCTGCTTTACTGACAGCGTTCTCTTTAACAAGCTGATTATTTCTGATCCTTAGCTTGTCATTTTCAGCTTCCACTATTGTATAAGTGTCTACTGCATCAGAGAGATCATCAAGCAATTGCTCAGAGTAGAGCTGCAAGTCAATCTCTCCAGCAGGTGTGCTAATAATAGCTGGTGTGGAAATTGCAAAAGCAGAAGGTTTGGAGGTTACCTCAGAATGGTCTTCCTCCTTGGCCATCAGACAGATTTCATCGTCATCTGAATAGAATATCAGATCTTCATGGTCGAAGTAATCTTCTACATTGCTTATCAGGTAGAAATCTTCTACAGATGAGTAGCCAGAATCCTCAGAAGGCAGATAGGATTCACCAATTCCAGATGTGTCAGCAACCATGACTTTTCTGTCTCTCAAACGTTGCTCTCTTCTGTTCCACTTCTCTTCTCTTTCTCTTGGAGTCAGGTCTGGACAGTCGGTGCTGTAGTGACCTAGTTTCTCACAGTTGAAGCATGATCCTCGTTCCATGGAACTTCTTCTGCCAGGTGAGTCACTGCGTCTGTAGGATCTGTCAGGTGACTTTCCTTTCTGATTGTAATCTGGACTCCTTCTGTCAGATCTGTTGTCTCTTCTCTCATCTGACCGATCATCTCTTTTATCATTTATGTGATCCCTTCGGTCATCCGATCTGATCCTTTCTAGTGATCTGTCAGTTGGCCTCCTGTTTCTTCTGTTGTCTTGATAGTCTTTGTAGAATCTGCGATACTTACCAAGTTGAATATTTGATCTTTCAAGTTTCCTGGTAAGCAGAGCGATCTGTTATGCTTGGCTCATTATGTTTCCAATAGGTTCAGTGTCCTTTTATCTGTTGCTGGTTGCTTTGAATGCAACTGATTTTGATGTGGAGGTTGAGGCTTCAGCAGGTGTCTCGTCTTCATCTGCTTGCCCTCTTTCGATTAGATCAAACTCGTGGGCTTTAAGGCTTAGGAACAAGCTACTTGGCTTCATCTTGGCAATGTCTTGGCAATCCTTGATTACCGTGACTTTCATGTCCCACTTCTTGGTGAGAGATCTCAAGATCTTATAATTGATGTCTTTGTCTGACATCTCTCTTCCAAGTTCTCGTAGCTTGTTTACTGACATGGTGATCCTCCCATTGAGCTCGTTGATGGTTTCGTTTGGCAACATCTTTAGCTTCTCGAACTTCACCAGTTCAGCTTGTACTCAGCTGTCTTTGATCTGATAATTTCCTTCGCACATCTCAGCAAGATTATCCCACATTTGTTTCACTGTTTTGAGATACTTTATTTTCTCCTTTGTGACTTTATCCATCGTCTTCATGATTATATGCCTGGCGATTGTATCTAGAGTATACAGCTTTCTTTCTTCTGCATCCATCAGGGCTGGACTTTTTAGAACAAGGCTTCCAGGTGCATGATCTGGGTCTCCTCCAACCGCTGGGTTGTCGTGATATATGATGATGGGTCCTCGTTCAATGACTTCCATCATTCTGCCGCTTATCGATCCCAGATGATTGCACATGTATATAGTCCAATCTGCATACTCATCAATTGAAAACTTAGGCAAATCATGATACATACCAGAGGTGTTATCCATGTTGAATGTGATTTTGAAAACGAATGAGTTTTGAAAATGGTTTTTCAAGATCTGTTCAAATGACCACAAAGATTCATCCTCAAGAATCGATGATACTCAAAGCCAGTGGTCTGTAGAACCACTGCTCTGATACCACTTGTATGTCCGGAACGGGTTTTGTGAGGGCAGAAGTCTAGAGTGGAGGGGTGAATAGACTTCTGAAAACTTTTTCGTGCAAATCAGGTGTGATTGCAGTTTGCCTGATCAGAGTGCTAGTGAGTTAGTTTGGACTGATGTTCAATCTTACTGAGTGCCTGAGGGCAGATCAGTTTGATATCTATCAGTTTAACTAAGAGTGCGGAAGCTTATTTGTACCCGCGTGAAAAACCAGTTTTATCAAATCAGATTCTCAAGTCAGTTTTCAATCGACTAACTAAGGTGTCAACCTGATCAGATCAGTTGCTTGGTGCAGACTGATATTAACTTAGAATATGTATGCAGTTTTAAGCTCAGTTGTGTGAATAGTGTAATGCAATAAAAAGCAAGTAAATTTCACACAAGATTTTTATAGTGGTTCAGACGAAACCCGTCTTACGTCCACTCTTCCCTTAACACAGGGGAAACTTAACCGAACTTAACCGACTGGACTTAGTTTTATGTGTTAGTCCAACACTCAACAGATGTTTATCGAGTTCACACTCAACCGATCCCAGAAATCAGAAACTAGAATCCCTAGTCTGAAATCTTGCGGTAACAAACTTAACCTAACTTTGAGTTTGGGTAAAGAATGTTGAGGTTCCAACTGGAAATCTATCCTGGTGTTTATGTAGCCAAATGCTAGAGGATATGATTTCTTGCTAAGAACTATGGGATGAACACTTAAGAATAATCTTCAAATTTGGTGTTCTTCGAGCGGAAATTCTTCTATAGTTTTTGCTTCTTTTTCAGTCTGCTCGATGCGGTCTATGTATCATTTGACGAGCAATCCCATTTTATAGACCTCGAAATCAAAGAGCCGTTGGAGAACAATTTGAATTTCGGGCTATTTTAGGTAGGTTGTAGGATATGATTGTGACGTGCTCCGAATATCAGCGTAGCCGTAGGCATGATTAACGTCGTTTAAGTCCGCAGCGTCGAATTCCGCATTGTCAGCTCTTTTTGTGCACGTGTCGCTTTCTCTTTGGTTTCGCGAGGTGGCACTTCAGTAATTTGTCTCTTTGATGATTGATATTCCTTTTGTAGAATATTCATCTTGTCTGGTGTACCATTTTGGTTGACGCCAGGTGCGAGCTGACTTGATCAGATAACTGATCAATCTACCTTGTAAAGTCTTCTGATGCAGATTGTCTTAGCACAATATGCAGACTCGGCTGATATAGGTCTTCAGGTCTTCTGGTAGTCTTCTGATCTTCAGGTGACTCTGAGCCTCAGTGTCTTCTGTCATACTGAGTCTTCAGTTTTGTTACTGAGTCTTCAGGTTTCTCTGAGTCTTTAGGCTTATCTGAGTCTTCAGGTTTAACTGAGTCTTCAGGTTCATCTGAGTTTCAGTGTCTTCTGTCTTCACCTGATCTTCTGACTTCTTGTCTTCTAATTTGTTCTTAGCTTCTGATCATCTGACCTTATCTGGTAATCTGATACTTTGACCTGACCTATACATACTGAGTTCCCCCTCAATATGTGACCTATCTTTTACATCAGCTATCTATACATTTCAGCTGGTCATCTTAATCTGATTCTAAGTCATCAGTCAGCTAACAGGTCTGACTGGTCCTATTACAACCTGTTTTGGAACTTCCATCAAAACTAAAATACAGATTTCCCAACAGCAAGGGCACCAACTTAACCAACTGGACTTAGTTTAATGTGTTAGTCCAACACAGTACAACCAACAGATGTTTCACGAGTTCTCACTCAACCAATCCCGGAAATCAGATCTAGAAACCCTAGACTGAAATCTTGCTATAACAAACTTAACCTAACTTTTGGGTATAAGATTTGTAATGTTCCAACTGGAATACTATCTTATCTTTTAAATAGCCTAAGGCTGGAGGATAAGTATTCTATTCTAAGAACAATGGGATGAATACTTAGAAAATATGCTTCGATTTAGTGTTCTTCGTGCGGAAATTTGCTTGTGCTTGAGCTTGATGATAATTTTCGTAACCATACTATGAAGGTTTAATCCCATATACATAGGCACGAAATCGAACTAAACGTTGGAGAATAATTCGAATTTCGGTCTATTTTAGGTAGGTCTGCAAGCTGATTTGACGTGCTTCAGGGGTGGCATGGCCGAAAGCATGCAAGCTTGTCCTTTCTAGCCGTTTGACTCTGAAACGCTTTTCTGCAGACTGTCAGTACTCCGTACATGCATTGCCGACTTCTTATTGGCTATCAATTACACTTCGCAGCACTTGAATTAACAACAAGGTTAACATTCTTCTTGTCTGAACACTTGCCTCGTACTAGGTAACAATGAAGTAGTTACCTGATGGAGTTGACACAGATCAGTTTGAACACTGATCTGTCTACCTGATTTTGGTCTTCTGCTCGTAAGTTGCCTTAGCACAACTTACTGACCTTTTCTTGTTGTCATCTGATGTAGGTCTTGGATGGTCTTCTGTCTTGTCTGCTTCTCTGCTTCTTATTTCATCAGATCTTCAGCATATCTGATCTTCAAGACTTAACCTATACATATTGAGTTCCCCCTCAATATGTGACCTATCTGTTACATCAGCTGTCAATACATTTTAGCTGGTCATCTTATCTGCTATCTAGATCATCAGTCAGCTAATAGGTCTGACTGGTCCTATTACATTATCTGTTTTAGAACTTCCATCGAAACTACAAATTTCCCAACAATTTCCCCCTTTTTGATGGAACCAAAACAGTTAATCAGAAAAATAGATAACCAAATGTAAATAAACAGATAAAACACACAATTCAGAAGACAATGAGAGGTTGTCTTAGGATCAGAAAAAGATAGGATATTTTATTATCATGCATATGCGTTTACAGAATACAGTAAAATACCTATCATCTGATTCTAAGAGTCTTCTGATATGGTCAAGTTCTGTAATGAAACTTCTGGCGCTCTGGAGGAATACCAAATACCTTATACATTATTTCCATCAGAACAGCTAATCGACCTTTCTCAATGATTCCACCCATCTTGACAAACTCATAGTACATCTGCTTGAAGCGCACTGGATCAAGAGTTTTGTCTTATCGAAGAGGTGGAAGGATGGTCTTGAATGGGGGTGCTTCAAGAATTAGTCCCATCTCCTCACCTTCAGACATGACCAAGTCGTAGAAATGTGGATGTTTCATCTCAAGCGAGCTTCTGAATTCTTCATTGAATTCACCCTAATCAGCTGTAGTCGAAATCTTCTCCAGAACGTATACATCTATGTGCCAATCTCCTCTAATCTTGTCCCATTCTGGCTACCAGTTCCTTTTTTGAGACCAGAATATCCTTCACTGGGGTAGGTAGGGCTTTCTCTTCCCAAGCAACATCCTTTGCTGAAGCATCCTTCTTCCTCTTTCTTCTAACATATCTGGTCGCAAGGCCTTTTCTCTCAGCAAGCTTCTTCTTCCTCTCCGCTGCCTCAATAACTGCTCGTTTAGCTTTCTTCTCTTCTTCTTGCGCAACAGTTAATTGCATCCTCGATCTAGTTTTTATTGGAGGTGGGGAAGTTTCCACGGCTTGCTTCCCTCTCCTTCTAGCTTTCAGTTGGGTCTCCTCCTCTTCAGATAGTTTCTTTATCAGCTCAAGACTTTTGACTTGATCTTCTGCTTCAAGTATCTTCTGAACCGAAGAAGAGAAGTCTTCTATCTTATCTACCCTTTGAACCACTTCAGATAACACTGATTTTTGTTCAGAAAGCTCTTTCTCCTGGGCTGCAATGACTTCTCCATGTTGTTCAACTGTTTGAAAAAGTTCCACCATTTCGGTGTCAGGAATGTTCACAGTTGGTGTGGCAGATTCTGGCATGGCAGATGGTGCAGGCATAGTAGGTACAGATGAGGTTTTGGCTGTTGGCATGATGGTTATCATCTGCATCTATTTTTCCTTCTCTGGTCCTTCCCCCATTTTGGTTTCATCAAAAAGGTGTGACAGCCTGTCGGTCAGAGCCACAAACTGACTCGATATCTCCTTCTTAAGATTTACAACATCTTGAGGCGTAGCAAAATAGAGTTCAAGACTCAGGAGCCTGTTCAGACCGGATTCAATGGCCGTCCTGGACTTGTTAACTAACCCTTCAAAACGTTTCCAACCCAGATCCAGGCATGTTTCAGTCCTTTCTGAAGATCCCTGAACACTTTCCAACAGAATTTGTGTCACGCTCAGCAAGGTAGTCTGGAGCCTTAGCTTCTCCGCAAGATGATCGGCCTGCTTCATCACAGATCCAAGGATTTGATCTAGTCGACGGTCAGCTTCCTCTCCTTCTCTAGCAGTCCGCTCTGCTCTTCCTCAAACCTTTTCATCAGAGCTGCTGTAAGAGTTGTGAATTGAGCATTAATGGAAGCTTTTACCCCGTCCTGAATCTTAGAAGTGATGTGATCTAGGGTATCAGCACTCAAAACAGCAGTCTGCTCAGATGTTTACGTCTCGCCAAGCTGGGTCTCATCTGTAGCGCCCACTCTTGGTTCATCGGAAGCTTGCTCAACGTGCTGGTCATCTGGTCCTCAGCCTCTTCCTCCTGGTCCAGGAAATCTTCTTCCCTGGGAATCCCAAAATGAACATGTATTAGCCATCTTATGTCGTCATCAGAGGCCAAATCGACAGCACTATCCACTCCAGCACTTGCTAAACACTTCGTCTCCAGGTCTACGAAGTAATCTGCATGAAGAGTCTCCAACAGAATCATAAATTCCTCTACGCTTTTCAGCCTGATGTCCCTCCAGAACACTATCTCCTCAATCTGTTCCTGAAGTCCTGGATGGTTGATTAGGTCCGGGAAGATTTCAAGTAGATAAGTCTTGATCTGCTGCTTCATGATATATATGGTTCTGGGGCAGATATTTTTGTTTCTTGCTGTGGAGAGGTGGGAGGTAAATCAGATATGGGTTCAGTGGGCTGAGGTGAGGGTGAGGGTGATTTGGAAGTTGGAGTAGGTGATCTCTCTTTTCACCAGCTGCTTCCTTCTCAGCTTCACCTTCAACAATCCCTTCCATCATTTGCTCCTCCTGAGCAACTTCTCTTTCCATGCTGGCAGTTTTCTCTGAACTTGCAGCAGCTTCTACATCTGATTCCAGATGAATCAGTTCCATTTCAGGCTCGCCTACTTCTGATATCGCCACCAAATGGGTCCACTACTGCCTTCCGTAGAGTAGAAGTTATCTTCTTCTACTTCTTCTCTACTGCCTCTGGTTTCTTGGCCAGAGTCTTTCTTTTCATCCTTTTAGGAGCAGTTTACGTCTCTGACGATGCGGCAGCTTTGGAGCCCTTGTCTTCACCTTTTCCTTCTCCTCTCGGTTTGGGCACATAAGACGCTGGATCATCATCGGATTGCCCAGATAGAGGTTCACCTTTCCCCAGAATGGCCTTAAATTTTGCCAAGTAAACTTTATTTCCTTCGTCATTCCATTCGAAGTTATCTGGCAGTTTGTCAAATAGTATAATTGACACTTTGTGGATGTATGAACACTTCAAAGTCAAATACACCTCGTTCCGCTCATTCAACTTGAATTTGGTAGTTTCCTTCAGCAACCTTATCCTGAACAGCCCAAGCCAATTCAGATTCTCAGCCTTGCTGATGATCGCTGTCATCACATTCTGCTTCACCACAGTAAGAGCATCCAGGCTGTGTGTAATACACAGTATCACCTTTGATACAATCTCAAACAGAAGATGATATTTCTGTTAGAGATGTGGTGCTTTGACATTAAATACTTGCTCCTTGTTGGCCGGTCTCAACAAGACATCCTACAGATATGTTTTCTCGTCCAATTTTGTAGTGAAACTGGTTGGATCAATGCTCCCAGAACGAAGGCCGAAGATTCTGAATAAATCATCATCAGAAACTGTTATGTTAAAACCTCCTACAGATGACCTCAAACTTCCTTCGTCGTCCTCCTCAAAATTGTACAGAAATTCTAGAGCCTCGTATGTATGTACAATGTCTTGGTGTCCGTAGCAGAATTGCTCGAGTCCTACGGCCCGGAGACATTCCAAAATCTCCTTCGATTCAGCATCATTCGTGGTGTTGAAGATTACAAACTTCTCATCGATGATATCCTTTTTCATAGATAGGAAGTTGCACATCTTCTTTCCTTGTCCTGGTATTGCTGATAGATGTGTCATTTCTGTATCAAATGAACAACTTTGGAGATGAGTTTGTGTAATTTATATACCACAAACAACAATAATTCAGCCCAAAACATCAACTAAGACACAATCTGCACATGAATCACATTATAGGCATATACGCATGTTCGCAAGTGAATAAATCAAACAACAACCTAGACAAAGATCTAATTCCAGTAAATATAAGTGAGAAATACACAGTTCATCGAGAATACATCAATAGTAGCGTAGAACAGTGAAACCCACATAATAGCAATCAATATTCGCTTAGAAATTACCAGAAATCGATTCGAAATTTGGAACAGTTTGAAATAATCGATTTGAATTCTCTCAATTAAGTCGAGTTTTGCACAGAGTAAGTATTGAGAAATCTGGTAATGTTTCAAAAGTTTGAAGGTGAAAGACCTTTAGGGTTTTAAAAGGTGCGAGGGAAAAACATTTTACACATATTCCCATAAATACTTGAGTATTCGTGTTTTAAAATGAACGGCATATATTAAGTGTTCGTAAAGTAAAAGGATCGTGTGGTCAAGAAAATGTTCTTAAAGTATTTTGGACGCAAAAATACGCATTAAAAGCTAATAAATACACAAACCCCACGTCCGCATTTAATGCTTGCAACGATTGCATCATAAAGTAAGATAAAAACAGTAATCATTACAGAAAAGTAGATAAGCTCAGATAATATAAACAGAGAACGTATCTGACTGATTGATATTGTAATCAACCAGTTACCACTTGTATCTGATCCAACTCTTTTGATTTGTTGATCTTACTGTGTAGCCTATGCTTTAGCAAATTTTCTGAACAATGTTTTTGTTGGGAAATTTGTAGTTTTGATGGAAGTTCCAAAACAGTTGTAATAGGACCAGTTGAACCTGTTAGTCGATTGATGATGATAGGAGACCAGCTGAACTTGTTAGACAACTGATGTATTAGACTAGGTCACATATTGAGGAGGAACTCAATATGTATAGGTTCAGAACAGTAGCGAAGATCAGAAGCGAAGATCAGTAGAGAAGATCAGAAGCGAAGAATAGAAGACCTGTAGAAGAACATCAGCAGAGTCGATAGGTTGAAGTTAAGGTAACCTTATCAGAAGACTCAAGTCTACTGATCAGTTGCATACTGATCAGATGGAGCTATGTCAGAAATATGATAAGCATATGTACATATCAAAGACTTACGATTGTCATCAGACCAAAAGAATGCTAAACTGCTGGCTTTACAAGGCACCGATTCAGTGTACTTGTTAGCCACTAAGAATTCGACACGTATGTACGGATCTGACTATGCAGGATATGGCGTATCGGCCCAAACGGCTAGAAAGGATAAATTGCATGAAGACGGCATAGGCTTTCTGAGCACGTCAAATCAAGCCTGCAAGCTACCTAAAATAGACCAAAATTCGAATTGCTCTCCAACGGCTAGTTCAATTTTGTGCCTATAAATATGGGATCAAACCTTCATAGTAAGGCTACGGAAATTATCATCAAGCTCAAGCACAAGCTGTTGGGGTTATACTGAAAAGTATGCTTTTACTTTGTATAACCAAACTGATGTTTCTTATTTATTTACTGAAATAAATATTTAATACTGTTGCATTAAATATGAATGAATTTTATATATGTTTATTGAAAACCCGTTCTATAAGACAGTACGTATTACATTGTAGTTAATTTGGTGATACCTGATCACTGAAGATCAAATTAACAGCCCTCGTAATTAAGTACAAATTCACAACCCAGATGGAAATGAACGAACCATCATGAACGGTTAAAGTGTGAGACCCAGATTGACCTGTCTTGACCAAGGGATCACACTAGCGCATTTAGGTGCTACCAATGAGGACCCACTGGGAGGACAAATTCTTCGGTACTGAATATACAAGAATTAAACCTCAATGGTGCATTGTTTCTTAATCTCCGTCCCTTAAATAGGATCGTGTGAAATTAATAACTATATCTTTGACTTATGATGGGAAGAGAGTCAATACAATTCGATACCTTATATCTTGGGCAATATTATTAATTACATGACGATTGCTGACATTTAATACGGAGAATTGCGTGCAAGTACGTCTTGCTTGATTTGTCCCCTTGGTGGGCTCATATCCTTTATCATGTCAAATTTTGCAAGTGGAAATTTATTTCCGGCATGGATAATAATGTTGAGCTGTCTTTACTCCAAGGACAAAGATATTAATTAATATAAAGCTTGTTCAGTGGCTTAATTAATTTATCGACTAAGATAATCTTAATCGTGGGAAATAATGACCGGGAGCCATGTTACATGTGAAATCGTAATATGGGTTAAGATGGATAGTTCAATATTAATTTTATAGTGGAGTAAATTAATATTAATGGACTTGAATAATATTTGGCCCGAAATATTAAAGCTTCATAGTCCATTGGAGGTCCAATCTTAACTCTCCTAAAGGTCCCCCAAATAGCCCAAAATAAAGTCCAATTAATGAGAGAGAGAAGAAAATATTCTTGCTATATTTTCATGTCCTAATTTTCGAAAATTATGTAGAAATAAGGAAGAAAATATTGTCTTGATTTTCTTGTAGATATTTTATGGAAAGAGATAATTATTGTAGGAATACATAATTATCCCATAAATTCAAGAAGTCAAATCTTGACTCCTTATCCTTGTTGATTTTCGAAAATATTGAGAAAGAAGAGGGGAAGGAGATTTTTATGAAAAATTTAATTAAGGAGAAAAGAATATGGGAGATATATTCAAGATTTCTTGGAGACCAAGAAAAGATTTTCTTCCTTGGTTTTCCAAGCCAAAATTTTCGCCCCCCTCCTCCCTATTTATTGGGGATGAGCTCTTCATTCCCAAGTGCAATTCCATGTGTTGGAAATATTAGAAATCCACAAAGGTGATAGCAAAATATTTTATTTTCTCTCCATTAAAATCGTTCGTTGAAATCATATATTTGGAAAGACTCTTGAGTTGATTCATCCGTTTGATTCTTCAAGAGGTTAGTAATTCTGTAACTCCTAGTTCCGCATGTTTAGGGTTTACGTGAATTATGTGTACGCATGATGTTTATTATTATGTTGAATTAATTTAGGATTAATTCATGCTAGTAATTAACTGTTGAGTTTAAATATGTATTTAAATAATCACCTCGAATAGATTCGGGCACCCCGATTTTCCCAACACAAGCAAGTTTCCACAAAAGAACACAAACTCAAGATTTATTCTTAAGTGTTCATCCCATTGTTCTTAGCATAGAATACTTATCCTCCAGCCTTAGGCTACATAGAAGATATGATAGTATTCCAGTTGGAACATCACAATCTTATACCCAAACAAAAGTTAGGATAAGTTTGTTATAGCAAGATTTCAGTCTAGGGTTTCTAGATCTGATTTCTGGGATTGGTTGAGTGAGAACTCTGAAACATCTGTTGGTTGTACTGTGTTGGACTAACACATTAAACTAAGTCCAGTTGGTTAAATTGGTGCCCCTGCTGATAGGGAACAGTGGACGTTGGACAAGTTGTCTGAACCACTATAAATCTGTGTGCCTTCACTTTGCTTTACACTTATCTACACACTACTCTTGTTATCTGCATGCATATTCTGTATTTGGATCAGACTAGCATCAAGCTTTTTATTTGATCAGCTTGACACCTTTGTCATCTGATCTGAACCAGATTGGTCAGAATCTTTGTTTGAGTAAAACTGGTTTTCACAAGGGTTAACTAATCTTCCGCACCATCAGTTAAACTGATAGATGCCGAACTGATCTGTTTGATAGATCAGTAAGTCGGATATCAGTCCATACTGATTCACTCCGCACTCTGATCGGGATTACTTGCTTACACACCTGATCCACGAAAAAGTTATTGGAAGTCTATTCACCCCTCCCCTATAGACTTCCATCCTCACTGAAACCCGTTCGGGACCTACAAGTGGTATCAGAGCAGTTGTTCTTCCGACCACTAGCTTTGAATATCATCGGTTCTTGAGGAAGAACCTTTGTGGTCACTTGAACTGATCTTTGAAAACCATTTTTTTTAACTCATATTTTTCAAAATCACCACAAGCATGGATAACACTTTAGGTATGCATCATAATTTACCCATGTTTTTTGTTGATGAGTATGCAGATTGGTCTATAGACATAAGAGACCATCTGGAAATGATAAGCAACAGAATGGATGAGATTCTTGAGATAAGACCGATTATCATCTATCACTATAACCCATCTGAAGCAGGAGAATGAGATCCTACTCAACCAGTTGGAGCAAGAATCAGAAAGAGTCCCTCTCTGATGGGTGCAGATGAGAGGAAATTGTCTAATCTGGATACTGTTGCCAGACATCTCATCATGAAAACTATGGATGCTGCTACACGAGAGAAAGTGAAGTACCTGAAGACAGCTAAGAAAGTTTGGGATACACTTGCTGAAATCTGCAGAGGAAATGAACAGATTAAGGGCAACAGACTACAAGCTGAGCTAGTGGTACTTGAGAAACTCAAGATGCTACCCAATGAAACAGTTGATCAATTTGATGGAAGGATCACTCGAGGAGTCAACCGATTTCGTGACCTAGGACGTGTAATGTCAAACAAGGATATCAACTACAAGATTCTCAGATCGTTGACCAAGAAATGGGATACAAAGGTGACTGTGATTAAGGATTGTCAAGATATTGCTACCATGAAGCCAAATGATCTAATCTTCAGTTTGAAAGCTCATGAGTTCGACCTGATTGAGAGAGGACAAGGATCAGATGATGTCCCTGCTGAAGATACTGCAAACTCAACTAAATCTGTTGCATTCCAGGCAACCAGTAGCAGTTCACGAATTGTTGAACCAGTTGGAAACATCATCAGCCAGGCCAAACAGATTGCACTATTAACGAGAAAACTTGAACGAACAAATGTTTAGATGGGCAAGTACAAAAAGTTTTACGATGACTATCGACGAAGCAGAGGAAGAGATCGAAGATCTTCTGATAGATCACAAGAAAGGTATCGTTCTTCAGATGATAGGGATAACATAAGAGATGAACGAAAAGATGATCACATAGATGAAAGGAAAGATGATCGTAGAGAGGATCGCAGAGAGAACAAACAAGATGAGAGATCAGATAAGAGAGCTTCTGACTACAGACAAGGTGGAAAGTCTCCTGACAGATCGTACCGAAGAAATGATTCACCTAACAGAGGAAATTCTGGAGACTCAAGAGTTTGCTACAACTATCAGAAACCAGGTCACTAAAGTGTTGATTGCCCCGATCTGTCTCCCAAGGAGAGAGAGGAAAAGTGGAACAGAAGAGAACAAAGGTTCCGAGACAGAAAAGTAATGGTTGCCGACACATCTGGCATTAATGATTCTTATCTACCTTCAGATGACTCAGGCTGCTCACCTGTTGAAGATTTCTGTCTGATTACCACAACTGATGATGTCGATGATATGAACTTCTCAACTGGTGAAGACATCTGTTTCATGGCCAGAGAAACTGATATATCTGAGGTAATCTCTAAACCTTTTGTGGTTCCCTGTTCTACACCTGTTGTGCTTAGCACATCTCCTAGAGAGATTAACCTGCAGTTCTACAATGACCAATTGCTTGATGATCTCTCTAATGCAATAGATATTTATACATGAGTGGAAGTTGAGAACGATAACCTAAGGGCTGAGAATATTCGGCTTGTCAAGGATATTGAGGCAAGTAAAGCAGTTGAACTAAAATCAGCTGAAACTGTTCAGAAGATGACTAAAGAACTGGAGTTTCTGAAAGTCAGTACTACTGATTAAGTTTGATGAACTCTTCCGAATGCATGAGAATCTGAAAACTACTGAGGAAGTTTGCGTAAGAAAATAGAGGTTTTCACAAAATCATCTAAGACTGTTCAACATCTGAACAACTATTTTCGTACGCCAATTGATAAGAAGGGAATTGGGTATGAGAACCCTTCTGGATCCTCAAAAGCCCCGTCTGGTTCACATCAGAAAAGTGTAACCAAACGAGTTTCTGATCATGATACACGAAAAGCCAAATCTGCATCAGATAAGGGAAATGGATCAGCTGACCAGGCAAGGCAAGTGCCGGATCAGAAAGGGAACAGAAATGGACCCCAACTGATCAGACATCAGCCGAGGGATCAACAGAAGAATCCTGTTCTTCTGAAGAGACCTCACCCAAATCAACTGAGTAGGCCTCAGTCTGGACCACCTCGCAAGGGACAGTCCCTGCTGAAGTCAACTCAATCCAAGCTGCCTAACAAGCAAGCTAAGGGTAAACTACTAAGACCATCTATGCCAGAAAGATATGAATCTTTTAATGGTAGCAGTCGTACCTACCCTTACAATCAGAAACCTAGGGCTGCTGCAACTGAGCCCCACTGGATTAAAAGAAGATAACTATCAATGAAAAATTTCAAGTCTTCTGATTCATCCAAGGCTCACACTAATAATCATACTAATCAGATTGCATATGAAGAAACATATGATTATGTAGATGTTTATGGGAGACAAATCAAGCCTTCTGTGTCCAACAAAGGTGCCAGATTTGTTTGGATCCCGAAAGGTACTTCTAACCCCCAGGACCCGATTCTTCTAGGGTACCTAAAATCTGATTTGCTCGCAGGCTCGAGTGGGACTGGCTAATAAAGGAGGTGTACAAGCAACTATCTGGTACATAGATAGTGGATGTTCAAAGCACATGATTGGAAGTCAACATCTCCTCAGCAACTACATTGAGAAACCAGGCCCACGAGTTCTCTTTGGGGACTACAAGTTGACGGATTAAAGCACAACCTGTTATCTGTATCTCAGTTCTGCGACAACGAATTTAGTGTTGAGTTCTTATCAGATCAATACACAACAAGAAATCGAGTGACTCAACAGATTTTGCTAACTAGCTCCAGAAAAGGAACGATTTATAAAGCAGATTGGAACAGTTGTCCAAGAAATACATGCTTGATTGTTAAGATTTTAAAGAGCTCCAGTTGGCTCTGGCACAAGAGAATGAGCCATCTGAACTTCAAAACTCTTAACAAGATAGCAAGGATGTCCTTGGTTGAAGGTCTCTCGAATGGAGTATTCTCTAAGGATTAGACATGTGTCGCATGTCAGAAGGGAAAACAAGTAAAAGCTTCATTCAAAGGGATACCTTCTCCTCCATCCAGCAGAGTACTACAACTGCTTCATATGGATCCATTTGGACCATTTACGCCTCTTAGTTTCAGTGGACGCAAATACACTCTGGTGGTCGTTGACGATTACTCCAAGTTCACCTGGGTTGTATTCTTGTATAAGAAGAGTGAAAATACAACAAAGTTACCTGAACTTCTCAAAAAGATTCGGAATGAGAAGGGTCTCAGCATAGTGAAAATCAAATCAGATAAAGGTACAGATTTCTTGAACCAATTTATATCTGATTTTTGCTCTGAGTTTGGTATACAACATGAGACATCCGCTGCCAGAACACCACAACAAAATGTCATAGCAGAAAGAAGAAACAGAACACTTAAAGAAGCTGCACGCACCATGTTAGCTGAGCATGCAACACAAAGTCGTTTCTGGGCAGAAGCTATCAACACTGCTTGTCACACGCAGAACATATGTTCTTTGACTAAGATTCACTTTAAAACACCTTATGAACTGTGGAAGGGCAGAAAACCTCGTGTTTCCTCCTACTTTCATGTGTTCGGGTGCAATTATTTCATACACAACAATGGGAAGAGTCAGTTGAGAACCTTCGATGCCAAGTCAGATGAGGGTATATTCTTAGGATATTCCTCAACCAGCAAAGCATTTAGGTTTTCAACAAACGAACCCTAGTTGTGGAAGAAACACCTCATGTGATCTTTGATGAGTCAATATCTGATCAAGAGAAATCTGTCACAGAACAAGATGTACCAAACAAACCAGATTCACTGAAAATTGATCAGTTAAGGCTCAAAGGAAAGGATCCAAAATACGTCACTGTATATGTTCTTAACTTTGACCTTGATGATTCACCAGGTCGGTCAGACCCTAAGGTACGTACAACTGTCAGTGAAGAAGCTGGTACAGCCGATACATTAACAACTGAACCATCTGGTTGGAACACCTGATGTTTTGGCGGACAGACTTCAGCACATGATGAGTCCAACATCAGCTGAGATATGTCCATGCCAAGTAGATCCTACTCAAGTACCTCTCCCAGTCTCTAGTGATGAATCTTTATCAGAAGAGGATGATGTTCTCCAAACTGATGATAAAGAGGACAGAAGGACCTGGATAACCAGTCATCCAACTGATCTGGTCATCGGAGACCCATCTGATAGAGTCAGAACTAGACATCAGATTAGTGAAAGTGTAATGTATTGTTGTTATCTGTCTTTGAAGGAACCACTCACAGTTGAAGAAGCTCTACAAGATGCAAGCTGGATTCAAGTGATGCTAGAAGAACTAGAGCAGTTTGAGAGAAATCAAGTTTGGGAACTTGTAAGCAGACCAACTCATCAAGATGTGATTGGTACTAAGTGGGTCTTCAAGAACAAGAAGGATGAGCACAATGTGATAACCAGAAATAAGGCAAGACTTGTTGCTAAGGGATATTCACAATCAGAAGGGATTGATTATGATGAAACCTTTGCACCAGTCGCTCGCCTGGAAGCCATTCGGCTATTTCTGGCTTATGCAGCTCATAGGGGATTTACTGTGTATCAGATGGATGTAAAGAGTGCATTCTTAACCGGGGTACTAGCTGAGGAAGTTTATGTTGAACAACCTCCTGGCTTTGAAATGAGCAACCAAGTGTATCGTTTAAGAAAAGCTCTTTATGGACTAAAACAGGCTCCTAGAGCATGGTATGATACACTATCCCAGTTCTTGACCGAAAATGGATTCACCAAGGGCTTGATTGATAGGACCATGTTCAGAATTGATGACGGTTAAGATATTATGATGGTTCAGTTCTACGTGGACGATATAATCTTTGGTTCACCTAATCAGAAGCTATGCGAGAAATTTAGGAAATTGATGCAAGGAAAATTTGAGATGTCCATGATGGGTCAGATGAGCTACTTTCTAGGCCTTCAAGTCAAACAAGCTCACACGGGGATCTTCATCTGCCAGGCGAAGTACACAAGGAATTTGTTGGCTAAGTACGGTGTTCAAAATTGCAAGGAAGCCAGAATTTCAATGATGACCTCTTTCAAAATGGATCCAGATGAAGGTGGTAAGAAAACTAATCGGAAAGAGTATAGGGCTTTGATTGGATCACTACTATACCTGACTGCCAGCAGACCAGATATAACCCTCGCAGTAGGTGTATGTGCCAGATTTCAGGCAAATCCGAAGCTAAGCCACCTGGAAGTAGCTAAGCGGATTCTTAAGTATCTGAAGGGTACTGTAAACCTCGGTTTATGGTATCCAGCAGATGATAATCTAGAGCTTAGTGGGTACTCTTATTCTTATTATGGAGGTTGTAGGATAGACAGAAAATCAACCTCGGGTACATGTCATATTTTGCCACATCTACTACTGAAGCAGAATATATGGTCGCAGGTAGCTGTTGCTCCCAACTGCTCTGGCTATGTCAGCAGCTGAGGATTATAACATTGTAGCTACAAATGTGCCTATTTTCTGTGACAGTAATAGTGCAATTGCTATCACTCAGAACCTAGTTCTACACACAAGATGCAAGCATGTGGGCATCAGACATCACTTCATAAGAGACCATGCAGAATGGAAAAGATCCATACTGATAAGCAAAGAGCTGATATCTTAACCAAACCTCTAGCTGAAGTTAGATTTAGAGAATAATGTAACGAGCTAGGATTGCTGGATCTTGGAGAAGACGCACCAGAATACTTTGGTGGTCTGATTTCCAACACCAGCTGGTTAAGAAACTGACCAAGTAAAAAGATCAGATGAAGGGGGACCATCATCTGATCAAGAGAGATCAGTAGGAAAACTGATCAGAAAAGAGAATAATCGGAAAGAGGGAACTTCAATTGATAAGAAAGATAAGTAGGAAACTGATCTAGTGAAAGGATTGTTGGGAAATAACTAAGGATTAGAGGGTAAATTAAGATCGGCACATCAGAAATCAGAAAAGGATCATAGGAATCTACACATGTGGTAATTGACTGATTACAATATCAGTCAATCAGATACGTATTCCTGATTCCCTGCTATTTTATATTTTCATTTATGTATCGCTTGCATATATATTATATATAAATGACGTCGTACTGACTCTTCATTAAATGCGGACGCGAGGCCCATGTATTAAATTCATTAATTACGCACTTTAAAATCCAAAAGCTGTGGTCTATGTTTTCCTTGACCGCACGATCATAACCTTTTAAAACAGCCTCATTTCCACCATTGATCAAACGTAGGCGTCGTTTTGATTTCCGCATTCGAAAATGATTGTGTTTTTCCCTCTCGATTAAAAACCCAAATTTCACAACACTTCATCACTTTAACAATCTCTAAAACCCCAAAATATTTTCTCTGCAACTTTCATACTCTCTCACTACTATTCGAAAGCAATTCACCAAAACTACTTTGTCAAAATCAATTGTTGCTTTCTACTGGTATACAAATTAGGGTTTGAACTTCATTTCATATACTAAAGAATGTACTGCACAATTTTCGCTTAAATTTCAAAATCTAATATTCTACTTTCGTAGAAATGGCACCAAAGGCAAAGCAAGTTGTAGAAACTGGACATTCATCATCACAAGTCTTACCGGAACCGGAGGATCCAATCTTTCGGAACTTTGCAAACGAAGTGATAGAGGAGCGGTGCGTCGATTGCCGATTCTCTAGAAATTTTGGACCTTTTAAGAACCACCACAGACCACGAGTCTCTGGAAATTTTGGACCTTTTAAGAAGAAATGGTTTAAAAACTTACTGTTCGGTGAGTGCTGATTCGATCATACTGGATGGCTCTCTCGAATTTCTGTACAATTGGAGAGACCATGAGGGAGTATTATATTCGGAGGTGCAAGGTGAGCATCTGGAAATCACCGATGAAGATCTACACATAATTTTTCAACTTTCAGCACTGGACGAATGGAATTATGCAAGATGCATATCAAATCAAAGAAGATAGTGCCGTCATCAAACACCTACTCCAACCGGCCGATTCACATCATACTAAGGGTTTCAAGAAACCTATGCTGAAGAGGAAATATCGCCTTCTATTCGACATTGTCCAGAAGGTGATTGTTGGTATAACCTACACTTTTGATGCAGTCACGCAAGAAAAGGTTCGGATTATGTCAGCCATAATTGATAAAGCAAAGATCAACTGGCTTGAGTATCTGAAGAGGAGGTTGCTGGAGGAATTAGCAAAGTTTTTGGAAGATGGAGGCAAGATTGTCCTCACTGCAAAAATCACTATGCTGCACAAGGTGTCACTAATTCTGATTGATATGATGAAGGATCGTGAATGGAATGAGGATGAAATGATCCCTTACGTTCTTGCTCATAAGAAGATGCTGATCAGCGACAAGCCGATTCCTGGACTTGCTGATGACGATGAGGAAATTGTTGTCAAACCAGCAACGGAAATGCGCAAGAAATGGACAATTGGTCAGAAGAGGAAAGTTGTTGCGAGGAAACCAGATAAAGTGATTACTTTGAAAGAGCCAGCCCAACCAGCTACGAAGAGAACTAGGTCAGCACCAATTGCTCCGATTGCTGGTAAAGGAAAGAGAAAAGAGCTGAAGCTGGTGGATGAATAGACTGATTCTGAAGATGATATCCCACTCAGCAGACTGCCCCCGAAGGGAACTGGTCAAGCTTCAAAAGCTACTCCGCCTACTGCTGCTGACCAAAAGCTACTCCGCCTACTGTTGCTCAAGCTACACCTGTCTCAGCTGAACCAGCTCAACCTACTGTCTCCTCCAGTATGATGGAATGCGCCGATGAGGGCGGTCCGTTGCCAGGATCGATATTGGATACCAAACGTACACGTATTAAAATTAAAACCTAAACATGCGTCTAAAGTAAGGTTTAGATTCGTTACCCATGAAGATCGAGGTGTTGATTCCACTACAGATCTTCTAGTCTGTTTCCCAGCCTCGTCTGAATGTCGAGTGGACAACAATCTATCGAACGTGAAGAGGGTGCCTCCTGTTTCATTTCTGTAAAACCCTAATGCCTGGCTGCTGCGTTTTCAGATTTCGTGTGCTTAGGGTTTTAGACGAAACCAGGCTCCTTTATTTATACTCCTCAGATTTCGTGGGTCAGACTAGGGATCCATTAGGAGGTATAGGGTTTGGGCTTATCACGGATCTAAATACTCTTATGTTCAGCCCAGAACATTATTTAGCCCGAGAACATTAATTCATCCCACTAGAGAATTAATGTTGAACTCCCGTCCTATCCCGAATCGAATCAGGGCTTCTATTAGACTTTATAATTCCCCATGTTAAAGATATTGCACGTCCATTAATTATTAAAGCTTCTGACTGCTTTAATTAATTAATATCTATTATTTCTTGAGTAGTACCACTCAACTTTGTTGTCGTACGGATTAAATCCACCTGCAGGGTTTAATACGACAATCTATTACCTCAAGGGGACGTCATCATCCTGGATCTCCAGGACACGGTGCCCTAATGACAATAAATAGATATCATGCGAGCGATGTCAATACCCAAAATACGAAGTATGAGAGATGTACCAAGATTCTCACCTATAGTAAATCAAAGTAGTGAACAAGCACCCCACATATCTAAATACCACACTTTTGGTTGAGAATTATAAAAGTAACCAAGACCTCTAGTTCTTCATAACAGTCAGAATAGAAGAACATGTCTTATTTGTGACCCATTCAATACGACATAGCGCACTAGTATAAACTAATGGCCAAGACAAGCCACAAACAAGTTCATACTACAACTTAAACCAATAGTTATGTCCAGAACTATCTCAGTTGTGAATACTGTTTATATCTTATAAGGAACTTGACGATGTGATCTTCTGTGTGACTACAAACCCACCACATTGTCGACTATATAAGATAAGCAGACACATAAGCAATTTATAAGAATGTAATAATGTGAAAAACCATTTATTTCAGATAATTAGGAAATTGAATATACATCCACAAAAGCTCACTAAAAGTTTGCTTTACAGTCTACACCAACACAGTACACCAATGGTTGATCCTGAGCCACTTACGGTTGTACCATTCTCTCCATCAGCTTCTTCTGAACCAGAACCAGAAGTTATCTCTTTCACTGAAAAGATAATCAGAAGGAGGCTAGAGAAAATGCTGGAGGACAGATATCCAGAATTGTCAATCAAACAGGATGCCAAAGCTGCAGTTCTTGATGTGCTCACATGGAGAGACATCAGATTGAAGAAATTTGAAGATTTCGGTACAGTTCTGGAGTAGAAAGGTGGAGTCCGTCCATTTCTGGAGTATGAGTTGCAAATGAGGAAGTTAGCTGGAGTTGAAACTGCTCCAGATCTAATATCTGATAATGTTGTAGCTGGTCTGATCACAAGACATCTGGGGATGCCAGATACCCCAATGCACCGAGAGCTCACACATAAAATGGTCAGATACAGTCGTACCATGCAGCAAATGAAGATGGTTGATGAGGAAATCAGCTCTGGTGGACCTATCCAGATTGAAGAAATTTTTGAGCACAAGGCTGATACTGAACAGACGGAAAAAGAAATGAAGATTGTGGAAGAGCCAGAAGAGTCTGAAGGAGCTGCCGATGAATCTAGTGCGAGAGATGCGGCAAAGACCCCATCAGCTGAGGCACAATCAGTCGAGCACTTCATCGATCTGACTGCTGGAGGGAGTTAAGCTGAAGAAATGGAGGTCGAAGGCCCCTCATCATCAGCAGGTCAAGTCATGCAGATTCTCCAAACCTCTCCATCATTTGAAGAGAATCTGATGAAGTATATCAATAACACATTCCGTGCGAACATGGCACATATGTTCAGAGATGATGTTAGCTTTTTCATTCCCAAACATATTGAGACCGCCATCAGAACCGAAAGGGAATATGTATCCAAGACTTGCTTGTGTATGAGTGAAGATCTTAGGGATACTACTGCGGATAAAATGCTGTAAATGACTCAGCAGATGGCCAAGATAGAGGAAAGTAGAAATCATCAGTTCACATTGATGATGAATGAGCAGATGGCAAAGATGAGCAAAGCACAAGAGGAATTAAATGCTGCGACCAAGAGGATAAGCTCGTCAGCTGACAAGCTGGATGGAATGTTCGACAAGGTCAGCTCAAACGTCTATGCTGGCAGTTGTTGAACATGCTCAACCTGATCCCATTATTGAGTCTCCTGCTCTCCAGAATTTACAATAGGACCTGAAAACTCAGATTGGCAACCTTTGTACTGAGCTGAAAGCTCTTTTTGAGGGAACCAAAAAGGGGGAAGAGGAGAAGGATGCTGAAGTTCAGGGCAGACTAAATCAGGTAGAAAACTTTGTAGCTGGTATTCAAATCACTCTTGAGAAGAAACGAATGAAGAAAGATGCAAAGAAAGCTGCAGAGTTGGAACAAGCAGAAGTCATTTCTTCTTCTACGAAAATTGATGACCAAGCCACAAAAGGGAAGAAACCAGCCGTGAAGAAGAAGAAAGCTATTGAACAGAAGAAGGTTGATCAAGAGAAATAGCTGCGACTAGAAGAAGAAGCACGCCTTGACAAAGCTTATCAGGTTAAAAAGAAGAAAGGTCTGGTTGCTGGAGCGGGTGAAGGTTCGCACTTTATAGAGCCTGTTCTGGATACTAATGTGGATCTGATTGTACGACCAGACAAGAATATGGTCAAACAGTGGAAATTGATCAAAGATGAATGGTACATATCAGCATACATCAACAAAGTTATTCCAACTACTGAAGACAAGAATGAAATGTTCAGAGACTGGTTGAGTAACAAACACCCGGTATTCTATGAAAATGTTATGAGAGAAGCAAAGAAGCTGAGATGCACACCTATTGCACCGGAGATTGAAGTCATGGACTACAAGAAGACTCCAGATGGGAAACTGGATAAGATCTCCTTTCATGCAACTCTCTGCAAATGCCTAGCCCAAGACGACATTATTGATGAAGGCAAAGTTGCAGAAATAAAGGCCAGGCTTTTCGACTTGTGTGTTGTTCATATGGAAGAGAGATATTAAAGTTCTTCAAAAGACCTATGTAAGATCAGAATAGGATATTCTCATTATGTACTTGTATTGCTACATCATCCTTAATGAAATATTTTGTTTTTCTGATCTTAAGACAAACTCTCATTGTCTTCTGATTTACTGTCTCTCTTACTTGTTTGTTTAACTAATGTTCAGCATCCTTTCTTATTAATGTTTTGGTTCCATCAAAAAGGGGGAAATTGTTGGGAAATTTGTAGTTATGATGGAAGTTCCAAAACAGTTGTAATAGGACCAGTCGAACCTGTTAGTCGACTGATGATAATAGGAGACCAGCTGAACTTGTTAGACAATTGATGTATTAGACTAGGTCACATATTGAGGGGGAAATCAATATGTATAGGTTCAGATCAGTAGAGAAGATCAGAAAAGAAGATCAGAAGCGAAGATCAGTAGCGAAGATCAGAAGCAAAGATCAGAAGCGAAGATCAGAAACGAAGATTAGAAGCAAAGAATAGAAGACCTGTAGAAGAACATCAGCAGAGTCAATAGGTTGAATCTAAGACAACCTTATCATAAGATTCAAGTCTAATGATCAGTTGCATATTGATCAGTTGGAGTTAAGTCAGAAATATGATAAGCATATCTACTTATCAAAGACATACGATTGTCATCAGACCAAAAGAATGCTAAACTGCTGGCTTTACAAGGCACCGATTCAATGTACTTGTTATCCACTAAGAATTCAACACGTATGTACGGATCTGACTATGCAGGATATGCTGTATCAGCCCAAACGGCTAGAAAGGACAAAATTGTATGAACATGGGTTTTCTGAGCATGTCAAATCAAGCCTGCAAGCTACCTAAAATAGACCAAAATTCGAATTGCTCTCCAACGGCTAGTTCGATTTTGTGCCTATAGATATGGGATCAAACCTTCATAGTAAGGCTACGAAAATTATCATCAATCTCAAGCACAAGCAAGTTTCCGCACGAAGAACACAAACTCAAGATTTATTCTTAAGTGTACATCCCATTATTCTTAGAATAGAATACTTATCCTCCAGCCTTAGGCTACATAGAAGATATGATAGTATTCCAGTTGGAACATCACAATCTTATACCCAAACAAAAGTTAGGTTAAGTTTGTTATAGCAAGATTTCAGTCTAGGGTTTCTAGATCTGATTTATGGGATTGGTTGAGTGAGAACTCGTGAAACATCTGTTGGTTGTACTGTGTTGGACTAACACATTAAACTAAGTCCAGTTGGTTAAAATGGTGCCCATGCTGATAGGGAACAGTGGACGTAGGACAAGTTGTCTGAACCACTATAAATCTGTGTGCCTTTACTTTGTTTTACACTTATCAGCACACTACTCTTGTTATCTGCATGCATATTCTGTATCTGGGTCAGACTAGCATCAAGCTTCTGATCTGATCAGCTTGACACCTTTGTCATCTGATCCGAACCAGATTGGTCAGAATCTTTGTTTGAGTAAAACTAGGTTTCACACGGGTTAACTAATCTTCCACACCATCAGTTAAACTGATAGACGACGAACTGATCTGTTTGATAGATCAGTAAGTCGGATATCAGTCCATACTAATTCACTCCGCACTCTGGTCGGGATTACTTGCTTACACACCTGATCCACGAAAAAGTTTTTGGAAGTCTATTCACCCCTCCCCTATAGACTTCCGTCCTCACTGAAACCCGTTCGGGACCTACAGTTTTTTATCCTTCAGATCAGGTTCCTTCTGACCCAAATCCCTTAGTTAGTTGAAGTTCCCCTTTCACCTGACATTCCTCTCTGATCAGTTCTCAACTGATCTCTTCTGATTAGATGAAGTTCTTTCTTCATCTGACCTTTTTACTTGGTCAGTCTCTTAACCAACTGGTGTTGGAGATTAATCCACCAAAGTAATCTGGTGCATCTTCTCCTAAGTCCAGTAATATATATCACATTGCATAGCTCTCTGAATCTGACTTCAGCTAGGGGCTTGGTTAAGATATCAGCTCTTTGCTTATCAGTATGGATCATTTCCATTCTGATGTTCTTCTTTTCTGCATGGTCTCGGATAAAGTGGTGTCTGATGTCCACATGCTTGCATCTCGTGTGTAGAATTGGGTTCTGAGTGATAGCAATCGCACTATTATCACCACGAAAGATAGGCACATTCAGAGTCGCAATATTACAATCCTCACCGATGACACATAGCCAGAGCAGTTGGGAGCAACAGCTTCCTGCAGCCATATATTCTGCTTCAGTAGTAGATGTGGCAACAGATGTCTGCTTCTTAGAGAACCAAGAGGCCAGCTTACTTCCCAAAAACTGACAGGTACCCGAGGTTGATTTTCTGTCTATCCAACAACCTCCATAATCAGAATCAGAGTACCCACTAAGCTCTAGATTATCATCTGCTGGATACCATAAACCGAGGTTTACAGTACCCTTCAGATACTTAAGAATCCGCTTAGCTGCTTCTAGATGGCTTTGCTTCGAATTTGCTTGAAATCTGGCACATACACCTACTGCGAAGGTTATATCTGATCTGCTGGTAGTCAGGTATAGTAGAGATCCAATCAAAGCTACTCTTTCTGATTAGTTTTCTTACCACCTTCATCTGGGTCCATTTTGAAATAAGTCGTCATTGGAATTCTGGCTTCCTTGCAATTCTGAACTCCATACTTAGCCAACAAATTCCTTGTGTACTTTGCCTGGAATATGAAGATCCCAGTATGAGCTTGTTTGACTTGAAGACCTAGAAAGTAGCTCATCTGACCCATCATGGACATCTCAAATTTCCCTTGCATCAGTTTACTGAATTTCTCTCATAGCTTCTGATTGGGAGAACCAAAGATTATATCGTCCACGTAGATCTGAACCATCAAAATATCTTCACCGTCTTCAATTCTGAACAAGGTCCTATCAATCAAGCCCTTGGTGAAACCATTTTCTGTCAAGAACTGGGATAGTGTATCATACCATGCTCTAGGAGCCTGTTTCAGTCCATAAAGAGCTTTTCTTAAACTGTACACTTGGTTGCTCATTTCAAAGCCAGGAGGTTGTTCAACATAAACTTCCTCAGCTAGTACCCGTTTAAGAATGCACTCTTTACATCCATCTAATACACAGTAAATCCCCTATGAGCGGCATAATCCAGAAACACCCAAATGGCTTCTAGGCGAGCGACTGGTGCAAAGGTTTCATAATAATCAATCCCTTCTGATTGTGAATGTCCCTTAGTAACAAGTCTTGCCTTATTTATGGTTATCACATTGTGCTCATCCTTCTTGTTCTTGAAGACTCACTTAGTACCAATCACATCTTGATGAGTTGGTCTGTTTACAAGTTCCCATCTTGATTTCTTTCAAACTGCTCGAGTTCCTGTTGCATGGCTTGGATCTAGCTTGCATCTTGTAGAGCTTCTTCAACTGTGAGTGGTTCCTTCAAAGACAGATAACAACAATACATTGCACTTTCACCAATCTTATGTCTAGTTTTGACTATATCAGATGGGTCTTCGATGATCAGGTCAGTTGGATGACTGGTTATCCAGGTCCTTCTTTCCTGATTATCATACGTGTGAAGAACATCATCCTCTTTTGATAAAGATTCATCACTAGAGACTGGGAGAGGTACTTGAGTAAGATCCACTTGGCATGGACATATCTCAGCTGATGTTGGACTCATCATGTGCTGAAGTCTGTCCGCCGGAACATCAGGTGTTCCCCCTGAACAAGATGGTTCAGTTGTTACTATCTCAGTTGTACCAGCTTCTTCACTGACAGTTGTACGTACCTTGGGGTCTAACTGACCTGGTGAATCGTCAAGATCAAAGTTAGGAACGTATACAGTGACGTATTTTGGATCCTTTTATTTGAGCCTTAACTGATCCATTTTCAGCGATTCTAGTCTTTTATGTACATCTTATTCTGCGATAGATTTCTCTTCATCAGATGTTGACTCATCAAAGACCACATGGGGTGTTTCTTCCACAACTAGGGTTCATTTGTTGAAAACCCTAAATGCTTTGCTGGTTGAGGAATATCCTAAGAATACACCCTCATCTGACTTGGCATCGAAGGTTCTCAATTGACTCTTCCCATTGTTGTGTATGAAACACTTGCACCCGAACACATGAAAGTAGGAAACACGAGTTTTTCTGCCCTTCCACAGTTCATAGGGTGTTTTGAAGTGAATCTTTGTCAGAGAACATTTGTTCTGCGTATGACAAGCAGTGTTGATTGCTTCTGCCCAGAAACGGCTTTGTGTTGCATGTTCAGCTAACATAGTGCATGCAACTTCTTTAAGTGTTCTGTTTCTCCTTTCTGCTATGCCATTTTGTTGTGGTGTTCTGGCAGCTGATGTTGTTCGGGTTATACTGAAAAGTATGCTTTTACTTTGTATAACGAAACTGGATTTTCTTATTTATTTACTGAAATAATCTATCAATCATTGTTGCATTAAATATGAATGAATGTTATATATATTTATTGCAAACTCGTTCAATAAATTAAGTACATATTACGTTGTAGTTAATTTGGTGATACCAGATCACAGAAGATCAAATTAACAGCTCCTCGTAATTAAGTACAAATTCACAATCCAGATGGAAATGAACAAACCATCATGAAAGGTTGAAGTATAAGGCTCAGATTGGCTTGTCTTGACCAAGAGATTATGCTAGTGCATTTAGATGCACTGAATAAGGACCTACAGGAGGATAAATTCTTCAGTACTGAATATACAAGAATTAGTCCTCAGTGGTGTGTTATTTCTTAATCTCCGTCCCTTAAATAGGATCGTGTGGAATTAAAAACTATTGCTTTGACTTATGATAGGAAGAGAGTCAATGTGATTCGATACCTTATATCTTGGGAAATATTATTAATTACATGACGATTGCTGACATTTAATATGGAGAATCGTGTGCAAGTACGTCTTGCTTGATTTGTACCCTTGGTGGGCTCAGAATCTTTATCATACCAAATCTTGCAAGTGGAAATTTATTTCCGGTATGGATAATAACGTTGAGTTGTCTTTCTTCAAGGATAAAGATATTAATTAATATAAAGCTTGTTCAGTGGCTTAATTAATTAATGGACTAAGATAATCTTAAACACGGGAAATAATGACCGGGAGTCATAATATAGTAAAGTCATAATATGGGTTAAGATGGATAGTTCAATATTAATTTTATAGTGGAGTAAATTAATATTAATGGACTTGAATAATATTTGGCCCAATATTATATTTTCATAGTCCATCGAAGGTCCAATCTAAATTCTTCTAAAGGTCCCTCAACTAGCCCAAATTAAAGTCCAATTAATGAAAAGGAGAAGAAAATATTATTGCCAAATTTTCCTAATTATTTTCGAAAAAAATGAGTAGGAGAGAGAAAAAGATTTTCTTGATTTTCTTGGAAAGATTTTATGGAATAATGTTGGGAAATGAATTTAATAAAGAAGATTTTGATTAGATCCCAAAACCCCTGAGTATGACATGTTCAGGATAATCTTGATAGATGAGTCAGGATTCAGTTTTAGAGTGTTCAGGATGTTATCTGCACAATGTATAGTCAGCAGATATAGATCAGGATAGATTCTGAAGACTTAGTAAGTTTCAAGAAATCAAGACTCGATATGAAATCGAGAATCAAGACTCGATTAAACCGAGAATCAAGACTCGATTATGAAAACCGAGAATCAAAACTTAGTGTGAAACTGAGAATCTGAAAACTCAGCATGAAGACTCAGTATATCTCTGAAGACTCGAAGACATCAAGACTCGAAGATCAAGATATCAAGATCGAAGACAAAGGATACTGAAGGCACAGTAATTACTAAAGACTCAGTAATGTACTGAATGCTCAGTATAACCTGAATGTTCCGAGGTGAAGAAGCTGAGGAATATAGCCGTTGGAATCTAGCTGATGTGGACCAACGAGAGGAAGACAACCAGCCTTAAAAAGTTGCAGAACTTACAAAGAATAGTATGGATTTGAATCTGATTCTCTCCAACGGTAACATTCAAATCCACACTATAAATACAAGTTCTTCCTTCATTATTACGTTTGGAAGTTCGAAGAAGATTGCAACGATGCTACAGAGCTAAGAGAACATATACTCAAGCTTTCCCACCCTAGAACACAAGTCTGTAGATATACAAATATATCCAAAGAGTGTTCTAGAACCCAATCTAAGCAACCCACGATGTATCCTACGCTTAGAAAGATTTTCCCAACCTTAGCATTGAGGCTAAACAAATGTAAGGGAAAATCTCACCATAGTTGGAGACAACACCAAACCCAAACCCCATTCTCGTAAGAGAAAACTAGTGGTGAAGTGAGGTAGTTGTTAGGCAATCCCGAGTGAGGGTGACAAGTCCCGTTGGAGTGTGAACTCGTTAAAGATCTAGAGGCGAGCCCGAGAGGGTGATAAGTCCAGAGGCGAGCCCGAGAGGGTGATAAGTCCAGTTTGAGTTAGTAAACTACAGAGGTAGTCAGAAAGCTCAAAGTAGAAAGGTTAGTAAACTACAGAGGTAGTCAGAAAGCCTTAGGAAGTGTTTGAAGGAATTTCCCTAGGAACAGGGAGAGTGGATGTAGGAGCTTGAGTCTCCGAACCACTATACATTGTTGTGTTCTTTACTGCTTTACATTCTTATCTTGTCATACGCATTCGATCATAAGA
Organism: Stenogyne calaminthoides; assembly: GCA_037126765.1. Lineage (NCBI taxonomy): Eukaryota > Viridiplantae > Streptophyta > Magnoliopsida > Lamiales > Lamiaceae > Stenogyne > Stenogyne calaminthoides. The sequence continues at coordinate 15,166,724 of JBBCBC010000019.1, read as the reverse complement.
AAAACACAACACATGAGCTTAAAAGAGAAAAATCTGGAATCACCATTCCTTCACCCCTGTTTTTATATGCATTTCATGATTATTCCGCATTTCATGGGTTTTCCCATCGGGACCAACAAGTGGTATCAGAGCGGGAGTTCAAAAAGTTCACTAATTTCAGAGTGACCACCTGAACAGATCTTTTTAAAGAAAAACTCGTTTCTTTAAAAATGCATATATTTTAATGTTTTGGCGTCCTTATTGGGATATTTTAGTTTTGATGAACTATGCCAAAACATTATCAACTTGTGTTATTCAAGAAAATTTACAGATAACAAGTTGAGGGGGAACGAGAGAACAAATTGAGGGGGAACTCACGGAATCAAAAGTAGATGATCGAGATCAGACGAGGCTACAGATGAGACTGGGTCGAGATTAGATGAGTTAGATGAGTTCCGAAGTCAACTGATGAGTTGTGCAATATTTTCAAAAGTGAAGAAAAGCTAAAGCTAGCAAATCAGAAGAGAAGGTTGCAAATCATAAGATGAGCAGATGAGACTGATCGAGATTAGACGTGATCAAGATCGGATACGATAACCTGATATGCTAACCCAATATGATGTACTTACCAGATGCTATTCTGATATGTTGATCTGAAGATGTGTTGATCTGATCAGTCGAGCTGATCAGATCAGGCAAAGAAGAAATCAGATAGCCTGTGTAAAAGTAATCTGAGACTCAGTAAGATCTGAGACTCAGTAAGTAAAACTGATCTGAGAGTCAGTAAAGAAAACTGATCTGAGATTCAGTAAGTAAGAGAGACCTGAGGGTCAGGATGTCTAAAGTCAGAAGAAACTGAACTCAGTCAGCATGAGTGTCAGTATGCCTGATCAGACAAGGTCCGTTGAAGAAGAATGAGGAGCCGAGCTGAAGATCAAGAAGACTGAAGACCAAGACTGAAGACTTGTAATTCTTTATGTTTTTGTCTTTATCTTTTGATAAGTTCATTGTAAACTGTAATAGTCTATCATACATCAATGAAACTTTATCTTTATGCTCAAATATAATACCTCATTATCTTTTTTACATGTCTTTATATATTTGATATGCCTGATTATTGTTGATGAAATTGTTGGGAGATTTATTGTGAAATTGTTGAGAGATTTGCCATTCTTGTATTGTAATAGGAAAAACTATAACCTGAGTATAGGTTAAGTATTTTTGTAACAAGATGGTTTTGGCATCATCAAAAAGGGGGAAATTGTTGGGAAATGAATTTAATAAAGAAGATTTTGATTAGATCCCAAAACCCCTGAGTATGACATGTTCAGGATAATCTTGATAGATGAGTTAGGATTCAGTTTTAGAGTGTTCAGGATGTTATCTGCACAATGTATAGTCAGCAGATATAGATCGAGATAGATTCTGAATATTTTGAAGACTTAGTAAGTTTCTGAAGAAACTGAAGACTCAGTATGAAATTGAGAATCTGAAGACTCAATGTGAAACTGAAGACTCAGTATGAAACTGAGAATCTGAAGACTCAGTGTGAAATTGAGAATCAAAACTCAAAGATGAAGACTCAAAGATATCTCTGAAAAACTCGAGAAGACATCAAGACTCGTAAGATCAAGATATCAAGATTGGAGACAAAGGATATCAAGGCACGCGATTATCAAGAGACTTCGAGAATGTCTTCAATGCTCAGTATAACCTGAATGTTCCGAGGTGAACAAGTTCAGGAATATAGTCGTTGTAATCCAGCTGACGTGGACCAATGAGAGGAAGACAACCAGCCTGAAAAAGTTGCAGAACATACAAAGAATAGTATGGATTTGAATGTGATTCTCTCCAACGGTAACATTCAAATCCACACTATAAATACAAGTTCTTCCTTCATTATTACGTGTGGAAGTGAGAAGAAGATAGCAACGATTCTACAGAGCTAAGAGAACATATACTCAAGCTTTCCCACCCTAGAACACAAGTCTGTAGATATGCAAATATATCCAAAGAGTGTTCTAGAACTCAATCTAAGCAACCCACGATGTATCCTACGCATAGAGAGATTTTCCCAACCTTAGCATTGAGGCTAAACAAATGTAAGGGAAAATCTCACCATAGTTGGAGACAACACCAAACTCAAACCCCATTCTCGTAAGAGAAAACTAGTGGTGAAGTGAGGTAGTTGTTAGGCAATCCCGAGTGAGGGTGATAAGTCCCGTTGGAGTGTGAACTCGTTAAACATCTAGAGGCGAGCCCGAGAGGGTGATAAGTCCAGAGGCGAGCCCGAGAGGGTGATAAGTCCAGTTTGAGTTAGTAAACTACAGAGGTAGTCAGAAAGCTCCAAGTAGAAAGGTTAGTAAACTACAGAGGTAGTCAGAAAGCCTTAGGAAGTGTTTGAAGGAATTTCCCTAGGAACAGGGAGAGTGGATGTAGGAGCTTGAGTCTCCGAACCACTATACATTGTTGTGTTCTTTACTGCTTTACATTCTTATCTTGTCATACGCATTCGATCATAAGCAAAACACAACACATGAGCTTAAAAGAGAAAAATCTGGAATCACCATTCCTTCACCCCTGTTTTTATATGCATTTCATGATTATTCCGCATTTCATGGGTTTTCCCATCGGGACCAACAAGTGATATCAGAGCGGGAGTTCAAAAAGTTCACTAATTTCAGAGTGACCACCTGAACAGATCTTTTTAAAGAAAAACTCATTTCTTTAAAAATGCATATATTTTAATGTTTTGGCGTCCTTAATGGGATATTTTAGTTTTAATTAACTATGCCAAAACATTATCAACTTGTGTTATTCAAGAAAATTTACAGATAACAAGTTGAGGGGGAACGAGAGAACAAATTGAGGGGGAACTCACGGAATCAAAAGAAGATGATCGAGATCAGACGAGGCTGCAGACGAGACTGGTCGAGATCAGATGAGTTAGATGAGTTCCGAAGTCAACTGATGAGCTGTGCAATATTTCAAAAGTGAAGAAAAGCTAAAGCTAGCAAATCAGAAGAGAAGGTTGCAAATCAGAAGATGAGCAGATGAGACTGATCGAGATCAGACGTGATCAAGATCAGATATGATAACCTGGATATGCTAACCCAATATGATGTACTTACCAGATGCTATTCTGATATGTTGATCTGAAGATGTGTTGATCTGATCAGTCGAAATTGATCGGATCGTGCAAAGAAGAAATCAGATAGCCTGTGTAAAAGTAATCTGAGACTCAGTAAGATCTGAGACTCAGTAAGTAAAACTGATCTGAGAGTCAGTATAGAAAACTGATCTGAGATTCAGTAAGTAAGAGAGACCTGAGGGTCAGGATGTCTAAAGTCAGAAGAAACTGAACTCAGTCAGCATAAGTGTCAGTATGCCTGATCAGACAAGGTCCGTTGAAGAAGAATGAGGAGCCGAGCTGAAGATCAAGAAGACTGAAGACCAAGACTGAAGACTTGTCATTCTTTATCTTTTGATAAGTTCATTGTAAACTGTAATAGTCTATCATACGTCAATGAAACTTTATCTTTATGCTCAAAGATAATACCTCATTATCTTTTTTACATGTCTTTATATATTTGATATGCCTGATTATTGTTGATGAAATTGTTGGGAGATTTATTATGAAATTGTTGAGAGATTTGACATTCTTGTATTGTAATAGGAAAAAATGAAACCTGAGTATAGGTTAAGTATTTTTGTAACAAGATGGTTTTGGCATCATCAAAAAGGGGGAAATTGTTGGGAAATGAATTTAATAAAGAAGATTTTGATTAGATCCCAAAACCCCTGAGTATGACATGTTCAGGATAATCTTGATAGATGAGTTAGGATTCAGTTTTAGAGTGTTCAGGATGTTATCTGCACAATGTATAGTCAGCAGATATAGATCGGGATAGATTCTGAATATTTTGAAGACTTAGTAAGTTTCAAGAAATCAAGACTCGATATGAAATCGAGAATCAAGACTCGATTAGAAACCGAGAATCAAGACTCATTATGAAATCGAGAATCAAGACTCAAATCTGGCGAGAATCAAAAACTCAAAGATGAAGACTCAGTATATCTCTGAAAACTCAGAAGACACTGAGGACTCAGAAGACTGAAGATACTAAAGACTGAAGACAAAGGATCTCAAGGCACAAGAATTATCAAGACTTCGATAATGTCTTGAATGCTCAGTATAACCTGAATGTTCCGAGGTGAAGAAGTTGAGGAATATAGCCGTTGGAATCCAGCTGATGTGGACCAATGAGAGGAAGACAACCAGCCTGAAAAAGCTGCAGAACATACAAAGAATATTATGGATTTGAATGTGATTCTCTCCAACGGTAACATTCAAATCCACACTATAAATACAAGTTCTTCCTTCATTATTACGTGTGGAAGTGCGAAGAAGATAGCAACGATTCTACAGAGCTAAGAGAACATATAATCAAGTTTTCCCACCCTAGAACACAAGTCTGTAGATATACAAATATATCCAAAGAGTGTTCTAGAACCCAATCTAAGCAACCCACGATGTATCCTACGCTTAGAGAGATTTTCCCAACCTTAGCATTGAGGCTAAACAAATGTAAGGGAAAATCTCACCATAGTTGGAGACAACACCAAACCCAAACCCCATTCTCGTAAGAGATAACTAGTGGTGAAGTGAGGTAGTTGTTAGGCCATCCCGAGTGAGGGTGATAAGTCCCGTTGGAGTGTGAACTCGTTAAACATCTAGAGGCGAGCCCGAGAGGGTGATAAGTCCAGAGGCGAGCCCGAGAGGGTGATAAGTCCAGTTTGAGTTAGTAAACTACAGAGGTAGTCAGAAAGCTCAAAGTAGAAAGGTTAGTAAACTACAGAGGTAGTCAGAAAGCCTTAGGAAGTGTTTGAAGGAATTTCCCTAGGAACAGGGAGAGTGGATGTAGGAGCTTGAGTCTCCGAACCACTATACATTGTTGTGTTTTTTACTGCTTTACGTTCTTATCTTGTCATACGCATTCGATCATAAGCAAAACACAACACATGAGCTTAAAAGAGAAAAATCTGGAATCACCATTCCTTCACCCCTGTTTTTATATGCATTTCATGATTATTCCACATTTCATGGGTTTTCCACCGGAGGTACGTAATCTCGTAACAACTAGATTCCGCATGCTTAGGATTTACGTGGATTATGTGTACGCATGATTGTTTATTTGCTTATTAATTATTATGTTGAATTGATTTAGGATTAAGTCATGTTAGTAATTAATTTATTAATTTAAATATGTATTTAAAATCATCTCTAATAGATCCGGGCACCCATATTTTCCCAACAACTGGTATCAGAGCTCAGGTTTCGAGCTCTGACTTTTAAATTATTATTTAAATTATGTTGGACATTAAATTAAAAATTGGATAGTAGAATTACTAGATCTGTTATGCAGGTATCCAATTGTCATGGTATTTAATGTGTTTATTTTTCATGCGTGTGAATGTTGGTTTTAATTCGACTCGTTCGAATTTGTTTTTCTCGTGAGAAAATTCACGAGTAGATTAGGCTATTTAATTTATTCAATGTAATAGACTAGTCTAGATTTGAGGTGTATTTATTATTCATTAAATAAATTGTAACCTGATCGAAGACGAAGACAGAGATGAGGAGTTGAAACAGACCAGGAACCGTACATAGGCAACATGCATCGCGTGAAACGTGCCAAGGGAGGCACGCGCGCAACACGGACGTCGCCAAGTGAATGGGCATAGCGCACGGTGCTAGGCGGGGTCTGCCCGGGATGCGTGTGGATGCGACTAGGCAAAGCGCACGGGCGTTTGCACAGGCGCGTGCGGAGCGAACACAGCGGAAGTGAGGGCGACGGGCAGCGAGCATGGGCGCTGCCAACCCGTCTCCTGCCGAGGCTGCCGGTCGGATGCGGGCGAGCATTTCTGCAGCGAGCTACTTGGCGTGGCGTTTCGAGACAAAAAAAATTTTGAGACGAACGAGTGGGAGAAATTCAAGACGGCATTTCTTCAAGATCAAGCCAAGGAAAATCAAACCATGACAGTTAAATAATTTGTGTCCTATATATTTATTTTCTGCTTTGCTTAATTTATTGTTGTCTTTCTTATGCTTTATTTAATTTGTTTAAATGTGTTTGCATGAGAATTGCCCAACTAAAAATCTCAAATTCGAAAAATTACTAAGTATGTTTTAATAATTAATTTGATTTCGAATCAAATTAATTATGACCTCCATGATTTATTTATTTGTGAAATCTGTTGGAGAAATTCCCCTACGGGACGGCCAAAAGATAGCTTTCACATGAATAAATTCCCAAAAGGATGATTGTGAATTATTATTAGTGGCAACGATGACCCTCCTAAGAGGCTCGATCAAAAAAAAGTAGTAATTCTGTATTTAATCATGGTTATTACTTAGGTATAAAATTGATATGCATATACTTCACCGACGTCCATGTCTATTTTATATTGGTCAAGTGGGAGCCGACTATTAATTTTTCTTTTTTAAATTAAAGGTTTGTAACTGTTCTTGTTTGTAACTTGCTTGAATGTGATTTAAATGATGACCCTCCCAAGAGGCTCATTTAAATATGTTTTGAGATGTTGGCTGATGCATGTTCATATTTTCTTAAGATTTTAATATGAATCATGTGATCGAATTGTGTGATTTTCTTTGTGTTGATCCGGATATTAACACAAGATGTATGTTTATTTTCAGTTTCATCATGTCGCAACCTTTTAATCCACTATTCAATATACTGAAAGACAATCTGCTTACTGGATAAAACTATGTTGTTTGGAAACGAAACCTTATAAATATCCTTGCTTCGCATGAATTCAAATGGGTGCTTAACGTACAAAAACCCGAAAAACTAACCAAGGATGCCAGCCTATGGGAAGAGATGGAATATAGTGAATGAGAGCTGGGAAATGAATTTATAAGGGACATTATCTTGATACACATGTCGGATTTGTTAAAGGACCTTCATCAAGGATTTTCCACAGCTGCAGACATTATGGGAAATCTCGAAGCGATGTTTGCACATCCGATCCATATGGCAATCCAGAGCATTAAGCATGACATGGTCAAGCTAAAGTTGGAAGAAGGAGTGACTGCTAAAGAGCACATTCTTAGGGTTATAGTCATCTTTGAAGAATTGGCATATCTTGGCGAAAAATGTGACTTCAAGAGCAAAATTGATTTCATTCTCAGTTCTCTGCCAAAGAGCTATGATCATCCTTATGTAAAGTATCTAATGGAAGATATGAACTTTACTGTGGATGATCTAATAAAGGCTCCCACGTTGGTCGAAGAGGATATTGAGCGCAAGAAAGTGAATTTGGTTACAAAAGGCTCTACTTCTCGTTCTAAGCCAATTGGTGGTAAGAACAATGAAGAGACGAAAAGGATAAACTAGTTCTATTCAAACTTCAAAGATGAGAGCATAAGCAAGAGGATCTGTTTGGAATGCGGAGAAAGAGGACATTGGAGATGGGCATGTTCCAATCCCAAAAGGAATGGAAAGAAAGGTAATTCTCACTCACTAGTTGTTGAAACTTGTTTGGCGGAGTATGCTACCCATTCGTGGGTAGTGGATACGGGATCCACCGATCATGTTTATTTCAGTTACAGGGGTTCAAGCGGACCCGACAACTTAGTTGAAGTGAGATCCTCATCACGCTAGGAGATGCTACAAGAGTGGCAGCTGAAGCAGTGGGAGAAGTGCACCTGTCTTTTGAAGACAAGATTTTAATTTTAAGAGATGTTCTTTATGTTCTGTTTTTTCTAAAACCTTTATTTCAGTTTCTATACTATTTGTCGATGGATATTCTGTTCGTTTTAATAAGCATGTTACTATTTTGCATAACGATGTGATTATCTGTCGTGGAACTTTACGGAACAATCTCTATATTATTAACTGTGCACATCACTCACATAATACATCGTATAACACATCTACTATTTCATGTAAAAGAAAGTGTTCGACTGAAGTGGACGAAACACTTCTTTGGCACCTAAGATTAGGTCACATTAACCCAAAAAGGATTCAAAGGTTGGTTCAAGATGGTTCATTGGGGTCTCTCCAGATTGAACAGTTTCCAACATGCGAATCGTGCTTAGAGGGTAAAATGACCAAGAGGGCATTTGGAGCCAAGGGGCTTAGAGCTAAGGAAGTGTTAGAAATCGTTCACACCGACGTGTGTGGTCCAATGCAAATCAAAGCTAGAGGTGGCTACGAGTATTTCGTTACGTTTATCGATGATTACTCACGCTACGGATACATTTTCCTAATGAAGCATAAATCTGAGACCTTTGATAAATTCAAAGAATTTATGGCTAAAGCAGAGAATCATAAGAAAAAGACTATCAAGTTTCTACGATCTGATCGTGGAGGCGAATACCTCAGCGATGAATTTTTGAACTACCTGTCGGAAGAAGGGATTGTATCCCAGTTGACTGCACCCGGTTCCCCTCAACAAAATGGGGTTGCAGAATGAAGAAATAGAACGCTTTTAGAAATGGTAAGGTCAATGATGAGTTATGCAGATTTACCAAAATCGTTCTAGGGTTACGCTTTAGAAACAACGGCTTATATTCTAAACTTAGTGCCATCCAAATCAGTTCCTAAAACCCCAAGAGAATTGTGGACAGGGCGCAATCCCAGTTTAGGACACATTAGGATCTGGGGGAGTCCGGCATACGTGTTGGACAAGGAAGCTGGTAAGTTGGATGCACGTTTAGAAATAAGTTTGTTCATTGGGTATCCCGAAGGAATAAAAGGATGCATGTTCTATGGTCCCGAAGATCAAACGGTGGTAATCAGTATACACTTTAGATTTTTGAAAGAAGACTATATGAACGATAAAAAACCTAGAAGTGAGATTACCTTAGAAGAACTTAAGGGGCCAACTCCATTGCCAATTGTACAAAAGTATATACCAATCGTCACACCTACACAACTGAAACCTCGTTGTAGTGGGAGGGTTGTCAGACAACCCGAGCGATTCTTAGGGATTGGAGAGTCTTCGGACTTGATCTCAGGAGAAGAATCAGATCCATGGTCCTACAACGAGGCGATCCAAGACAAGGATGCAAAATCTTGGCAAACAGCAATGGAAGTCGAGATGGGTTCAATGGATCACAATAAAGTGTGGGAGCTAGTCGAACCACTTAATGGGGTAAAACCCATTGGATGCAAGTGGGTATATAAGAGAAAGAGAGGACCGGACGGAAAGGTTGAAACCTTTAAAGCCAGACTAGTGGCGAAAGGGTACACTAAGAAAGAAGGGATCGATTGTGAGGAAACCTTTTCGCCCGTAGCCATGCTCAAGTCCATACGCATTCTCTTATCGATTGCTTTGCACTTAGAATTTGAGATCTGGCAAATGGATGTCAAGACCGCTTTCCTCAATGGAAGTCTTGACGAAGAAATCTATATGCAACAACCCGAAGGCTTCATTGAAAAAGTCCAAGAGCATCTGGTTTGCAAGTTTAAGAAGTCCATTTACGGGCTGAAGCAGGCATCCCGTGCTTGGAATCAGTGTTTTGATCAAGTTATAAAATCCTACGGTTTTGATCAGAACAACTTTGAAAGTTGTGTTTACAAAAAGCGTGACGGAACTGCCTTGGTATTTTTGGTACTATACGTAGACGACATACTGCTCATCGAAAATGATGTAAAGGTGTTATCGGACGTAAGGGCATGGCTGTCAAAACAGTTTGATATGAAGGATTTAGGGGAAGCCGGTCACATCCTAGGGATCAAGATCACTCGAGATCGCAGGAAAAGAATGATCGGGCTTTCGCAGGCCTCATACATAGACACTGTTTTGAAGTGATTCAGCATGCAAGATTCCAAGAAAGGCTTTGTGCCCAACAGACACAGAATCCATCTATCCAAAGAGATGTGTCCCAAAGCACAGAAGGAGATAGATGACATTAAGGGCATCCCTTATGCTTCGGCTGTGGGAAGCCTCATGTATGCAATGCTGTGCACGAGACCGGATATCTGCTTTGTCGTAGGCATGATAGCAAGATATCAAAGCAACCCTAGGAAAGAGCATTGAACTGCAGTAAAGAACATTCTGAAGTATCTGAAGAGGACACGAGACAGAATGTTGGTTTATCAGTCAGACAGTCTAATCCCCATCGGTTACACAAACTCGGATTTCCAATCAGACATGGACTCCAGAAAGTCTACCTCGGGTAGTGTGTTTTGCATGGGGGGAGGAGCCATGACATGGAGAAGCGTAATGCAGAAATGCATCGCCGATTCTACCATGGAAGCCCAATACGTAGCTGCTTGTGAAGCAACGAAGGAAGCGGTTTGGTTCAAGAACTTTCTAGTGGACTTGGACGTTGTCCCGGATTTGCCCAGCACGATCACAGTTTATTGTGATAATGCCAGAGCAGTTGCAAATTCGAGGGAACCGAGAGCATACAAGTCCAGCAAACACATTGAAAGAAAATACCATCTTATACGAGAAATCGTTAAGAGAGGAGACATTGAGGTGGCAAATATTTCATCGGAAGACAACGTAGCAGATCCATTCACAAAGGGTCTGCCTCAGAGTACATTCGAGAGACATGTGGAAGGAATGGGTGTCAAGATCGTTGTCAATCTGCTTTGAGTATAAGTGGGGGAAATATTAGTAGGTTCGTGTAGGTGACATTAGATGTCACATACAACACGAGACATGTTGTAGTATACTTAAAAGTAAACTTTGAGTATAAGTGGAAGATTGTTTGGGTTACACTGAAAAGTATGCTTTTACATTGTATAACAAAACTGGATTTTCTTATTTATTTATCGAAATAATCTATCAATCACTATTGCATTAAATATGAATGAATGTTATATATATTTATTGCAAACCCATTCAATAAGTTAAGTATGTATTACGTTGTAGTTAATTTGGTGATACCAGATCATAGAAGATCAAATTAACAGCTCCTCGTAATTAAGTAAAAATTCACAACCCGGATGGAAATGAACAAACCATCATGAAAGGTTGAAGTATAAGGCTCAGATTGGCTTGTCTTGACCAAGAGATTATACAAGTGCATTTAGATGCACTGAATAAGGACCTAAAGGAGGATAAATTCTTCGGTACTGAATATACAAGAATTAGACCTCAATATTGTGTTATTTCTTAATCTCCGTGCCTTAAATAGGATCATGTGGAATTAATAACTATTGCTTTGACTTATGATAGGAAGAGAGTCCATGTGATTCGATACCTTATATCTTGTGCAATATTATTAATTACATGACGATTGCTGACATTTAATATGGAGAATCGTGTGCAAGTACGTCTTGCTTGATTTGTCCCCTTGGTGGGCTCAGAATCTTTATCATACCAAATCTTGCAAGTGGAAACTTATTTTCGGTATGGATAATAACGTTGAGATGTCTTTACTCCAAGGACAAAGATATTAATTAATATAAAGCTTGTTCAGTGGCTTAATTAATTAATGGACTAAGATAATCTTAAACACGGGAAATAATGACCGGGAGCCATATTATAGTAAAGTCGTAATATGGGTTAAGATGGATTGTTCAATATTAATTTTATAGTGGAGTAAATTAATATTAATGAACTTGAATAATATTTGGCCCAATATTATAGCTTCATAGTCCATTGAAGGTCCAATCTTAATTCTCCTAGAGGCCCCTAAAATAGCCCAAATTAAAGTTCAATTAATGAAAAGGAGAAGAAAATATTATTGCCTAATTTTCCTAATTATATTCGAAAAAAATGAGTAGGAGAGAGAAAAAGATTTTCTTGATTTTTTTGGAAAAATTTTATGGAATAATTATTCTTGAAATACAAGTTTATCCCATAAATTCAAGAAAGGAAAAATATCTTATCTCTTCCTATTTTATTTGATATATTCGAAAATAATGGACAAGAAGGAGAGGAGAAGATTTTGTTGGGAGATATTTTGGGATATAGAATATATTGGATATATTCAAGATTGTGTCTTAAGGAAGAAGCAAGGAAATTTCTCAATGACCCAATTAGACCTAAATTTTCGCCCCCCCCCCCCCCAGTCCTATAAATAGGGGATGATTTCTTCATCCCAGTGCAATTCCATGTGTTGGAAATATTAGAAATCCACAAAGGTGGTGGCAAAATATTTTATTTTTCTCTCTTGTTAAAATCGTTCATGTGAATCCTCCCACCGGATAATGTTCGTGGACTTGGGACATATTTGGGAAGGCTATTTGGGTTGATCCAACGTCTCAACGGTTGTCTCTACAAGAGGTACGTAATCTCGTAACTCCTAGATTCTGCATGCTTAAGATTTACGTTGATTATGTGTACGCATGATTGTTTATTTGCTTATTAATTATTATGTTGAATTGATTTAGGATTAATTCATGTTAGTAATTAATTGATTAATTTAAATATGTATTTAAAATCATCTCGAATAGATCCGGGCACCCATATTTTCCCAAAAGATGTCTCATGTTGTATACCAAACTCAGAGCAAAAATCAGATATAAATTGGTTCAAGAATTATGTACCTTTATCTGATATGATTTTCACTATGCTGAGACCCTTCTCATTCTGAATCTTCTTGAGAAGTTCAGGTAGCTTTGTTGTAGTTTCACTTTTCTTATATAAGAATACAACCCAGGTGAACATGGAGTAATCGTCCACGACCAACAGAGCGTATTTGCATCCACTGAAACTAAGAGGCGTAACTGGTCCAAATAAATCCATATGGAGCAGTTGCAATACTATGCTGGATGGAGGCGAAGGTATCCCTTTGAATGAAGCTTTTACTTGTTTTCCCTTCTGATATGCGGCACATGTCTGATCCTTAGAGAATACTTCATTCGGGAGACCTTCAACCAAGGACATCCTTGCTATCTTGTTAAGAATTTTGAAGTTCAGATGACTCATTCTCTTGTGCCAGAGCCAACTAGAGCTCTTAGAACTCTTAACAATCAAGCATGCATTTCTTGGGCAACTGTCCAATTCTGTTGTATAAATCGTTCCTTTTCTGGAGCCAGTTAGCAAGATCTGTTGAGTCACTCGATTTCATATTGTGCATTGATCTGATGAGAACTCAACACTAAATCCGTTGTCGCAGAACTGTGATACAGATAACAAGTTGTGCCTTAAGCCGTCAACGTACGAAACATTTGTAACATGTACATCATCATTCACTAAGGTTCCAACTCCTCTGGTAAAACCAAAGTTGTCGTCACCAAAGAGAACTCGTGGGCCTGGTTTTTCAATGTAATTGTTGAGGAGATGTTGACTACCAGTCATGTGCCTTGAGCATCCACTATCAATGTACCAGATAGTTACTTGTATACCTCCTTTATTGACCAGTCCCACTCGTACCTGCGAGCGAATCAGATTTTAGGTACCCCAGTAGAATCGGGTCCTGGGGGGTTAGAAGTACCTTTCGGGATCCAAATAAATCTGGCACCCTTGTTGAAAACAGAGGGTTTGATTTGTCTCCCATAAACATCTACATAATCATACTTCTCTTCATATGCAATCTGGTTAGTATGATTATCAGTGTGAGCCTTGGATGAATCAGAAGACTTGGGATTTTTCATTGATATTTGTCTTCTTTTAATCCAGTGGGGCTCAGGTGCAACAGCCCTAGGTTTCTGATTGTAAGGATAGGTACGACTGCTACCATTAAAAGATACATATCTTTTTGGCATAGATGGTTTTAGCAGTTTACCCTTAGCTTGCTTGTTAGGCAGCTTGGATTGAGTTGACTTCAGTTGGGACTGTCCCTCGCGAGGTGGTCCAGACTGAGGCCTACTCTGCTGATTTGGCTGAGGTCTCTTCAGAAGAACAAGATTCCTCGGCTGATGTCTGATCAGTTGGGGTCCATTTCTTTCCCTTTCTGATCCGGCACTCGCCTTGCCTGGTCAACTGATCCTTTTCCCTTATCTGATACAGATTTGGCTTTTCGAGTATCTTGATCAGAAACTTATTTGGTTACACTTTTCTGATGTGAACCAGACTGGGCTTTTGAGGATCCAGAAGAGTTCTAATACCCAATTCCCTTCTTATCAGTTGGCGTACGAAAATAGTTGTTCAGATCTTGAATGGTCTTAGATGATTTCGTGAAAACCTCTATTTTCTTACGCAAACTGTCCTCAGTAGTTTTCAGATTCTCATGCATTCGAAAGAGTTCATCAAACTTATACTGAAGGACTTTGAGTTCTCCAGCTTGTTGTTCATTGAGAGTCAGTTGTTCTTTAATCAGCTTTTCCTGATCAGTAGTACTGACTTTCAGAAACTCCAGTTCTGTAGTCATCTTCTGAACAGTTTCAGCTGATTTTAGTTCGGCTGCTTTACTTGCCTCAATTTCTTTAACAAGTCGGATATTCTCAGCTCTTAGGTTATCGTTTTCAACTTCCACTCGTGTATAAGTATCTATTACATTAGAGAGATCATCAAGAAATTGGTCATTGTAGACCTGCAGGTTAATATCTCCAGCAGATGTGCTCAGCACAACAGGTGTAGAGCAGGGAACCACAAAAGGTTTAGAGATTACCTCAGATTGCTCTGCTTCTCTGGCCATAAGGCAGATGTCGTCATCTGATGAAAAGTTCATATCATCGACATCATCAGTTGTGGTAATCAGACAGAAATCTTCAACAGATGAATAGCCTGAGTCATCTAAAGGTAGATAAGAATCATCGATGCCAGATGTGTCGGCAACCATTGTTTTCTGTCTCAGAACCTTTCTTCTCTTCTATTCCGCTTTTCCTCTCTCTCCTTGGGAGTCAGGTCGGGGCAATGACACTGAAAGCGACATGTCCCTGAAGAATGTCAGCGTTGATATTTGTCTTGTTCACAGAAGTTGGTGATTGGCTGCTTGTCTGGATATTTCCTAAAACATGCAAGGGTGCGTTCAAACCCTAATATAGTCGTTCATCAATTACTCAAAGAATAAACCTTAGATGCTATGTCTCCAATGGATAGTTTTTCAAAGGTAGACTTCTGGAGAGTTGCCTATAAATACCAGAGGCCTTGGACATTTCAAGGTTACGGGAAATCAAAGCAACTCCAGAGCTCATTCGTATTCAAGAAATCTTGTGAAGCACTCGAAACCCTAAGAATTTTCCAAGTGTTTCATCTTTGAAGAGAGCTCATTTACTAATCCTATATCTAAGATATATCCAAAGCCTAGTTAGAGATATCCTAGCCTTTTTCTTGTGGTTGATTGTAAAAAGAATATCTCACCCTAGTTGGAAACCAACCAAAACTCAAACCCTTTGATTAGGTAGTTTGTGTGAGAAGTTGTTGGAGAAGTGAGAGTTGTAAAGAGTAAGTAAGTTGTTGTGTTCAGTCTGAAAACTCTAGAGAAGAAGTTAGTAAGCTGATTGTTCAGTCTGAACACTCGTGTGTGTGTTGAGTTAGTAAGTTGTTGTGTTCAGTCTGAAAGCTTAAGGTAGTAGAAGTAGTGAGTTAAGGAATTTCTCTTAGGATCGGAGAGAGTGGACGTAGGAGCTTGACCTCTGAACCACTATAATTGTTGTGTTGTTTGCTTTCTGCTTGCATTATTACCTGTTGCATATTTTCACTGAAAGCATCCTGAAGTTTTCTAAAAATCAGTTGGAAACAATCCACGGAGGTTGCATTAACTTGATCACAGCCTTAACCATTGTTTCATTAAAGAAAAGATTTTCAGCAAAGTAAAAACGAGTATAAACTTAGGGTCTACACATTTCGCACCCTAGATAAGCTAGTATAGATAGTTGTCAAACTGATCAAACTCTTCTGAGTAGTCAGTAAGATTATTATCTACTCCAAACTTATTTGGACTCTGTTGTAGAAACTCAGAATCAGTTGAGCTAATCTGAAGTCTCTGAAAGCAGCTCAGTGTTATTGTCTCAGTAGACTTTGACTCAGGGCATTTTGTGCTTCTCAGGACTGAAACTCAGGACAACCTAACTCTCTGATTATAGTTTATTTTAAAAGTTGAAAAATCACTATACACGTATATTCCCCCCCATACACGTGTGGAACTCGTTTACCCCGGGACCAACATTTTATATTGGTCAAGTGGGAGCCAACTATTAATCTGGATATTAAAGGTTTGTAACTGTTCTTGTTTGTAACCTGCTTGAATGTGTTTAAATAATGACCCCCCCACGTGGCTTATTTAAACTGTTTTGAGATGTTGGCTGATGCATGTTCATATTTTTTTTGAGATTTTAATATGATACATGTGATCGAATTTTGTGACAATTTTGCGCTTATGCAAATCGTTATTTATTTTAGATCAGCATGTCGCAACCTTTTAATCCCCTGTTCAATATACTGAAAGACAATTTACTTACTGGTGAAAACTTCGTCGATTGGAATCGAAAACTTACTATTGTCCTTACTGTACAACATCATAACTAGGTTCTTACTGTCCCAAAACCCGAAAAACCAATTGATGAGTCCACAAAAGCAGATAAGAAAGATTATGCTGACAGGGTTCGGTCAAATGACATGGCTAAGTGCACTATGTTGGCTTCTATGTCAGACGTGTTGCAACATCAGCATCAACATTTTGAGACCGCTGCAGACATCATGACAAGTCTTAAAGCGATGTTTCAACATCAGAACCGTTTGGCTCGTCAGATCACCATGAGAGACCTGCTCTCCATGAAAATGGTGGAGGGAACGCCCGTAAGGGAGCACATTCTATAGATGATGGCTCACGTAAATAAGCTTGAGGTACTTGGCGCTCAATATGATATCGAGACCCAGATCGATTTCATACTCCATTCTCTGCCTAAAAGCTTTGAACAGTTCAGGCTGAACTATCAGATGAACAAGCAAGAATTCACATTGCCTGATCAATTACAAGCTTTGGTCTTGGAAGAGGCGATATTGGGGTAAAAGAGCCAAGCCTTGGTGGCAAATGGTCCCTCTTCTTCTTCTAGGCCAAGAGGAGGTAAGAATAAGAGGAGGGCAAAAGGCAAAAAACAAGTGAACTCAAGCGTTGCCAAAGGCAAAGAGAAGGTGAAAGGGGATGGAGGAGTAAAGAAAACAGCTAAGGGGAAATGTTTTAACTGCAGTGATAAAGGACACTGGAGGTCAGCCTGTTCCAAACCCAAAAGGAATGGAAAGAAAGGTAATTCTCACGCACTAGTTGTTGAAACTTATTTGGCGATGTATGCTTCCCATTCGTGGGTAGTTGATACGGGACCCACTGATCATGTTTGTTTCACTTTGGAGGGGTTCAAGCGGACCCGACAACTTAGTGGGAGTGAGATCCTCATCACACTGAGCGATACTACGAGAGTGGAAGCTGAAGTAGTGGGAGAAGTACAGTTGTCTTTCAAAGACAAAGTTTTAATTTTGAAAGATGTTCTTTACTTTCCTAGTTTTAGAAAGAATTTAATTTCAGTTTCTAAACTTTTTCTTGATGGATATTCGGTTACTTTTAATAAATTGTTACCATTGCTCTAAATAATGAGTTTATCTGTCATGGAACGTTGTCGAATAATCTCTACACAATTAACTATACACACCACTCACGAAATGCATCCTATAACACATCGACTGTTTCGGCTAAAAGAAAACGTTCATCAAACATGAACGAGACACTTCTATGGCATTTAAGACTAGGTCATATCAATCCAAAGAGGATCCAAAGGTTGGTCCAAGATGGTTCGTTGGAGTCTCTCCAGGTTAAACCATTTTCAACCTGCGAATCGTGTTTGGAGGGTAAAATGACCAAGAGGGCATTTGGAGCCAAGGGGAATAGAGCCAAAGAAGTGTTAGAGATCGTTCACACCGATGTATGTGGTCCAATGTCAATCAAAGCAAGAGGAGGCTATGAGTATTTCGTTACTTTTATCGATGATTACTCGAGATACGGATACATTTACCTTATGAAGCATAAATCTTAGACCTTTGAAAATGAAAAGAATTTAAGGCTCAAGCAGAGAATCATAGGGAAAAACGTATCAAGTCTCTACGATCTGATCGTGGAGGCGAATACCTCAGCGATGAATTCTTGAACTACTTATCGGATGAAGGATTGTATCCCAGTTAACTGCACCTGGAACCCCTCAACAAAACGGGGTTGCAGAACGAAGAAACAGGACTCTTTTAGAAATGGTCAGGTCAATGATGAGTTATGCGGATCTACCCAAATCGTTTTTGGAAGAATTGTGGACCGGGCGCAAGCCCAGTCTAGGACACATGAGAATTTGGGGGTGTTCGGCATATGTGCTGGATAAGGAAGCCGGTAAATTGGATCCAAGATCAGAATTAAGGTTGTTTATAGGATACCCCGAGGGAACGAAAGGGTGCATGTTCTATGGTCCCGAAGATCAAAAGGTGGTAACCAGTACACACTTTAGATTTTTGGAAGAAGACTATATAAACGACAAGAAGCCCAGAAGTGAGATTACCTTGAATGAGCTAAAGGGGCTTACCTCAATGCCAACTGTACAATTTGATATACCAAATAACACACTTACACAACTGGAACCTCGTCACAGTGGGAGGGTTATCCGACAGCCCGATAGATTCATGGGGATAGGAGAGTCTTTAGACTTGAGCCCCTGCGAAGATGAATCAGACCCATGGACTTACAAAGAGGCAATCCATGACAAGGATGCAGATTCTTGGAAAATGGCAATGAAAGTTGAAATGGGTTCTATGGATCAAAACAAGGTGTGGGAGCTCGTCGAACCACTTAATGGGGTCAAACTCATTGGATGCAAGTGGGTATACAAGAGAAAAAGGGGATCGGACGGAAAGGTAACCTTCAAAGCTAAACTTGTGGCAAAGGGTTACACTCAGAAAGAAGGGATCGACTATGAGGAAACCTTTTCACCTGTAGCCATGCTAAAGTCCATCCTCATTCTCTTGTCGATAGTTGTGCATCTCGATTTTGAGATCTGGCAAATGGATGTCAAGACAGCTTTCCTCAATGGAAGTCTTGAAGAAGAAATCTATATGCAACAACCCGAAGGCTTCATTGAAAAAGGCCAAGAACATCTTGCTTGCAAGCTCAAAAAGTCCATCTACGGACTGAAGCAAGCATCGTGTGCTTGGAACCAATATTTTGATCAAGTTATAAAAGTCTAACGGGTTCGATCAAAACGAGTTTGAAAGTTGTGTGTACAAAAAGCGTGTCGGAACTGCATTGGTATTCTTAGTACTATACGTAGATGATATTCTGCTAATCGGGAAATATGTAAAGGTTTTGTCAGACGTAAGGGCATGTCTGTCAAAACAGTTTGATATGAAGGACTTAGGGGAAACCGGTCACATCCTTAGGATCAAGATCACTCGAGATAGCAAGAAAAGGATGATAGGCTTATCGCAAGCCTCATACATAGATACTATCTTGAAGTGATTCAGCATGCAAGATTCCAAGAAAGGCTTCGTACCTTTCAGGCATGGAATCTATATATCCAAAGAAATGTGCCCTAAGACGCAAAAGGAGATAGATGACATGAAAGGCATCCTTATGCTTCGGCTATTGGAAGCCTCATGTATGCTATGCTGTGCACGAGGCCAGATATCTGCTTTGTCGTTGGCATGGTAGCAAGATATCAGAGTAATCCATGGAAAGAACATTGGACTGCAGTTAAAAACATTCTGAAGTATCTGAAAAGAACTCATGATAGAATGATTGTTTATCAGTCAGATAGTCTGATTCACATCAGATACACGGACTCGGATTTCCAATCAGACCTAGATTCCAGAAAATCTACCTTGGGTAGTGTGTTTTGCATGGGGGGAGGAGCCATGACATGGAGAAGCGTTAAGCAAAAATGCATAGCGGACTCTACCATGGAAGCCGAATACGTAGCTGCTTGTGAGGCAGCGAAGGAAGCGGTTTGGCTCAAGAACTTCCTAGTGGACTGTGACGTAGTACCGAATTTGCCCAGCACCATCACGGTCTACTGTTATAATGTCGGAGCAATTACAAATTCAAGGGAACCGAGAGCCCACAAGCCCAGCAAACACATTGAAAGGAAATACCATATTATACGAGAAATCGTTAAGAGAGGAGATATAGAGGTGGCAAAATTCGCATCAGAAGACAACCTAGCAGATCCATTCACAAAGGGTCTGCCTCAGAATACATTCGAGAGACATGTGGAAGGAATGGGTGTCAAGACCGTTGTCAATCTGCATTGAGTATAAGTGGGAGATATTATTAGGTTCGTGTAGGTGTAATGTAGATTCTACACGAGAAATGTTGTAGTATACTTAAAAACAGACTTTGAGTATAAGTGGGAGATTGTTGGGATTATACTGGAAAGTATGCTTTTACTTTGTATAATCACACTGAGTTTCTGTCTTATTTACTTAAATAAATTATTTATCACTGATGCTTTAAATATCATCGAATGTTACATATATTTACTGCATAACTGTTCAATAAGAAGTACGTGTTACATTGTAGTTAATTTAGTGATACTAGATCACATAAGATTAAATTAACAGTCCCTTGTAACTAAAAGTACACATTCACGACCTAGATGGAAATGAACAAACAATCACGAAAGGTTGAGGTGTAAGGCTCAGATTGGCTTATCTTGACCAAGAGATTGCACCAGTGCATCATGATGCACTGAACAGAACCTACAGGAGAATAAATTCTTCAGCACTGAAAATAGAAGAATTAGGCCTCAGTGGTTCATTATTTCTTAATCTACGTCCCTTAAATAGGATAGTGTGCAATCAATAGCTGTTGCTTTGACTTATGATGGGAAGAGGATCATTGAGATTCAATACCTTGTATCTTGGGCAATGATATTGGTTACACGACGATTGCTAAGATTTAATACGGTGAAACGTGTGCAAGTACGTCTTGTTTGATTTTTCCCCTTGGGAGGCTCATAAGATTTATCATACCAAATCTTGCAAGTGGAATTAATTTCCGGTATGGATAATAATGTTGAGCCGTTCCTTAACCAAGGAAAAGGATGTTAATTAATATAAAGTTATTTCAGTGGCTTAAATTAATTAATGGACTGGATAATCTTAAGCACGGGAAATAATAATCGGGAGCCATATTAATAGTAATATGGGTAAGATAGATAGTGCAATATTAATTATGTAGTGGGATTAATTAATATTTATGGGCTTGAATAATATTGTGGCTCAATATTGAAAATTCAAAGTCAATTGGAATGTCCAATCTTAATTCTCCTAAAGTCCCCCCAAGTATCCCAAGCACAAAGTCCAATAACTGAAAAAGGTGTTTAAAATAAAATAAATTATTGTTGCCTATTTTTTCCAATTTTTTCGAAAATCATGGATAAAAGAGGGAGAAAGATTTTCTTTGAATTTTGTTATGGAATGAGGATAAGTATTCTTGGAATACAAGATTATCTCATTAAATTCAAGAAATCTCCCACTTGGCCATTCATGGAGGAATTTTCGAAAATTCCATAACATAAGGAGGGGAGATTTTATTTGGGAGATATATTGGGAAATAGAATATATTGGATATATTCAAGATTGTTTCTTGGAGAAGAAGCAAGGAAATTTCTCAATCTCCCCTAAACCCTAAATTTTTGTCCCCCCTAGTATTATAAATAGGGGATGAATTTTTCATCCCCAATGCAATTCCATGTTTTGGAAAAATTAGAAATCTACAAAGGTGGTGCAACATAATTTTTATTTTTCCCTTTTGTTAATTGTTCAAGAGTGTCCTACCACCGAATTGACGAGCAAGGACATGGGAATACTTTGGAAGGCTTTTTGGTGTGTTCGTGCGAACGGGATCCACCTTCTAGATGGTTGTCACTTCAAGAGGTTAGTTCACGTAAACTCCTAGCTTTTCCGCATGCGTAGGATTTATGTGACGAACTTGTATGCATGATTTGTTGTTGAGTTATTATTTGAATTAATATAGGATTAATTCATGCTAGTAATAATTGTTAGAATTAAATATGTATTTAATATTCACCCCGAATAGATCCGGGCACACTATTCCCCAACAGTAGCATCCATAGTTTTCATGATGACAATTTCCTCTCATCTGCATCCATCAGAGAGGAACTCTTTCTGATTCTTGCTCCAACTGGTTGAGTAGGATCTCCTGCTTCAGCTGGGTTATAGTGATAGATGATAATCGGTCCTATCTCAAGAATCTCATCCATTATGTTGCTTATCGATCCCAGGTGGTCTCTCATGTCGATAGACCAATCTGCATACTCATCAACAGAAAACATGGGTAAATTATGATGCATTCCTGAAGTGTTATCCATGCTTGTGGTGATTTTGTAAAGTATGAATTTTAAAACGGTTTTCAAAGATCAGTTCAAGTGACCACAAAGTTCTTCCTCAAGAACCGATGATATTCAAAGCCAGTGGTCGGAAGAACCACTGCTCTGATACCACTTGTAGGTCCCGAACGGGTTTCAGTGAGGGTGGAAGTCTAGAGAGGAGGGGTGAATAGACTTCCAAAACTTTTTGTGGATCTGGTGTGATATGCAAGTATGCCTTATCAGAGTGCGGTGTGAATAAGTATGGACTGATATCCGACTTACTGATCTATATGAACAAGATCAGTTTGGTGTCTATCAGTTTTACTCAATCAGATTCTGGTGCTATCTGTTTTAAGATCAGATGACTAAAGTGTCGAGCTGATCAGTTCAGTAGCTTGATGTTAATCTGAACCAGATGGGGATATGCATGCAGATAACAAGTAGTGTTCAGTTGAGTGTAAAGCAAGATAAATGCACACAGATTTATAGTGGTTCGGACAACTTGTCCTACGTCCACTATTCCCTATCAGCAGGGGCACCAACTTAACCAACTGGACTTAGTTTAATGTGTTAGTCCAACACAGTACAACCAACAGATGTTTCACGAGTTCTCACTCAACCAATCCCAGAAATCAGATCTAGAAACCCTAGACTGAAATCTTGCTATAACAAACTTAACCTAACTTTTGTTTGGGTATAAGATTTGTAATGTTCCAACTAGAATACTATCCTATCTTCTAAGTAGCCTAAGGCTGGAGGATAGGTATTCTATGCTAAGAACAATGTGATGAACACTTAGAAAATAAGCTTCGATTTAGTGTTCTTCGTGCGGAAATTTTGCTTATGCTTGAGCTTGATGATAATTTACGTAACCTTACTATGAAGGTTTGATCCCATATATATAGGCACGAAATCGAACTAGCCGTTGGAGAGCAATTTGAATTTCGGTCTATTTTAGGTAGGTCTGCAGACTGATTTGACGTGTTTCAGGGGCGGCATTGCCAAAAGCATGCAAGCTTGTCCTTTCTAGTCGTTTGACTCTGAAACGCTTTTCTGCAGACTGTCAGTACTCCGTACGTGCATTGTCGACTTCTTATTGGCTATCAAGTACACTTTGTAGCACTTGAATTAGCAACAAGGTTGACATTCTTCTTGTCTGAACACTTGCCTTGTACTAGGTAACAATGAAGTAGTTACCTGATGGAGTTGACACAGATCAGTTCGAACACTGATCTGTCTACCTGATTTAGGTCTTTTGCTAGTAAGTTGCCTTAGCACAACTTACTGACCTTTTCTTGTTGTCATCTGATGTAGGTCTTGGACGGTCTTTTGTCTTGTCTGCTTCTCTGCTTGTCTGCTTCTTATTTAATCAGATCTTCAGCATATCTAATCTTCAAGACTTAACCTATACATATTGAGTTCCCCCTCAATATGTGACCTATCTGTTACATCAGTTGTCTATACATTTTAGCTGGTCATCTTATCTGCTATCTAGATCATCAGTCAGCTAACAGGTCTGACTAGTCCTATTACATTATCTG
This sequence comes from Stenogyne calaminthoides, assembly GCA_037126765.1. Lineage (NCBI taxonomy): Eukaryota > Viridiplantae > Streptophyta > Magnoliopsida > Lamiales > Lamiaceae > Stenogyne > Stenogyne calaminthoides. The sequence goes on along the minus strand of JBBCBC010000019.1, from coordinate 15,142,975 downwards.
TTTTGGAACTTCCATCGAAACTACAAATTTTCCAACAATTAATATATTAATATTATCATGGGAGATCCACAACAAGATAAAAAAAAGAAGGCATTCTATGAACAATGGACTAAGGAACAAAGCAACTTATTGTTAGAACTCTGTTGAGGTTATACGTGAAAGATGCTTTTACGTAATAACGAACTAATGTAACTCTTATTTTCTGAATATAAATGTTTCATCACTGTTGCTTTAAATATAAATAAATGTTAATTATTTATTGCAAACCGTTCAAATATTAGTACATCATTAAATTGTAGTTAATGTGGTGATACCCGATCACGGAAGATCACATTAACATTTCCTTGTAAATAAAAGTACAACTTCACAACCTAGATGGAATTGAGCACTCCATTGGTAGAGGTTGAAGTGCAAAGCTCAGATTGGCTTGTCTTGACCAAGAGATTGCACTAGCACATTATGATGTGCTGAAGAGGACCTACAGAGAAGATAAATTCTTCCATACTGACTTAAGGGATGAAGAATTAGACCTCAGTTGTTATTAATTTCTTAACCTGCGTCACTTAAATAGAATTGCATGTAATTGATACTTATTACTTTGATCTGTGTTAGGTTTAGAGTCAGACAGTGATTCTATACTTTGCATTTTGGGCAATATTGTTAATTATATGGCAATTGCTAAGTGTTGGGATATTTTAGTTTTGATGAATTGTGCCAAAACATTATCAACTTGTGTTTTTGAAGCTAATCTACAGATAATAAGTTGAGGGGGAACTCACGAAATCGCATTTAAGATGATCGAGATCGACGACGAGGTCACAGATTTAGGCCGACGAGATCGATGAGTAAGATGAGTTCCGGAGTTAACGATGAGTCAGGCAAAATAAGAAGAAAAGATAAGCCACCGATCGAAGATCGATGACCGATCGTAAGAGGAGGTTGCGGATCGTAAGAGGAGAGCATGAGAGACCGACGAGATCATACGTGATCGAGATCAGATAAGCTAACCTAATATGCTAACCTGATGTACTAACTGATGCGCAGATAAACCGATATGTCGACTGATGCTATAATCGATCCGATCATGAGAGCCGACGATCAAAGTAGAAGAAATCGATATCGAAAACCGTAAATCTGCATACCGATCAAAGAGAAGAAATCAGAAGAGAAGTCATCTAAAGTCATGTTCATCGAGAATCGAACGCCATCGATGATCGCTTACTGAGCGCAAGTGACTGAGGGTCGATTGTTCGAAGTCGGAAGAGTCGAACTCGAAGTCCGGAAAGTGTCGATATACTGACGATAAGGTCCGGCCAAGAGAAGTCTGTTGAATCAAGAAGCCTGGGTTCGAAGAACCTGGAGGATCAGATAATCTTGAAGACTCACAGAATCCTGAAGACTCAGAAGATCCTGAAGATTATATCTGTTAGATTCAGCTGAAGTGGACCAATGAGAGAAAGACAACCAGCCTGAAAAGCTGCAAGAAGCTACATAATAGTATGGATTTAAATGTGACTCCATCCAACGGTAACATTCAAATCCACACTATAAATACAAGTTCTTCCTTCATTATTCGTGTGGTGGTGGAGAAATGCGTGAACCGTCGAGCTACAGAGCCAAATCATCCAGCATTTCCACCATAGAACACTGAGCAAGAAATACACGCATATATATTAAAGAGTGTTCTACCCTAGATCTAAGCACAAATGTAGTATCCTAAGATTAGAGAGATTTTCCCATTCTTAGCATTGAGGCTAAACAAATGTAAGGGAAAATCTCAACCTAGTTGGAAACCAAACAAACCTTACCCAAATCAGTTTGGTAGGATAAGTTTGTAGGTGAGTGTGAACTCGGTAAACATCTAGCAATCCCGAAAGGGAGGGTAGGCATCCCGTGAGGGAGATAAGTCCCGTTTGAGTGAGAACTCGGTAAACATCTGTTGGGTGTTGGACTAACACATTAAACTAAGTCCAGTTGGTTAACTTGGTGCCCCTTGTGATAGGGAAGAGTGGATGTAGGAGTTGGACTCCGAACCACTATAAAATCGTGTGTTCTTTACTGCTTTATGTTCTTACTTGCCATATGCATTTGATTATAAGCAAAACACACATCGTTCTTAAAAGAAAAAAAAAGGAAACAGAGTAATTGAAATCACTCTGCCCTCACCCCTGTTTTATATGCATTACATGGTATTTTCCGCACTCATGGGTTTTCCAAAAATCAGGACCAACACTAAGATTTAATGCAGAGCAGCGTGTGCAAGCAAGTCTTGTGTGATTTTTCCCCTTGGTGGGCTCAGAAGTTTTATCATACCAAATCTTGCAAGTGGAAATTTATTTCCGGTATGGATAATAATGTTGAGTTGTATTTACTCTAAGGATAAAAGATATTAATTAATATAAAGCTTTTCAGTGGCTTAATTAATTAATGGACTAAATAATCTTAAACACGAGATATAATAACCAGGAGCCATATTGTCGTAATATGGATTAAGATGGATAGTTCAATATTAATTTTTTAGTGGAGTAAATTAATATTAATGGGCTTGAATAATATTTTGACTTAATATTAAAATTTCATAGCCCATTGGAGATCCAATCTTAATTCTCCTAAAGACCTCTCGAAAAGCCCAATATAAGTCCAATTAATAAAAAGGAGAAGAAATATTATTGCCTTATTTTTCTTGTGATTTTTGAAAATTATGGGACAAGAAAGGGAGAAGATTTTCTTGATTTTCTTGAAAAGATTATTATGGAAAAAGATAAGTATTCTTGCAATACAAGATTATTCCATAAATTCAAGAAATAAAATCTTGCCTTCTTGTGCATTGAATTTTTCAAAAATGTTGTAGATATGGGAGGAAGAGATTTTTTTTTGATTGGACACAAAATTTTTGCCCCCCTTTACTCTATAAATAGGGGATGAGTTTTTCATCCCCAACACAATTCCATGTGTTGGAAAAATTAGAAATCCATAAAGGTGGTGCAATAAATATTTTATTTTCTCCTTTATTAAAATCGTTCGTGAGAATCCTTCCACCGGATTACATTCCTGGAGTGGGACATATTTGAGAAGACTCTTTGGGTTGATCCATCGTCTCAACGGTTGTCACTTCAAGAGGTATGTAATTTCGTAACTCCTAGATTCAGCATGCTTAGGATTTACGTGAATTACGTGTATGCATGTTGTTGTTGTTTATTTAATTATTATGTTGAATTAATTTAGGATTGATTCATGCTAGTAATTAATTGATTAATTTAAATATGTATTTAAATATACCTCGAATAGATCCGGGCACCCCGAATTTCCGAACAAACTCATGGTTGATGTTGCGGCTCGGGGATGGCGTGATAATAGTTGTATCTTTACCAAAGCAACGGTGGAAGAAAGAATACTTCATGTTCTTAATGAAAGACGTGGGTGTAATAAGACCTATAACAATTACCAAAACCGCCTCAAATGGTTTAAAAATCGGTTGTTATCTTATTCAACCCTTATGAGATTTAGCTATGATTTTGGGTATCACCAAACTACTAAAAGGTTTACAGCTTCAGATGAAGTAGGGGATGCATACTTAGAGGTAAGATTTTTAAGCATCATATTACAATAATATTATAGAATAATTTTATTTTGAGAATATAGTGAATTAATAATTTTTTTTCTTTATTTATGCTAGGCTCACTCAAAAGACGTGAACTTGCGCTATGGGGAATGTCCTGATTATGAGGACTTGAAAATTGTTGTAGGAAATGGTGTTGTTGTAGGGAAAAGCTCCATTGGGTTGGGTAGTGCTACTGATGCAAGGACATTAGGAGATGGTGAAAATAGAGATGTACGCATAGAAGATTTGAATTATGATGCTGAAAATGAGATGTTTGTAGGACTGTCTCAAAATGATCCACCATTTGGTTCCACACCACCTTCAGGGTTCCCTGAAGTGTCCGAGGTCTCCACTCAAAGAAGAAGTCAACCCAAAAGAAGTAGAGCTCAATATGAAGCAAATTCTAGCTCTACTAAAAATATCCCTCAGAATGATCTCATGGAAGAGATTAAAAAACTAACAAGCACTTTTGAAGGAGTTCATAGCCTCTTAGAGAATAGAGATATCATACTAGAGAAAAGAGAAAGAGAAAGAGTTTATACAACTTGGGATGCTATCAAAGAGATCCCAAATTTGGATGAAGACATTCGCCTCAAGGCATTTGACTTGCTTGACACCAAGTCAAAAAAAGATGATTTTTTGAAGATGACTATTGAGGAAAGAGATAATTGGATAGCTTACAAGATTAGAAGATAACGATTATTTGAGTCATGTATTAGATATTATGCTATATTTGTTGGGGTATCTTTTTAATACTTTTATTTTTATCACTATTTTGTTGGGGATTTTTTTAAGACTTTCTTTTGATCACATATTTGAAATTAATGAATTTCATATTTTTATTATTATTAGAGTCATATGCATTTGAATATATGAATCCTTGAATTTGCGCTTGAATCGATATATTTGTTTAATTCACAGTGTGTGGTTTAATTAATCGTATTTACCATGTTCCCATTTTTTTATATGCAGCATGGAAAATCGTGAATTATTGGAAGAAGAAATAGATAAAGATTTGGAGATGGAACTTTACGAAAAGGTTAGGCTCTTGATGTTGGCAATTAAGGCAGTGATAGTTTTATTAGGAAAGAATACTATGATGCCTCGGCGTATTGAACCTTCTTTGAAGCGATGACCAGTTACTAGAATTGGATATCATTTTGTACGTAATATGATCAAAGGAGATTCACAAAGTTTTCGACAATTGTATAGGATGTATCCGAATGCGTTTCTAAAGTTATGCACTATCATTAGAGAGAAAACTCATTTAGAAGATACAAGATACATATGTGTTGAAGAAATGGTGGCAACATTCTTGATCATTGTAGAACACAACGATCGATATGGTAATGTTCGCCAAAGGTTCGGTCGTTCACATTTTGCTACTAGTCGAAACTTCAACAAAACTTTAAAGGCATTGAACATTATAGAACCGGAAATGATGGTTAATCCGTCTAGAGGGATGCCCGCTAAAATTCAGGAAAGTACAAGGTTTAACCCTTTCTTTAAGGTATGAATCCTCTTGGTAGTATTATATATATATATATATATATATATATATATATTTGATATGGAGACCACGAGTGGTCACCTTATGGCGCCCAATTGATGATGTGGCTTTCCACCTCAGCTTATTACCTAATTAAATAATTTAAATTAATTTTAAAAAAAAAACTCTACACCCCTTAAACCTAAATCATGAACACTAAACCATGATCCATTCGGGCCGGGTGAACCATGAACCACTCGGGCAGAGTGAACCATGAACCACTCAGGTCGGGTTTGGATCCGTAATCTAATTTAAATTATTTAATTAGTGCAAAGCGATATTTTTTTCAAATTTTAATTTAAATTATTTAATGAAGTAAATTAAATTACGGATCCGAACCCGACCCAAGTGGTTCATGGTTCACTCTGCCCGAGTGGTTCATGGTTCACCCGGCCCAAATGGGTCATGGTTTAGGGTTCATGATTTAGATTTTAGGATGTAGGGTTTTTTTCAAAATTAATTTAAATTATTTAATTAGATAATAAGCTGAGGTGGAAAGTCAAAACACCAATTGGGCTCCATAAGGTGACTATATATATATATATATATATATATATATATATAACCTATATCAAATGTTGCAGTTTTCTTTTATCAAATGTTCACTTTATTTTAGGATTGCATCGGAGCAATAGATGGAACTCATATTCCGGCAATGGTAACAGGCCGGGAAGTAAGCAGTTATCGTAACCGTCATGATATTCAATCGCAATGTGCTTAGTGGGTAGGAAGGTTCGGCACATGACTCAAAACGTTTAATGATGCACTATCAAGAAGAAATGGGCTTCAAGTGCCTCAAGGTACCATATTTTTTATTGTGTTTATATTTTTTAAATAGTGACAAGCTAACTAATTAAAGAAATTGTATTTTTAGGTAAATACTCGTGGATTGTGGATTTTCTAATCGAGTCAATTTTTATCTCCATACATAGTGTTCGATATCATCTAAAAGATTTTAGTGGTCAAGGTCGTCACCCCAAAAATGCAAGTGAGTTATTCAATCTTCGTCATGCATCATTAAGAAATGAGATTGAGAGAATTTTCGGTATTTTCAAATCGCGATTCACAATTTTTAAAACCTCACCTCCATTCCCATTTCAAACACAAAAAGAGTTAGTATTGGCTTGTGCTGGATTACACAACTTTCTTCGAAAAGAATGCCGCTCTGATGAATTTCCAGTCGAATATGAAGAAGATCAAGATTCACCACATCTCGACATGGAAGAGAAAATTTTGGAATTGCTTTCTCAAAGCCAACTACAACAAAGAACAAAAGCTAATGCATGGAGAACGAGTATTGTTAATGCTATGTGGGAAATGAGGCCGAGGTATAACGGTGATGAAAATGAAGATGATGGGAATGAAGATGAGAATAATAATGTATTTTTTTAACTAATGTATTGTTGATATTTTTTCTAAATAATTTGGATAATTTTTTTTATATACAAGTGTGTTCCATATATATTTGCATCAATAGTTCCAGCGCCAGAGTCGATGGAAATTCATGTAAATCAATAAAAATATTGTATTGCACAATCCTGTCAAGTCTATTAAAATCCATGTAAATCAATAAAAAAGTCACCCAAACTCTGCATGGAGTCTATGAATTTTTTAAATTCACAGACTTTTTAAAGTCCAAAAAAATCCAATAGAATCCCAATTGAATAAACCCCCCCTTAATTTCGTTGCACAAACTTGACTTTTGATCAATATTTCTAAATAGCATTTTCGGTATTCCTTCCTTCAAGATCAAATTGTTGTTGGGTAATCTTGAACACTTAATGGAGTTTAGAAAATCAATAGAAAACATCTATATATTAGAGCCAGATTGATACTTCGTTCAGTATATACTACGGAACTCAAATGTACCCTAATATCACCAGGAATCATAGATAGAAGCTTCTCATTAGTGGATTTCACATCATAATGTGTCTGTGCAAGTATTGCTCTATCCTCAAAGTATTTATTCGTACATAAATTTTCAGATATGTTCGGGTAAATATTATGTATCATAGAAGCAATAAGATCAACTTCATTATAAATCAATTTTTCTTCTGAAATCTCAATATCTGCGACCCCATCTCTATTGTCTCCAAGTTCATCGAATAACAATTCATTCAGACCATCTAATACGAAATTATATATAAGGTATTTATTTTAGCTTTAAATGTCATATATTCTCTCAGTCCACCAATTTTATGCACATTTGACTTTTACACGCATTTTTGCGAGCGAGTTTTGTATTTGTAATTGAAATGATAAAATGACTTTTAAGGAAGGGTATGATAGATAAGCCCCTCATCTATCATACCCCTCCTTAAATGTGACTTTATCATTTCAATTACTAATACAAAACTCGCTCGCAAAAATGCGTGTAAAAGTCAACTGTGCATAAAATTGGTGGATGGAAGGAGTATATTTTTGTTCATAGTTACGACAGTGCAAACGTATCAATGATTATGTTCATATCGGTTATTATTACTAGTTTCTTATAAATTAAATTTTAAAGTATTTAATTGAAACTAAATAATATTTTTTTCAACCTACAAAAAAGGTGTTGATCTAGTTATATCTATAAAAAAATGAAGTTTGTTAAAATTGAAAAAGACATATTTGAGCAAGTGCCGCCACACTAGCTATATGCTGAAGTGATGCACTTCAATCTTTAACAAAAAAAGTGTCTTAATATCTACCAACAAAATATCTTCTTTTTATTCTATAGGCACACTTGCATGAGACGTCTCAGGGTGAGACTTGACATAATTTGGATATTGACGCTTTAACACTTTGATAGGGGTATGTGTGATTTATGTTAAATTGTACCCCGTCTATGCATGAGATATTTCATCTGAGTTTTTGTCTTTATCATTTATATTTTACTTTCCACTCATATTTATTAAGTTGAAAAAAATCAATGTGACCGGAGTTCACGGTGAACTTTATTTTTTTTAATATCACTGTTATTTATAAAAATTATCATTGTTATGCACATAAACTATAATTGGTTAAAAGATGCTTTATTTTTCAAACAGTGATAATTTTTTTACATAATATTTTTTAAATAGTGATAGTTCTTGTACATAATAATAATAATTTTTGTGCATAACAATGATACAGTTCATTTATAGACTTGGTTCATAGGAGTTTCACTCTTTTAAATTTGATATTTTTTGTTACAAATATGTTTTTAACTTACTATGTGTAAAATTAATTATTTGTTTATGATCATTAATTTAATCAGTGTTTTCATAACCGAACCGGTGATCAAACCGGTCTAGGCATCGGTTGCCGGTCCAACCGGTTGAACCGACGGTTCAACCGTTAAATTGATTTATGCATATTTCTTTTATATTTTGTATGTTACATTAAAAAATAAATATTTATTTATAAAATATTAAAATTATACTAATTTATAACTTATAAATCTTATATTAAAATAAATACAATAGAGTTTGTAGATCAGAGATGATGAAGTTGTGGATTAATTCCACACAATATGCGACGACGATAAAGAGATTAAATGAAATTAATGACTTGTGAATGAATTTATTTGAGAGAAAATGATATTGAGATAAAAACAATAACATTATATAGAGAGGTTTAGAAAAAAATAATAAAAAAATAAAAAAGTGATTTAATAAATAATAAAAATAATAAAATCGAATTAACCGTTTTTAAGGAGTAATTGGACCGGCGATATGAGCGGTTCACGGTTCGACCGGTTCAACCGGGCGGTTCAACCGGTTTTTGAAAACACTGAATTTAATACACATATTGCATGTATACATATAAAAAAAATTAGATTTAAATATGAATTTTAGTTTTTCAAAAATATTTTTCAGTTTTTATATGTGATTTATATTGACGATAAATTTGATCAATTAAATTAAAAACACGAAAAAAATATAAATATATATTTTATTTATTAAATCAAATCAACAATTTCGATTACAATCTCTAAAATTCTTTATGATTCTCTCTTCTTTTGAATGTTGTGTATAACAAAATGAATGAAGATCTTTATTTATTATAGGGTGATTGGAGAAAGATCTTACTTTTTCCATGTTGTCACTTAATAATTTGGTTAGTCGATGCCGATTTAATTGATTTGATTTGATTTGCTCTTAATTTAATTTGATTTTTTTTCCCTTTCATATAAATTCAATCCAATTGAATCGGTTGATTTCATTTTGACCATATATGTGTAGAAATAAGAAGTGTAGAAAAGTAATAAAAGTGGTTCCCTCCAACATCTATATCCGAACCAAATTCCCTCCTTCCTTCCTCGCTCCCCTTTCCCTCGTTTTCTTTTCTTCCTTTCTTTCGCTTCGGTCCCAAATCAGATCTCTCCCAAACCCCACTCCCCCGAATCTCCATTTCAACTCCTTGATTCAATTTCTCTATCCCCCCATTCAATTCCCCTCTCTTCCGAACCCGAACACTTGAAGGATCAATTCTTGGAAACCATAATTGATTCCAAAATTCAACAATCACCGCGCTATATTTGGGTCTTTCAGTTTTCTAACCAAAGATCAAATCATGGAGCAGTCACAGCAGCAAATTTCGAGAAAACAGTTGTCTTTCACTTGTGCGAAACCCCCGTTTGGAGGCGGTGACTACCACCAGTTCCAGTTCGCCGCTGCTCCTGATCAGGAATTCGAAGAGACCGTTGTTGTAAAAAAGCGGCCTGTGAGTCTTAACTTCTTCAGAATTTCCTCGAGACTCCCAATTGGGTTTCTCGGCATATTTCTTGTTTAGTTTTACTGGTATAGTGAAAATGAGACTAAAGATTTGTTCGTGTGATGTGATTCGTAAGATTTGTTTATTTGTCTGTGTTCTAAAATCATAGTCAGGTGATTGAACTAGTTTATAATCTGTGGTGAGGTTCTGGGGTCAATATATTTGGGATCAATACTGTTTTAATTGGAACTTTCTATTCTAGGCAATTATGAGGGCTTACTTTTATTTCAGTCAATTGATTATTGGTCAAAATGGGATTGACAAGCATAATTGAAGTTGATTCAGCCTCAATGCTTTTGTAATTTTATGCTATTTGGGCAGGAGTTAAAGATTGTGACTTGTTATTTGTTATTGGTTTATTGCTCTGATTTTGTATGAGTTACTTGATTACGTGATCTATGTTGTCGAGGCGGTATCACACTTTGGTCCTTTTCTCCTGTTGTGGCGTTTTTCAAGACATGTGTCATTGAGTGGATTTTAAACCATCAAAATTGATATGACCCAACTATTTGAGAGGATACATCTAATGTTTTTTTCTTTACTTAGCTACTACTAAATTCTTAGCAAAAGGAATTTCTGGTAATGTTGGGTACAACTTAAATGTCCTGCTTGGTTTTGTCAGCTGGTATTATACTTTCCTATGACAAGTTTTATTATGATCTGGATTTGTGTAAGTTGTTTTGAAATCAGAGAATGGCCTCTTTCCAGATTGTTTGGTTAATGTTGAAGTGATTTTCTCCAAAGAGATTCTTTGGCAAAATCGCCTGTAAAACTTATATCTTTGACTCATCTTTTTGGGGTTGTTTCATGTAATTGTTTATGTGAAGTAATTGTCTTCCTCTGAGTAATCAGGGAACTAATTCAGTAATTTGATTACTTATAATTCATTTTTTTCCATTGCTTTCCAAGATCTAATATTGTATATGAAAGGATTTGTTTCCCTGCCTGAATATTGAAGGCATCTTATTTGTGATTCTACCTTTTAATATTACATCGTGGTGCCTGATTTTCTTTTTCTGCCAAAGAAATTATGATTTCCTCAAAAAGTTCCTACATTCTTGTGTGTCCAGGATATTAAACCTCATGGTAGTTGGTACACATATTTCAGGTTTTGGGACTTGGTCAAAGATGAATTTGCTTGAATTATTAGATTACCGGTCCATCTTAGCAACTTGCATATTTTATCTAGATGAGGCACTTCTAGCAATATGTTATACAAAATTTATCAGATTGAAAAATATGAATTTCAAGAAATTACTGTATTTTCAAAGTTAAATTGCTGAAGATTATAACTGTGCTAATGATATGCATGCTCATTAAGTTTCATATGCAGTTCAAGGGGAGCAAATTTTTAATTTTCAATAATAGCTCCCACTTAATTATCTTAGTCAGATAGATCAACATTACAAAAAGCAGACAATAATAGATGATTTGGTTTCTGTGGATCGGCTGCATCCCGTATTGTCAGCTCTAGCATGAAATTCATGCACACGAAGGATATCAACAGATGACCAGTTGTACATATTAATTATTAACTGTAAATTCATTTAATTGTTTTGGAGTTAGTTTTTCCATGCATTTTAAGTTAATCTTGTTTAATGATATTATTCATTGTAAATTTGTATTCGATGTTTACATCTCTGAAATAATTGAATAGCCTTATTGCAATCATTGCCAAATACTGAACTGTCGTACTGATAACTTGTTAACCTTCGCATTGTCTACATTTTGACTAAAGCTGCCTTTTTCTTTGTTGTCACTCATGGCCTGATGTTTCTAAGTAAAATACTAAAGTGGTATCTTCTTTTGATGAATGGTAATTAAATATGTAATAGGATCTGTTATGCGTCTCACAGTGAGAATGTAATTAAGTTTTTATCTTGGTACTGGAAATGCCTTGGGAAGTCTTTTTGTAGTTCACTCTTGTTATGCCACAATGTGGTACGTTTTCACAGAAATCTCATCATGCATTATGGCAGTTGGTGCGTCCTTTATTCTCTCATTGAAGCTTATATAATAAAGGACTTTAGTTATTATTTGATTATGACTTCTTAATTTCTTCTCTGCAAGCCATTAAAGCGGAAAACCGGAGCAGCAGAACCTGCTGAACCGAATGCAGTGCCCCGCAATGTTGATCTTGTGAAAGGTCCATATCAGACACCACCATCTGCAAAATCAGGAAAAACCCAAAAGGTTCCCAGGGCAACAAAGGCCAATAAAAGTGGACCGCAGATTCCCGTGGCCAATGTTGGTAAGTTGGAATATAATCAATGTTTGTTGGTGCTGAAATTCTGTTATGATATGTTTTTTTTTAATGATATCTTTTGGAAGGAACATTGAGATAGAGATAGTAATGTCTGGTAAACATCTGTGTACAGGTTCTCCTAGTGGCAATAACCTCACTCCTGTTGGCCCTTGTCGTTATGATAGCTCATTAGGTAATACAACTATTTCTGTGTTATTTTGCAGTAATTTTTACTTACCTCCTTCTGAATTCATGCCTTTGCATCACGTGATAGACTTCAAAGTTTTACTTTTCTAATTCATTACGTTTATCCAAGGATAATAACATTTCATTTTCTCTCTCAGGTCTCTTGACAAAAAAGTTCATTAATCTAATTAAACATGCAGAAGATGGTATTCTTGATTTGAATAAAGCCGCGGATACTTTAGAGGTAATTATTTTAGTAATTAATGCTTCACTCTTACCTTGTTAGTAGCTGAAGTTTTCTTCCTTTATTTAATTATTTTTCCAACAGGTGCAAAAGAGGCGCATATACGATATAACTAATGTTCTTGAAGGCATTGGTCTTATAGAGAAGAAACTCAAGAACAGAATCCAATGGAAGTATGGAATGGCTCGTCCAGTGATTTTGAATTTATTCGTTCTTTTTTCCACTTTCCTTTTTTCTTTTTAATTAACAATTTCCGTTGAGAATCAATAACAAAAAAAAAAAAACTATTTACTTAAAGGTACTCTTATTCAACAGGGGTGTAGACGTGTCAAGACCGGGGGAAGTCGATGACAGTCTTTCTGGTTTGCAGGTACATCAGTAAAATATACAAATTTTATATTGGCATGCATTCACAGGATAAGAAAGCCAGCATTTAGTAATTATTAGCAAAAAACTGTGAGAAAATCCTAATTTGAAAACTGTATATTCTTGAAGCATTGCCAATCGAGCTATGGCTTTCCATACGATATACATATCTTACTTTGTAATCGTCTTCAGGAAGAAGTAGAAAATTTGAACTTGGAGGAACGCAACTTAGACAAACGCATAAGGTCAGAACCTGATGATACTTGTAGACAAAGTCTTGTATGCACCAAGTGCACCGTGCAACTCAACTACATTTTAAAACAGTATTAGTTGTTTTCACTGAACATTTTTAGTTGTTTTGATTGAACAGTATCAGTTGTGCACCAAAACTATTACAACGAAAACAACTGATACTTTTTAAAAATGCACTTGAGTTGCATGGTGCACCTGGTGTACAAGAGACTTACTCAATACTTGTACATTTCTTATCTTAACTTACTACAGAGAATGCTGGTTGTCTGACACATTTTCTTATTCAGAGAAATGCAGGAAAAGCTGAGGGGCCTGAGTGAAGATAAAGATAATCAAAAGTAACTCATTGTTCTACCAGCTCTACAAATAAAATATTTGAATTTACATTTGGGTTCCTCAAATTGTAAAATTCTTTAGCGTATTTAATTTAATATCTTTCCCAGGTGGCTTTTCGTCACTGAAGAAGACATCAAAAACTTACCCTGCTTCCAGGTATAAATAAATTTGGTAATAGTTGAATTGAACCTACCTATAGATCGGTTTTTTGATAACATATTTACGTTCTTCGAGTCAGAATGAAACCCTGATAGCAATTAAAGCTCCTCATGGTACTACTTTAGAAGTTCCGGACCCTGATGAGGTACTTTGTCTTCCTTCTATCAGAGTAACTTGGACCCAAGCCTTTTTAATGTAACTTTCTGTTAATTCACCCCTACAGGCAGTTGATTATCCACAGCGAAGATACAGAATAGTTCTACGTAGCACAATGGGACCCATAGACGTTTACCTTGTCAGGCATGGTTCCGTTGGTTTCATCTTTGTTACTTTTCCTTTTTTTATCCTTCCTAGGAGAAATTATAGGCCTAAGCCTCATCAGAATAAAGTCTGGTCATCTGATCTAAAGTGGTGATTTTTTATTTTATTTTTCCTTATTGGAGTTGTCTTTGATTTGTTCTTTTCTTTTGGGTTTAGTCAATTTGAGGAAAATTTTGAAGAGATTATTGCTGTTGAAGAAGAGGCAAGCGTTCCCGAATCATCAAGTGCTAATGAGAATGCTTGTGGACCATCTTCCAATCCGGAGACTGGAGGAGATGAAATGGGTACACAGCAGCAGGGAATAGAAGCTCAAAGAATGTGCTCAGAAACAAGCACATCACAGGATTTCGTGAGTGGAATCCTCAAGATCGTGCCAGAAGTTGACGTAAGTCGCTACTTTCAACAATAGATACATAATACTTAGTGGATTCTAAGATATGAAAATTTAATATTTTAATCAGCGTATTACACTAAAACGAGCCACCATTTGGTGTGTATTTATATTATTTTAAATGGGCTATATAATGAACTTTCAGCCTCATATCAGATAATGAAAACTTGTGGAAAAGATAAAAACAACTCTTTCATAATCACAAATGTTACTCTGGACGTGAGGCCTTTTTAACATGCCTTGGAGAACCATACTCAAACTAAATGGGAACTGAAAGACCTAAAACGAATTGGAAGTAAACTATTCATAACTACATGTACTTAAATATGAATTAGAACATATCTTTAAATCACTAATGTCACTCTGATTGCTGATGTTTACAGAGTGATGCTGATTATTGGCTATTATCAGACGCGGACATAAGCATCACAGACATGTGGAGCATAGAATGTATCCATCTAGTGTACCTCTTGTTCTTACAATTTACTTGTCTTTTTTCTTTTCTCAACAATATATGTTTTACCATTAACCTCTAACTATAGCTGGGATCGACTGGGATAGCCTGGACTTGCCCCCTGAGGATTATGCTAATGCTATGGCAGGCGTCACTACACCACGGACCCACAGTCCCTCAACTGCCGTTGCACCTCAAGGTACAACCCCCCCGATGCATTGCATTACATCACAGGCCCAAAATCCAAACCAAATCACTACAGAAATGCCTTCTACAACCAATTCCTCTGGGACTTAAACTGGACCACTACACTCGACACTCGTTGTACATTAGAAACCAAAAGGTTTGGTCATCTCTACCCCTGAAATAATGTAGATATCTTAGAGTACCTTGAGGTTTAGACAGCAAATGCGGTGGTGAATGAGGTAACTGGATGGGCATTTCGCTGTATAGTTGCTATAACTGAATAATTGCTTTGTGCTCTGTATATCACACAAATCATAGCAGGCTTGTTTTGACAAGTGTTTTTAGGCTCTTGTGTAATATTGAAATCTATGTGGTAAATGTTGTTAGATCATCTTTAGCATTCTGTTATGATATATTGATCAGGTCTGAATTCCTTTCCACTGGGCTTTTCTATTTGCCTGAAATGCAAGTATTTTAGTTAACAGAGTATTGGCATTAGGCTCAAATGGTTCCTTCTTATTTGTAGTTATTAGTTACCTAACATACTTAATTCATCACCTCCAACAAAATAACCTTAGGAATGAATTCAAATGGTTCCTTTTTTTTTCTTTTTTTTACATGCATTCATTTCTCAAATTTGTGAGTGCATTAGTGGAGAATGCTGACTAGTGTCGCTCCACTTACACGTTATTTCTTTTCCGTGATTGGGGTTGTCACTTATTACATGTCTTCCGGCAAGTAATGTTGTGGAATCCGACGACCCTTATCAAGCTTCATATAATCTTCGAGAAAGAGAAAAAACAAGAAAGAAATGGTCTGATGCATGTGCAATATTAGCACATTTTAGTAATTGCAGAAAATTTACGGATCCTCCACGGGTCCATCGATCATTAAAAAAAACCACGCATAATAAACAGAAAATAAAAATAAAAAATGCAAACGAATCTGTGTTAAACCATAATCCTCAACGTGGGAAACATGTTAGATATCCGGCGTTTGGAAGATGTGAGCTATCGGAAGTTGGGATGACTAACGACGTCACCAACTCGCATATCCGAGCGACCACCAACATAACAGATTAAGTGGCCCGAATATAAAGATCTAAGTGACTACCCAAGTGGCTGACAAGGCGACCACCCCAGGGGAAGAGACCACCAACATAACAGACTAAGTGGCCCGAATATAAAGATCTAAGTGACTACCCAAGTGGCTGACAAGGTGACCACCCCAGGGGAAGACTTGATTGCATTCAACTCGTTTACACATAGAAGAATTCTCTTGTCTAGCCGAGCGACCAACGACAACTTGAAGGTCGCCCAATAGATATAATTTGTCAACATATTTCCTATAAAGTAAGAATGAAATCCTCATGTTATACTGAAATGACATGAAAATGTAGCTGCTTAGAGAAAGAAATAAAGACTTTCGGGAGGAAAAATACCAATGACCAAAAAACACCTAGATCTCTTGCATTTATCACCAATAATATTCCCTTTGTTTTTCATTTATTGCCTCAATCACACATTTATTGTGATTCTTCCTATATAATTACTTGTTTGTTAGTCATCTCACCAAGCCACATCATATAAATCATCCATCAAGATTTGACTATCAACAGATTTAGGGGAAAATACTAAGTTGTATACTCTGCTGTTATTAGTCTGAATGTTGCAACTATCCAAATGAATTATACGCGACTGATGTTGCAACTTAGAAGAAGTTTGATCAGACTGCTACAAGTGGTAATCATCTGACTACAAGCCCAACTGATTTGATAAGTCTTCAAATCTCTTTCTATTTATGCTCTTTTTATCTTTTTGCATATATCTCATTCACCGCCTTAACTTTTAGAAAATGGTTTTCTTTTAAAGTTATTTATTTAAAAACGTATGCAAGTCATTAAATGTTTATGCTAGGATTTTATATCAAATACTCCCTCCGTCCTAATTCATTTTGCACACTTTTCATTTCGCTCCGTCCCAATCCATTTTGCACACCCCAAATATGGAAAAGAATGTCACAATCTCCACCCTCCATCATATTTGAAAAGTCAACAAAACACACAAAAAATAATTTTTCTTAATATGTGTGCAAATTTTAGGGTGCAAAATGAATTGGGACGGATGGAGTAACATTTATTGCCAATTTTTAAATCTAAAAGCTAAGAGAAATTGAACAGTCTCATCCTCAACCGCATGATGCGATCAAAATAAGAACATCTAAATCGATCATTTCTTATAACTTTTCACATCCCTCAGTCAGTTTTTTTATAAGCAATTTTGACCATCTTCACCGATTTTTCCCCGCTTTCAAGAATCCTTTACTACTATTCTGCTATTTGTTTAATCATTTTCTCATAATTCAGAAACCACTCAATGGCATCAAGGAAATCCATTAGATCTTCTAAGGTTCCTGCTTTCGACACGGCGAGATTAGTTGCATCTCTAAAAAGCAAGATGACTGTTAACTTCAAAATCACTACAAATCTAGAATCACAAAAAATTTTGGATTTGCTATCGGCGAACAACCTTAAATAATGTGCTCTTCATCGAGAACACACGCTTAATGAATATGTGGTTGAGTTCTACATAAATTTGAGGGAAAAGGATGGAAACCTCATTTCCAATGTTTCAGGAAAAAACATTCGTATCACGGATAAAGACTTAGGAAAATTCAACGAGCTATCTTGTGAAGGAAGTAATCCATCGACCTCATTGAGCTAGTGATTTTGCTCATACCATAAATTTAATATTTTACAGATTAAGAAGGAGACGCAGTAGATGGATGGTGGATGCAGCTTCAAATTATTTGAAAAAAGAAATTATAATGTTGTTTTATGATTTTTGAATTAAGATTTAAATTTCACTTTTAAGTATAAGTCACATCTCTTTGAGAAATTTTTTGAATCTTTAAGTGCAAATTTACTTAGGGAAAATTGCTCAAAAATACTATTTTATATTAGATATTACTAATAGGTGCTATCATTTTTTAGTAGTACTATGAGGTGCAATAGTTGACATATATGCCCTTATGCTAACTAAATATTAAATTAGGAATAATACAATTAAAATAACCGGTCAAAACACCTAATAGTTCTACTAATTAAAATCCTTGAAACATGTTTGTTTATCCCTGGTATTTTGCAACAGAAATCGCACCCCAATTTCATCATACCCATTTGAATTTCATAATCATTTTTGCAAATGGAAATTTACCCATTTTCGTACACCTTTGAATATCATTTTCAAATCACCCCACACAAATAATTCCCATTTTTGTTCCCAATCAAAATTTGGTGGATGTTCTGCAATCGACGAAATTGACCTTCAAGAACAAATTGATTCGTTAATTGTTCTATTTTCTGTCTCGTTCGTTAATTGACCTCGATAATTCATATCCCCAAATTTCATGTTTTATTTATAAATTATATGATGACGGATCAGCCTATCATTCTCAGTTGCAAATTCAAGGGTGAGTGCAAATTAATTTCGGTTACGGGTAGCTCGAGATATAACGATGTCGTGTCTCAGATGGTTGGTAAGTGGAGTGAATTGCATGAAGATCAAATATCATTCATATACTCAGTTGGTTGTATTAGCAAATGTAGCATGTCTTCCATTGAGGATTTTAACAACTTGTTATTACTTTGTCAACATCTGTCTGCAAAACTTGTTTTTGTTGATTTGGTTATTAGTGCTTCTTGTGTTCGTTCCGGTAGTAGTAGGAATGATATAAGTGCAAATGGACGGCAAAACTGTGATGGTATCTAGTGTTGATTTTACAAATTTGGGGAGTATGAATATGGAAAATCACGTTCCCTGGTCGCCTCTTCCCTAAAATCACGTTAGAAGACAGCGCCAGGGTACGCTCCCTGGTCGCCTCTTCCATAAAGTCATATCAGAAGACGGCGCTAGGGTACGCTCCCTGGTCGCCTCTTCCGTAAAGTCACGTCAGAAGACAGCGTTAGGATACGCTCCCTAGTCGCCTCTTCCGTGTAATCATAAGACGGTGGCCTACGCTGAGTACACTCCCAGGACGCCCCTTCCGCCCTCGGTGTATAATCAGTGGCCAAATCACTTCATTTGATCAAATCTCGTTTCATGATAATGCATAATATGCATGATGCAATGCAATGCAATACAAATTAACTCTCAAGTTTCACATTTCATATACCCAGTTCACATCAAATATCTAGCTCACCAGCTCTTTCCACAGTGATTACTGAATATCAATCAAATCTCACAATTCACATACTATCCACGCAGTGTCAGTTAATCACCAATAAATCACATAATATTATGTATGCATTGTAGTTGCAAATGAATTTCTACTTACCTCGAACCCGAAAAGACGTTGATAAACTACATAATATTATTTATAATTATTGGCTAATGTCTATAATAAATTGCTTATTCCTACATCATAATAGTTCAAGCTTCAACTAGTGAAATCCTAATTTATTTAAACTAAAATTAAAGCTATTATTATCTTACTAGAGCACCTAATTATAATTATATCATTTCCTTAAACATTTCAAATTTTCCCTTTCATGCCTCAAAATCACTACTACACATTTGAGCTTGGAGAGCTCCACTTGAACAACCATTTTTTCGAACAGCTCTCCAAGTGGTCATTTGGAGAGCGATTCTATTAAAAAAAAGAGGGACAGCGGTTAAAATCCGATGTCCAAGATCAAAGCTTAGACAGCGGTTCATAACCGCTGTGCAAGGGTTATTGGAGAGCGGTTTTGAACCGCTGTGCAAGTGAATTAATTTTTTTTTTTTTTTGTAAAGCTTATATTTTTTGTTTTGAAAATTATGTAACTGAAATCGTGTATATATAGATTAGTTCGTAGCATTAGTAGATTAATTTAAATTATTAGATATAGTTGGTCGTTGTTAAGAAGCAACGTATAAAAGGGTATTATAATAATGCAAACTCACAATATTGCAAAGAGAATTTTAAAAATTAAATTATAATTTTAATATAGTTTAATTTAATTTAATTTAAATTTATATAAAAAAAATTATTATATAAAAATGTGATTGAATTAATAAATAAGATAATTGAAATAAAGAATTTTAAAAAAATTGTAAGAAAATGATTTTTAGAACATATAGAATTAATTTCATTAAATAAACGCAAAAAAACAAGTGCTCGAGTAGAATTGATCCCCGCTCAGGCGCCTAAGGTCCCGTGTTTGGTCCCCCATGAAAGCGAATAATTGTCTCAATCAGGCGCCTAAGTCCCGTGTTCGGTCCCCCATGGAAGCGAATAATTGCCTCAATCAGCGATTAATTTTTAACCGCTTTCTATGTTGCATCTTGCACAGCGGTTAACCGCTGTCTAAGCATATATTTTGGACAGCGGTTAAAAATCGCTGTCTAAGCTCCACTCTTGCTTAGACAGCTGTTACTTGGACAGCTGTTATAACCGCTGTCTAAGGCCTTTTTTAAGGGCTGTTCAAAGTCAAATCTGTATTAGTGAATATATTAGAAATAATATCAAAATTAATCCAGTGATATAACAAGTAAACCCAATAATGCTAGATAGAACAATTTCAAGAGTTTTGCTATGTAATAGCCATGTTATACTTATTTGCAATTATATTCGTGAACTCAATCCAATCTCCTTAACGCCTTTTCTTAGTTAACACACAACACAAATAACTTTATCCTATTTATATATACCTATCAATACTAGATTACCCACTGGAGACCCACGCGCGTATACATATATACTCATGCATAAGGTTCACAAGAAACCCTATAACAAGATATTAACTCTAAGAACCAGTATATATGTATAAACACATATGTATGTAAAATTTATATACCTGCTTCTTGTCTCTATAGCAACACGTTTTTCCTCTCCTCGTCTTCTCGCGTGTACGTTTCTTAAGAGTGAATAGAGGGTTTGAGGTTTCTGCTAAATTATTACAGTGTCCACCGCCTCAAGCTTTATTTTCTAATTAATTGGATTAGTCGGCTAGTGAAATCATATCAATATTCATATATGTGTTTGTATACTTGGAGGTCAAGCTATTAGCCCCCTATTGACGTGTACAAACTTTATACCATATGTTTACATACTCAAATGGGATCATCACTCACTAAATAATACTATATAATGCCGTGGTTATAAATTTCTAATTGAAAGCCACATAAAATACTCAACACGTACTAGGAGTAAATATCCTTTCTATATGTTACTTTGACTACTATGCTAATATTTATTAACTTAAAGAGACATTCATGCAATTATATAGCATATACGTGTGTCCATATACCTAAATAAACTCTATTAATGCACCAATACTAATTACATTAATTTCCTTCATCTCTAGTTACTAGTATTGCAAAATATTTCAATTCTAGATGTTGGAACTCAATTTCCTTCTTACAGTAATAAGTTCTCATTAGTAGGGTCCCTTAACCACTAATCATGTAGGAGTATAATAAATATTTCAATTTTTTAAAATAATTTAAACGCAAGATAAATAATACAAAATCACAAATAACACATAAATAATATTAACACGTAAATAATATAAAATACACGCAATGCATGAAATATATTGGCCAACGAGTAGTGAGAAGCTCGGGTATCACACAGTTAGGCTACTTAGTTTCAGCGGACGCAAATACACTCTGGTGATTGTAGATGACTACTACAAGTTCACCTGGGTTGTATTCATGTATAAGAAGAATGAAACTACAACAAAGATACCTGAGCTACTCAAAAGACTACAGAATGAGAAAGGTGTCAGTGTTGTGAAAATCAGATCCGATAAGGGAACATAATTCTTGAATTCTTTCATATCTGATTTTTGCAAGGAGTTTGGGATACATCATGAGACATCATCCGCCAGAATGCCACAACAGAATGGTGTGGAGGAGACACCTCATGTGGTCTTTGATGAGACATCATCTGAACAGGAGAAATCAACCAGTACCTGATGCTCAAAAAATGGATCAGTTGAATATCAAAGAAATGAAATCAGATCACGTCACGGTGTATGTTCCTAACTTTGATCTTGATGATTCACCAGGTCAGTCAGACCCTAAGGTACGTACCACTGTCGATGAAGAAGCTGGTACAGTTGAGACAGTAACATCTGAACCATTTGGTTCAAGAGGAACACCTGATGTTCCGGTGGACGTACTTCAGCACATGATGAGTCCAACATCAGCTGAGATATGTCAATGCCAAGTGGATCCTACTATGGTACCTCTCCCAATCTCTAGTGACTCACTATCAGAAGAGGATGATGATCTCCAAACTGATGTAACTCAGGAAAGAAGGACCCGGATAACAAGCCATCCTACTGACCTGATCATTAGAGACCCATCTGGTAGAGTTCAAACTAGACATCAGATTGGTGAAAGTGAAATGTATTGTTGTTATCTGTCTTTGAAGGAACCTCTCACTATTGAAGAAGATCTAGCTGATGTGAACTGGATTCTAGCCATGCAAGAAGAACTAGAGCAGTTTGAAAGGAATCAAAATTGGGAACTTGTAGACAGACCAACTCACCAAGATGTGATTGACACTAATTGGGGTTTCAAGAACAAGAAGGATGAGCACAATGTGATAACTAGAAATAAGGCAAGACTTGTTGCTAAAGGATATTCACAATCAGGAGGAATTGATTATGATGAAACCTTTGCACCATTCGCTCTCCTAGAAGCCATTTGGTTGTTTCTGGCTTATGTTGTTCATAGAGGTTTTATTGTGTATCAGATGGATGTAAAGAGTGCGTTCTTAAATGGGGTACTAGCTGAGGAAGTTTATGTGGAACAACCTCCTGGTTTTGAATCAAATAATCAGGTATACCGTTTAAGGAAGACTCTTTATGGACTGAAGCAAACTCCCAGAGCTTGGTATGATACACTATCCCAGTTCTTGATAGACAACGGGTTTACTAAGGGACTGATAGATAGAACTTTGTTCAGAATTGGAGATGGAGATGACATTCTAATGGTTCAGATCTACGTGGACGACATTATCTTCGGATCTCCTAATCATAAATTATGTGAGAAATTCAGCAAGTTGATGCAAGGAAAATTTGAGATGTCCATGATGGGTCAGATGAACTACTTTCTAGGTCTTCAGGTGAGTCAAAGTACTGAAGGGATATTCATCTGTCAGGCCAAGTATACCAGAAATCTATTGGCCAAGTATGGAATTCAAAACTTCAAGACTGCCAAAATTTCAATGATGACTTCCTTCAAGATGGATCCAAACGAAAATGGTCAGAAAACTAATCAGAAAGAGTATAGGGCTCTCATTGGATCACTATTATACCTGACTACCAGCAGACCAGATATAACATTTGCAGTAGGTGTATGTGCCAGATTTAAGGCAAATCCAATGCAAAGCCACCTGGAAACAACTAAGTGGATTCTTAAGTATCTGAAGGGAACAATTAGTATTGGGTTATATTACCATCAGATGATAATCTAGAGCTTAGTGGATATTCTGATTCTGATTATGGAGGTTGCAGAATAGACAGAAAATCAACCTCAGGAACATGTCAATTCTTAGGCAATAAACTGATCTATTTGTTTTCAAAGAAATAGACATCTGTTGCCACGTCTACTACTGAAGAAGAGTACATGGCCGCAGGAAGCTGTTGCTCGCAACTGCTCTGGCTTAGTCAGCAGCTGAGAGATTACAACATTATAGCTACAAATGTGCCTACATTCTGTGACAGTAATAATGCTATTGCAATCACTCAAAACCCAGTTCTACATACCAGATTCAAGCACATGGACATCAGACATCACTTCATCAGAGATCACTTTGAAAGAAGAACATCAGAATGGAAAAGATCCATACTAATAAGCAAAGAACTGATATCTTAACCAAGCCACTAGCTGAAGTCAGGTTCAGAGAACTATCAGTTGAGTTAAGGCTTCTGGACTTGGGAGAAGATGCACCAGATTTCTTTGGTGGTTTAGTCTCCAAGACCAGTTGGTTAAGAAACTGACGAGGAAGAAAGATCAGTTGAGTAAAGGAACCTCAACTGATCAGATAGGATCAGTCGGGAATTGATCAGAAAAGGAATAACAGTTGAAGGGGGAACTTCAACTGATAGGATAGGGTCAGGAAAATAATGATCAGTAAAGTGGGACATTGTTGGGAAAATTCTGAGGTATATGCTACAATCAGTAAGATCAACAGGAATCAGACAAGTCAGACTCGACAAAGTGGTAACTGATTGATTACAATATCAATCAGTCAGATACATTTTCTTATTTCATTTATCTGATCTCACTTACCTGAGATCCTTTATCCATTCTTACTATGCGCATTACTTTATGACGTCATGCCTGCAAGCATTAAATGCGGACGTGGGATTTTTGTATTAAATGCATTAATTGCTTGTTTTTAAGTCCAAAATTCTGATGCTTTTTAACCTCAACCGCACGATTTATTTACATTTCAACCGCTTAATATTGATTGTTTGATTTAAAACATGGATACTCAAGCATTCACAAAAATTCGTGCAAAATGTTTCCCTCCCATCTATATAAACCCTAAAACCTTTAGTCTGTCTGAAAACCTTTCGCATTATTTCTCAAATTCTTCAGACTTAGACTTTTCCAGAAAACTTTCCAAATATTCATCTAGCGATTCACATTCTTTCAAAACCTTCAAATCGCTACTCTGGTAATTTGTTTAATGTGATTTTACTACTCTTGAATCTTATGCATTAGGGTTATATGATATATGTATGATGTACTGTTCATATGTCTGATTAAATTTGCTATTTGCTAAAATGCTCTGCACCTATGAACTATACATATTTGGGGTTAAAATTTGAGTAAATGCTTCAAAAATTGCTCTATGGTATTTCTTATTGCTCAAACCTGTATGGTTTTTCAAAAACCTAATTTAGGGTGTTGTATTTGTGTTGCAAAAATGGCAACATCAAAAGCTACCTCGGAAGTATGCGATTATGCTTCGATGGTGAAAGAGATCATCGACGAGAAATACGTGATTTTCACCGTCACAACGGATCCAGAATCCTGAGAGATTTTGGATTGCATCTATGCTTGTGGGCTAGAGCAATTCTGCAATAGACATTTGGATAGTGTCTATATCATTGAATCCTTAGAATTCCTTCAAAACTTGAAGGAAACAGCAGGAGCTTATTTCATCCGTTCGGGGGACGACAATTGAAGTGTCCAACAACGATCTGCAAAGGATTTTTGCTCTACCAGCACGACGGAACGCACCTGATGAGTTCACGGCTAGAATGAGTGATAAGGAGTGACTCCAAGAGGTTCTTCTACGGACTGCAAACAATGATCATACGACTGATGTGAAGCAGCCCTATTTGAGGAGGAAATACAAATTACTGTTTGAGATTGTCTCAAAAGTAATTTTTGGAATTGCTTTCAGTCCTGATGCTTTGACTCCATAGAAGCAAAGGGTAATGACAACCATTATTGAGAAGGCTCAAGATATGAACTGGCTGGGTTTGTTCAAGCACTGGTTGTTGCAAGAGATAGAAAATTCATGATTGACGAAAAGAATCAAGTTGTGCTATCTAAGAAGATCTGCAACATTCACAAGGTTTCTCTCATCTTGGCCGACAAGCTTCTGAACTATAGGTGGTCCGAACAAGGGAGGAAACCTTACCCGACAAAGTTTAAAGCCCTTCTCTGGAAAGATGGTGAGATTCCAGGTCAACGGGATGATGATCCCCTACCTTATGTGCCCAAGACAAAGAAGGACGAAGCACAAACCTCATCTATGCAATCTGAGGCCCAGGGTCAACCTCGCAAAAGGATCTTGAAGAGGAAGCAGACGACAGCCAAGCCTACCCGTAAAGTTGAAGATGCGAGTGAGAAAAGGCAGAGAAAGCTCACAGCTATGCTTCCAAAGAAGAAAGGGATGCCTTCTGAGGGACTTAGAGATGAAGATAATGATGTGGAGATCTTGGAATCAAAAGAAGAGCAACCTGAGGAACAAATTGCTGGGGAGATTGGTGGTGAGACTGGTGCGAGTTCTGAGCGCACAGTCAACACAGAGAAAGAACTTGCCACAGAAGAGGGAACTTGTCAGTTGGAGATTATTACTGTCGCTGAAGGAGAAGGTGAAGGCACAGAAGGAGAAGAGGAAGGAACGATGGAAGAGGCACATGATGAATCTGAACCATCTGATTCTACTCATCTGAGCTCGCTGTTCAAAGGAAGTGAACCTACTCATCTTCCAAGATCCCCTACTCCACCAGAACATCTCTCACCCTCACCCATCAGAGAAACCACTCCCATTCTCACCCCTGATCAACCTGAACAATCAATATCTGAGCCAACCCAACCTGCAGAAATTCCATCTGCAGAACCCCAACCTGAGCCTCAACTGCAGATAACCCAACCTGAGCCAGAATCAGAACAGCCTGAGCTAATCAAAGAACTTACTCCAGAGATTCTACCAGACAAACAAAAAACCATGTTTGTGTCTGTTGTTCACAACCCATTTAACACACGAACCATCTTAGAACCAGACTCACCTGAGCAGGTGAAACCAGTGATCAAATTCTTGCGAGGGAAAGTTGATAACTACTTGAACAAGAATTATCCTCATCTGGTCGATCATCTAGGTGTCCGAGAGCAGGTAGCTGATATTCTATTTTGGAGGAATATCAGGCTACAAGATATTGAGGATTTTCTGCTCTCACTAGAAGCAATGGGGCATGTTGAGTTTGTAGATATATAATTAACGATGAAGAAACTGGCAGAAGTGTCTAGTGCTGCGGAGTTGGCAACAGATGCTGATGTTGCCTGGTTAGTGAACAAGAAGTTAGGATATCCAGATGTTGAGGAGACCGATCAGATGGTCTGGGATATTGCTCACGAATATGCTAAAACTGAGCAAGCTGCCGATGAACCAGTTGAGGGTGGAACAAATGAGACCCTAACTGGTGAGGCACAAATATGTGCACCAGTGGTTGTGATTCCGCCTGAGACCCTAGATCAATTTTTGACGACTATTCAAGATGGGGTGAAGGCATCTGTGGAATCTCAATTCAAAATTCTTGCAGAAAATTTGATGGCTCAGATGGAGGAAAGAACCAAGCAGCTGGTTGAATCTGAGAGGAATCAGACTGCAACAAAACTGGTGGAAATGCATTATGAGGTTGCAGAGAAGGAAATGAAGCGAGTGGAGCTTCTTCTGGAAAAGCTTGGCTTAGAAGTATCCACTTTATCTGATGTCAGGATACTGCTTGAGGAAGTTTACAAATCCCTGAAGCAGGCATATACGAGTTTTGATGCTGCCTGGAGACGCTTTGAAGCCTCCATGACTGTTGCAAAGAAAGCCTTAGAGAATGCTGTCTCAAAGATGCTTGGACCTACTCCTTCTACCTCATTTGTCCAGATCACACCTTTGGAGGAAGAGGATCTCAAGCAGGAAATGCTTAATCTATTTGGCAACCTGGAAAAGAAACTCTCACACCTTTTTTATGCAACCAAAAAGGGGGAAGGAGATGAATCAGAAAAAGCTCAAGCAGGACAGCTGACCCTGGTAACTGCAATTGCTACACCCGGACAAGCCACTGTCACCTCTGCTGAAGGTTTTCCAAATACTGAACTAGCCGAGCTGTTCACAACCATTGAGGAACACACCAAACAGGTGGATATTGAAGACAAGGCCATTTTTGAACAGAAGTCTGCGATGATAGATTTGACTACCAGAGTTGACAAGATTGAGGACTTCTCCTCAACTGTTCAGAAAAGAATGCAGACAGAAGATCATGTAAGGAGTCTGGAATTGGCCAAGAAAGCTTGATGAATAAGAAGCAGCAGAGGCAGAAGCTGAGAGAAGGAGGCAACTGAAGGGAAAGCAGACCAAATGACCTGTTATTCAGAAAATTGTTGTGACCAGGTCTAAACAATTGCTCTCTAAGGAACAAATCAGAGAACAGGAGGACCAATGAAGAGAAGGAAGGTTATTGATGAGGCCATCAAGAGGAAGAAACTGAGAGAAGCAACCAATCTGGACAGAGCATTCAAGAGAAAGCAAAAGAAGAAGGCATCTGCAGAAGATGATGAAAAGTGGGTCGAGAATGCTCTCCCTGCTATGATCGATGACATTCTAGTCTGTAGAGAAGACTTGCATGAGCCCTGTAGAGTTATCAAGACTGACTGGATCTGTGACGTGTTCATGATCCAGAGAGTTCCTAAAGAACAAGACGAAGATGCATTTGCTGAACTCTTTCTTGACTGGTTGGAGGGTAAGTACCAGGTATTCTACAAGGAAGTGATGAGAGAAGGAAAAAAGATGCAGATGAGACCCACAAGTACGAATACCTGACTCCACCTCTCAGGAAGAATGGGACCTTAGATCTAGTGGCATTCAAGAAAGCCTACTATGAAGCACTGGAAAGAGGAAACATCATCAATGAGGATAGAAAGAAGGACGTGCTGAGAAGGATGTACGACATCTTTCAGATTCCTGAAGGTCTGAGGATAATTGAGTTGTAAAGAGGTCAGAAGATGAGTCTTAGGATCAGATGTTAGGTAAATTTTGATTATCATTTCATGTACCTGTAATCTGACAAATCTTATCAATGAAATGATTTACCTTTCTGATCTTAAGATAACATCTCATTGTCTTCTGAGTTTTGTTTATGCTCTTTACATTTCATGTTATCTGTTTTTCTGATTGACTGTTTTGGTTCCATCAAAAAGAGAGAAATTGTTGGGAAATTTGTAGTTATGATGGAAGTTCCATAACAGGTTGTAATAGGACAAGTCAGACCTGTTAGCTAACTGATGAATTAGAAATCAGAATAGGATGACCAGATGAGATGTATAGATAGCTGATGTAATAGATAGGTCACATATTGAGGGGGAACACAATATGTATAGGTTAAGTCTTGAAGAAGATCAAAGATCAGGTGAAGATCAGAAGATTAGCTAGTCATAGATAATCAGGTAAAGATCAGGTGAAGATCAGAAGATTAGCTAGTCAGATAATCAGGTAAAGATCAGGTGAAGATCAGAAGATTAGCTAGTCAGATAATCAAGTAAAGATCAGGTGAAGGACTGAAGACTCGGAAGACCTGAAGATCAGATAACTACCAGATAACAAGACCAAGAAGACCTCAAAAGACCTACATCAGAAGAACACAGAAGAGTTTGTAAGTTGTGCTAAGACAACCTACATCAGAAGACTCAACCAAGTACACCGATCAGTCTTAACTGATCAAGTCAGCTCAATCACATAACAATCGAAGATTCATCAAAGTCATACGAGTTCATCGAAGATTTATTTATAGTGTTAAATTTTGGATTTATGAAACAAATTTTATACTTATCAAAGAGAAATCAAGAATTTCATAGAAATAAATATTAAAACTAAATCTGTAATCAATATTGGAGTCTTGGTTTTGAAATTGCTCTATTTGAAATAGAAAAGGCATTTATAGGCTTTAATTTTTTTTTTTAAAATCAGTAATTATGATATTATTATTTTGGATTTACTAAATAGGTTTCATTTATGAGAGAGAAAGTGAAGAATTCTGAAAGATAGTAATTAAAATTCAAATATCCTGTAATTTTGTAAAATTATTAAAAGAAGTTGGAGGAAATTCTGAAATTTTGATAAAATTTAACTTTTGCAAGTATTGAAATATAAATTTGAATTTTAAAAGTATTGGAAAAATCTCTTAGGGAAGTTTTCAAAAATAAAAATATATAACCGACTTTGAGAAACTTAAGGAATTTTTTTTTTTCATTTAATAAAATAATGAGATATGAAATCCCCGATGAAAAAGACGTGGGCATCATGTTTGAGAAAACATGTAAAGAATTATTCAAAGAAAATGCATCTATATGCATGTATCTTAATATAATATAAATATTAATTTCCTAAAAACATATATAATAAGAATGAATTTCAATATATATCTAAAATAAATAACTTAAGAATTTTCATGCAGTGCATGTACTTAATATTTTGTCAGACTGAATACTTATCATTAATGGTTCTTCTACTCTTATCTTTTTTTCCCCTTTAATGAATGAAATCTTGCGGACACAAATATATGCGTTGCTCCAATATCTACAAGTACTAAGCAAAACTATTTGATACTGTAAGAGTACTTGTCATAGTACCTTTTTCTCGAGTCATGTTCCTATAAGGATTCGACTATCTTAGTACTCAAAATTGTAAATGTCATCTACTCTTAACACCTCTATCCATCTTATGTATCAATCACCATAGTTATTAGGAAAGAAATTGTTTAGTAATCGTAAATCATAGTTAGTCAATTCATGCATGTCATAAATCGTAATCATTTGGTCATCTTTTCCATGACCAAAAAGTAAATATTTTATCAAACTCAACCATTTCAATATCGTGAATCGTATATTATTCGATCATCTTTTCCATGATCGATGCAAAATGTCATATGTAATTTCATGTCATACCTTATAGGAGTTGTAGTAGTGGGTGGTGGTGGATGCCGTAACTTATACTACTACTGCATGATTTAAAATTCTTTTGCACAAATAATTTTCTTGACTAAAAAATAAGGTTTTTTTTTTTTAAGAAATAGTAAGTCTTTAAAAGAAGATTTTCTTTTTACAAGTCCACAAGAACGTAGACCTGCTCTGATACCACACTGTCACATCCCAAATTTTATAAGGCTTTTAAAGGCATTTTAAAAAGACAATTTTTCAATTTCTCCATAACTAACTAAAACTACTTAATTTTAAATTTCCAAATTTTGCAGCGATAGCAATTAAATTCAAAACATTTTCAAAGAAGATAATTTAACCATTAGAAAATCTAAAAATTGTCTCAGTGTTAAATATAGACCTTCAAAATAAAATAAAGTAATTCAATACTACTGAAAAAAAATGCCAAAACTCAATCTTTAATATTCAAGTGACTAAAAATTGTCTCAGTGTTAAATATAGACCTTCAAAATAAAATAAAGTAATTCAATACTACTGAAAAAAATGCCAAAACTCAATCTTTAATATTCAAGTGAAATAAGAGTTATGCAATGAAATAATTTGCTTAAGTAAGATGATAAATAATGTCTCGGGGCAATCCACCGGCCCTCCACCGCACTCCATAATTAATCTGTAAAATGTTAAGGATTGGGATGAGCAAAACAACTAGCTCAGTGAGATTCCCTCACAATGTTATAATCAAATAAAATCATAAACTCACATAACATGCATCATAATCAATATAACGAGTCAAGGATCTTTTCCATCCTGAGTCGTATTGACCAACCCGCAAGTTACAACGATCTTTTCCATCGAGTAACAAAATAATTCAATATAACATATCCACGTAAAACATGTAGCAAGCAACAATTAAATTCACATGAATATTCAAAGATAACAAAGCAAGTAAAAATCTCACCTCAAGTCTTGGTTAACCTCGTAAACATGTAAATTGGCTTAAGGCGTAAAATCCTCGTCACCTAAAATATTAAATAATATCTCTTAGAATTATTTTAATCGGTAAGTAGTGGATTTTTGATATCTTAATGGTTGATAAATTAGTAGTGTTACAAATGCATATAAAGATAAAGGTTGTAACGTGTAATACGGTTCAACAACTATTTAAGCAATAGAGTTAGTCTATTCTGTAAATAATAGCATCAGAGTAGTTTTGTTGGTCTAAAGAATAACATGGCATGCAAAAAACCCATTTCTTAAAAGTTTCCAGTACACACGAGTTTGTTCAAATTAAAGATAACAAAATCTATGTTGCATGGGTTTAGATCATTGATTGAGTAATTTAGAAAATTACGCTACTGGACGAATTAACAAAATAATGATCAAATTAAACAATTTTGGCTTAAGGGAATTAAAATATTTTGGCCAAAATAATAATTTGTGTTCTGTTTATAAAAAAAAATTACGTTTCAGAAATAAATAAATTTGGGCATCGACCTATAATTCCTATGATTAAATAGAGTTTGGATTAAACTTGATATATGATTCCTTAAGGTTAGTTTCTCGGTTTTGTATATACAGTTAATAAGAATTGGAAAACTCCAGTAGAAATAAATTGGACATAAAATTGATAAATTAACATAAGCAGAAGGAAGAAGATATTACTAGTTTGGCAAGAATTGAGTAGACGCAGATTCAGGTCCAGAGAGCAAACTTCAAATTACGGTGAAAAATATTTTCTGTGATTTTCTTTATAAAACTGACCGGGTATTTTAAAAGAATTGTGGGAGACTGAAATCAGTTGAGATATTTGGGTTAAGAAAAGAGATAATACTTAGAAAAAATTTGGGGTCAAAACTTATCTAAGCATTATATTTTTGTAAAAAAAACAAATATATTAAATAATATGTATGTGTGTGCTTATCTGCGTGACATGGGGAAATCTTATGATATATTTGTAGGCTCTATTTAATTTTTTTTTAATAACAATTCATACGTTGTTGTTGTTGTTTTTTTTTTACTAAGATCTTATACATATGAAACTATATATATTGTATCTATTTTATCTAAATCTCTTTCACTAAGATAAAATAATTATAAACATAACATATCATATATCACATGCATTATACATTAAAATTTAAAAAATATTAAAATAATATTTAAGCTTAATGCACACACCTATGAAGATGTATTCTGTAATAATAATAATAAAAAAATTATTTATTTCTTATGATATATGAGGACATATATATATATATATATTTAATTATTCATTTTTAATTCTTTTAGCAAATAATTTACACATTCTTATGGTGATTAAAAAAAAATCTTGGGTGTTACAAATTTGAAGTTGTAGGGTTTCTAATTTATAAGGACAACTTAGCTTATAAAATTAATATGAAATGATGAATTTAATTGACTACTGTCCAGGATAATCAGAAACTAAAATCTTTTTCTTGGATAGTGATAAGGGTGGATCAGGATACATAAGGAAGATGATTAGTAACTAAATCTTTTAAATATCTAAAAATAATAATGAGAAAACTTAATGTTATGGGAATATTTTGGAGTAATATTTAAAGTTTACTTTTTTATGAAAGGTGATAAGGTTAATTGAGAGTCCGAGTATTGACGCTTTCTGGATTCAAGATAAGTAGAAATTTATTTGCAACTACAGTGCATAAACATAATATTATGTGATTTATTTGTGATTAATTGACAATACGTGGATAATACGTGGATTGTGAGGTTTGATTATCATTCAGGAATCACCGTGGAAAGAGCTGGTGAGCTCCATATTCGATATAAATTGGACATGTTATATGTGAAACTTGTGAGTTAATCTGTGCTGCATTGCATTGCATCATGCATTATCATGCATAATTTCTACTTACTGAGATTTATATGTCTCATCTAGTTTATGCGTTGTAGGTGATTCTGATGATATGTGACGAGTCGGCCTTACTGGACGAGTTGTGGGGCTTCTACACATTTTGAGCAGCTGTGTACATAGATCACGACCTGTCGGGCACTCCGCGGCTCATTTTGCTTCTGTTGTTGTATATTATGCCACTTTAGGATATGAACGTTGTTGTGTGGTTCGGTTTGTGCTGGTTTGTTAACTTGGAGACTGTGAATTGTTAGTTTTGAAACTTATGTTGTTTATATGAATGGAAACAGGTTGATGTGTTGACTTGTGTAATATATCAGAGGGGTGATTTTATGGTTGATAATGCTTAGGTTGTGTGATTTAAACAACTTAATTTGTGTTTGTGAATGAATGTTATCTTGTCGAAAAAAAAACTTATAGCAAATTTACAGGTTGAATTATATTTATAATCATATTAGGTTATGTTAAATAAGGGTGGTCGTGTCAGTTTAGTTTCTTAAGGGAAAATATAGTGGCTCTTTTAGAGTCTTCAATCAAATTTGCAATGTTACTTATAACATTAAAATTTGTCTCCCCCTCTTTAAAATGAGAAAAGTATCTTATATTATTAAGTATAGTGTGTGTATAACACTATCGATTAGATAAACATCACCATCATAATTTAATCACAATATTTGACGTCCATTGCTTCTTTAGAAAAAATGAAACTTTATCATCACCTAAGCATTTTTCTCATCAATATGTTTCAATATTTTCATCCTTTATTTTCAAGGATGTTTGACACTACATAACAGGACGATCTATTATTTGATATATAAATATGTGGTCAATGACCTTCAATGCCACATTGGTAACATTTATCCACATACTTTGTATTTTCTTCATTGTCCCTCTTTTGGGAGACAACTTGTTTCTTATCACGATTGTGTTCTATATAATTATATGAAGTATATCTATCACGACTGCGTCCATCCATAACCACATCCACAATTTTGAGATGAGTCAAATTCACTTTAGGAAATAGACTAGAATTAGTGGGTCGAGACTCATAATTTTCGTCCATAATTCAATATTTTGTTAGACCAAAAGAAGACAAATAATTAATTCAGAATATTTTTTAAATTCTTTTTCTCGATATCGGTGTTGTAGGAGCATATTCGATTAGAAATGTCTTCTCAAGCATATCATCATTAGGTATGTATTCATCACATAACTTTAATTGTACGTGGAGTTAATCAGACAGTGTTTTTGGAAGGATGGCCATCTTCAAGTAGTCATACATTTCTTTTTTATATTCATCCACAACAGTTAGTGGATCTTTCATTTTCAAATATAACCTTCAATTAAACGATGATAAAATAAAATCATTGATTTGACATGGTCTTGATTTGATGCTCTTTTTCATTATTATCAATAATAGTATCTTCAAGACTCATTACTTCAAAATGGATTTCAATGTCGAAAGCCTAAGACAAGTTTGATAATATTTCTGTTTGATGTTAGACACATTTTTATGACAATTACTTAGAAGATACACTTTATTAACTTTCATACACACATATATATATATGTGTGTGTGTAGCGGAAATATCATATAATTTTTTTCTAGAACAATGACTTTCTCAATAGTTAGAATCAAATGACAAGGGAAAATTGCCCCAAGTCCTTAGGGAAAAAAGAGGCACAAAATCATCATTAATTAATTAATGGAAGAATTGCTCAAATAATTGTGGACCATGAACAAAATCTTAGTAAATGATAAACAAATTATATATCCAATCAAATTTCTAGATTGTTAAACATTAGGACTAAACATTTCTCATAGCATACGAATATTATCAAATTTAATAGATAAACTTAATACAAGAAAAAACTACACTTACAATGAACGATTCAAAAACTACTATTAATCAAAGGATCTAACATCATAGAATTTTTTTATTAATCAAACAATCAAAATTTACCATTATGGAGGTAAGATCATAAGCTCCCAAATCTTTAAAATATAAAGAAACTTGTAATTTTATTTAAGCAAAAGTCCACCTCCAAAACAAGATTACACCAACTACACCAATTTCGGAATCCAATAAAAGAACAATATTTTGTATGATATGTATTTTCAATGATTATTGAAACATGATAATGCATAACTAAAGTTGAAAACTTAATCAAAAGATAATTATACTATTACACGGTTGTAATTTTCAATCGACAACACATATGCATAGAACATTAGCATCGGCTGCAATAAATATTAAAAGTGAGATAACATACCTATGAACCAAACTTTTAATTTTATTTTTCCAAGGGCAAAAAAAATGATGCTCCAAGTAACAAGTATACCCAAAAGAGGAGAGGCGTCGAATTCTGATATTATGTGGTAGAACAGTCATACTATAACGTGTTATAAAATAAATAAAGAACACAATTTGTTTACCCAGTTCGTCAATAATGACTACATTTGGAGGCGATACCAAGCCAGAAGAGTTTTATATTTTGTGGTTGTGTACAAATGAAGGTGGTCATGACACCTATTTATAGGAAACCTCATGGATGAATACATAAATATGAATTAATAGGACAGTTAAGAGTTCCTTGTAACATTTATATAATTCCTATTGACTTGCTTGTAACTCCCATTTCTTGTAACTCCATAAGATATTCAACATGTGTTATTTCGTAACAAAGGACATTCAACATGATTTATTTCATTTTCTTGTTTGACAAGAAACATGATTTATTTCATAACAATTACTAATTTTGTCGATTAATTAATACCTATTTTTTTTATTAAATACAATTTCATGATCCTGATTAGAGATGTTAATCCGGGTCGGGCTAAACGGGTCAGCCCGTTTAACCCTGTTATATGCAGGGTTAGAGCCAAGCAATGTCAGACCAATTTAAAACCAGGCCTTTTGGGTTCGGACCGGTCAGCCCGCGGGGTAAATGGGCTAGCCCCGCTGGTTAACCGGGTCAGCACGTCGACCCGCTATAATATATATACTATATAGTTAATGTATATTAATAATATTCTTTTATAATAGTTATATATTCTATTTATATATTTTAATAATTATAACAATTTATATAATATTTATATATTCTGTTTATATATAATAGTTATAATTGTATAATAATAATTGTTTATATATATATATAATAGTTTATATATTCTTTTTATTACATAATAGATATATTAATAATATTATGTTTATATATATCAATAAACATAATTATTTATATAGTCTAAATCACCTCAATAAACCAGTCTAAATAACTTATATATATTATAGTTATATTAATAATATTCTATTTCTACTTATTTAAGTTACTAATTCATAATATTCATATTGTTTCTATTTATTAAAGTTATTTTGTTCATTATATTATGTTTTGATGTGATTTTGACTATATGACAACTAGTGTTAGACCCGCGAATTTCGCGGTCTGAAAGAATTTTTTTATATAAACTAATAAATATTTTAATATTTTTTTTATTTAATACTTTTTTATGATTACATAATTTGTAATTCAAAGAGTATTAAAAATGAAAATAATTTAAATATGGAATTGTGGTTTTATATGTTATTATACTTGATTACTCTATAAAATACAAATGATTCCAAAAATTTAGATTTCAAACATATATACATACACACACACTATATTACAAATTTGGAAAAAAAATATTTATAAACAATATTTTTTATATACTTGCAAGGTTTTCCATCCGAACCGGGACACACAATTTTCATATTTCTTTTATTTTTAGCTCTGAGACTGTAACATATAATTGTATGTGTGTGAAAATCGACTTGGGAAGATACAAATCTACAGTTAAAAGAAATTGACACAAACTTTTATTTACCGTCATCGCAAAACATAATAGGATTGAAAATTGCATTCTCTTATACTTTACAGACATTGTTTGGTCTGAGTATAATTTTTGGGATGAACATGTTATTCCTAGTATTCTTTCCTAAAATTATTTATGCTTTTAAAATTATATTTTTCAGCTTTGTGACAATCACCCTCGTGCGCACAAACTTGACTTTAGGTCAATATTCCTGAGAAGCATTACACAAACTCTTTCCTTCAAAATGAAAAGGCGATTTGATAGTCATGAGCACTTGTTGGTCCCGAAAAATACCGAGTTAAAACCCGAAAAATCTAAATGGGAGGTGACTTTAATAATTTTTTTTTCGAATGTGTGTTATGTAGATTTGCTAAAGTATGTATGACAGTTAATATGAAAGCAAATAAGAACACACGTATTTTTATAGTGGTTCGGACAACTCGTCCTACATCCACTCTTCCCTTCATGGGGCACCAACTTAACCAACAGATGTTTACCGAGTTCTCACTCAAATGGGACTTATCTCCCTCTAAGGGATCGCTACCCTCCCTTTCGGGATTGCTTAGATGTTTACCGAGTTCTCACTCAAACGGGGCTTATCTCCCTCACAGGATCGCCTATAGATGTTTAACGAGTTCTCACTCACCTACAAACTTAACCTATCAAACTAATTTGGGTAAGGTTTGTTTGGTTTCCAACAAGGTTGAGATTTTCCCTTACATTTGTTTAGCCTCTATGCTAAGGTTGGGAAAATCTCTCTAAGCTTATGATATGACATTTTTGCTTAGATACAATGAAGAACACTCTTGGGTAAATTTAATGCTCTGTGTTCTTGAATGGAGTTGCTTGAATATTTGACTTTAATTTCACTTTGCAGATCCCTTCCACCTTTAAAAATCTCCTTTGCGTCCAGACAAAAAACTAGATGCTGTAAAATTCAAGAATGCCTACTATGGATTTGCTGAAAAAGGAGGGATCCATAGAAGAGAAGATCTGGACAAACTAATGCAAAGGATGTACAGGATGTTTGACATCCCCAAAGAGCTGCAAATATTCAAGTACACCTGAGGAAGACAACTTGGAATCAGATGATAGGTACGCTTTTCATGTATTCTATAATGCACACACCTATCTGAATGAAACATTTCATCTCTCTGATTCTAAGACAACATCTCATTGTCTTCTGAAATATGTACTGCATTTCATTATCTGCATTTCTATTCATGGTATTTGTTTTTCTGATTAAGTGTTTTGGTTCCATCAAAAAGGGGGAAATTGTTGGGAAATTTGTATTTAAGTTTTGATGGAAGTTCCAAAATAGGTTGTAATAGGACCAGTCAGACCTGTTAGCTGACTGATGACTTAGAATCAGATTAAGATGACCAGCTGAAATGTATAGATAGCTGATGTAAAAGATAGGTCACATATTGAGGGGAAACTCAATATGTATAGGCCAGGTCGAAGTATCAGATGACCCAGATAAGGTCAGATGATCAGAAGGCTAAGAACAAAATCAGAAGAAAAGAAGTCAGAAGATCAGGTGAAGACAGAAGACACTGAAGACTCGGATGAACCTGAAGACTCAGATGTACTTGAAGACTCAGATAAACCTGAAGACTCAGATAAACCTGAAGACTCAAATAAACCTGAAGACTCAGTAACAAACCTGAAGACTCAGTATGACTGAAGACACTGAGGCTCAGAGTCACCTGAAGATCAGAAGACTACCAAAAGACCTGAAGACCTATATCAGCCGAGTCTGCATATTGAGCTAAGACAATCTGCATCAGAAGACTCAACAAGGTAGACTGATAAGTTATCTGATCAAGTCAGCTCACACCTGGCGTCAATCAAAGTGGTACACCAGACAAGACGAATCTTCTACAAAAGGAATATCAATCGTCTAACGGACAAATTACTGAAGTGCCGCCTCGCGAAGCCAAGGAGAAAGCGACACGTGCACAAAAAAGAGCTGACAATACGGGATTCGACGCTGCAGACATAAACAACGCTAATAATGCCTACGGCCACGCCAATAATCGGATCACGTCACAATCATATCCTACAACCTACCTAATATAGCCCGAAATTCAAATTGCTCTCCAATGGCTATTTGATTTTGAGGTCTATAAAATGGGATCGATCTTCAAAATTGAAGAAGGCAGGACAAAAAGAACTAACACGGAGACACCGCAAAAGAAGCAAAAAACTACAGCAAAATCTCCGCTCGAAGAACACCATATTTGAATATTATTCTTAGAGTGTTCATCCCATAGTTCTTAGCAAGAAATCCTATCCACTAGCATTTGGCTACATAAACACTTGGATAGATTTCCAGTTGGAACCACAACAAACCTTTACCCAAACTCTAAGTTGGTTAAGTTTGTTACCGCAAGATTTCAGACTAGGGATTCTAGTTTCTGATTTCTGGTTCGGTTGAGTGTGAACTCAATAAATATCTGTTGGGTGTTGGACTAACACATAAAACTAAGTCCAGTTGGTTAAGTTTGTTAAGTTGGTGCCCCTGTGTTAAGGGAAGAGTGGACGTAAGACGGGTTTCGTCTGAACCACTATAAAATCTTGTGTGCATTTACTTGCTTTCCTTATTGCTTTACACTATTCACACAACTGAGTTTAAAACTGCATACATATTCTAAGTTAAGCTCAGTCTGCACCAAGCAACTGATTTGATCAGGTTGACACCTTAGTTAGCCGGTTGAAAACTGACTTAAGAATCTAAATTGATAAACTGGTTTTTCACACGGGTATTTACAAGCTTCCGCACTCTCAGTTAAATTGACAAGACATCAAACTGGTCTGCCCCCAGGCACTCAGTAAGATTGAACATCAGTCCAAACTGACTCACTAGCACTCTGATCAGGCAATCTGCAAATCACACCTGATCCGCACGAAAAGTTTTCAGAAGTCTATTCACCCCTCCCCTCTAGACTTCTGCCCTCACAAAACCCGTTCGGGGTCCTATAAGTGGTATCAGAGCAGTGGTTCTACAGACCACTGGCTTTGAGTATCATCGATTCTTGATGAAGAATCTTTGTGGTCATTTGAACAGATCTTGAAAAACCGTTTTCAAAACTAATTCGTTTTCAAAATCACTCAGCATGGATAATACCTCTGGTATGTATCATGATTTGCCTAAGTTTTCAATTGATGAGTATGCAGATTGGACTATATACATGTGCAACCATCTGGGATCGATAAGCGGCAGAATGATGGAAGTCATTGAACGAGGACCCATCATCATATATCACGACAACCTAGCGGTTGGAGGAGATCCAGATCATGCACCTGGAAGCCTTGTTCGAAAAAGTCCAGCCCTGATGGATGCAGAAGAAAGAAAGTTGTATACTCTAGATACAATCGCCAGGCAAATAATCATGAAGACGATGGATAAAGTTACCAAAGAGAAGATAAAGTATCTCAAAACAGCAAAACAAATGTGGGATACTCTTGCTGAGATATGCGAAGGAAATGATCGGATCAAAGACAGCCGACTACAAGCTGAACTGGTGAAGTTTGAAAAACTCAAAATGTTGCCCAACGAGACCATCAACGAGCTCGATGGGAGGATCACCATGTTAGTAAATAAGGTACGAGAACTTGGAAGAGAGATGTCAAACAAAGACATCAATTATAAGATCTTAAGATCTCTCACCAAGAAATGGGACATGAAAGTCAAGGTAATCAAGGATTGCCAAGACATTTCCAAGATGAAGCCAAGTAGCTTATTCCTAAGCCTTAAAGCCCATGAGTTCGATCTAATCGAAAGAGGGCAAGCAGATGAAGACGAGACGCTTGCTGAAGCCTCAACCTCCACATCTAAATCAGTTGCATTAAAAGCAAGCAGCAGCAGATCAAAGGCCACTAAACCTGTTGGAAACATCATAAGCCAAGCTGAATAGATCGCTTTACTTACCAGGAAACTTGAAAGATCAAATATTCAACTTGGTAAGTATCGCAGATTCTACAAGGATTATCAAGACAAAAGGAATAGGAGGCCAACTGACAGATCACTAGAAAGGAATAGATCTGATGACCGAAGGGATCACAGAGATGATAAAAGAGATGATCGGTCAGACGAGAGAAGAGATAACAGATCTGATAGAAAGAGTTCTGACTACAATCAGAAAGGGAAGTCACCTGATAGATCCTACAGACGAAGTGTCTCACTTGGCAGAGGAAGTTCCGTGGATCGTGGATCATGCTTCAACTGCTTGAAACCAGGTCACTACAGCTCCGACTGCCCAGACCTGACTCCAAGAGAAAGAGAAGAGAAGCGACACAAAAGAGAGCTACGCTTCAAAGACAGAAAAGCCATGGTTGCTTTGACACATCATCGAATTGATGATTCCTATCGCCTTCCGAGGATTCTGCTACTCATCCAGAAAGATTTATGTCCGATATAAAGCGGTCTTTGTTGATTTCCTCAACCATGAAGATCGATATTCTCTTGGATGACGATGAAATCTCTGCGATGGCGGGGAGGAAGACCAACTGAGGTAACCTCCAAACCTTACCTTTTTTTCAATTTCCACACCGGTATTATTAGCACACTTTCGGAGAGATTGACTTGCAACTCTACTCGAGCAATTGCTTGATGATCTCTCCGATCAAAGAGACACTTATACAATAGTGGAAGCCGAAAATGACAAACTAAGGATCGAAATAATCGACTTGTTAAAGAGAATGTTTGTGAAGAAAGCAAATTGAATCGAAATCACCAAACCGCCGAAGGTAATCGAGGAACTTAACGTTCTGAAGGTTAAATCTTCTGAACAGGAGAAGCAGAACAAAGATCAGCTAGCAATCAACAAACAACAAGCTGACGATTTCAAAATCCTGCAAGCCAAGTTTGATGAGCTATTCCGACTACATGAGAGTCTAAAATCTACTGAGGATAGTTTGCGCAAGAAAATAGAGATTTTCACGAAGTCATCAAAAACCGTTCAAGATATGAACACCTATTTTAGAACGCCGACTAACAAGAAGGGTATTGGGTATGAGAACCCTTCTACATCCTCAAAAGCCCCGTTTGGTTCACTTCAGAAGGGTGTAATCAAACGAGTCTCTGACAAAGATACACAAAAAGCTAAAAATGTATCTGATAAGGGAAAGAGACCTGCTGAGCAAGTAAGGCAAGTACCTAATCAAAAAGGGAATAGAAATGGACCCCAACTGATTAAGCATCATCCGAGGAATCAACTGAAGAACCCAATTCTTCTGAAGAAACCTCAACCTGATCAGCAGATTAGGTATCAGAAGAGACAACCTATAAAAAGGAAATCTAAT
Source organism: Stenogyne calaminthoides (assembly GCA_037126765.1). Classification (NCBI taxonomy): domain Eukaryota; kingdom Viridiplantae; phylum Streptophyta; class Magnoliopsida; order Lamiales; family Lamiaceae; genus Stenogyne; species Stenogyne calaminthoides. The sequence goes on along the minus strand of JBBCBC010000019.1, from coordinate 15,100,452 downwards.
CTGAGACCCAATCGAGGTCAGCTGCCTAATAAGCAAGCTATAGGTAAACCGCAAAAGACCATCTATGCCAAAGAGATATGAATCTTTTAATGGTAGCGATCAGTACCTACCCTTATAACCAGAGACCTAGAAATTTCTTTGACTGAGTCACACTGGGTTAAAGGAAGACAAAATATAAAGAAAAATCCCAAGTCTTCTGATTCACCCAAGGCTCACACGAATAATCATACAAATCAGAAAGCATATAAAGAGACGTATGATTATGTTGATATGTATGGGAGACAAATCGGGCTTCGATCTATCGATTACAATAGAAGTGTGCTGTTTGTGTGGATCCCTAAATCCACCACTAACCCTCGGGACCCAATTCCAAAGGGGTACCTAAAGCTGATTCGATTGCGGGTTCAAGCGTGGGGACTGGCCAACAAAGGAGGTGTACAAGCAACTATCCGGTACATCGATAGTGGATGCTCAAGGCACATGATTTGAGCAAACATCTCCTTATCTCTTACAAAGAACAAGAAGGCCCACGTGTACTCTTCGGTGACGATAAATTTGGTTTTACCAAAGGATTCTAACCTTAGAGAATGATGATGTACAAATAACCGAGTCTCAGTATGTCGAAGGGTTAAAGCACAATCTACTATCGATTATCACAATTTCATGACAAACGGATTCACGTTGAATTCTCGAGTGACAAGTGTACGATTAGGAATCGAGCTACTCAACAAATCTTGCTAACTGGCTCAAGGAAAGGCAAGATCTACACAGCAGATTGGAACATTTGCCCAAGAAATGCATGCTTAATTGTTAAAAGTTCCAAGAGTAGCAGTTGGCTCTAGCACAAAAGAATGAGTCATCTGAACTTTAAGACTCTTAACAAGATAGCTAGGGTGCCTTTGGTTGAAGGACTTCTGAATGAAGTATTCTCAAAGGATTAGACATGTGCCGCATGTCGGGAAGAAAAACAAGTTAAAGCTTCATTCAAAGGAATACGGACCAAAGATCCAATGAAATCTTTAAAATCGCTCCATATGGATCTATTCGGACCAGTTACACCAGTCAGTCTCAGTGGATTCAAATATACTCTGGTAATCGTGGATGATTATTCCAAGTTTACTTGGGTTGTATTCTTATACAAGAAGAACGAGAAAATGACTAAGATACCCGAGCTGCTCAAGAAACTACAAAACGAAAAGGGTGTCATCATAGTAAAAATCAGATCAGATAAAGGTACAGAGTTCCTGAATTCCTTTATTACTGATTTTTTGCCTTTGAAGTTTGGTATATCTGACATGAGACGTCACCGCAAGAACGCCACAACAAAATGGAGTACCGAATCGGAGAAAGCAGAACTCTCAAAGGAAGCTGCTTTCGCACTATGTTAAATTGAACATGCGACACGAAAAGCCGTTTAAAGGCGTATAATCAACACTGCATGCCACACTCAGAACAGATGCTCTCTGGCAAAGACTCACTTCAAAACACCCTATGAACTATGGAAGGGCAGAATACCTCGTGTTTCTTACTTTCATGTTTTTGGGTGCAAGTGTTTTATTCACAACAATGGGAAAAGTCGGGTTGAAGACTTTTGAGACCAAGTCGATGATGAGGGTATATTCTTAGGATATTCCTCATCCAGAAAAACTTTCGGGGTTTACAACAAAGCGAACCCTAGTTGTGGAAGAAACACCCCATGTGGTCTTTGATGAGACATCTTCCGAACAAGAGAAAGGCGCCTCGAGAACAAGGCGTGCGGATCAACCGCTACGATCGTAGAAAATGGATCGATTAAGTATCAAGGAGAAAGAAGTTTGAACACGTAGCGATGTATATTCGAACTTTATCTTGCCGATTCAACAGTCAATCGGACCCTAAGGTGCGCGCTGGCCGCCGAAGAAGAAGCCGGGTACAATTTGAGGCGATATCAACCCGAACCATCTGGTTCAGGGGGAACTCCTGAAGTTCCTACGAATAGACATCAGCACATGATGAGTCCAACATCAGCTGAGACATGTTCTTATCAAGTGGATCATAATTCTGCACCACTCCCAATCACTAGTAATGAACTACTATCAGAAATGGATGATGTTCTCCAAATAGACGCCGTCGAGTAGAAGGACACGGATTACGGTCATCCAACCGATCGATTATCGGAGACCCATCGATAGAGTCAAAACTAGACATCGTTGGTGAAAGTGCCATGTACTGTTGTTATCTGTCTTTGAAGGAACCAACTATAATAGAGGAAGCTCTACAAGACGCAAGCTGGATTCTAGCCATGCAAGAGGAGCTGGAACAGTTTGAGAGGAATCAAGTTTGGAAACTGGTGGACAGACCAACTCATCAAGACGTGATTGGCACGAAGTGGGTATTCAAGAACAAGAGAGATGAGAATAATGTCATAACCAGGAATAAGGCAAGACTTGTTGCTAAGGGGTATTCACAATCAGAAGGAATTGATTATGATGAGACCTTTACACCAGTCGCTCGCCTAGAAGCCATTAAAATGTTTTTTGGCATATCTTTGCCCACGAGAGGGTTCATTGTGTATCAGATGGTCGTAAAGAGTGCATTTTTAAACGGGGTACTAGCAGAGGAAGTTTATGTTGAACAACCTCCAGGCTTTGAAAAAGGCAACCAAGTGTACCGTTTAAGAAAAGCTCTTTATGGCCTAAAACAAGCTCCTCGAGTTTGGTATGATACACTCTCTCAGTTCTTGATAGACAGTGGATTCACTAAAGGAATAATGGACAGAACCTTATTCAGAATAGAAGATGGTTAAGATATTCTGATGGTTCAGATTTACGTGGACGACATCATCTTTGGATCTCCCAACAAGAAGCTGTGTGAGAAGTTCAGCAAATTGATGCAAGGGAAGTTCGAGATGTCCATGATGGGTCAGATGAATTACTTTCTGGGTTTACAAGTCAAGCAGAGTACAGAAGGGATATTCATCTGCCAGGCGAAGTACACAAGGAATCTACTGGCCAAGTTTGGAGTGCAACATTGCAAGGTAGCTAGAATTCCCATGATGACCGGGTTCAAGATGGATCCAGATGAAGATGGTCAGAAACTAATCAGAAAGAATATAGGGCTCTGATTGGATCTCTACTATACCTGACTGCTAAAAGACCAGATATTACCTTTGCAGTAGGTGTATGCGCCAGATTTCAAGCAAATCCAATGCAAAGCCACCTAGAAGCAGCTAAGCAGATTCTCAAGTATCTGAAGGGGACAGTAAACCTTGGTTTTTTTACCCATCGGATGATAATCTAGAAACTTAGTGGGTATTCTCGATTACGATTCACGGAGGTTGCGAGAATCGACAGAAGTCAACCTCGGGTTCATTTCGGTTTAAAATAAACCGATCTCTTGGTTTTTCGAAGAAGTAGACATCGATTCGCGACATCTACTCTTGAAGCGAGAATATATATGGGCTGCAGAAGTTTGTTGTTCCCAAATGCTTTCTGGCTAAGTCGGCGGTGAGGATTACAACATCATAGCTAAGAACGTACCTATATTCGTAGCGACGGTAATAGTCTTATTGCAATCACTCGAGAATCTGTTCTTCATACAAGATGCAAGCACATGGATGTCAGACACCATTTTATCAGAGATCACGTTGAAAAGAAGAATATCAGAATGGAAAAGATCCATACTGACAAGCAGAAAGCTGATATTTTAACTAAGCCGCTAGCTGAGATCAGATTCAGAGAATTATGCAACGAGCTAGGGCTTTTGGATCTCGGAGAAAGTGCACCAAAAATGATTGGTGGACCGGATCTCGAAATCGATTAGTTAAAAGACTAACCAAAGAAAGGGAATCGATTGAGTTAGGAATCTCAACTGATCAGGCGACCAGACGAGGGGCCGATCTGAAGTTCAGACAAGGAACATATCAGAAAGTCAGACAAGTAGCCGATCTGAAGTTCAGAAAAGGAGCAGATCAGTTCAAGATATATCAGATTAAGGGGGAACTGGTCAGATTGAAAGATTACTTTATAAGTCGATTAAAGCTGCAGTAAACAAGCAAGTCGTACAAGTTGAAAGCTACAGATCGCATAAGTCAGAAGAGGCAACACAACAATGAAATAACATAATTTTTTATTGATAAGGACCCGGAGGTCAGATTTACAAGTTACAAGTGATATCACAAGCTACCTACAACCTATCTTCAAGTGGTATTACAAGCTTCAAGTAAAAGAAGACCCGGAGGTCACTACATAAACCATAAACCATAAACCCTAAGCGAACCCAAGGCAGGAAAGGGAGAGAGAGAGTTCAAGGACTTGATGCTCTCATTTTCCCCCGATCCTAAAAGGGGCGTGAGAGGCCTTAAGGAAAATCCTGAGCCACCCTCAGAGCTTCGGAGTGAGGAGCAAGAGCGGCCTTGAAGGATTTCTGTGCCAGGAGCCCCTAGAGCTAAAATTAATGGGCTCTCCAGCTGTTAAATGGGACACAGTGCCACAGGTTTGGTCACAAGGACTAAAGAGACACTAGTGTCGCATGCAAAAATTGAGCTTGATATATGAAGATCAGCTGTTGACTGATGCAGACCATATATCAAACTCATGTTTTGTTTCAGACTGAGTCTGTTGATGCTAATTCCGTCATCTCGATAGGCGCACAAGGTGCATACGGTTAGGAGAAGTGCCTTCTCATTTTCCTTAGCAGATCCGCCTCCACGGTGGTAAAGAAGCTTTGCATTGATCGTATGTGTAATCTTAGATGACGACGAAAACAGTGTGAAGGAACACAGAGGGTTGATTTGAGAAGCTGAATTCATTGGAAAAGGGTTAAAGGTTTTCACCGGAAGTTTCACCGGAAATAAGGAGATCATCGGAAACGCATGAAGTATATGCTAAATAAGATGAATGGTTTATGTTGTGTTGTTTTTGCCTAACACCCAGGTTAATTTATAGAAGGAAATTAGGCGTACAAATGCAAATTTATTTTCTCAGAAGACCTTAAGAGAAATTTGCATCGACAACACGTAAGGAACACGCGGCTAATGGTTGGATGAGTTGACGGTGTGAGTAATCACAACGTATCTATGTCATTATTACGGAATGTCAAATCGCGCCGATTTGGGAATCGAGGCGACTTTTTGACTCCCCGAAGCAAATGCTGCGGGAGTTTGACTTAAGTGCATAGTAAATGCGGGCTGAATAGAAGAAAATTGAAGGATGAGAGAATCAAATAAGTGGATCAGATAAGTGACGAAGTGCTTCACACAGGAATCTGATCAGATAAATAAGATATTGTTGGGAAATGCTTAAGGCTACCATCTGTAAGGTCAACAAGCACTAGATCAGATTACAGTGGTAACTGGTTGATTACAATATCAATCAGTCAGATACGTTCTCTTTTTTATCCCTTTCTGAATAACTTATATGTGTTATTTAAATAAATTAATTTTACTCTGTTTTCACTTTATGACGCATGCTCTGCAAATCTTTTAATGCGGACTTGGGAATGTGTTTTTAATGCGTTTTATTGCGAATTTTCGAGTCCGAAATACGAGAAGACTACTTTTCTCAACCGTGCGATCAAAATACTTTTTGGCCGACTAATCTCAGCCACCGATTTCAAAACACGGATACTTGAGTACTTTGGAAAGTTGTGCAAAAAGGTTTTCCCTCGTTTTCTATAAAATCCAAATCTCTCTCAGAAAATTTCTTTCCAATACTTCGTCTTCTCAAAGCTCTTTAAAGCTCAAAACTTTCAAAATCTTCAGAGAATTACTTTCGAAATCAATTGATTCTTTTCTTACGATTTTTCAAATCCTTGAATCAATTTCTGGTAATTTCTCATTTAAATATTGCTTTATTTCAATTCACTCTGGTACCTAGGTTTACAAGTCATGATGATATGTTTCTGTAATTTTTATAAGATCTATACGCTTACTTGCTAAATTGATGCTAAGATTACTGGTTTGACCGAATTTATTGAGATATCTTACTCAAACTAAACATCAATTTGCATATTGTACAGAAATGACATATCTAATTCCACGACCGGGCCAAGGGAAAAAGTTCTGCAACTTTGCATCGATGAAGAAAGACATCATTGATGAGAAGTATGTAGTATTCACCATCACCTCAGATCCTGAATCACTGGAAATTCTGGAGTGCTTGCGAGCGTGTGGGCTAGAACGATATTGCTCTACACGTCAGAACATCGTCCACACCCATGAAGCCCTTGAATTTTTATACAATCTACAGAGGGATGAAGACATTGATGCTGACCTAATTTCTTCCGTTGGCGGACTGGAAGTGCAAGTGTCGAATGACGATCTCTAGAGGATATTCGGCCTAACTCGAGGAAGCATCAATCCAGAAACCTACACGACTGATGTAGGAGAAAAGGAATTTCTTGAAGCCGAGTTATTGAGACTAGCAAACAAGGAGAACACGATGAACTTCAAAGCCTCCTATCCGAAGAGAAAATATCGCCTTCTCCTTGAGATCGTTCTGAAGGTGATCATGTGCTCAACTTACAGTCTTGATGCTGTCACTTCGTATAAGATCAGTGTCATGGATGCAATAATAAAGAAGGCTTCAGATATAGATTGGTTGGGTATGGTCAAGGGACGACTGAGAAAAGAACTGACCCATAGAAATGTAGTGTGCTTATCTTCCAAGTGCTCCTTCATACACAAAATCTCTATCATTCTGTCAGATAAGCTGCCACAGAACTATGAATGGAATGAGAATGGAGCAAAGATATATCAAGCAAAGCGCAAGGCCATATTGGGCAAGGATGAGTCCCTACCTGGACAATCTGATGAAGATCCAACTCCTTATGTGCCCAAACCCAAGGGAGAAAAGAAAGGAAAAGATAAGGTAACTGCATCATCTGAAGCGCAGGGAACGGCCATTCCGGAAAAGAGGATGAATAGGAAGGATCTGGCCAAGAAACCAGATGCTCAGCGGAAACGTCAGAAGAGAGTAACTTCTCCTCTGAAGACTGCTCTAAGTTCTGCCCAGCAAGTTAGCAGAACGAAAGATCTAATGCAAGTGGAATCAGAAGAGGAGATAACAGTCCGCTTTGAGCCCACTACCAGAGAAGTAAGGGAAGAGCAGATGACCGCAGCAGAAGGAGAGAAATCTGTCAGAAGGACAGAAGTGGAGCAATTCAAGGAAGAATCACCATCTGATTCTCTGCCTCTCACCACGATCTTCCAGAGAGCAAGATCGCCAACGCCCACTTCCAAATCACCATCACCCTCTCCTCACAAAACCTTCTCACCCTCACCCTCACCTATCAGATCACCCAGATCTCCCACACCACTAATCAATGAACCTGTTCAGGACACTGAACACCCTCAAAACGCTGAAAACTAACAAGTCACAAGCACCTGAGAGATCTGACAAGCAAGTGTCCATCTCTCATAATCCCTTCAACACCAGAACCGTGCTTGCTTCACCTGTTTCAGAAAGACCCATCATAAGGATAATGAAGCAACATATCAAGGAGTATCTGCTGGAGCTGTGCCCTGAATTGGATCATCATCCTGGCATCCAGCAACAAATAGAAGAGATTGTGTTCTGGAGGGATATCAGACTGAAAAGCATTGAAGAATTTCTGATTCTCATGACATCTCTGGGATCAGATTTCTTTGTAGACTTGGAGATGAAATGCTTAAACACTGCTGGGATTGAAAGTGTTGTTGAATTGGCATCTGATGATGATATCAGATGGTTGATTCACGAAAGGTTCGGAATTGCTGATAACAGGGAGGAAACCGTTCAACCTCCTGCAGATCATGAGGGAGCTGCCGATGAACCAAGAATGGGTGCTGCAGATGAGACCCAACTTGGCAAGGCTTCAACATCTGACCAGACTGCTACGATGAGCTCTGATACCCTAGATCTTTATACTGAGAAGATTCAGGATGGGATCAAGACTGCTATTGAAGATAAATTTGCAGCGCTCACAGCAGATCTGATGAAGCGATTTGTAGAAGAGCAAGCAAAACTAGTTGACAGAGAAAGAAGCCACACAGTTGGGATGCACAGTGCCATCCTCTCTGAAGTTATGCAAATAGTTAATCCTCTTGCCGAGAAGCTAAATCTCCAGTCTGACAAACTCAAGGTTCAGACAGATATGCTCAATCAGACATAGGTACTATTGGAGAATATCTAGGCAACCTTGGAGAAAACTGACAACCACATGGATATGGGTTGGAAATAATTTATAGCTTCTACAGAATGAGCAAGACAGGATATCGAAGTTGCTCTCAGACGCTTCTTGAAACTTGCACCTTCTGCCACCGTTCAGATCACTCCTCTTGTTGTCGAGGAACTCAAAGAGGAGATCACAAGGCAATTCAATGCTCTGAACCGCATGATGTCCAACCTCTTTGATGAAACCAAAAAGGGGGAAGGACAAGAGAATAAAGAGAAGGAAGAAAAACAGACACAATTGGTAACAACTACATCTCTACCAGAAACCACTGTATCTGACTTGCCAGCCACTTCATCTATTGATCTCGTTGCTGAAATTAAAGAAACTGTGGAGCAACATAGCAAAGAGATCACTGAGCAGAAAATTGCTCTTTCAGAGGTTATTGCCAGAGTCGACAAGATTGAAGACTTTTCTTCGTTAGTACAGAAAAGAATGGAAACTGATGATCAGTCCAAGAGCCTTGAACTCGCTAAGAAATTAGCTGAAGAAGACGAACAAGAAGAATCTGAGCAGACCGTGAGAAGAAAGAAAGACAAAGGCAAGATGATGAAAGCAACTGCGGAAGATCAGAGACAAGGCCAACCATTCTCTACCAAAAGCCAGATGACTCCTGAACAAGTTCAAGAGCAAGCAAGACAGAGAATTAGAGAGGCCGCCATCAAAATGCAGAAGTTAGCAGAGGCTAAGGGACTGATCATCGCTTACATCCGAAGGAAGAGGAAGAACGAAGCTGCAGCAGAGGAGATTGCTTGGGAGAAGAATGCCCTTCCAGCACCTGTTAAAGACATCCTCTGTGCACGGCTAGATCTGCTTCCAGAATGGGATCAGATCAGAGGAGAATGGTTATATGACGTACACATCCTGGAGAAGATTCTGATTCATTAAAATCAGACTGAAAATGATGATGAATTCCGGAACTGGTTAGAAACGATATATCCAGACTTCTACCAGACAGTGATGAAAGAAGGGAAAATCATGTCACTAATACCAGAAGCTCCACCCTTTGAACTACTCCTTCCACCTTTGCGTCCAGACAAAAAACTAGATACTGTAAAATTCAAGAATGCCTACTATGAATTTGCTGAAAAAGGAGGGATCCATAGAAGAGAAGATCTGGACAAACTATTGCAAAGGATGTACAAGATGTTTGGCATCCCCAAAGAGCTGCAAATGTTCAAGTACACCTGAGGAAGACAACTTGGAATCAGATGATAGGTATGCTTTTCATGTATTCTATAATGCACACACCTATCTGAATGAAACATTTCATCTCTCTGATTCTAAGACAACATCTCATTGTCTTCTGAAATATGTACTGCATTTCATTATCTGCATTTCTATTCATGGTATCTGTTTTTCTGATTAAGTGTTTTGGTTCCATCAAAAAGGGGGAAATTGTTGGGAAATTTGTATTTAAGTTTTGATAGAAGTTCCAAAACAGGTTGTAATAGGACCAGTGAGACCTGTTAGCTGACTGATGACTTAGAATTAGAATAAGATGACCAGCTGAAATGTATAGATAGCTGATGTAAAAGATAGGTCACATATTGAGGGGGAACTCAATATGTATAGGTCAGGTCGAAGTATCAGATGACCCAGATAAGGTCAGATTATCAGAAGGCTAAGAACAAAATCAGAAGAAAAGAAGTCAGAAGATCAGGTGAAGACAGAAGACAGTGAAGACTCGGATGAACCTGAAGACTCAGATGTACCTGAAGACTCAGATAAACCTGAAGACTCAGATAAACCTAAAGACTCAGTAACAAACCTGAAGACTCAGTAACAAACCTGAAGACTCAGTATGACTGAAGACACTGAGGCTCAGAGTCACCTGAAGATCAGAAGACTACCAAAAGACCTGAAGACCTATATCAGCCGAGTCTGCATATTGAGCTAAGACAATCTGCATCAGAAGACTCAACAAGGTAGACTGATCAGTTATCTGATCAAGTCAGCTCACACCTGGCATCAATCAAAGTGGTACACCAGACAAGACGAATCTTCTACAAAAGGAATATCAATCGTCTAACGGACAAATTACTGAAGTGCCGCCTCGCGAAGCCAAGGAGAAAGCGACACGTGCACAAAAAGAGCTGACAATACGGGATTCGACGCTGCGGACATAAACGTCGCTAATCATGCTTACGGCCACACCGATAATCGGAGCACGTCACAATCATATCCTACAGCCTACCTAATATAGCCCGAAATTCAAATTACTCTCCAACGGCTCTTTGATTTTGAGGTCTATAAAATGGGATCGATCTTCAAAATTGAAGAAGGCAGGACAAAAAGAACTAACACGGAGACACCGCAAAAGAAGCAAAAAACTACAGCAAAATCTCCGCTCGAAGAACACCATATTTGAAGATTATTCTTAGAGTGTTCATCCCATAGTTCTTAGCAAGAAATCCGATCCACTATCATTTGGCTACATAAACACTTGGATAGATTTCCAGTTGGAACCACAACAAACCTTTACCCAAACTCTAAGTTGGTTAAGTTTGTTACCGCAAGATTTCAGACTAGGGATTCTAGTTTCTGATTTCTGGTTCGGTTGAGCGTGAACTCAATAAATATCTGTTGGGTGTTGGACTAACACATAAAACTAAGTCCAGTTGGTTAAGTTGGTTAAGTTGGTGCCCCTGTGTTAAGGGAATAGTGGACGTAAGATGGGTTTCGTCTGAACCACTATAAAATCTTGTGTGCATTTACTTGCTTTCCTTATTGCTTTACACTATTCACACAACTGAGTTTAAAACTGCATACATATTCTAAGTTAAGCTCAGTCTGCACCAAGCAACTGATCTGATTAGGTTGACACCTTAGTTAGCCGGTTGAAAACTGACTTAAGAATCAATTGATAAACCGTTTTTCACACGGGTATTTACAAGCTTCCGCACTCTCGCTTAAACCGACAAGACATCAAACCGGTTCTGCCCCGTGCACTTTCGGTAATATTGAACATCGATTAAAACCCGACTCACTAGCACTCTGATCAGGCAATCTGCAAATCACACCTGATCCGCACGAAAAGTTTTCAGAAGTCTATTCACCCCTCCCCTCTAGACTTCTGCCCTCACAAAACCCGTTTGGGACCTACAAATATTACCGTTGGAGAGTATGTAGGTCCCGAACGGGTTTCGTGAGGGCAGAAGTCTAGAGGGGAAAACCCATGTGCATGGAAGAAACATGTAATGCATATAAAAACTGGGGTGAGGGCAGAGTGATTCCAAATTTTTGCTTTTAAATCTATGTGTTGTGTTTTGCTTATAATAAAGTTGTAAAGAACACACGATTTTATAGTGGTTCAGAGTCCAAATCCTACATCCACTCTTCCCTATCATTAGGGGCACCAACTTAACCTACTAGACTTAGTTTAACGTGTTAGTCCAACACCCAACAGATGTTTACCGAGTTCACACTCAAACGGGACTTATCACCCTCACGGGATCACCTATAGATGTTTACCGAGTTCACACTCAAACGGGACTTATCACCCTTACGGGATTGCCTACCCTCCCTTTCGGGATTGCTAGATGTTTACAGAGTTCACACTCAAACGAGACTTATCCTGCCAAACTGATTTGGGTAAGGTTTGTTTGGTTTCCAACTAGGGTGAGATTTTCCCTTACATTTGTTTATCCTCAATGCTAGGGATGGAAAAATCTCTCTAAGCTTAGGATATTACATTTGTGCTTAGATCTAGGATAGAACACTCTTGAATATATGTGTGTATTTCTTGCTCTGTGTTCTATGGTGGAAATGCTAGATGATTTGGCTTTGTAGCTTCAATGGTGTTTTCACGCATTTCACAGACTTCCACGCTTTAGAATGAATGAAGAACTTGTATTTATAGTGTGGATTTGAATGTTACCGTTGGATGGAGTCACATTCAAATCCATACTATTCTGTAGCTTTTTGCTGCTTTTTCAGGCTTGTTGTCTTCCTCTCATTTGTCCACGTCACCTGAATCTAACGGCTATATTCTTGATTTCTTACGAGTCTCGGGATCTTGATTCTATCGAGCCTTGAGTTATCTTAGCCTTGATGTCTTGATGACATATTGAGTCTTGATTTTCTTGATTCTCTCCCAGCCTTGATGTCTTGATGACATCTTTGAGTCTTGATTTCTTGATTCTATCGAGTCTCGAGGTTTCTTGATTGTGGACTTTTCTTGGCCGGACCTTGTCTGTCGGGCATACTAACACTTTCGGGCTTCTTGAGTTCGGCTCTTCCGAATTGAGACATCCCGACCCTCGAGTCACTTTTTTACTTCTTGACCCTCGAATTCACTTGGCTCGAGCTATCGATTTCTTCTTGCCTGATCTGATCAGCTCGACTAATCAGATCAACACTTCTTCAGATCAACATATCAGGATAGCATCAGGTTAGTACATCAGGTTAGCATCTTTGATTATCATATCTGATCTCGATCACGTCTGATCTTGATCAGTCTCATCTGCTCATCTTCTAATCTGCAACCTTCTCTTCTGATTTGCTAGCTTTAGCTTTTCTTCACATTTGATTTGCACAGCTCATCAGTTAACTCCGAAACTCATCTTGCTCATCTAATCTCGATCAGTCTCGTCTGCAGCCTCATCTGATCTTGATCATCTACGTCTGATTTCGTGAGTTCCCCCTCAATTTGTTCTTCCGTTCCCCCTCAACTTGTTATCTGTAGATTAGCTTCAAAACACAAGTTGATAATGTTTTGAAATATCCCAACAGAGTAAATTCAAATCCATACTAATAGTCTTCCAGCTTTTCTTTGACCTTTTGCACTTGTTGTTTGCAGCTTTATGTCACATCCATATATGTGTTGTTATCTTCTTATTGGCCAGCTGCTTTTGTGTGTCTAACGGATCGATCATTTCATGAAATTCTTGTTCATCTCTTCTCGATTTTGGTCGTTCGATCCGTCGCTTTGATCTGATCGCTAATTTACGGTATCTGAAATCTAGTCCGTCTGCATCAACACTGCATCAAAAATTACATCAAAATCGCATCGAAATCGCATCGATTCAAAGATATCGATATGTTCAAGATAACAGATTTGATCTGTTTCAAATACCTGGTGATCGATCTGTCTGGTGATCTATTCTTTGCCTGGTGATCGATCTTGCCTGTTAGCTTCGAAAATCTACCTGACCAGATCTGTTATTCTGATTTCTTCTTCTTCTGATTTCTTTCTTCTTCTTAACTTGTTCTCTCGTTCCCCCTCAACTTGTTATCTGTATATTAATTTAAATAACACAAGTTGAATATTTTGGCATAATTCATCAAAACTAAAATATCCCAACAACACTTAGTAGAGAAAATCAATTGAAAACAACTCTCCATTAGCTCCAGACTGAAACTTCACTTTGCAAACATTATTAAAATTTGATCAAATACTTTAAATTCACATTTAGCTTAAATTAATTTTATTCTGTAATAGTAACAGTTTAATATTTCATATATATAAAATACAAAAAATATATTAATTTACTATGTGAATTATATTTAAAAGGAAAAAACATGTAATTATTTGACCCGAATAAAAAAAATATTAATATAATATATAATTTTGCTAGATTTTTCATCATAATCGCAACAATGTTTTTAATATATTTTTTTTTTGCTCTTCATTCTTGAAACCAATATTATGGATGACAAATATTTTTTTTATGACAAAAATTTCAATTTAAGGACAAAAATTTCAGTTTGGGAAAAAGTTAGGTAGTTTCAGTTTGGCAAAAGTATTCCCATAAGTGTTGAGTTTGCACAAGTTTAGGTCTATAAATTTTGAGTTTCCGCAAAGTATGACCGTAAATTTTAAGTTTTTGAAAAGTTAGACTTGTTTGTGTGAGAAAAATAGTATATGTTTGCCAAAATAAAACTAATGTCCTACTTTTGTTAAAAGAAAGTTAATATCCTACTTTCCAAAACTAAAACATACTATCCTTTCGTTAAGTTGACACTGTAATAAATAATATTAGCGATATATTAAAATTGAGAATGTAAAGAATTCTAAACTAAATGAACACATTCAGCTAAGTTGAAGCAAAGTCATTAGTTCGCCATAAAATTTACTGACGCTTTAATGTTAAAATTTATAGCGTTAAACTATCTAATTTATGGTTGCATTTGATTGAGTTTTAAATATTTTTATTTGTAATCAAGTCAAACATATAATAAATATAATTCTCCACATAAGAGAAAATGTGTATGTTTATACTCACATATATTATTTTAATATTTACATAGAGTATTTTAACACTAAATAGCAAATAAAACATCCTATATTTGCAAATATATATATATATATATATATATATATATATTTATAATGTCCTATTTTTGCCTAAAAAAATTTATATTTTTATGTTTGTCGAAATAAAGTTAATGTCCTAATTTTGTCCAAAAAAAGAGGTTTTTGGTCCCGGTGCTAACGAGTCTCACACGTGTATGGGGGTGGGGGGGGGAATACACGTGTTAGGTGATTTTTAAAACTTTTCTTTCGCTGAGGTCAGATGGGTCAGATTATCCTGATAATTTTGCCCTGAGAAGCACTGATTGCACTGAGGCAAAGTCTCATCGAGACAATGATCCCGAGTTTTTTTTAAGCTTCAGATTAGCCCAACCGATCTGAATTTATCGAGAGATCCCGAGGAGCTTGGATCAGATAATTATCTTACTGAACACTCAGTAGAGTTAGTTCAGTTTGGTAATTATCTGTTCTAGCTACTCAAGTGTGCGGAATGGTTGGCCCTAAGTTTATACTCGTTTTAGCTTTGCTGAAAATCTTCCCTTCAATAAAACAGTGATTAAGGATGTGATCAATTTGATGCATGTTCAGTGGATTGGTTCCAACTGAATATCAGTGAAATATGCTTTCAGTGAAAAACATGCAACAGATAATAATGCAGTACAGAAAGCAAACAACACAACAATTATAGTGGTTCAGAAACTCAAGCTCTTACGTCCACTCTCTCTGATCTTCAGAGAAATTCTTTAACCACTTCCTAAAGCTTTCAGGCTAACTCACTGTAGGTTACTCACTTTTCTACCTTGAGTTTTTAAAGGGTGACTTCTCTTATTTTACTAAATCAAACACAAACAAGTGTTCAGACTACCACAAGTAGCTTACTAACTTCTTCTCTAGAGTTTTCTGGCTAACTCACTGTAGCTTACTAACTCTTTACAACTCTAACTCACCAACAAAACATACACAAACTACCTGTTTGGGTTTTGGGTTGGTTTTCAACTAGGGTGAGATATCCTTTACAATAAGAACTAATGCAAAGGCTAGGATATCTCTTCTAAGCTTTGAATATATCTATCAATCTAGGCTTAGAATAGTGAGCTCTCTCCAATGTGAAACACTTGGGAAATTCTAGGGTTTTCGAGTGCTTCAATTTGCAATAATACGAATGAGCTCTTGAGTTGCTTTGAAATTTCCCATGACCTCTCAATATAAAGGGTCACTGGTATTTATAGGCAACTTCACCATGATCACTCTTTGAAAACTATCTGTTGGAAGAGATAACTTTATGAGTTTCCTCTTCTGGTGTTTGATGAACGACTATTTTTATGGTTTGAACACTCCCTTGCATGTTTTAGGAAATATGCAGTCATGTAGCCAATCACCAATTTTTGCAGTCTGGAACTTAGTACTACTGACATAATTCAGGGTCCTGTCGCTTTCAGTGTCAGTGAAGTACAGTGTTGTCTTCCTCTGATTGGTTCTTTGTCTTCAGTGAATGTAGACAAACAAAACGGCTCTTTTTGGTCAATCTCTATGAATGAGACAACCTTAAACAACACTTAGACTTAGTTTCTTTTGTTCTGCACTAGAATGTTTTGGGCAATATCTACTTTTCTGAACATGTGCATTTTTCTCAGTTTTGTAGTCTTCAAATAGATATTATTCAGTGCCTCTGAACATTCAGGTTATACTGAGTATTCAGTATCTTACTGAGTCTTCTGTAACTCATTGAGTCTTGATATCTTGACAACTTCTTGAGTCTTGATGTGTTCAACAACTTCTTGAGTCTTGATGTCTTGATAACTTCTTCGAGTCTTACGTGTCTTGATTTTCATCTTCTTGAGTCTTGATGTCTTGATTTACTTCTTGAGTCTTCAAAGTCTTGATTACTTCTTGAGTCTTGATGTCTTCGATTACTACTTGAGTCTTGATGTCTTGACAACTTCTTGAGTCTTGATGTCTTTAGCAACTTACTGAGCCTTCAGTGTCTTTAAGATCTAACCTGATCTATATCTGCTAACTATACATTGTGCTGATATCTTCCTGAACAATCTATGTTGAAACCTGACTCAGACTATTAAGATTATCCTGAACATGTCATACTTAGGGGTTTTTGGGATCTAATCAAAACTTCTATATTAAATTCATCTCCCAACAATTCCCCCCTTTTTGATGATGCCAAAACCATCTTGTTACATTTAAGAAAACCTAACCTATCCTTAAGTTTCAGTTTATCTATTACAATCCAAAATGGTATTTCACCCAACAATTTTCTAAACAATCTGGCATATCAAGTAATTAAAGACATGTAAAAAGATAATGAGATATTATCTTTTGAGCATAAAGATAAAATTTTCATTGATATAGAATAAGAGTTACAGATTACAATGAAAATAAAAAATAAATCAGAAGAACAAAGTCTTTAGTCTTCTTCCACTTCATTCTATGGCACTTCCAGGTTGAACATCCCGTAGTATCTCTTCTTCAGTTCATCCCTTGCCTTGATGATATCAGGGTTGCTTCCTGTTAGGCCTAGCTGGATGGCATACTGGGCTATTTCCTGAGAAATGGCTGCTTCATTCACATAGGCCATTCTCAAACCTAGGAGATGGGTACATGTATGGACCAGGGGCTACTATCTGCGTGTTTCCTTCATCTGCCATGTTGATCCAACTTTGCAGGTATTTAGGCGTAAAATGTCAGTAAGTACTCAATGAAGGCTTCATTCTTATCCTAGCTGCTCCCCCTCCATTCTCTCAGAATCTCATAATAGAACCAGAAGGTTCTCTTGATCTCTTCCCATGCATCATTGAACTGTATAGGTATCCACTTGTCAATGTGTGGCCACTTCTGAGTCTTTTCTGTACCTCTCCTTTTGCTTAGAAACTTTTTGAATCCACCTCTTCTCTTCTGTTCTTCTTCTTTCTTCTTTCTGATCAGAGGAGCACCAGATACTGAAGCAACAGTTCTTTTCTCCTTTTCAACCTGCAGGGCCTTCAGAGTCTTCTTGGTATCAAAAGTCTCTAGTTGAGTTTCAGTTTCCTTTTCTGGTTCTCTATCTGATTCTTCAAAATCCATAATCAGCTTCCTCTGAGTAGGTTTAACTACCTTTGCTCTTTTCTTCTTTTCAGTTTCAACAAAGGCAACTGCTTTTCTCTTTTCTGGTCTGGCTTGTTCTTCTTCTGCCTTGCTTGTTTCAACCATCCTTCTATCACACATTTTCTCAGTAATAACTTCATTAGTGATCTGATCATTTGTCTAAGTGAAGGTAGGTTTCTAAGCTTCTGCAAACTTCAGTTTCTCTGTGGCTTCAATCTCACTCAAGGCATCCAAAATTTTCTTTCCTTCAGCTTCTTTTTGAGCCTTTCTCTCCAAGGTTTGTGCCAACAACTCACTTAATTTGCACTAGGCCTTTCCCCCTTTTTGGCACCATACCTTGGGAGTAGTTGAGTTAGTGCAGTATCCTTATAGTATTGCTCCTTGCTCATACTGCGTAGTACCCCTGCCAACTGATCATGCTCATCTTCTAGCCTCATCATGTAGTTTTTGGCCATTGAGAACTCATCCGAAAGAGGAGCAAACTGCTTTGAGAAGACATCATGCATCATCTCTGTCATCTTGGTCATGAGCAGAGAGCCCATTTCCTCAACAGCTGTTTTGATCATCAGATCATTCTTCTCAATCAGCTTGGCTTCAAGATAGGCAGTTCTTTCTTGATACATCTGCTTCATGTTGGCACTAAGCTCTGTATGTACTTGTAGGTCCCGAACGAGTTTTGTGAGGGCAGAAGTCTAGAGGGGAGGGGTGAATAGACTTCTGAAAACTTTTCGTGCGGATCAGGTGTGACTTGCAGATTGCCTGATCAGAGTGCTAGTGAGTCAGTTTGGACTGATGTTCAATCTTACTGAGTGCCTAAGGGCAGATCAGTTTGATATCTGTCAGTTTAAATGAGAGTGCGGAAGCTTGTAAATACCCGTTTGAAAAACCAGTTTTATCAATTCAGATTCTTAAGTCAGTTTTCAACCGGCTGACTAAGGTGTCAACCTGATTAGATCAGTTTCTTGGTGCAGACTGAGTCTTAACTTATAATATGTATGCAATTTTAAACTCAGTTGAGTGAATAATGTAAAGCAATAAAGAAAAAAAGTAAATGCACACAAGACTTTTATAGTGGTTCAGACGAAACCCGTCTTACATCCACTCTTCCCTTAACACAGGGGCAACTTAACCGAACTTAACCAAATTTAACCGAACTTAACTGAACTTAACCGACTGGACTTAGTTTTATGTGTTAGTCCAACACTCAATAGATGTTTACCGAGTTCACACTCAACCGAACCAGAAATCAGAAAACTAGAATCCCTAGTCTGAAATCTTGCGGTAACAAACTTAACCTAACTTGAGTTTGGGTAAAGAATGTTTGAGGGTTCCAACTGGAAATCTATCCTGGTGTTTAGGTAGCCAAATGCTAGTGGATAGGATTTCTTGCTAAGACCAATGGGATGAACACTCTAAGAATAATTTTCAAATATGGTGTTCTTCCAGCGAAAATTCTGAAGGCTTTTTGCTTCTTGAGAATTTGCGTTAATGTTGTTGTTCCGCTTGCTCAATTATTTATGTGATGGTAGTTGGTCTCTTGTCCTCCCTATATCTTCACTTGACGAGCAATCCCATTTTATAGACCTCGAAATCAAAGAGCCGTTGGAGAGCAATTTGAATTTCGGGCTATATTAGATTGGTTGTAGGATATGATTGTGACGTGCTCCAATTATCGGCGTGGCTGTAGGCATGATTAGCGTCGTTTATGTCCGCAGCGTCGAATCCCGTAATGTCAGCTCTTTTTGTGCACATGTCGCTTTCTCCTTGGCTTCGCGAGGTGGCACTTTAGTAATTTGTCCGTTAGACAATTGATATTCCTTTTGTAGAATATTCGTCTTGTCTGGTGTATCATTTTGATTGACGCCAGGTGCGAGCTGACTTGATCAAATAACGGATCAGTCTACCTTGTTGAGTCTTCTGATGCAGATTGTCTTAGCTCAATATGCAGACTCGGCTGATTGTAGGTCTTCAGGTCTTCTGGTAGTCTTCTGATCTTCAGGTGACTCTGAGCCTCAGTGTCTTCAGTCATACTGAGTCTTCATGTTTGTTACTGAGTCTTCAGTTTTATCTGAGTCTTCAGGTTCATCTGAGTCTTCAGGTTCATCTGAGTCTTCAGTGTCTTCTGTCTTCACCTGATCTTCTAACTTGTTGTCTTTTGATTTGTTCTTAGCCTTCTGATCATCTGACCTTATCTGGTCATCTGATACTTCGACCTGACCTATACATATTGACTTCCCCCTTAATATGTGACCTATCTTTTACATCAGCTATCTATACATTTCAGCTGGTCATCTTAATCTGATTCTAAGTCATCAGTCAGCTAACATATCTGACTGGTCCTATTACAACCTGTTTTGGAACTTCCATCAAAACTAAAATACAGATTTCCCAACAATTTCCCCCTTTTTGATGGAACCAAAACACTTAATCAGAAAAACAGATACCACGAATAGAATTGCAGATAATGAAATTCAGTACATACCTCAGAAGACAATGAGATGTTGTCTTAGAATCAGAGAGATGGAAAATTTCATTCAGATAGGTGTGTGCATTAGGATACATGAAAAGCGTACCTATCATCTGATTCCAAGTTGTCTTCCTCAGGTGTATTTGAACATTTGCAGGTCTTTGGGAATGCCAAACATCTTGTGCATCCTTTGCATTAGCTTGGCCAGATCTTCTTTTCTAGGGATCCCTCATTTTTCAGCAAATCCATAGTAGGCATTCTTGAATTTTACAGCATCTAGCTTTTTGTCTGGACGCAAAGGTGGAAGGAGTAGTTCAAAGGGTGGAGCTTCTGGTATCAGTGACATGATATTCCCTTCTTTCATCACTGTCTGGTAGAAGTCTGGATACTTCGTTTCTAACCAGTTCCTGAATTCATCATCATTTTCAGTCTGATCTTGATGAATCGGAATCTTCTCCAGGATGTATACGTCACACAACCATTCTCTTCTGATCTGATCCCATTCTGGAAGAAGATCTAGTCGTGCACAGAGGATGTCTTTAACATGTGTTGGAAGGGCATTCTTCTCCCAAGCAATCTCCTCTGCAGCAGCTTTGTTCTTCCTCTTCCTTCGGATGTAAGCGATATTCAGTCCCTTAGCCTCTGCTAACTTCTGCTTTTTGATGGCGGCCTCTCTTATTCTCTGTCTTGTTTGCTCTTGAATTTGTTCAGGAGTCATCTGGCTTTTGGTAGAGAATAGTTGGCCTTGTCTCTGATCTTCCGCAGTTGCTTTCATCATCTTTCCTTTGCCTTTCTTTCTCCTCAGAGTCTGCTCAGGTTCATCTCGTTCGTCTTCTTCAGCTAATTTCTTAGCGAGTTCAAGGCTCTTGGCCTGATCATCAGTTTCCATTCTTTTCTGTACGAACGAAGAGAAGTCTTCAATCTTGTCGACTCTGGCAATAACCTCTGAAAGAGCAGTTTTCTGCTCAGTGATCTCTTTGCTATGTTGCTCCACAGTTTCTTTCACTTTAGCAACAAGATCAATAGATGGAGTGACTGGCAAGTCAGATACAGTGGTTTTTGGTAGAGATGTAATTGTTACCAACTGTGTCTGTTTTTCTTTCATCTCTTTATTCTCTTGTCTTTCCCCCTTTTTGGTTTCATCAAAGAGGTTGGACATCCTGCGGTTCAGAGCATTGAATTGCTGTGTGATCTCCTCTCTGAGTTCCTCGACAACAAGAGGAGTGATCTGAACGGTGGCAGAAGGTGCAGGTGTCAAGAAGCATCTGAGAGCAAATTCGATGTCCTGTCTTGCTCGTTCTGTAGAAGCTACAAAGTGTTTCCAACCCATATCCATATGGTTGTCAGTTTTCTCCAAAGATGCCCAGACATTCTCCAATAGTACCTGTGTCTGATTGAGCATATATGCCTGAACTTTGAGTTTGTCAGACTGGAGATTGAGCTTCTCGGGAAGAGTATTGACTAGTTGCATAACTTCAGAGAGGATGGCATTGTGCATCCCAACTGTGTGACTTCTTTCTCTATCAACTAGTTTTACTTGCTCTTCTTCAAATCGCTTCATCAGATCTGCTGTGAGCGCTGCAAATTTGTGTTCAATAGCAGCCTTGATCCCATCCTGAATCTTCTCAGTATAAAGATCTAGGGTATCAGAGCTCATCGTAGCAGTCTGGTCAGATGTTGAAGCCTTGCCAAGCCGGGTCTCATCTGCAGCACCCATTCTTGGTTCATCGGCAGCTCCCTCATGATCTGCAGGAGGTTGAACGGTTTCCTCCCAGTTATCAGCAATTCCGAACCTTTCATGAATCAACCATCTGATATCATCATCAGATGCCAATTCAACAGCGCTTTCAATCCCAGCATTGTTCAAGCATTTCATCTCCAAGTCTACAAAGAAATCTGATCCCAGAGTTGTCATGAGAATCAGAAATTCTTCAATGCTTTTCAGTCTGATATCCCTCCAGAACATAATCTCTTCTATTTGTTGCTGGATGCCAGGATGTTGATCCAATTCAGGGCATAGATCCAGCAGATACTCCTTGATCTATTGCTTCATTATCCTTATGATGGGGCTTTCTGGAACAGGTGAAGCAAGCACGTTCTGGTATTGAAGGGATTATGAGAGATGGACAATCTCTTGTCAGATCTCTCAGGTTCTTGTGACTTGATTGGAGATTGGGAGTGAGATGGGGATATATGTGGTTCAGGTTCGTTTTCAGCGTGTTGAGGGTGTTCAGTTTCCTGAACAGGTTCAGTGATTGGTGGTGTGGGAGATCTGGGTGATCTGATAGGTGAGGGTGAGGGTGAGAAGGTTTTGTGGCGAGAGGGTGGTGGTGATGATCTTTGAGGAGAGGGTGATGGTGATTTGGAAGTGGGCGTTGGCGATCTTGCTCTCTGGAAGATCTTAGTGAGAGGCAGAGAATCAGATGGTGATTCTCCCTCAGATTGCTCCACTTCTGTCCCTCTGACAGCTTGCTCTCCTTCTGCTTCGATCATCTGTTCTTCCCTTACTTCTCTTATAGTGGGCTCAGAGCGGACTGTTGTCTCCTTTTCTGATCCTACTTGCATCAGATTCTTTGTTCTTCATCCTCTTCTCTGGAATGGCCTTTTCCTGCACTTCAGACGATGCAGTTGCCTTATCTTTTTCCTTCTTTTCTCCCTTGGGTTTGGGCACATAAGGAGTTGGATCCTCATCAGATTGTCCAGGTAGGGACTCATCCTTGCCCAATATGGCCTTGTGCTTTGCTTGATATATCTTCGCTCCATTCTCATTCCATTCATAGTTCTGAGGTAGCTTATCTGACTGAATGATTGAGATTTTGTGTATGAAGGAGCACTTGGAAGATAAGCACACTACATTGCTCTGGGTCAGTTCGAACTTCCCCGAGTCTTTCCTCAGTCGTGCTTTGACCATACCCAACCAATCTAAATCTGAAGCCTTCTTAATGATTGCAGCCATGACACTGATCTTGTACGAAGTGACAGCATCAAGACTGTAAGTTGAGCACATGATCACCTTCTGAACAATCTCAAGGAGAAGGCGATATTTTCTCTTTAGGTAGGAGGCTTTGACGTTCGTCCTGTTCTCCTTGTTTGTTGGTCTCAACAGCTCGGCTTCAAGAAATTCCTTTTCTCCTACATCAGTCGTGTAGGTCTCTGGATTGATGCTTCCTCGAGTTAGGCCGAATATCCTCTGGAGATCATCATTCGACACTCGCACTTCCAGTCCGCCAACGGAAGAAATCAAGTCAGCATCAATGTCTTCATCCCTCTGTAGATTGTATAGAAACTCCAGGGCTTCATGTGTGTGGACGATGTTCTGGTGTGTAGAGCAGTATCGTTCTAGCCCACACGCTCGCAAGCACTCCAGAATTTCCAGCGATTCAGGATCTGAGGTGATGGTGAATACTACATACTTCTCATCAATGATGTCTTTCTTCATCGATGCAAAGTTGCAAAACTTTTTCCCTTGGCCCGATCGTGGAACAAGATATGCTATTTCTGTACGATATGCAAATTGATGTTTAGTTTGAGTAAGATATTTCAATAAATTCTGTCAAACCAGTAATCTTAGCATCAATTTAGCAAGTAAGCGTTTAGATCTAATAAAAAATACAGAAACATAGCATAACGACTTGTAAACCTAGGTACCAGAGTGAATTGAAATTATGCAGTATTTAAACGAGAAATTACCAGAAATTGATTCGAGGATTTGAGAAATCGTAAGAATAGAATCAATTGATTTCGAAAGTAATTCTCTGAAGATTTCAAAAGTTTTGATCTTTTAAGAGCTTTGAGAAGACGAAGTAGTGAAAGAAGTTTTCTGAGAATGATTTGGATTTTATAGTATGCGAGGGAAAACCTTTTTGCACAACTTTCCAAAGTACTCAAGTATCCGTGTTTTAAAATCAGTGGCTGAGATTAGTCGGCCGAAAAACGTTTTAATCACACGGTTGAGTAAAGAAGTCTTCTCGTATTTCGGACTCGAAAATTCGCAATAAAATGCATTAAATACACATTCCCAAGTCCGCATTAAAAGTTTTGCAGAGCATGCGTCATAAAGTGAAAACATAATAAAAAAAAACCAATTTATTTAAATAAGGCATATAAGGTATTCAGAAGGGGATAAATAAGAAAACGTATCTGACTGATTGATATTCTAATCAACCAGTTACCACTGTGATCTGATTTGGTGCTTGTTGACCTTACTGATGGTAGCCTTAAGCATTTCCCAACAATATCTCACTCATCTGATCAGATTCCTGTGTGAAGCTCTTCGTTACTTATCTGATCCATTTATCTGATTCTCTTATCTGATGCACTTATCTGATTCTCTTATCTGATCCACTTCATCCTTTAATCTTCTTCTCTTCAGCCAGCATTTACTATGCACTTAAGTCTACTCCCGCCAAAACATTTGCTTCGGGGAGTCAAAAAGTCACCTCGATTCCCAAATCGGCGCGATTTAACATTCCGTAATAATGGCATAGATACGCTGTGATTACTCACACCGTCAACTCATCCATCCATTAGCCACGTGTTCCTTACGCGTTGTCAATGCAAATTTCTCTTAAGGTCTTCTTGAGAAAATAAATTTACATTTGTACCCCTAATTTCCTTCTATAAATTAGCCTGGGGTGTTAGGCAAACAACACAACATAAACCACTCATCTTCTTTATCATATACTTCATGCTTTTCCGAAGAGTTCCTTATTTTCGGTGAAACTTTCGGCGAAAACCTTTAACCCTTTTCCAATGAATTCAGCTTCTCAAATCAACCCTGTGTGTTCCTTCACAGTGCTTTCGTCGTCATCTAAGATTACACATACGATCAATGCAAAGCTTCTTTACCACCGTGGAGGCGGATCTGCTAAGGCAAATGAGAAGGCACTTCTCCTAACCGTATGCACCTTGTGCACCTATCGAGATGACGGAATTAGCATCAACAGACTCAGTCTGAAACAAAACATGAGTTTGGTATACGATATCGTGTATCAAACTCAATATTTGCATGTGACACTAGTGTCCGTTTGGTCCTTGTGGCCAAACCTGTGGCACTGTGCCCCATTTAACAGCTGGAGAGCCCATTGATTTCACGTCTGAGGGCTCCTAGCTTGGACATCCTTCAAGGCCTCTCTCGTTCCTCATTCTGAAGCTTTGAGATTGGCTCAGGATTCTAGAAGCTACTCTGATGCCCCTTCTAGAGTCGGGGGAAAATGAGAGAATCAAGCTCTTGAACTCTCTCTCTCCCCTTTCCTATCTTGGGTTGGCTTAGGGTTTATGGTTTATGGTTTATGTAACGACCTCTGGGTCTTCTTGTACTTGTAGCTTGTAATACCACTTGAAGATAGCTGTAGGTAGCTTGTGATATCACTTGTAATTTGTAAATCTGACCTCTGGGTCCTTATCAATGAAAAATTATGTTATTTCATTGTTGTGTTGCTTCTTCTGACTTATGCGATCTATAGCTTTAAACTTGACTTGCTTGTTGACTACAACTTTAATCGACTTATAAAGTAATCTTCCAATCTGATCAGTTCCCCCTTAATCTGATATATCTTGAACTGATCTGCTCCTTGTCTGAACTTCAGATCGGCTACTTGTCTGACTTTCTGATCGACTCCTTATCTGAACTTCAGATCGGCTACTTGTCTGACTTTTTGATCGACTCCTTATCTGAACTTCAGATCAGCTACTTGTCTGACTTTCTGATCTGCTCCTTATCTGAACTTCAGATTGGCTCCTCGTCTGATCGTCTGATCAGTTGAGATTCCTAACTCAACTGATTCCCCTTAACCTGGTTAGTCTTCTAACCAACTGGTTCTGGAGATCAGTCCACCAACCATATCTGGTGCACTTTCTACGAGATCTAGAAGCCTTAGCTCGTTGCATAACTCTCTGAATCTGATCTCAGCTAGCGGCTTTGTTAAAATATCAGCTTTTTGCTTGTCAGTATGGATCTTTTCCATTCTGATATTCTTCTTTTCAACGTGATCTCTGATAAAATGGTGTCTGACATTCACATGCTTGCATCTTGTATGTAGAACAGGATTCTGAGTGATTGCAATAGCACTATTACTGTCACAGAATATAGGTACGTTCTTAGCTACGATTTTGTAATCCCTCAGCTGCTGACTTAGCCAGAGAAGTTAGGAACAACAGCTTCCTGCATCCATATATTCTGCTTCAGTAGTAGATGTCGCAACGAATGTCTGCTTCTTTTCGAAAACCAAGAGATCAGTTTATTTCCCAGAAACTGACATGAACCTGAGGTTGACTTCCTGTCGATTCTGCAACCTCCGTAATCAGAATCAGAATACCCACTAAGCTCTAGATTATCATCTGATGGGTAAAATAAACCAAGGTTTACTGTCCCCTTCAGATACTTGAGAATCCGCTTAGCTGCTTCTAGGTGACTTTGCATTGGATTTGCTTGAAATCTGGCACATACACCTACTGCAAAAGTGATGTCTGGTCTGCTGGCAGTCAGGTATAGTAATGATCCAATCAGAGCCCTATATTTTTTCTGATTAGTTTTCTGACCATCTTCATCTGGATCCATCTTGAACTCGGTCATCATGGGAATTCTGGCTTCCTTGCAATGTTGAACTCCAAACTTCTCTAGTAGATTCCTTGTGTACTTCACCTGGCAGATAAATATCCCTTCTGTACTCTGCTTGACTTGTAAACCCAAAAAGTAATTCATCTGACCCATCATGGACATCTCTAACTTCCCTTGCATCAATCTGCTGAATTTTTCACATAGCTTCTTGTTGGGAGATCCGAAGATGATGTCATCCACGTAAATCTGAACCATCAGAATATCTTCTCCATCTTCTATTCTGAATAAGGTTTTGTCCACTATTCCTTTAGTGAACCCGCTGTCTATCAAGAACTGAGAGAGTGTATCATACCAAGCTCGAGGAGCTTGTTTCAGGCCGTAAAGAGCTTTCCTTAAACGGTACACTTGGTTGCCTTTTTCAAAGCCTGGAGGTTGTTCGACATAAACTTCCTCTGCTAGTACCCCGTTTAAGAATGCACTCTTTACATCCATCTGATACACAATGAACCCTCTGTGGGCAGCATATGCCAGAAACAGCCGAATGGCTTCTAGGCGAGCAACTGGTGCAAAGGTCTCATCATAGTCAATTCCTTCTGATTGTGAATACCCCTTAGCAACAAGTCTTGCCTTATTCCTGGTTATGACATTATTCTCATATCTCTTGTTCTTGAATACCCACTTCGTGCCAATCACGTCTTGATGAGTTGGTCTGTCCACCAGTTTCCAAACTTGATTCCTCTCAAACTGTTCCAGTTCTTCTTGCATGGCTAGAATCCAGCTTGGGTCTTGTAGAGCTTCCTCTACTGTAGTTGGTTCCTTCAAAGACAGATAACAGCAGTACATGGCACTTTCACCAATCTGATGTCTAGTTTTGACTCTATCAGATGGGTCTCCGATAATCAGATCAGTTGGATGACTGGTAATCCAGGACCTTCTACTCTGATTTGCGTCTATTTGGAGAACATCACCCATTTCTGATAGTAGTTCATTACTAGTGATTGGGAGTGGTGCAGAATTATGATCCACTTGATAAGAACATGTCTCAGCTGATGTTGGACTCATCATGTGCTGATGTTTGTTCGTAGGAACTTCAGGAGTTCCCCCTGAACCAGATGGTTCAGTTGATACTGTCTCAGCTGTACCAGCTTCTTCACTGACAATAGTGCGTACCTTAGGGTCTGATTGACCTGGTGAATCAGCAAGATCATGTTCTGGGATATACACTGTTATGTGTTCAGATTCTTTCTCCTTGATGCTTAGCTGATCCATTTTCTGCGTATTAGGTAGCGGTTGATCTGGTACGGCTTGTTCTGAGGCAGCTTTCTCTTGTTCAGAAGATGTCTCATCAAAGACCACATTGGGTTTTTCTTCCACAACTAGGGTTCGTTTGTTGTAAACCCTGAAGGCCTTGCTGGATGAGGAATATCCTAAGAATATACCCTCATCTGACTTAGCCTCAAACGTCTTCAACTGACTCTTCCCATTGTTGTGTATGAAACACTTGCACCCAAAAACATGGAAGTATGAAACACGAGGTTATCTGCCCTTCCACAGTTCATAGGGTGTTTTGAAGTGAGTCTTAGTCAGTGAACATCTGTTCTGAGTATGGCATGCAGTGTTGATTGCTTCTGCCCAGAAGCGGCTTGGTGTTGCATGTTCAGCTAACATAGTGTGAGCAGATTCCTTGAGAGTTCCGTTTCTTCGTTCTTCTACTCCATTCTGTTGTGGCGTTCTTGCAGCTGACGTCTCATGTTGTATACCAAACTCAGTGCAAAAATCAGTAATAAAAGAATTCAGGAATTCTGTACCTTTATCTGATCTGATTTTTACTATGCTGACATCCTTTTCGTTTTGTAGTTTCTTGAGCAGCTCGGGTATCTTTGTCGTTGTCTCGTTCTTCTTGTATAAGAATGCAACCCAAGTAAACTTGGAATAATCATCCACGATTACCAGAGTATATTTGCGTCCACTGAGACTGACTGGTGTAACTGGTCTGAATAGATCCATATGGAGCAGTTGCAGTACTCTACTGGATGCTGGTCCAGGTATTCCCTTGAATGAGGCTTTAACTTGTTTTCCCTTCTGACATGCGGCACATGTCTGATCTTTGGAGAATATCTCATTCGGAAGTCCCTCAACCAAAGACACCCTAGCTATCTTGTTAAGAGTCTTGAAATTCAGATGACTCATTCTTTTGTGCCAGAGCCAACTGCTATTCTTGGAACTCTTAACAATTAAGCATGCATTTCTCGGGCAACTGTTCCAATCTATTGTGTAGATAGTGCCTTTCCTTGAACAAGTTAGCAGGATTTATTGAGTAGCTCGATTCCTTATCGTACACTTGTCGCTCGAGAACTCACCGCTGAATCCATTGATAGTTGATTGTGCTTTAATCCTTCGACATATGAGACTCTAGTTACTTGTACATCATCATTCTCTAAGGTTCCGAATCCTTTGGTAAAACCAAAGTTATCATCACCGAAGAGTACACGTGGGCCTTCTTGTTCTTTGTAAGAGCTAAGGAGATGTTTGCTTCCAGTCATGTGCCTTGAGCATCCACTATCGATGTACCAGATAGTTGCTTGTACACCTCCTTTGTTGGCCAGTCCCACGCGAACCTGCAATCGAATCAGGCTTTAGGTACCCCTTTTGAATTGGGTCCTGGGGGGTTAGTGGTGGATTTAGGGATCCACACAAACAGAACACTTCTATGATAATCAGATAGATTAGAAGTTCTGATTTGTCTCCCATACATATCAACATAATCATATGTCTCTTTATATGCTTTCTGATTAGTATGATTATTCGTGTGAGCCTTGGGTGACTTAGAAGACTTGGGATTTTTCTTTATATTTTGTCTTCTTTAACCCAGTGTGACTCAGGTGCAGTAGCCCTAGGTCTCTGGTTATAAGGGTAGGTACGACTGCTACTATCAAAAGATTCATATCTTCTTGGCATAGATGGTCTTTGCAGTTTACCTATAGCTTGCTTATTAGGCAGCTGACCTTGATTGAGTCTCAGATTAGATTTCCTTCTTACAGGTTGTCTCTTCTGATACCTAATCTGCTGATCAGGTTGAGGTTTCTTCAGAAGAACTGGATTCTTCTGTTGATTCCTCGGCTGATGCTTAATCAGTTGGGGTCCATTTCTGTTCCCTTTCTGATTAGGCACTTGCCTTACTTGCTCAGCAAGTCTTTTTCCCTTATCAGATACATGTTTAGCTTTTTGTGTATCTTTGTCAGAGACTCATTTGATTACACCCTTCTGAAATAAATCAAATGGGACTTTTGAGGATGTAGTAGGGTTCTCATATCCAATTCCCTTCTTGTTAGTCGGCGTTCGAAAATAGGTGTTCATATCTTGAACGGTTTTTGATGACTTCGTGAAAACCTCTATTTTCTTGCGCAAACTATCCTCAGAAGATTTTAGACTCTCATGTAGTTGGAATAGCTCATTAAATTTAGCTTGAAGGATTTTGAAATCATCAGCTTGCTGTTTGTTGATTGCTAGCTGATCTTTGATCTGCTTCTCCTGATCAGAAGATTTAACTTTCAGAATGTTAAGTTCCTCAGTTACCTTCTGATCAGTTTCAGCTGATTTCAGTTCAGCTGCTTTACTGACAGCGTTCTCTTTAACAAGCTGTTTATTTCTAATCCTTAGCTTGTCATTTTCAGCTTCCACTATTGCATAAGTGTCTACTGCCTCAGAGAGATCACCTAGCAATTGCTGAGAGTAGAGCTGCAAGTCAATCTCTCCAGCAGGTGTGCTAATAATAGCAGGTGTGGAAATTGAAAAAGCAGAAGGTTTGGAGGTTACCTCAGATTGGTCTTCCTCCATTGCCATCAGGCAGATTTCATCGTCATCTGAAGAGAATATCAGATCTTCATGGTCGAGAAAATCAACAGCACTGCTTATCAGACATAAATCTTCTACAGATGAGTAGCCAGAATCCTCAGAAGGCAGATAGGAATCATCAATTCCGGATGTGTCAGGAACCATGGCTTTTCTATGTCTGAAGCGTTGCTCTCTTCTGTTCCGCTTCTCTTCTCTTTCTCTGGGAGTCAGGTCAGGGCAGTCGGTGCTGTAGTGACCTGGTTTCTCGCAGTTGAAGCATGACCCTCGATCTACGGAACTTCCTCTGCCAGGTGAGTCACTCCATCTGTAGGATCTGTCAGGTGACTTCCCTTTCTGATGATAATCTGAACTCCTTCTGTTAGATCTGTTATCTCTTCTCTCATCTGACAGATCATCTGTTTTCTTTTCTTCTCTGTGATCTCTTTGATCATCAGATCTGGTTCGTTCTAGTGATCTGTCAGTTGGCCTCCTGTTTCTTCTGTTGTCTTGATAGTCTCTGTAGAATCTGCGATACTTACCAAGTTGAGTATTTGATCTTTCAAGTTTCCTGGTAAGCAGAGCGATCTGTTCTACTTGACTCATTATGTTTCCAACAGGTTCAGTGGCCATTGATCTGCTGCTGGTTGCTTTGAATGCAACTGATTTAGATGTTGAGGTTGAGGCTTCAGCAGGCGTCTCGTCTTCATCTGCTTGCCCTCTTTCAATTAAATCGAACTCGTGGGCTTTCAGGCTTAGGATCAAGCTACTCAGCTTCATCTTGGCTATGTCTTGGCAATCCTTCATTACCGTGACTTTCATGTCCCATTTCTTGGTGAGAGATCTCAGTATCTTCAATTTGATGTCTTTGTCTGACATCTCTCTTCCAATTCTCGTAGCTTATTTACTGACATGGTGATCCTCCCATCGAGCTCGTTGATGGTCTCGTTGGGCAACATCTTGAGCTTTTCGAACTTCACCAGTTCAGCTTGTAGTCGGCTGTCTTTGATCTGATCATTTCCTTCGCACATCTCAACAAGAGTATCCCACATTTGTTTCGCTGTTTTGAGATACTTTATCTTCTCTTTGGTGACTTTATCCATCGTCTTCATGATTATATGCCTGGCGATTGTATCTAGAGTATACAACTTTCTTTCTTCTGCATCCATCGTATTTGGACTTTTTCGAACAAGACTTCCAGGTGCATGATCTGGATCTCCTCCAACCGCTGGGTTGTCGTGATATATGATGATGGGTCCTCGTTCAATGACTTCCATCATTCTGCCGCTTATCGATCCCAGATGATTGCACATGTATATAGTCCAATCTGCATACTCATCAATTGAAAACTTAGGCAAATCATGATACATACCAGAGGTATTATCCATGCTGAGTGATTTTGAAAACTAATGAGTTTTGAAAACGGTTTTTCAAGATCTGTTCAAATGACCACAAAGATTCTTCCTCAAGAATCGATGATACTCAAAGCTAGTGGTCTGTAGAACCACTGCTCTAATATCACTTGTAGGTCCTGAACGGGTTTTGTGAGGGCAGAAGTCTAGAGGGGAGGGGTGAATAGACTTCTGAAAACTTTTCGTCTTGGATCGGGTGTGATTTGCAGTTACTGATCGAGTGCTAGTGAGTCAGTTTGGACTGATGTTCAATCTTACTGAGTGCCTAAGGGCAGATCAGTTTGATATTTGTCAGTTTAACTGAGAGTGCGGAAGCTTGTAAATACCCGTGTGAAAAACCAATTTTATCAATTCAGATTCTTAAGTCAGTTTTCAACCGGCTGACTAAGGTGTCAACCTGATCATATCAGTTGTTTGGTGCAGACTGAGTCTTAACTTAGAATATGTATGCAATTTTAAACTCAGTTGAGTGAATAGTGTAAAGCAATAAAGAAAGCAAGTAAATGCACACAAGACTTTTATAGTGGTTCAGATGAAACCCGTCATACGTCCACTCTTCCCTTAACACAGGGGCAACTTAACCGAAATTAACCTAACTTAACCGAACTTAACCGACTGGACTTAGTTTTATGTGTTAGTCCAACACTCAACAGATGTTTACCGAGTTCACACTCAACCGGAACCAGAAATCAGAAAACTAGAATCCCTAGTCTGAAATCTTGTTGTAACAAACTTAACCTAACTTGAGTTTGGGTAAAGAATGTTTGAGGGTTCCAACTGGAAATCCATCCTGGTGTTTAGGTAGCCA
The DNA here is from genome assembly GCA_037126765.1 of Stenogyne calaminthoides. Taxonomy (NCBI): domain Eukaryota; kingdom Viridiplantae; phylum Streptophyta; class Magnoliopsida; order Lamiales; family Lamiaceae; genus Stenogyne; species Stenogyne calaminthoides. The sequence continues at coordinate 15,067,833 of JBBCBC010000019.1, read as the reverse complement.
AATGCTAGTGGATAGGATTTCTTGCTTAGACCAATGGGATGAACACTCTAAGAATAATTTCAAATATGGTGTTCTTCCAGCGGAAATTCTGAATTTGCTTCTTGAGAATTTGCGTTAATGTTGTTGTTCCGCTTGCTCAATTATTCATGTGATGGTAGTTGGTCTCTTGTCCTCCCTATATCTTCACTTGACGAGCAATCCCATTTTATAGACCTCAAAATCAAAGAGCTGTTGGAGAGCAATTTAAATTTCGGGCTATATTAAGTAAGTTGTAGGATATGATTGTGAAGTGCTCCGATTATCGGCGTGGCCGTAAGCATGATTAGCGTCGTTTATGTTCGCAGCGTCGAATCCCGTAATGTCAGCTCTTTTTGTGCACGTGTCGCTTTCTCCCTGGCTTCGCGAGGCGGCACTTCAGTAATTTGTCCGTTAGATGATTGATATTCCTTTTGTAGAATATTCGTCTTGTCTGGTGTATCATTTTGATTGACGCCAGGTGCGACCTGACTTGATCAGATAACTGATCAGTCTACTTTGTTAAGTCTTCTGATGCAGATTGTCTTAGCTCAATATGCAGACTCAGCTGATTGTAGGTCTTCAGGTCTTCCGGTAGTCTTCTGATCTTCAGGTGACTTTTAGCCTCAGTGTCTTCAGTCATACTGAGTCTTCAGGTTTGTTACTGAGTCTTCAGTTTTATCTGAGTCTTCAGGTTCATCTGAGTCTTCAGGTTCATCTGAGTCTTCAGTGTCTTCTGTCTTCACCTGATCTTCTGACTTCTTGTCTTCCGATTTGTTCTTAGCCTTCTGATCATCTGACCTTATCTGGTTATCTGATACTTCGACCTGACCTATACATCCTGACTCCCCCCTCAATATGTGACCTATCTTTTACATCAGCTATCTATACATTTCAGCTGGTCATCTTAATCTGATTCTAAGTCATCAGTCAGCTAACAAACCTGACTGGTCCTATTACAACCTGTTTTGGAACTTCCATCAAAACTAAAATACAGATTTCCCAACAGTACTCCATCAATCTTTCCATCTAATGTAGCTAATTTACCTGATAGAGTTGTTTGAAGCGTATCAGATGATGAACTCAGGTTCTCCATTTTCTGATTTTGAGCAGCCAGGACTAACTCCATCTGAGTCATCTTGTCTGTGAGAATTGTTTGCAGCATGTCTGATGAAGAGCTTAGATTCTCAAGCTTTTGAGATTGACTTGCCAGTATCTCTTCCATCCTTGGCTCTATCTTCTATAACTCATCCAGGATTGGTGTGAAATCAACCACTGGAGTTTGTACAACATTTTCCAACTGAACTGGGTGCTCCAACTGAGCCTCAGTCTTCATATCATAAACATCTGATTTAAAGCTAGGTACTTCAGTAACTTCGGCATAATGTATAACAGTGCCAAAAGGTACCTGAAGAATGCTAACTTCAGTCTGAGGTTGTCTGATATCAGTTGGTTCAGCAACAGTATCTGTCCCCATCTGACTCTCAGTTTCCTTCTCTTTCTCAGTATCTGTCTGAGGTTCCTTCTCCTTCTCAGATTTCTTTTCTGCATCATCTCCCTTATCCTTATCTTTGTTTTGATCATGAGAGCTGGAAGCATCTACTCCTTCAGCAGCTTTCTTTTCAGCTAGCTTCTTTTTCACCAATTCATCAAAATCCCCAACTTTCATTCTCAGCTTGGTTTTCCTGAAACCTGAGAATTCAGTTAGAGCAGCTGTCTCAGCATTCCACCACTCTTCTCCTCTATATGAAGCAATGTTCAGCATCTCCGAGAGTGTTTGATTCAGAATATACATTGTCGTTCTGAGCCTGAAGAACATATCCTGAAGGTCAGGATAGGCATTCAGCTCAGTGTATTTATCCAAGATGAACCGTTCCCCCTTGCTTCGCCATTCAGTCTCTTCGACTTCTCCCTTCTTCAAGAAATGGTTCATTCAGAAGCGCATCCAAGTTCAGCAATTCCTGAGGTTCAGACTGATCTGACGTCTGAACAGGTCTTTCTTCAGTAGGGATCTGAGGTCCCTTGAAGATTTCCTGAGAGATTTTATCTGAGCTCAGAGAGGTTTCGAGTACCTCAGAAAAAACCTGTTCCTCAGTTTCTTGCTACTGCACATTTGTCACCACCTGAGCAAGAACCCGAAGTGGAGATTTCAACCCTTGCTGGCCTTCAGGTTGAGTTTCTTCAGTTTCACTGGCCTCCTTCTCAGCAATAGTTTGAAGCCTTCTTCGCTTCTTAGGAGCCAGTGCTTTCTTCTTCAGTTTCTCACCTTTCTCCCTTTTAATTTGCATCAGGGCTTTCCCCCTAGCTGGTTTGGCTTCTTCATCAGTTTCCTCAGTGGATTTCTGAGCGGATTGTCTTGTTTCCCTGACCTGCTCCACCACTGTTGTATCTTCCTCATTTTCCTCTTCAGCAGTCTCCTCCTGAGACTCAGTGTTTTTCTCTTTCTTTCCTCTCAAAGTCTTCTTCGTTGGTTTGAACATGATTTTTGACTTTGGAAAGGAAGTGGAATCGGCAAAAATGTCCTCCTCTTCTCTGAACGTTTCCAAGATAAATGCAATCTTGGTTGCATGTAGAATTTTTCCTTTGATAACTACAGAGCCATTCACCTTCTGAATTTGTTTGGCTTGATCACTCACCACCTTGATCAAATAGTGCAACCAATTGAATGACGTAGTAGGTGAATCTTCAATCACCGCCATTAGCCTTAACTTAGGCGTGCTTATCTATTCGAAACTACCAGATCTACTCATGATGCATTTGCTTACAATATCCAACAATACTCGATATTTAGGCTTCAAATGCCTCTTATTCAAAGTAGCTTCAAAATTTACCAGATGCTCAGTAATTTTATCCAAATACTCTTGTTCCCTACCCATCATGTATACCGTAGGGTCTTCACCTCTATCACTTAACTCATATATGGCATTCAGATTCTTAGGAATAATATAAAATTCCCTAACAAAATCCACATATTTCGAACCATGCTCCAAATGCGAGACCGTAATCTGAGACTCTATGCAATTCTCATCATCTATCTGCATATTAGAAACAAACTCAATTACCTCTTTCGCATATTCGGCCTCTGGTTGATTCGCGACCAGGCATGTAAGCTTTGCCAAACGAATCATATGCAATGCCTCCTCCTCGTGAGTTGCATTGGACGTGCTTTCTAGAGAAACGACATATTCGTATCATGGTTTGTTGGAAATGGCGAGTTTGTCGTATATAGAGAGTGTCATTTTTGGTGATTTTGAGTGAAGGGTTTTTGAGATAAGAGATTTCTGGGTAATCGAAGGTTTTGAAGCAGAGGGTTTGTGAAGACGAAGGCCTTTTTTGAAATAGGGCTTGAATGGAGTCTTTGTAATGGATATAGGATTTTGATTTATGGAAAATCGCGTAGACGAAGGTTTTAACGGTCAAGATTAAAAATCGACTAAAATGGGTATTTGAAAGGACGATTTCGCAAATACTTAGCCGCCAATTTATCCATATTGGTGATTAATGAACAAAGTCATTTAATTCTTCGTTCTGCGGACCATTGACTTTCCCGTGGATTTCAAAGGTCCCGCCTAATTATTTCTTCAGATGTTTTGTCATTTATTGCCAATGATTACTGAGATTCAGATAGACAATAAATGTGGTGCATGAGTAAATACTTCTTCAGACTAATTTTCTCCATCAGTCTTACTGAGGTTTGACCTTGATAAAATGTCGATAATATCTTTGAAATCTTGAACTCGGGATAACCGAGTTTCCCCGGACTCGGTGTTTAGGACTCTCAATTTTATCCCGAGTTTTTTCGGTAAAAACACGAAAAAACTTCATGCATCCCGAAAACCTTCAATTTTTCGATTTGCTTTATTCACCGGATCCAACATACCTAATTCAATCGATAGTTCACGAAATCTTGATTGACCAAAAGGTTTAGTCAAGATATCGGCTCTCTGTCTATCGGTATGAATTTTCTCCATTCTCGATGTCTTTCTTCTCAACATGATGATCTCTCGATGAAGTGATGTCCGATATCAACATGCTTACATCTAGTGTGCAATCTGAGATTTTGTGTAATAGCAATTGCACTATTATTATCACAAAATATAGGTACTTCATTGGCTATAATCTTATAATCCCTCAATTGTTGTCTGCGAGCGAAAGAATGCATGCTGTGACTTCCTTCCTGCAGACCATGTATTCAACCCCGATGAATGCGGGTTGCTCTTGAGGTTTGTTTCTTTGAAAACCATGATATCGGTTTACTTCCAAGAAATTGACAAGTTCTGTGGTAGACTTCTGTCAATTCTACATCCTCCATAATCAACATCCCCGAATAACCAGTTAATTCAAGGTTATCATCAGCTGGATACCATAATCCTCTATTCACAGTGCCTTTAAGATATTTCAGAATCTTTTTGGTAGCCTCTGACTATCCTTAGGATTAGCTTGGTATCTTGCACATATCCCAACAGCAAATGTTATATCAGGCCTACTTGCTGTGAAATATAGCAGTGATCCAATGATCCCTCTATAATCAGTGTTGATTTACTGATTTGTCTTTAGGATCAGGATCCATCTTGTAGTTAGTATTCATGGGAATTCTAACTGCATTGCAATTCTGTACTCCATACTTTGCAATCAGATCTCTAGTGTATTTTGCTTGATTGATGAATATTCCTTCCTTAGTTTGTTTCACCTGAAGTCCAAGAAAGAAATTCATCTCCCCCATCATTGACATCTCAAACTTTCCTTTCATCAGAGTAGAAAACTTTTCACACAACTGATGATTTGGAGATCCAAATATGATGTCATCTACATAGATCTGAACTAGTAAAATATCCTTTCCATCTTCTATCCTAAACAAAGTCCTATCAACAGTTCCTTTGATAAAACCATGGTCAGTAAAAAACTGAGAAAGGGTTTCATACCATACTCGGGGTGCTTGCTTAAGACCATACAAGGCTTTCCTGAGCCTGTAAACTTGGTCATTCTGACAAAATCCTGGAGGTTGTTCCACATATACTTCCTCCTTAAGCACACCATTCAGAAATGCACTTTTCACATCCATCTGATAGACTGTGAATTTCATGTGGGCAGCATATGCAAGAAACAATCTGATGGCTTCTAGTCTTGCAACAGGTGCAAAGGTTTCATCATAATCCAAGCCTTCTTCTTGGGAATAACCTTGTGCAACTAGCCTTGCCTACAATGTTGTTGTTTTTATCTCTCTTATTCTTGAACACCCACTTAGTTCCAATCACATTGTGCCTTTTAGGTCTCTCCACTAGCTCCCAAACTTCATTCCTTGTGAACTGATTCAATTCTTCTTGCATAGAAACAATCCAGAATGAGTCTTGTAGAGCTTCTTCAATCTTAGTAGGTTCATTTTCTGATAGAAAACAGCCGAATAAAGCACTTTAACCATGGAACCGTCTTGTCTTTACTCCTTCTGATAGACACCCACAATCTGATTTGTAGGATGGCTATCCAACCATTTTCTCCTGGATGTTCTCCCTTCAGTAGTGTCCTCAACATCAGAAATGTTAGGTTCAGGCAGTTCATCAAATTCAGGGAACAACAGAAAAGGAGAAAGGGAATCATCTTCCTCAGGGGATATTCTATTCAGAACATTGTCAGAGACATTTGTTCCCCCTTGGTTGATAGATTCAGAGTTTGCCTCAGCTGTGACCACATCTTCATCGGCATTACATACATGAGTCTGAACTGGTGTATGTTCAGATTGATCAGCTTTAGTGTGTTGGCTTTCCTTCAGTGGAGAATTTCCATCATGAGTCTCACCATCCTGAGTTTTTCCATCCTGAACTTCTTTGTCTGAGTCTGATTCACTCCATTCGTAGAAAGTGACTGACTTTTTCTTTTCAGGTTCAGAGGATTTCTTTTTCAGGCTAAGTCTGGTGATTCTCTTGGTCAGTTCTCCTGAGTCATGTTCCTATTTCTTCTGAACACAAGTAGATCCATCAAAAACAACATGAGGTGTTTCTTCCACAATAAGAGTCCTACAGTTGTAAACTCTGAAGGCTTTACTGACTTCAGAATATCCCTTCATCAGCTTTGCTACCAAAAGTTTTCAACTGATATTTACCATTATTGTGTATGAAACACTTGCAACCAAACACACGAAAGAAAGAAACAAGAGGCTTCCTTTCATTCCACAGCTCATATGGAGTTTCTCCTTGATTCTTGGTCAGCATGGATCTGTTCTAAGAGTAGCATGCAGTGTTGATAGCTTCAGCCCAAAATCTCTTAGGAATATCAGCTTCAACAATCATTGTTCTTGCAGCTTCTTTCAGAGTCCTATTTCTTCTTTCAGCAACACCATTCTGTTGTGGAGTCCTTGCAGCTGATGTTTCATGAGCTATTCCATTTTCTACACAATAATCATATATAATATGGTTGATAAATTCAGTTCCTTTATCTGATCGACCACACTCAGATTCTTTTCAGTACTGAGCCTTTTCAGTAGTTCAGGCAGTTTTGTCTGAGTCTCTTTCTTACTGATTAAGAATATGACCCGTGTGTATCTAGAGTAGTCATCAACTACCACAAGTGTGTATTTTCTGCCATTAGTGCTCACAGGTGTTACTGGACCAAAGAGATCCATATGTAACAGTTGCAGTATTCTGTCAGTAGAAACATCTACTTTGCTTTTGAAAGATGCTCTGATTTGTTTCCATTTCTGACAAGCATCACATACATTATCTTTACTGAACACTTCACTTGGTAACCCCCTCACAAATGCTAATCTTGCAAGTTTGTTCAGCGTTTTAAAGTTTAAGTGATTCAGTCTTTTGTGCCACAACCAACTGGTATCAGTGGAACTTTTTGCAACCAAACATGTATCTTTAGGAGATAATTTCCAATCAGCATGATACACATTTCCTTTTCTAGTACCAGTCAGTAAAATTTTCTGTGAAGTATTATCTTTCACATAACATAAGTTATTTGAGAACTCAACACTGAATCCTTTGTCACAGAATTGACTGATAGAAAGCAAGTTGTGCTTTAAACCAGACACATATGAAACACCATGGATATGAACAGAGACAACTTCAAGAGTTCCATATCCTTCAGTTTGTCCCTTGGAGTTGTCTCCAAATGTGATCTGAGGGCCTTTTTGCTCAACATAGTCAGTGAGTAGTTGCTTATATCCTGTCATATGTCTTGAACATCCACTGTCCAGATACCATACAGCAGGTACCAATTCATTTCCACTCATCAGTGCTATGTTGTATTCATTCAGCTCAGTGCCCTTTTCCTTTACCTGAAAAATAGATCAGTTTTTAGGTACCCATTTGGTGTAGGGTCCTACCAGGTTAGCTGTAACTTTTGGAACCCAAATCTGCCTGATAACTCTAATTACTTTAGAGTGACTGATTTGTCTCCCATAAACATCTACATACACATTCACTACCCTGGGTGCCTTGGCAGTACCTTGTGTATGAGTGTCAGCCTTAGCATGAACATGAGCCTTAGAGTTCTTCTTGGGTTCAGGCTTTTTGTTCAAGTGCCTTAGCTTTGGTGCAGTTGGTCTCTGTCTCTGCTGACTTGGGTTCAGGAAACCTTTACCCTTAGACAAGTGGGGTTTAGGTTGCCTGTACTGAAATTGGGGTCTTTTAGTAATCCGAGGACTTGGTCTTTTCAGTTGAGAATATCTCTACTGAGTGTTTCTCTTCTGAAAATTCCTCTGATGGTTCAGTGCAGATCTCTTCAGGTTGGTATTCTTAGCTTGAGGCTTTGAAGTACTGGCCTGAAAATTTCCTACTGAGTGTTCAGGTTTTCTAGCCTTTTCCTGAGGTTTGGGCTTTCTTCCCTGAACCTTCAGTTTTTCTGAAACCATATGTCCTTTACCCTTGTCTAAAACTCTGGGCTGTTCTTCAGTAAGAAGATTAGATGCCACTGGTTTAAAAAAGACAGTCTTGGTGCTACTAGAAGCAGCATTCAGAAGACCTTGTGAGGTTCCCCCTGGAATGTATCCCAATCCAGCTTTTATAGTTGCAGGTCTTTGATAACTCTGAATTTCATCTATTACTTTAGATGCAGAATTCAATAGAGCTAACTTTCTCTGCCCACTATCCTCACATTTATTTTGAGTTTCATGCTTCTCAAAGAGGTCATTTGAACTCAGTTCTGATAAGATGAATATCTTTAGTGGATTTCTCTAATTTTCCATTCAGGATCTCTACCACCTTCTCTTTTTTTGAGAGTTGTACTTTCAGAACATCCAGTTCATGAGTAGTTCTCATCAATTGAGAAGTGATCTCAACATTTTTAGAGTCTTTCCACTTGATTCTCGTGATCGGTTCCTTGTTACGCTCTTGAGTTTCAATGGCGATTCTTGTAACACAGAATAGTCCTTCATAAGATTCTCAAACGAATCCATCAGGTCAAAGTTACTGTTTACAGTTGAACTTGAGAACTCATGTGCTTGTGTAGGAGCAACAACAGAGATAGAAGAATTTACCTTCTCCACAGCCATAAGACAGACATCATCACTGTCATTGTCTGAGAAAATCTCATCTGAGGAACTGGAACCTTCTTCAGAATGTTCTTCCTCTTCTGCAATCATAGCTTTCTTGCTGGAGATCTTCCCGTCTCTCTTGGCTTGTCTCTCCTTTCTTTCTTTAGCACTCAGCTCAGGACAGTCATATTGAAAGTGACCTTTCTTCTCACAGTTGTAGCATCTGTTGGTATCATCATCCTGATCACTTTCCTCCTTGGTCTTGGAGTCCTTCTTCTTGGATGAGGATCCTTGACTTCGGTCCTTCTTTTTTTCTCGATGAATCGTCCTCAGCTTCTAAGTTTCTCTTGTACATGTGATTTCCTGTAGTATTTCTTATATTTTCCATATCTGCTATTGAGTCTTTCAAACCTCCTTGCCATCAGTACTAGCTTATCCTCTTGCTCATCCTGATTTCTGGCAAGTGAGTTTTCAGACTCTCTAGCTTCTGAGGGGGTTTCTCTTTGGCTTTAAAAGCCACATTCTTGCTAGATGAAGAATCATCTTTCTTTGTCGATTTCTTAATTTTCTTGTCAATCACAAACTCATAAGCTTTCGATTCGAGAAAACTTGTTGGTATGGCATGGAATCAATATTTTTGGTGTTTTCAATCACCACAGCATGTATATCCCATTTCTTAGACAATCCTCTAAGAATTTTCAGTGTCACTTCTCTCTGTGGGTATCTTTTCCCAAGAGCACTCAGATCATTCATGATGCTAGTGAATCTGACCTCAAGTTTGTCAATGGACTCACCATCTTCCATTTCAAAGCCATCAAACTTTCCAATAGCAACATAAAGTTTGTTTTCCTTAATATGATCTATGCCTTAACACATAACAGCAAGTGCGTCCCATATTTCTTTTGCAGTTTCACAGTGAGAAATCATTCCCATAACACCATCATCAGTAGTGTAATACAAAGTATCTTTAGCAATGTAGTCCAGATTGACTAACTTTCTCTCATCAGGAGTCAATTGGTCATCATGTTTAGGAAATTCATCCCCGGGATCATTTCTCTCAGTATCAGTGATTCTGGGATTTACAACAGTAAATTTGAATGGTCCTTCAGAAACCACTCTCCACATTCTTTCATGCTTTGAATACAGATGAGCCTGCATTCTCTGTCTCCATAGGTCGTAGCTCTCAACAGATAACATAGGAAGTTTCTTAGAAGGCATGATGACTGAGCCTTGTAAGATATCAACAAATAGATCTATTCAGTAGACCACCAAAGTCTTTAAGTAATTAAGACTATGGCTACCAAAGCAAGTGGTCAAAATGAACCACTGCTCTGATACCACTTGTTGGTCCTGGTGCTAATGAGTCTCACACGTGTATGGGGGGAATACACGTGTTAGGTGATTTTTAAAACTTTTCTTTCACTGAGGTCAGATGGGTCAGGTTATCCTGATAATTTTGCCCTGAGAAGCACTGATTGCCCTGAGTCAAAGTCTACTGAGACAATGATCCTGAGCTACTTTCAAAAGCTTCAGATTAGCCCAACAGATCCTGAATTTATCGAGATCCGGAGGAGCTGGGTCAGATAATTATCTTACTGAACACTCAGTAGAGTTAGTTCAGTTTGGTAACTATCTGTTCTAGCTACTCAAGTGTGCGGAATGGTTGGCCCTAAGTTTATATTCGTTTTAGTTTTGCTGAAAATCTTCCCTTCAATAAAATAGTGATTAAGGCTGTGATCAATTTGATGCAAGTTCAGTGGATTGGTTCCAACTGAATATCAGTGAAATATGTTTTCAGTGAAAAAAACATGCAAATGAATAATAATGCAAAGATGAAAAAAAACAACACAACAATTATAGTGGTTCAGAGACTCAAGCTCCTACGTCCACTCTCTCTGATCTTCAGAGAAATTCCTTAACCACTTCCTAAAGCATCAGGCTAACTCACTGTAGCTTACTCACTTTCTACCTTGAGTTTTCTGGCTGACTCACTGCAGCTTACTAACTCAAACACACACAAGTGTTCAGACTACCACAAGTAGCTTACTAACTTCTTCTCTAGAGTTTTCTGGCTAACTCATTGTAGCTTACTAACTCTTTACAACTCTAACTCACCAACAAAACATACACAAACTACCTTAACAAAGGGTTTGGGTTTTGGGTTGGTTTCCAACTAGGGTGAGATATCCTTTACAATAAGAACTAATGCAAAAGCTAGGATATCTCTTCTAAGCTTTGGATATATCTATCAATCTAGGCTTAGAATAGTGAGCTCTCTCCAATGTGAAACACTTGGGAAATTCTAGGGTTTTCGAGTGCTTCAATTTGCAATAATACGAATGAGCTCTTGAGTTCCTTTGAAATTTCCCGTAACCTCTCAATGTAAAGGGTCACTGGTATTTATAGGCAACTTCACCAAGGTCACTCTTTGAAAACTATCCGTTGGAAGATATAGCTTTATGAGTTTCCTCTTCTGGTGTTTGATGAACGACTATTTTTAGAGTTTGAACACTCCCTTGCATGTTTTAGGAAATATGCACTCATGTAGCCAATCACCAATTTTTGCAGTCTGGAACTTAGTACTACTGACATAATTCAGGGTTACGTGGCTTTTCGATTAATCGATGAATTACAGTGTTGTCTTCCTCTGATTGGTTCTTTGTCTTCAGTAAATGTAGACAAACAAAACGGCTCTTTTTGGTCAATCTCTCTGAATGAGACAACCTTAAACAACACTTAGACTTAGTTCCTTTTGTTCTGCACTAGAATGTTTTGGGCAATATCTACTTTTTTGAACATGTGCGATTTTCTCTGTTTTGTAGTCTTCAGATATATATTATTCAGTGCCTCTGAACATTGAGTTATCTTGAGTATTCGATATCTTCTTGAGTCTTACAGAACTACTTAGTCTTGATATCTTGACAACTTCTTGAGTCTTGATGTCTTGACAAAGAACTTATCGAGTTTTCGATGTCTTGACAAGAACTTGAGTCTTGATGTCTTTATAACTTCTTGAGTCTTGATGTCTTCAATTACTTCATCGAGTCTTGATGTCTTGACAGAACTTCTTGAGTCTTGATAACTTCTTCGAAGTCTTGATGTCTTTAGCAACTTCTTCGAGTCTTGATGTCTTGATTATTTCATCGAGTCTTGATGTCTTCGCCATTACTTCTTGAGTCTTGATATCTTGATTTACTTCTTGAGTCTTGATGTCTTGAAGAACTTCTTGAGTCTTGATGTCTTTAGCAACTTACTGAATCTTCAGTGTCTTCAAGATCTAACCTGATCTATATCTGCTAACTATACATTGTGCAGATATCTTCCTGAACAATCTATGCTGAAACCTGACTTAGACTATTAAGATTATCCTGAACATGTCATACTTAGAGGCTTTTGGGATCTAATCAAAACTTCTTTATTAAATTCATCTCCCAACATAGGTTAATGTCCTTCAACCATATTTTTTAATATTCTACTTTTTCCGTACTGAAGCTTATTGTCCTTAAATTATCACATCCCCTAACTTATAGGTCTTAAAATAATATTTTCACACACTTGACTCTATGTAAAAACTTACTTGGAAATGTATAAATTTACTGTCAATAATAAGAAGTATTTTCTCATGTAGTTATCCGCACATGTATGTACATAAGATTTCACGCTAAATCCTAAGTTCTGCAATGAAAGATATTTTAAATGGTAGTTACAACTTCATTTTACCTTTTTGGATTAAAATATGTGAATGGTGAGACGATACCTGAAAATAATTAAAATATTACAAATGTATAATTGAAATATAGTAGTTGAATACTCACAATTTTAAATTCGAAAATAAGTATTAATTTATAATGCAAATAGTTTTCTCTCATTGATTTCTCCATAGAGTATGTTAATTAGGCCCAACCATTTTTAACCACATTATCAATCTTAGTAAAATAACTTCTTTGGTTAAATTAAATTAAAATAAACATAAAAGAATTCATGATCATTTCTTCTTTTAATGCTTTTAGTTGCCTTCTACGCCTACATTTAAGATAATCTTTTTGGGAGCAACTACTCACACCTACAAAATTACTAACTACACCCACCTCTAAATTAATTATTATATATTTTAATTTTTTTATTACAATCAACAAATTTTATAATTATAATATTTAGACCTAATCTACTACATAAACATACCCACCAAATTAATTTTCAATTTAACAATATTTCCGAATTGTCAATATTTGTGTTTTATTTTTTAATTTTAAATTAAAAATTAATTTGAAAAGCAGGCTCCTCAACTATGCATTTATAAAGTATATAGATTTATTTTTATTGATATGAAGAGCATGTTTCAATATAAATATATTGTATATTTTAAAAAATAAATTTGAATTGCATGATGTACATGATGCATAAAGATTTACTCAAAATCATTTCTTCTCAATCTCTTCTTTTCATACTTTATAGTGACTCAACTCAACATTATGTTCAAATTATGCTCGATTTAGTTTTACTAAGAGATCGTTATACATAAATATTGCCCATATTTAAAAAGTGTGAAAATATATTAATAGTTTGATATTCTAAATTTATAATTATAATAAAGAAAAATCTTAACATACATTTAAACTTTGGGCGCGGCTACTAACACCCACAAAAATACTAAGTACACCCACCTCTAATTTAATTTATCATATTTTTTAATTATTTTTTAATATTATTTAGTACAACCAATCAATTTTACAATTATAATATTAATACAATATTTAGACCTACTCTACTACATGAACATACCCACCAAATTAATTTTCAATTTAACGACATTGCCGAATTGAGATGTGAAGGGCTTGTCAATATTTGTGTTTTATTTTTTAATCCTAAATTTAAAATTAATTTGATGGGTGTGTTTATGTATTAGAGTATTAAGGTTATAATTATAAAATTTAGGGATTGTACTAAAAAAAGTAAAAAGAGAACTAAAATATATAATGGGATAAATTAAAGGTGGGTGTTCCGATAAAAAAATAAAATAAATAAAGGTGGGTGTACTTAATAATTTTGTGGGTGTAAGTAGCTATGCCCAATCTTTTTTTATCGAATTTAAATACTAAATATTTATTAAATTAATTAATAATATATTTATAACTAACAAATAATTAATCATTCATGATTTGTTGAAAAATTAGATTATTTCCCAAACATTTGTTAATAGATCAAATATTCAATGGTCTTAGTACCAAATTTAGATTACTACGAAAAATAAAATATGCAGCGATTAGTACAAAAAATAAAATATGCCACAACAAAATATGCCTAAGTAATGCAGTTAGGAAAAAAAAAGTGCATAAGTAATTATCAAATATCAACAATTATGATTTATCTTTTCCCAATTTAAAGATACGTGTATATGTATGATAACTCTAATCAAATTGATTGATTTTATAGTCAATTAGTTTGTACAATTATTATAGTATTGATTCTTAAATTAAAAGAAATCTCATAGCAAATTAATTTATATTAATTATTATCAAAATTGATTCTTAAATTAAAGAATTTTAATTTACATGTATATGGTAATCATAACTTTATTGAAATTAATTTCATAGAATATTAATTTATATTATCATTAAATTTTTTTTGACAGGAATCTTAAATCTAAATATTGATTTACATGTATTTGGTGATTATAATCAATGCTATATTGTAATCAATATAAATATGGAATGACATAAATTTAGTCTAGTTTGTCTTAGTAAAAGAAATTGCTTACTGCATACATTGATATAATTTGACTTAAAATTTCGGCGATTGATACATTAAAATATGCTTATTAAGTTGGTACTCTTTAACTTTTAATGAAATTTGATAGTACAACCATTATGGATTGATTTTTGTAAACATAATGATAATTTCCTTGTAACATTTATATAATTCTTATTGACTTGCTTGTAGCATTTCTTGTAACTCCATAAGATATTCAACATGTGTTATTTCGTAACAAAGGACATTCAACATGATTTATTTCATTTTCTTGTTTGACAGGAAACATGATTTATTTCATAACAATTACTAATTTTATCGATTAATTAATACCTATTTTTTTATTAAATACAATTTCATGATCTTGATTGGAGATGTTAATCCGGGTCGGGCTAAACGGGTCAGCCCGTTTAACCCTGTTATATGCAGGGTTAGGGCCAAGCAATGACAGACCTATTTAAAACCGGGCCTTTTTGGTTCAGACCGGTCAACCCGCGGGGTAAATGGGCTAGTCCCGCTGGTTAACCGGGTCAGCACGTCGACCCACTATAATATATATACTATATAGTTAATATATATTAATAATATTATTTTTATATATAATAGTTATATATTCTGTTTATATATTTTAATAATTATAACAATTTATATAATATTTATATATTCTGTTTATATATAATAGTTATAATTGTATAATAATAATTGTTTATATATTTATAATAGTTTATATATTATGTTTATTACATAATAGGTATATTAATAATATTATGTTTATATATATCAATAAACATAATTGTTTATATAGTCTAAATCACCTCAATAAACCAGTCTAAATAACTTATATATATTATAGTTATATTAATAATATTCTATTTCTACTTATTTAAGTTATTAATTCATAATTATCATATTGTTTCTATTTATTAAAGTTATTTTGTTCATTATATTATGTTTTGATGTGATTTTGACTATATGAACAATGTTTGGATTATTAAGTTTGAACAATATCATAGTATAATTACAACTTTTGAATATATGAACAATGTTCGGAGTATTTAATATTAATTTTTTTCAGAGCCCGTTAGGTGGCCCGTTTAGCCTGTAACCCGCTAGGGTTATGTTTAGGTCTCAGCTATTAGTGGCCCGTTAAAAATGAACCAGTTAAGGACCGAGGCTTTTTAGCCTGCGGCCCTGTAGGGCCAGCTCTAATGGGTTAGGGCTAGGAGTGACCATTAAGTTACAAAAACTTCCAGAACCGCCCGCACCGAACCGCATTGCACCCCCATTGATAAGTTTTTATCATAAACCGCATTTTTTTTATGCAAAACCGCACCGTAAAGTTGGTGCAATTATGATTTTTTGTTGCAAACCGTACCGCCGCACCGCCAAGTTGAAACTGTAATTTACTATTCGACATCCTATATTTATAGACTCATTTCTTAACTAAATCCATAAGGAAATAAACTATCTTCATAATTCTTTTAATCCACAATCTTAACTTTTACACATAATAAGCTCATTTATTGTACTTGTATAATGTTCAAAGATATTATTTTATTTATCATTTCTAAATATATATTATTCAACTTTAATCATATAATAGAATATTGATCAATTAAATTTATTATCATTAGTTTAAATTTACATCACTTTCTTCTACTAATATTTATGTTCATGTAAAACCATCAAACTGCAAATAACCGCCTGAAATCGTTCAAAACCGCATGATCACGTTGACATGAAAAACCGTGGTTTAGAACTTTACAATTAACCGAACCGTATGTAGCAACACAATTCTAATTTAGTCGAAAAAACCACAAAACCGCACCGTGGACACCCCTAGTTAGGGCTAACCCGTTTAACATCTCTAGTCCTGATGGTATTAATTTAGAGAGGATTTTACTGTAATTTTATTTCACGAGCTTCCTCAAAACAAAATTTAGAAAAAACTTTTTAATTTTTTCTAATAGTCTCATTATAAAATATATACATGAATCTTAATAATATTCAAATGTATTTTGTGCAAATCGATTTAGCCCCATTACTTCATGTTGTGATTTCATAAATGAATTGCACAAAAAAAAAATATAACAAAAATAAAATAGATCTCCTGTACATAAGGTGTACCGTGCAACTCAAGTGTATTGTTGAACATGCAATTTATTTTATCGAAATATGAAAATAATTTACACTTAAACATGAAACTTTTTTACACTAAAATAACTTCATTACTCAATTCAAGTAAATTGGTGAAACTAAATTTTGATACTTAAAATTTTAAAATAAAATATATTATGCCATTTTTTTTATTACACAAGAGAAGTCTATATTTATAACTATATAATATACCTACATCTTTCCCTTTTAGGTTTTCCCGCTCTTTTTTTCTGGCCATTGATATGGTATTAAGTTGATCTTGACCGTTTATCCCTTATACTATGTATTACAAGGTAACTTTGACTATAGAATTAATTAGTCACATGCATATTTTTATTTGTGCTTTAATTTTTCCATGAATTGAGCTGATCTTTCATAGTATAAATAATACTTCTTAGAGGTCTAAATCAATCCAGTTTTTTTGTTTATCTTTACTTATGCTGTGTTGTGTATCTTTTTTTATTTTTGTAGATAAGATTCATTGTTTCGTCTTATACATTCAAATTCGATTATATATACACGCTTCATGGTATGTGAATTTTTTTAATTGTCACTAGAAGTTTGATAGATGTTGAGTTTTTTTTGGTGATAACATATTGGTGGTAAAGTACATTTTAATATTTCCGATAAGGCCGACGAAGATGGTGTTGTACTGTCTGAGGATCTGAAACACTATTGGGCCCTATGCACAAGATTTCCACCAAATTTCTTTAACACTTTCTCCTCCTGTAGGTAGTCTCTATTGTCTCTGACCTGTAGGAGTTCCACCAATAAACATGGTTGATCATTTACGTTCATCTATTTTTTAAGGATTTATTATATGGTATGTTTAACGTTTCCATTTTTCCCTAATGTACCTTTAATATTTACTTTCTGTATTTAATTATCAAATAAATAGTACATTATATGTTATTGAATTTCGCTTTAAAATGAACTTCAAAAAGTTATACAAAGTTCTTATACATTAATCTACATATATCAAAAGATTATGTTTTCAATTGAAGTATTCTTTTTTACATTTCTTAGAAATCTTATTGTTCTGGGCCCAAAATTAAAGTAATTGTCCTAAATAATAAAATTAATGAGACCCATAAAGAATATATAATATATGTTACAAACCATTATAAAAATTGCTTATTTTTCTATTTTTAGCCACGAATTATTCATAAATAATCTATACAATATTGTGCAGTAAATAATGGTCATGGAGGAAATTTATGTGCAGTGAATTTATCTTAATACTTTCTTTATACCAAGTTTAAAAGCAATACACACATTTATATATAAAAAATTAATTTTCAATTATCCACCACAATTAAACACTTAGTATTATCTACAACATTGCTTTGTACCGGTTTCTCTATAATTATTCCTTAACCTCATATATTTTTTATAGATTGTTATCTAATTTCATATATTTTTAATGATGATTTATTAATCAATATTAATGTAACATTTAATAATTGATAGACTAAATAGTGTACGAAATTCAATAAAAGGAAAAAAAAATTCATATGTGCAGGCTAATTAGTGTAGGCTGATTTTATTAACATGGAGGGAGTAATTGTTTTAGTGTATGCAGTTCAATAAAAGGAGAAACAATTGACTGAATTAATTGCAAATCCGAATTCCAATTAATTCCTTTGTTATAGATATGTATAATTGACAACCAATTAATTTGTTTGCCTTCTTCATCTTGTGTATTCCAATATTAGTGTAACATTTAATAATTAATATGTTAATTTTAAAAAATAATTACGATACATTTTAGCTTTTAATAATTTCTCTACAATTATTTCTTAATTTCTATAAATGCTTAACAAGTAATCAGAATAATAATTTATTGTGTACTTAAACAATTAAAGTTTTATTTATGCTGACAAATCCTTCAACATTTCAAACATTTAGATGTAATGAGTATAAACAATTTATATTAGGTAGTTTATCAACTCTTTGAGGATTCTCAATTTTAATCAATATTAATGTAATATTAAATATTTTTTCCTTATTTAATATATTAATGTATAATGATTAAATTAATTGTATTTGTCTGTTTTCTTTTTTAATTCAGTCAATTAAATCCCTTAGCTCACTAATTAAGAAGAGTAAGGAAATTAGTGTATGCAAAAATTCGTTTTCCATAACTAGTATGTGCAATTCAAGAAAAGGAAAGAGTCCGTTTTCTTTTTTAATTCAGCCAATTAAATCCCTTAGCTTGATAATTAAGGAGAGTAAGGGAATTAGCAAATGCAAATTTGTTCTCAATAATTAATGTATGCTGCAATTAAAAAAAAAAGAATAACTGAATTAATTGTATTTTGTCTGTTTCATTTTTCAACTCAGTCAATTAAACCCCTTAGCTCGATAATTAAGAAGAGTAAGGGAATTAGTATATCCATATTCGTTGTTAATAATTAATGTATGCAATTCAATGAAAGTTACGTAACAATTGACTGAATTAATTGCAAATCTCTGTATTCCAATTAATTCCCTTTGTTATAGATATATACAATTGACAGTCAATTAATTCGTTTGCCTCCTTCATCTTGTGTATTCCAATTAATTCGGTTGAAAAATATTATCAAACTATCATAGTTCAAATTACTTGGCTTATTTAATCATTCCCAAATTCATTTCCTTTTTTATTTCAGTCAATTAATCAATTAATTCTCATTATCTCGCTAATTAATTCCAATTTTAGTTTTCCTTAATTAAATTCCTTAATGCATGGCGTACCAATTAATTCGTATTAATTTTACCAGTTATATATAGCTCATTTATCATATAGCTCATTTCTTCCCTATCCTGCTTCAATCTTTTCCACGCAAGTTTCTGGATTTTCTGGCCGATCATTTTTGTGTAAGTTTCTCTATAGCTCATATGAGTTTATCAAAGACAATTCATGTTTGGAATGGAATATTGTGGGGTTAGCTCTAAAGAATTGTGTGGTTGTTATTTTTATTTATTTAATTTCCCACGAGTTTCGTAGATCTGAATTGGGGAGTAATGGTGCGATTTTTTGGAGTTTTACATGTGTAATTTTGGAGGATTATTGGTTGATGATGCAAATATTGAACTTTTAGGGTATGGTGTTGGTATTTTTTTATTTTGGGTATGAAATTAGGATATTCGTATTAATTTTAATATTATTGCTTTTAAATCATTGATTGATGATTGATTACTTCACGAAAATTTTATAAATTACCTATTATAACATCTTTAATTGAAGCCCATAAATTTGTTTTCTCTCATATTTAAAGTGAATTTCTCAAACCAAAATTTTCATTCTCAACCAAATACCTGGTAAAGTTACGTTCTCCTTTTCTTTATTTTTACGTTTTCCTTTTCTTTATTTTATTTTTTCATCTCTGGTTTCAAAATTTATTAACTCCAACTGATTTTGTAATATTTTTTTATATTTTTGGTAATCAGACATGTCTCATTCAAACGAAGTTTTTATCATCTCATCCGATCATGATTCCGATGGACCAAAACCGAGAGTGGTTAGTTTTTTATTTTTATTTAATTTTGGTTTGTTTAATATGAATTTTTATGAACTTCGTTTACATAATAATAATTTTTTTATAAATTTACTAATATTATGTAAACGAAAATTTATATAGAGATTCATAAAAATAAAAATTCCGATGGACCAAAGATTTTTATGATTTTTGTTTTTTTAGATTCCTCAAGAGGTGATTCAAATTATTTCACGGTCGACTTCCTGTGTACAAATGTTATCTTGTAAAATTTTTCTTATGTTATTTTTTTCTATTACATGTCTGGATTGCAAACTTTTTATACTAATCTTTTTGTTTATTGTTACTTTTGCTTTAGTGTACTTCACGAGGAATTAAAATAAGTATTAGTGCAAAAAACAAACAACCCGAATTTAGAAATCGAGTGGTAAACACACAATTTTATTTTTTGGACATAATAGTCTTTTTTTTAACTCTCTTATACAAATTTTAACTAATGTAATTTTATCTTTATATTTTGTAGTATTTAGATCCGGATGCTGTTCAAATTTTTGGCTTTAAATCGGGAATTATCGAGTTGTTATATCCTCCAACTAAAGAAGTTTTTCATGTGAAGTATGAGTACAGGGTTATCAGCGATAACAAAGGCCTATTTATTCGGATTGGACAGGGATGGAAGTTGTTTGTGCAGACTGCAAAACTCTGAAAAAGTGATAAAATATTTTTTCTGGGTAAACAAGTCTGTCAACGATGAGCTTGGGACCTCCTATGTTGTTGGTGTTCCCAGGCTTGCTCCAAAACTGTTCCCAGACTTGCACCGAAACTGATGTCTGGCTATTTAGGATGATTTATTTTCTGTTGGATTGATGAACTTTTTCCTCTTTATTTCGTGTTAGTACTTCCTGAGTTAATATTTGCTTTATGTTATCCTTCCCAGAGTGTACAATTGAAATCATTACTTCTATTCACAAAGATTGTTATATTAAATCGGTAATGATTTTTTTGGTCCCGGGGTAAATAAGTTCCACACGTGTATGGGGGGGAATACACGTGTATAGTGATTTTTATCTTTTCAGAAAATACTATAATCAAAGAGTCAGGTTGTCCTGAGTTTCAGTCTTGAGAAGCACAAAATGCCCTGAGTCAAAGTCTACTGAGACAATAACACTGAGCGGCTTTCAGAGACTTCAGATTAGCTCAACTAATTCTGAGTTTCTACAACAGAGTCCAAATAAGCTTGGATTAGATAATAATCTTACTGACTACTCAGGAGAGTTGATCAGTTTGACAACTATCTATACTAGCTTATCTAGAGTGCGGAATGTGTAGGCCCTAAGTTTATACTCGTTTTACTTTGCTGAAAATCTTTTCTTAATGAAATAGTGGTTAAGGCTGTGATTAAGTTAATGCAACTTCAATGGATTATTTCCAACTGATTTTCAGAAAACTTCAGGATGCTTTCAGTGAAAATATGCAACATGTAATAATGCAAAACAGAAAGCACACAACACAGCAATTATAGTGGTTCAGAGGCTCTAGCTCCTACGTCCACTCTCTCTGATCCTCAGAGAAATTCCTTAACTCACTACTTCTACTACCTTAAGCTTTCAGACTGAACTTCAGCAGATTACTAACTTTCTACCAAGAGTTTTCACGTTGAACTACTGCAGCTTACTAACTCAACACATACACATGCGTTCAGACTGAACAATCAGCTTACTAACTTCTTCTCTAGAGTTTTCAGACTGAACACAACAGCTTACTTACTCTTTACAACTCTCTCTTCTCCAACAACTACACACACAAACTACCTAATCAAAGGGTTTGGGTTTTGGTTGGTTTCCAACTAGGGCGAGATATCCTTTTTACAATCAAACACAAGTAAAAGGCTAAGATATCTCTAACTAAGCTTTGGATATATCTAAGATTTAGGCTAAGTAAATGAGCTCTCTTCAAAGATGAAACACTTGGGAAACTCTTAGGGTTTCGAGTGCTTCACAAGATTGCTTGAATACGAATGAGCTTTGGAGTTGCTTTGATTTCCCGTAATCTTGAAATGTCAAAGGCCTCTGGTATTTATAGGCAACTCTCCAGAAGTCTACCTTTGAAAAATATCCGTTGGAGAGATAACATCTAGGGTTTCTTCTTTGAGTAATTAATGAACGACTATATTAGGGTTTGAACTCACCCTTGCATGTTTTAGGAAATATCCAGACAAGCAGCCAATCACCAATTTCTGTGAACAATACAAATATCAATGCTGACATTCTTCAGGGACATGTCGCTTTCAGTGTCAGTAAAGTACGTTGTTGTCGCCTCCTCATTGGTTGAAATCTTCCTTTGAATAGAGACAAACAAAATGGCTCTTTTAGTCAACCACACTGATCTGATATTTTCCTTAGTGTTCATGAACGTATAACATTCTCTTTGTTTGTACTAAGAATGAACAAACACTATTAAACTGGAAGTGCCTTGTTCAGGGTCTTTTGATTCAGTACAAAACAGACTTCAGGATCTTCTGGTCTTCAGTCTGTTTTAGGTCTTCAGTAATCTTCTGAGACCTTCAGTCCAAAACTTTGTTAAACCTATCTTATCTTGAACTATATCTGCTGACTATACATGGTCCAGATACTCTTGAATCCTAATACAATTTGAAACCTGATCCTATACTACCAAGATTGTCCTGTAACATGTCATACTCAGGGGTTTTGGGATCTAATCAAAATCTCTTATTAAATTCATCTCCCAACAATTTCCCCCTTTTTGATGATGCCAAAACCATCTTGTTACAAGCTTGCAAAACAGAAGTAAACCTATCATCTATTCAGGTTTCAATTCAAAAAGCAAGTAAAAATAAATAGAAGGCAACCATCAAATAATCAGTAAGATAATGAGAAATTATCTTTTGATCAACAGAAAATCAGTAGAGTTTCTCATTAAGTTCAAAAACCAAAGGTACAAGTTACATTGGTTTTCTCATGTAATCTACTGAAACAAAAGAACAAGATACTCAATCTTCATCAGAATCAATCTCATCTGCTGGTGGCTTCAGGTTGAACATCCCATAGTATCTTTCCTTCACCTCTTCTCTCTTCTGAAGAGTCTGAGCATCATTCCCTGTCAGCCCCAGATACTCAGCCTGATCCACAAAATCAGCACGCATGAAATCATAGTTGATCATCCCATTCTTGTATCTTGGTGGAGGATACTTGATTTGACCAGGAGCCTTCAGCTGATAACCCAGAGTATCAAACAAATCAAACCGTTTCTGGCATATATCTGTGAAGTTCTGCAGTATGTAGGCAATGAATGCTTCATCCCTATTAGTGTTGGGCTGGGACCAAGTCTGCAATACATCATAATTGAACACAAACTCCCTCTTGGCCGTTTCCCATCTGTCATTCAGCTCAATGGGCTTCCATTTGTCCACATGAGGCCACATCCTCTTCCTCTGCTTGGTGCCTCTCCTCCTGCGAACCATCCTCTGAAAGCCTCCCAGCTTTCTCTTGGCTTCCCCCCTCTCCTTTCTGGTCATTTTAGAACCTGACACAGAGGTAGTGGCCTTCCTCTTTCTCTCAGCTTCAATTGCTTTTACTGAGTTGTGCCAGTCCCAGTTGAGTCTTTTGGTGGATACATCATACTCACCAAATCCTTCCTTGAAGAGATCATCCATCTCAGACTCCTCATCCTTCTTAGTAACTTTCTGAATATCTTCGTCAACATCCTCCTCAAATTCCCGAGAAAGCTTCCTCTGAGTGGGCTTTCTGCTGACTGGTTTAGCAAGTTGCTTCTTCTTCCGAGGTTTTTCAATGAAGGCAACAGATTGTTCAGGCTTCTTCTGAGGGTTCAAGATTCCATGAGCCTTTCCTTGCTTACTGGTCTCTTGTTTCCTCTGCCTCTTCGTTCTTTGCTCAAAAACCTCCATTGCAGCTTCAGGATGGATCAACACTCAGGCTCTTTCCTCTTTCCTCGATGAATTTCAGTAGGAAATTGTTCAACCTATTTTTCCAAAGGTGGCAAGGCAGCAAGCTTGTCATAACTTTCCCCCCTTTTGGCATCATAATTTGCAATCATCTCGGAAAGGGTTCTGTCCATATGTAATTATTCTCTGTCAATCGAACGAACCTCTACTGCCACATGGAAATGTTCATCCTGAATCCTCTGTAGCACATTCATCCCAGAACTAGTGTCTTCAGCTAGACCACCATAGTTTGCTTTCATCTTTTCCATCAGGGAATTACTCATCTCCTCAACAGCTGATTTGATAATCTCATCAGTCTTGGATTTCAGAAAATCCTCAAGCACTTTTGATCTCAAATCGAACTGTCTCTCCATCTCCTCCTTCATCTCCTTAGCCACATCATCTATCTTCGCACTAAAGGTAGTAAATTTGCTATCAAGGGCAGTAGATAGTAAATTTACCTGAGCAGAAGTCACCATAGATGTGCTAAGGGCTTTGATGGTTTCGCCCTGAGAAGTTTGTGCCTTGGCAAGTTTGGACACTTCACCAACCAGAGGTTCAATCTTTGCTATCTGACCAATCATAGGCTCGAACTTGGTCAACCAGAGGTGTGAGATCAACTGTTGGTTGTGGAGGAATTGGGACTTCTTCTTCAGCTTCAGTCTGAAGTCCAACCTCAGCAAATTCAGTAGTAGTTGCTGCAGGCTCCTGAGGGGTTTCTTTAACAGTAATCATCTGCAGTTCAGGAGCTCTCTGAGCTTGTTCCCCCTGAGAAGTTGCTCCAGCCTCAACATCCTTCTGACTACCTTCAGCAAGGTCCTTGTCAATTTTATCCTGAGATGGGTCTTGTCTGTCTTTGTCCTAACCCTCATCAGTAACCTCAGGTTGGGCAGCATCTTTCCTCTCAGCAATTTTCCTCCGGACCAACTCCTCAAACTCAGCATTTTTAATTCTCAACCTTTTCTTACCCAGGCCTGAAAAGGCATCTAACTCAGCCACTTCCTCAGCCCAAAATTCCTCACCTCTGAAGTTGCCAATCTTCAGCATCATGGCGAAGGATTGATTGACAATTAGCATGGCTGTTTTGAGTCTGAAAAACATATCCTGAAGATCAGGATAATTGGTCAGTTCAGGAAATTTGTACAACACAAAGCGTTTAGCTTTAATTCTCCACTCTCTTTCTTCGGCCTCACCTTTCCTGAGTTCAGGAACAGGTGACTCCTCTTCAGAACTAGATTGAGCTTCTGAAGGCAAGGGAATTTTTGGCTCTGAGGGGTGAGTGGGTGGGATAGGGATTTGGCTTTCTTCAACAGGTTTTTGAGAACCTATGAAGATCTCTCTTGTAATTCGGTCACTCCCAATACTGGTACTGAGAATCTCAGTAAACACATCTTCATCCCTTCCAGCCTCAGGGATATTTTCAGCTTCTTTCTCAGCAGATTGTGAAATGGCTTTCACAAGTGTGTCCAGCGGAGATTTTTCACCTGAAGCCGTCTCACTGACTTTCCTTAGCCGCTTAGTTTTTCCCCTTTTCTCATCCTGAGCCTTCTTCTTCTCACCTATCTCTCTCTTGACTTTCAGAAGATCAATAGCTTTCTGCCTCCTCTCAGGATCCTCCACTACCTTTTCCACCACCTTCTTGTCTTTCGTCTTTGTTACATCAACAATAGTGTGATTATCCTGATCAGATTCAGAGCTTTCAATTTCCACCTGCTCTGTTTGCTCTTCAGGCTCATCATGGATAGCCTGCTCTTCAGGCTCATCCTGAGTGGTCGAACTAGGACTTTCAGAAGTCCCCGGTCTCCTTCTCTGTGACACAGGCTTTCTGAACATGATTCTATTCCGGAAAAATTCAGTTCCGGACATCAGAAAGATTTTCTTCGGCAACGTCTCAATCAAAAAGCTAATCATAGTTTCAAAAAGAACTCTCCCATTCTTCGTAAATGCTCCCCTAGCATACTTCAGCTTTTGATTTTGAGTAAGTATACAATCCACCAGAAATTTTAACCAGTTGAAATTTCTAGATGGTGAGTCATCTATTGCGGCCATAAGTCTCAACTTATTCCGACTTACTTGCTCTAGACTTCCAGAGGTGCTCATTAAGCACTTGGCCAAAATATCAATTAGGACTCTATACACAAGGGTTTTAAGCATTTCTTATTCAAAGTTCCTTTCAACTCAACCTTAGACATTGAAAACCTATCCAAAATATCTTGCTCATGCCCAGACATATATACCGCAGGATCATCCCCTTTATCGCTTAACTCAAAAACATCATTAATGTGTTGAAGTGATAAGCATACCTCTTTCGTACAAAGGCGGGGTATTAATTGCTTAATCGAGATCGAACATGTTAATCTATATCACATCTGAGCAATTATTGGGCTCCGCCTACTCAAACATGATTTTACACGGACTAACACTTATATGGGCGCCGTCTACCCAAACAATAAATATGGTCCGACAGTTATTGGGTGCCGCCTACCCAAACAGTTATAAGGCGGACTGTAAAAGCGTTTAACGAATTAATTTTAAAACAGTTAAACAGAGGGATTTAATAATTTCTTTTAAACCGAATTTGAAAATCCAATTTTAATTTGATTTTAGATTATTAAAACAATTATTAATCTAATTAATTTTGAATAAAAGTCCAACTTTTATTACTATTTTAAATTTAATCCAATTAAATTTTCAAATAGATTTTATTTATTTGTTTGATGAGGGCTCATGTGCAAATTCAATTCAGATCCAATCTGAAAATTCCGAACAACCCAAAACCAACTTCCAAACCTATGAACAGTTCATCACTAGAATTCAGTTTCATCATTCATCCAAATTAGTCCAACCAATTGAAGGCATACGAAAACAAACATACGGTTGTAAGTTGCACAGAATCGGAACGAAAAAGGCAACAAACAAATCATCCAGCAAAACGAACGGCATTATTTCAGTGCCATGACCATCGCGTGCGAGTCACCGCCGCCGCTGGGCGCGTGCAGGCGACTCGCCATCGCGATCGGTAAATAGAGAAATGTGCGGGGCCGCGAATCTTTCCAAGAGGCCGAATCGACACAAAACTGGCAGTTTGTCACCGCAAATCGAATTGGAGCATGGTGCGCCACCTCAAAACGCGTCAATCAGTGATGCCAAGCACAATATTCGGTCCAATCTGTAACGCGCCGTCACAAATTGAACGAAATGAGAGCGGCGATATCACAATCGAGATGAAAAAGTAGGCATCAATGATGCGAATCAACGCGAAGCAGTCGGTCGAAAATAGCCATCGCGCACGGCGAGTCAAGCTAGCGTGCGAGCCGCAAGTCACGGCGTGAAGCAGCTGACTCAAGCGGTGTCGCGTTCGCCTTCATCGCTAAGCGAAGCGAGCGATCAGGTGGAGCGGACAAAATCTGCGGACTAGTTTTCCCAGAAAACCCTCATTCATATGAGGGAGACAATAGCAGCATACGCCAAACAAGGGGGTGTTTGTTTATCATATAAGCAACGCCCCCAATCAATTGAAATAACAGAGGTGCGGTCAATCCAATTGACTGTACCAGGTTTTAAAAAATTAATTATAAAACCAATTCAATTATGCAATTAAACAAGAGCCTTAGCACTGATACCACTGTTGGAATATATAGGCACGTAAAACACGCAATCACATGCGCAGCGAAAATTAAAGTTCACCAACAATGAACAATTAATTGCATACAAATTACAATAATTATAACGAGAAATCTTATAGTAACTCGAGAGCAGATTTCTCTACTACGGTATCCACGTAATCCTCAATTACAGACTTGCACGGATTTGCCAGCGTTGAATCCCGAGACAGATTTGCTAGGAAAATCCAAACTCTAGATCTTATGGAGAAAATATGAAGTGATACTGTTTGTGAATCCCGATAGCTTGCATATATAGGGAGGCTTAGCTTATTTCCCAAGCTAGCCCAATTACGGAAATAAAATTCCTAATCTTGAATTAAATTAATTCCTTTTAATTTAATTCCCTAAATATAAATCTCTACGGATTCAAATGCCTTATATGAAAATCTCTACAATTTATTTCCATATACATTAAATCCTATAATTATATTCCAAATATAATTATTGGGAATTCTTATTTAATTAAATCCAATTTAATTAAATATTAATAATAATTAATTCAAAATTAATCTATTATTAATTACTTCTCCATAAATTAAATATTAAATCCAATTTAACATTTAATCAACCAACTATAATCCGTAAAAGGGAACTACTTGTTATACGACCCATATGCCCTCATATACCGAGCTATTAGTCAAACTAATGGTCTTAATTGAACCCTAGTTAATTAATCAGACATTCTCAATATATGAGGTACGTTGGGAGAAACATGCAACTAGCTGTAACTGAAACGTGGGCAATTGTGATTTCCTCCTTTCATTCACGAATACTCGATTAGTCTTGAACATGATGAAATGTCTATTCAAATAACTTAATCAATTTATCTCAAATCACTAATTGATCATTAGTGTCATACTTAGTCACAAAGTCCAAGTTCACGTGCATTGGCCAATAACTTAGATCCAATTATGATGAGAAGATTATTATTTTCTCTAAATCCACTTTGAGGAATGAATCATTTTCTTGGCTCAACTACCACGCACATGCACTTCCTGATGAACCCAATCCAAGCCATATCTACCCATAAATGGGTGCAAGCGTCGGTCATGGTCAAAGTTCATCACCCCACACATGTCGTGCGTATTGACCTCAAGGCAAAGGAGTATCGCATCGCTCCGACTAACCGAGACACCTGTAGACCCATATAGTGGAACTACATCAAACGGTTTCTCGGATGGGTATACCAATACCCTCTAAGGTATTTCTGCATCCATCATGAGATACCTAGTATCTCGTAGTAAGTGAGATCTTACTACACTCTCTAAGAGTATGATGCAGATTGCACACCAATCTCCATTGTATCATCAATATCCCTTTCTTGATGATCCTCGATTGGGGCAATTTAGGAATCATGCTTAAGTCATCCGAGTTCTCACTCACTCAATGACAACAGCAGTGACTCAAGGGAACACATATAAGAATAAATGCAAACAATCAAACATAATATGATACACCATGGATATGAACAGTATCAATTTGAAGTGTTCCACATCCTTCTGTCTGTCCTTTGGAATTATCTCCAAAAGTTATCTGAGGACCTTTCTGTTTAACAAAGTCAGTGAGCAAATGCTTGTATCCTGTCATGTGTCTTGAGAATCCACTGTCCAAGTACCATGCAACAGGTGCAACTTCAGTTCCACTCATCAGGGCTATGTTGTCGTCATTCAGCTCAGTGCCCTTTTCCTTTACCTGAAAAACAAATCAGGCCTTAGGTACCCATTTGGTGTAGGGTCCTACCAGGTTAGCTGTACCTTTTGGAACCAAAATCTGCCCGACAACTTTAATCACTATAGAGTGACTGATTTGTCTTCCATAAACATCTACATACACACTCACCACGTTAGATGCCTTGGTAGTTCCTTGTGTATGAGTGCTAGTCTTAGCATGAACATGAGCCTTAGAATTCTTCTTTGGTTCAGGCCTTTTGTTCCATTGCTTTGACGTTGGTGCAACTGATCTCTGTCTTTGCTGACTTGGGTTCAGGAAACCTTGACCTTTAGGCAAGTGGGGTTTAGGTTGCCTGTTCTGAAATTGTGGTCTTTCAGTAACCTGAGGACTTGGTCTCCTCATCTGAGAATTTCTCGGCTGAGTGTTTATCTTCTAAGGATTCATCTGATTGTTTAGGGCGGATTTCTTCAGGTTGGTATTCTTAGCCTGAGGCTTCGAAGTACTGGCCTGAGGATTTCCTACTGATTGTTTAGGTTTTCTAGCCTTTTCCTGAGGTTTGGGCTTTCTATCCTGAACTTTCAGGTTCTCTTGAAACAATAGGTCCTTTACCCTAGTCCAAAACACGGGGTTGTTCTTCAATAAGAAGATCAGTACGAACCACCGCTTTAACAAAGACAGTCTTAGTACCACTTGTTGAAGAAGCATTCAGAAGATCATATGAGGTTCCCCCTGGAATATATCCTAATCCAGCTTTTATAGTTGCAGGTCTTTGATAAATCTGAATTTCATTTATTGCATGAGATGCAGAATTCAATAGAGCTAACTTTCTCTGCAAACTATCCTCACTTTTCTTTAGAGTCTCATGTTTCTCAAAGAGGTCATTAAACGCAGTTCTGATAAGCTAATTTTCTTAATGAATTTCTCTAACTTTCCTTTCAGGGACTCTACCACTTTCTCTTTCTCTGAGAGTTGTACTTTCAGAACATCAAGTTCGTCAGTTACTCCCATCAATTGAGAAGTGATCTCAACAGCATTAGAGTTTTTCCACTTCAGGTTCTCAGCAGTCAGTACTTCTTTCTGCTCTTGAGTTTCTGTGAACAGTTCTTGTAACACAAAATAGTCCTTCATCAGATTCTCAAAAGAACCCATCAGGTCAAAATTACTGGTTACATATGAACTTGATAACTCAGGTGCTTGTGTAGGAACAACAACAGAGATAGAAGAATTTACCTCCTTAATAGCTACAAGGCAGACATCATCACTATCACTGTCTGAGAACATCTCTTCTGAAGAGCTAGACCCTTCCTCAGAATGTTCTTCTTCAGCAACCATTGCCTTTTTGCTGGAATACTTCTTGTCTCTCTTGGTTTGACGATCCTTTCTCTCCTTGGAACTCAACTCAGGGTAGTCATACTGGAAGTGTCCTTTCTTCTTGCAGTTGTAGCATTTGTTTGTATCATCATCCTGATCATTGTCCTCTTTGGATTTGTAGTCCTTCTTTTTGGATGAAGATCCTTCAGCTTTGTAGTCCTTTTTCTTCTCAATAGACTTGTCTTCAGCTTCTGAGCTGTTCCTGTTCCTGGTATCTTTATAATACCTTTTGTACTTACCAAATCTGTGGTTCATTTTCTCAAATATTCTTGCCATCCGGGCAATTGTCTCATCTTTTTCATCCTGAATTTTGTTAGATGAGATCTCAGGTTCTTTAGAGTTAAAGATTTTTCCTTGTGCTTTGAATGCCACATTTTTGTTAGATGAAGTATCATCTTTGCTATCAGATTTCTTAGTTTTCTTATCAATCACAAACTCATATGTTTTCAACTCAGAGAAAACCTGTTGATATGGCATAGAAGCAATATCTTTGGTGTTCTCAATCACCACAACATGAATATCCCATTTCTTAGACAGTCCTCTAAGAATTTTCGGAGCAATTTCTCTTTTGGGATATCTTTTCCCAAGAGCACTCAGATCATTCATAATGCTAGTGAATCTAACCTCATGTAGGTCCCGAACGGGTTTCAGTGAGGGTTGAAGTCTAGAGGGGAGGGGTGAATAGACTTCAAAACTTTTCGTGGATCAGGTGTGATTTGCAAGTATGCCTGATTAGAGTGAGATGTGAATAAGTTTGGATTGATATCCGACTTACTGATTTGTCAAGCAAATCAGTTCGGCATCTATCAGTTTAACTGATGGTAAGGAAGATTAGTTAACCCGTGTGAAAACCAGTTTAAACAAATAAGGATTCTGACCATTAAAGTTCAGATCAGATGACAAGGGCGTTAAGCTGATCAGATCAGTAGCTTGATGCTAATCTTATCCAGGTACAGATTATGCAAGCAAATAACACGAGTAGTGTGCAAGTAAGTGTAAAGCAATGTAAAGGCACACGATTTATAGTTGTTCGGACAACTTGTCCTACATCCACTCTTCCATATCAGCAGGGGCACCAACTTAACCAACTAGACTTAGATTATTGTGTTAGTCCAACACAGTACAACCAACAGATGTTTCACGAGTTCTCACTCAACCAATCCCAAAAATCTGATCTAGAAACCATAAACAGAAATCTTGCTATAACAAACTTAACCTAAATTTTATTTGGGTATAAGATTTGTGTTGTTCCAACTGGAATACTATCCTATCTTTTAAGTAGTTTAAAGCTAGAGGATAAGTACTCTTGCTAAGAACTATGGGATGAACACTTAAGAATAAATCTTGAGTTTGTGTTCTTCGTGCGGAAATCTTGAGAGCTTGAGCTTGATGATAATTTCCATAACCTTACTACGATGGTTTGATCCCATATATATAGGCACAAAATCGAACTAGTCGTTGGAGAGCAATTCGAATTTCGGTCCATTTTATGTAGGTCTGCAGGCGGATTTGACGTGCTTCAGGGGCGGCATGGCCAAAAGTATGCAAGCTTGTCGTTTCTAGTCGTTTGACACTGAACCACCTTTCTGTAGTCTGTCAGTACTCCAAACGTGTGTTGTCATATGCTCATTGGCTATCAAGTACGATTCGCAGCACTTGAATAAGCAACAAGGTTGAAATTCTTCTTGTCAGAAAACGTTCCTCGTACTAGATAACATGGAAATAGTTATCTGATGGAGCTGACACAGATCAGTTGACCACTGATCTGTCTACCTGCTTTAGGTCTTCTGCTCGTAAGTTGTCTTAGCACAACTTACTGACCTTTTCTTGTAGTCATCTGATGTAGGTCTTCTGGATGGTTTTCTGTCTTGAACTCTTCTGCTTATCTGCTTCTTGCCTTATTTGCTTCAACCATCAGATCTTCAGCATATTTGTTCAAGTTAGCTGATCTTCTGATCTTCTGATCTTCAAGACTTAACTTATACATATTGAGTCCCCCCTCAATATGTGACCTAACTATTACTTCAGTTGTCTATACACTTCAGCTGGTCATCTTATCTGCTATTCTATATCATCAGTCAGCTAACAGGTCTGACTGGTCCTATTACATTATCTGTTTTGGAACTTCCATCGAAACTACAAATTTCCCAACAATTTCCCCCTTTTTGATGGAACCAAAACAGTTAATCAGAAAAATAGATAATTAAAAGTAACCAACAGATAACAACACAGTTCAGAAGAAAATGAGAGGTTGTCTTAGAATCAGAGAATGATAGGATATTTTATATCATCGATGCATGATTACAAAGTACAGTAAAAACACCTATCATCTGATTCTAAATGTCTTCTGAATCTGATCAAGTCCGATATTGAAACTTCTGAAGTTCTGGAGGAATGTTGAATACCCTGTACATTCTGTCCATCAAGGCAACCAGCCTGTCCTTCTCGATGATCCCACCCATCTTGGCAAATTCATAATACATCTGTTTGAAGCGCACAGGATCAAGAGACTTGTCTGATCGAAGAGGTGGAAGGATAGTCTCAAAAGAAGGTGCTTCCGGAATCAGACCCATCTCTTCACCTTCAGACATGACCAAATCGTAGAAATGAGGGTGCTTTATCTCGAGCCAGCTTCTGAATTCTTCATTAAATTCGCCCTGATCATCTGTTGTCAGGTTCTTCTCCAGAACATATACGTCAATCAACCATTCACCTCTTATCTTGTCCCATTCTGGCAGCCATTTCTTCTTAGAAACCAGAATGTCCTTTACAGGAGCAGGTAAGGCTTTCTCTTCCCATGACACATCCTTTGCTGAGGCGGCTTTCTTCCTCTTCCTTCTTACATATCTGGTCGCCAGCCCTTTACTATCAGCAAGTTTCTTCTTCCTTTCTGCAGCCTCAATCACTGCCCTTCTGGCTTTCTGTTCCTCTTCTTGTTCGGCAGTCAATTGCACTCTTGCTCTAGTCTGCTTAGAAGGTTGGACAGATTCCACAACTTGCTCACCTCTCTTTCTTGCTCTCAACTTGATTTCTTCCTCTTCTGCTTTCTCTTCTTTAGATAACTTTTGAATCAGTTCAAGGCTTTTAGCTTGATGTTCTGCTTCTTATCTTTTCTGGACCGAGGAAGAGAAATCTTCAATCTTATCAACTCTCTGAATCACTTCAGATATAATAGACTTTTGTTCAGAGAGTTCTTTTCCCTGAGCTGCTATGGCTTCCCCATGTTGTTCAACTGTTTGAAATAATTCCACCAGTTCAGTGTCCGGAATATTCACAGTTGGTATAGAAGGTTCTGGCATGGCAGATGGTTCAGCAGTCGGTTCAGGTTGAGCAGATGAGGTTTCAACAAGTATCAACAACATCTATTTTTCTGGCCCTTGTAAGCCCTTTTTGGTTTCATCAAAAAGTGGTGACAGCTTATTCCTCAGATTAATCAGTTGAACTGAAATCTCCTCCTTGAGACTAGCAATATCCTTAGGCGTGGCAAACGAAGGTTCAAGGCTCAGAAGCTTGTTCAGATGAGATTCAATGGCCTTCTTCAATCGATTAACTGAACCTTCAAAGCGTTTCCACCCTAGGTCCATGCAGGCTTCTGTATGCTCCAAAGACCCCCAGACACTTTCCAGCAATAGAGGTCTGGAGACTCAGTTTTCCCACAAACGGATCAACCCGCTTCATCACCGATTCAAGAATCTGATCGTGCATGAGTGTGATCTTGTCCACGGTCAGCTTCCTTTCTTTCTCTGTTAATCCGCTCTATTCCTCCTCAAATCATTTCATCAGAGCTGCTGTAAGAGTTGTGAATTGAGCATCAATTGAAGCCTTTACCCCATCCTGAATCTTTGAAGAGATGTGATCTAGGGTATCGGCACTCAAGGTAGCAGTCTGGCCAAATGTTGATGCCTCAACAACCTGGGTCTCATCTGCAGCACCCACTCTTGGTTCATCGGCAGCTTGCTCAACGTACTTGTATTCTTGTTCCACCCATTCTTCCATCTGTGGGATCTTGAACCTATCATGAATTAACCATCTGATATGGTCATCAGAGGACAATTTGACCACACTTTCAACACCAGCACTTGCCAAGCACTTCGCCTTCAGATCAACGAAGTAGTCCTCTGGGAGAGACTTCATCAGAATTAGAAACTCCTCCACCGTCTTCAGCCAAATATCCCGCCAGAACACAATCTCCTCAATATTTTCTTGAGGGCCCGGATGGTTGATGAGATCTGTACAGATTTCAAGCAGATAAGCTTTTATCTGCTGCTTCATAATTTAAACCAAGGGAACTTCCTCCTTAGGTGTTCCCAACTGAATCTTCGTGTTGAATGGATTGTGGGAGATAGAGACGTATCTGTCATCTGTGGGCTCAAACTCCACGATCGGCTGAGGTGGGGGTGTGGGTGACTTAGATGTGGGAGTCGGAGATCTCTCTTTTCGGAATACAGAGCTAAGGGGTACAGAATCAGAAGGTGATTCCTCCCTAGATGGTGCAAACTCTGCCTCCTTCTCAGCAAGACTCCCACCAGTAGTTTCTTCCATCATCTGTTCCTCTTGAACAACTTCCCTTTCTACTCTGATAGTTCATTCTGGACTCTCAGCAGCCTCCACATCTGATTCTAGATGAATCAGCTCAGTCTCTCGTCCAATCTATTCAGGCTCACCTGTCTCTAGAATCGGCTCAGATGGGTCCGCCACTGCCTTCTGCAGAATTGAAGTAATCTTTTTCTGCCTCTTCTATGCTCCTTCTGGCTTCTTAGCTAGAGTCTTCAACTTCTTGGGAGCAGTCTGTGTCTCAGACGACTCTGCAACATTGGAACCCTTCCCTTCTCCTCTTGGTCTGGGCACATATGGTGTTGGGTCATCATCAGATTGCCCAGAAATCGGTTCATCCTTCCCCAAGATGGCTTTAAACTTTGCTAAGTAAATTCTTTTCCCTTCCTCATTCCACGTGAAATTATCTGGCAACTTATCAGATAGCAGAATGGACTACTTGTGGATATGCGAGCATTTTAAAGTCAGATAGACTTCGTTCCTTTCGTTCAGCTTAAACTTGGCTGTTTCTTTCAGCAAACTTGACTTGAACAACCCAACCCAGTTAAGATTTTCGGCATTGCTGATTATCACCGTCATCACATTCTGCTTTACAGCAGTAAGAGCATCTAAACTATGTGTGATACACAGAATCACCTTGGACACTTGTTGGGAGATGAATTTAATAAAGAAGATTTTGATTAGATCCCAAAACCCCTGAGTATGACATGTTCAGGATAATCTTGATAGTTGAGTCAGGATTCAGTTTAGAGTGTTCAGGATGTTATCTGCACCATGTATTGTCAGGAGATATAGATCAGGCTAGATTCTGAAGACTCAGTAAGTTTCTGAAGAAACCGAAGTCTCAGTATGAAACTGAAGTTTCTGAAGTCTCAGTATAAAACTAAAGAAACTGAAGACTCAGTATGAAACTGAGAAACTGAAGACTCAGTATGAAACTGAGAAACTGAAGACTTAGTATATCAGTCAGTATATCTCTGAAGACTCTAGAAGACTCTGAAGACTCAGAAGACACTGAAGACTCTGAAGATACTGAAGACACAGAAGATACTGAAGACACAGTAGTTACTGAAGACTCAGTAATCTACTGAATGCTCAGTATAACCTGAATGTTCCGAGGCACTGGATAATATCTATCTGAAGACTACAAAACTAAGAAAAACGCAAATACTCAGAAAAATAGATATTGCCCAAGATATTCACATGCAGACAAAAGGAACTAAAACTAAGTGTTCTTAAGGTTATATCACTCAGAGATATTGACCAAATAGAGCCGTTATATTTGTCTACATTTACTAAAGACAAGAACCAATAAGAAGAAGACAGCATTGTACTTTACTGACACTGAAAGCGACAGGTCACTGAAGCATGTCAGTAGTACTATGTTCTAGACAGCAAAAAGTGGTGAGTGGCTACATGAAAGCATATTGCCTAAAACATGCAAGGGAGTATTCAAACCCTAAAAATAGCCGTTCATCAAACTCCATAAGAGGAAACTCATGAAGCTATCTCCTCCAACGGATAGTTTTTCAAGAGTGACCTTGGTGATTGCCTATAAATACTAGTGACCCTCTACATTGAAGGTTACGGGAAATTTGTAAGCAACTCAAGAGCTCAATCTTATTATTGCAAATTGAAGCACTCGAAAAGCCAAGAATTTCCCAAGTGCTTTACATTGAAGAGAGCTCATTCACTAAGCCTAGTTTGATAAGATATATCCAAAGCTTAGTAGAGATATCCTAGCCTTTGCATTGTACTTATTGTAAAGGATATCTCATCCTAGTTGGAAACCAACCAGAAATCCCAAACCCTTTGTAAGGTAGTTTGAGTGTGATTGTTGGTGAGTTGGAGTTGTAAAGAGTTAGTAAACTACATTGAGGTAGTCAGAAAACTCTAGAGAAGAAGTGAGTAAACTATCTTGGATAGTCAGAAAGCTTGTGTGTGTTTGAGTAAGTAAACTATAGTGAGGTAGTCAGAAAACTCAAAGTAGAAAGGTTAGTAAACTACATTGAGGTAGTCAGAAAACCTTAGGAAGTGGTTAAGGAATTTCTCTGAAGGTCGGAGAGAGTGGACGTAGGAGCTTGAGTCTCTGAACCAATATAATTGCTGTGTTGTTTTGCTTTCTGTACTGCATTGTTATTTGTTGCATATCTTTTCATTGAAAGCATTATTCACTGATATTCAGTTTGAACCAATCCACTGAACTTGCATCTAACTGATCACAGCCTTAATCACTGTTTTGTTAAAAAGGAAGGTTTTCAGCAAAGCTAAAAACGAGTATAAACTTAGGGCCAACCATTCCGCACACTTGAGTAGCTAGAACAGATAGTTACCAAACTAAACCAACTCTACTGAGGGTTCAATAAGATAGTTATCTGATCCAAGCAGCTCAGGATCTCTGAAAAACTCAGGCTCAGTTGGGATAATCTGAGGCTTCTGAAACCAGCTCAGGATCATTGTCTCAGGTAGACTTTGACTCAGGGCGATCTGTGCTTCTCAGGGCTAAATCATCAGGACAACCTGACCTATCTGACCTCAGTGAAAGAAAAGTTTTAAAAATCACTGAACACATGTATTCCCCCCCATACACGTGTAAGACTCGTTAGAACCGGGACCAACAACACTATTTCAAACAGAAGTTGATACTTCCGTCTGAGAAAAGGTGCTTTTACATTGAATACTTGCTCCTTTTTCGCCGGTCATAACAAGACATCCTTCAGATATGTTTTATCGTCAACGCCTGTAGTGAAAGTGGTTGGATCAACGGTTCCTATTCGAAATCCGAGGATTCGGAATAGGTCTTCATCGGTTATGAGAATGTCAAAACCACCCACGGAAGACTTCAACCTGCCTTCATCATCCATCTGAAGATTGTATAAAAACTCAAGAGCTTCATAAGTGTGGACTATATCTAGATGAATATAACAATATTGCTCCAGTCCAACAGCCCTTAGACAATCTAAGATTTCCTTCGATTCTTCATCATTCGTCGTATTGAATATAACGTATTTCTCATCGACGATGTCCTTCTTCATCGACAGGAAATTACACATCTTTTTGCCCTGTCCTGGAATTGCTGATAATTGTGCCATTTCTACATCAAAAAGGCCAATTTTAGTGACAATTCTGAGTAATTTATATACCAATACCACCAATAAGACAACCCAAAACAACAATTAAGACACAATTTTTCATATGAATCTCATGATAGGCATATAAACATATTTCGCAAATGTGTAATAAACAGTGTCATAGATAAAGCTTCAATCCTAGAAAAATATAAGTGGAAAAATCACAGTTTATGTAAAGTATATCATAAG
Organism: Stenogyne calaminthoides; assembly: GCA_037126765.1. NCBI lineage: Eukaryota > Viridiplantae > Streptophyta > Magnoliopsida > Lamiales > Lamiaceae > Stenogyne > Stenogyne calaminthoides. The sequence continues at coordinate 15,029,419 of JBBCBC010000019.1, read as the reverse complement.
CAGTGTATAACAGTGAAATTCACATAATATCACATAATAAACACTTAGAAATTACAAGAAATTGATTCGAAAGATGGAATGCTTTGAAATAATCGATTTATATTTTCACAGAAGATTCGAGTTTTGCACCGAGAAGTTATGGAGCATTTTGGTAATGAAAGTGTGAAGTTGAAAAGATTTAGGGTTTAAATGGTGTGAGGGAAAACATTTTACATAGATTCCCACAAATACTTGAGTATTCGTGTTTTGAATAAACGGCTTAGATTAAGCGGTCGTAAAGTAAAATAATCGAGTGGTCAAGAAAATTTACTAAAAGTATTTTGGACGCAAAAATACGCATTAAAGGCTAATAAATACAAAAACCCCACGTCCGCATTTAATGGTTGCAGGGCTTGCATCATAAAGTAAGGTAAACAGTAATCATTACAGAAAAGTGGATAAGCTTAGATAATGTAAACAGAGAACGTATCTGTCTGGTTGATGTTGTAATCAACCAGTTACCACTCGTATCTGATCCAACTCGTCAGATTTGTTGAACTTACCGTGTAGCCTATACCTTAGCAAATTTTCCCAACAATGTCTTTATCCCTCAGATCAGGTTCCTTCTAACCCAAAAACCCTTAGTCAGTTGAAGTTCCCCCTTCACCTGACAATCCTTTCTGATCAGTCTCCAACTGATCTCTTCTGATCAGATGAAGTTCTCTTTTCATCTGACCATCTTACCTGTTTAGTCTCTTAACTAACTGGTGTTTTAGATTAACCCACTAAAGTAATCTGGTGCATCTTCTCCTAAGTGCAGTAAACCTAGCTCATTGCATAGTTCTCTGAATCTGACTTCAGCTAGAGGTTTGGTTAAGATATCAGCTCTTTGCTTATCAGTATGGATCTTTTCCATTCTGATGTTCTTCTTTTCTGCATGGTCTCGGATAAAGTGGTGTCTGATGTCCACATGCTTGCATCTTGTGTGTAAAACTAGATTCTGAGTGATAGCAATTGCACTATTACTGTCACAGAAAATAGGCACGTTCGTAGCTACTATGTTATAATCCCTCAGCTGCTGATATAGCCAGAGCAGTTGGGAGCAACAGCTTCCTGCGGCCATATTCTCTGCTTCAGTAGTAGATGTGGCAACAAATGTTTGTTTCTTAGAGAACCAAGAGACCAGCTTGCTTCCCAAAAACTGACAGGTACCCGAGGTTAATTTTCGATCTATCCTACAACCTCCATAATCAGAATCAGAGTACCCACTAAGCTCTAGATTATCATCTGCTGGATACCATAAACCGAGGTTTACAGTACCCTTCAGATACTTAAGAATCCGCTTAGCTGCATCCAGATGCCTTTGTTAGAATTTGCCTGAAATCTGGCACATACACCTACTGTGAAGGTTATATCTGGTCTGTTGGCAGTCAGGTATGGTAGTGATCCAATCAAAGCCCTATACTCTTTCTGATTAGTTTTCTTACCACCTTCATCTGGATCCATTTTGAAAGAAGTCATCATTGGAATTCTGGCTTCCTTGCACTTCTGAACACCATACTTAGCCAATAAATTCATTGTGTACTTCGCCTGGAAGATGAAGATCCCTGTGTGAGCTTGTTTGACTTGAAGACCTAGAAAGTAGCTCATCTGACCCATCATGGACATCTCAAATTTCCTTTGCATCAGTTTACTGAATTTCTCGCATAGCTTTTGATTAGGAGAACCAAAGATTATATCGGCCACGTAGATCTGAACCATCAGAATATCTTCACCATCTTCAATTCTGAACAAGGTCCTATCAATTAATCCCTTGGTGAAAACATTCTCTATCAATAACTGGGATAGTGTATCATACTATGCTCTAGGAGCCTATTTTAGTCCCTAAAGAACTTTTCTTAAACGGTACACTTGGTTGCTCATTTCAAAGCCAGGAGGTTGCTCAACATAAACCTCCTCAGATAGTACCCCGTTTAAGAATGCACTCTCAGTAAATCCCCTATGAGCTGCTTAAGCCAGAAACAGCCGAATGGCTTCCAGGCGAACGACTGGTGCAAAGGTTTCATCACAATCAATCCCTTCTGATTGTGAATATCCCTTAGCAACAAGTCTTGCCTTATTTCTGGATATCACATTGTGCTCATCCTTCTTGTTTTTGAATACCCACTTAGTACCAATCACATCTTGATGAGTTGGTCTGTCTACAAGTTCCCAAACTTGATTTCTCTCAAACTGTTCTAGATCTTCTTGCATGGCTAGAATCCAGCTTGCATCTTAAAGAGCTTCTTCAACTGTGAGTGGTTCCTTCAAAGACAGATAACAACAGTACATTGCACTTTCACCAATCTGATGTCTAGTTTTGACTCTATCAGATGGGTCTCCGATGATCAGGTCAGTTGGATGACTGGTTATCCAGGTCCTTCTTTCCTGATTATCATCAGTTTGGAGAACATCATCCTTTTCTGATAAAGATTCATCACTAGAGATTGGAGAGGTACTTGAGTAGGATCCACTTGGCATGGACATATCTCAGCTGATGTTGGACTCATCATGTGCTGAAGTCTGTCCGCCGGAACACCAGGTGTTCCCCCTGAACTAGATGGTTCAGTTGTTACTGTCTTAGTTGTACCAGCTTCTTCACTGACAGTTGTAGGGTCTGACCGACCTGGTGAATCGTCAAGGTCAAAGTTACGAACATATACAGTGACGTATTTTGGATCCTTTCCTTTGAGCCTTAACTGATCCATTTTCAGTGAATCTGGTTTATCTGGTACATCTTGTTCTGCGGCAGATTTCTCTTAATCAGATGTTGACTCATCAAAGACCACATGAGGTGTTTCTTCGACAACTAGGGTTCGTTTGTTGAAAACCTTAAATGCTTTGCTGGTTGAGGAATATCCTAAGAATATACCCTCATCTGACTTGGCATCGAAGGTTCTCAACTGACTCTTCCCATTGTTGTGCGTGAAACACTTGCACCCAAACACATGAAAGTAGGAAACACGAGGTTTTCTGCCCTTTCACAGTTCATAGGGTGATTTAAAGTGAATCTTAGTCAGAGAACATCTGTTTTGCGTGTGACAAGCAGTATTGATAGCTTCTGCCCAGAAACGGCTTTGTGTTGCATGCTCAACTAACATGTTGCGTGTAGCTTCTTTAAGTGTTCTGTTTCTTCTTTCTGCTACGCCATTTTGGTGTGGTGTTCTTGCAGCTGATGTCTCATGGTGTATACCAAACTCAGAGCAAAAATTCGATATAAATTGGTTCAAGAATTATGTACCTTTATCTGATCTGATTTTCACTATGCTGAGACCCTTCTCATTCTGAATTTTCTTGAGAAGTTCAGGCAACTTTGTCGTAGCTTCACTCTTCATATACAAGAATACAACCCAGTTGAACTTAAAATAATCATCTACGACCACCAGAGTGTATTTGCGTCCACTGAAACTAAGAGGCGTAACTGGTCCAAATAGATCCATATGGAGCAGTTGCAGTACTCTGCTGGATGGAGGAGAAGGTATCCCTTTGAATGAAGCTTTTACTTGTTTTCCCTTCTGACATGCGGCACATGTCTGATCCTTAGAAAATACTTCATTCGGGAGACCTTCAACCAAGGGCATCCTTGCTATCTTGTTAATAGTTTTGATGTTCAGATGGCTCATTCTCTTGTGCCAGAGCCAGCTGGAGCTCTTTGAACTCTTAACAATCAAACATGCATTTCTTGGACAACTATCCCAATCTGCTATACAAATCATTCCATTTCTGGAGCCAGTTAGCAAGATCTATTGAGTCACTCGATTTCTGATTGTGCATTGATCTGATGAGAACTCAACACTAAATCCATTGTTGCAGAACTGTGATACAGATAACAGGTTGTGCCTTAAGCCGTCAACGCATGAAACACCTATAACCTGTACATCATCGTTCACTAAGGTTCCAACTCCTCTGGTAAAATCAAAGTTGTCGTCCCCAAAGAGAACTCGTGGGCCTGGTTTCTCAATGTAGCTGCTGAGGAGATGTTGACTTCCAGTCATGTGTCTTGAACATCCACTATCTATGTACCAGATAGTTGCTTGTACACCTCCTTTATTAGCTAGTCCCACTCGGCCTGCGAGCAAATCAGATTTTAGGTACCCCAGTAGAATCGGGTCCTGGGGGGGTTAGAAGTACCTTTCGGGATCCTAACATATCTAGCACCTTTGTTGAACACAAAGGTCTTGATTTGTCTCCCATAAACATCTACATACTCATACGTCTCTTCATATGCAATCTGGTTAGTATGAGTATTAGTATTAGAAGACTTGGGATTTTTCATTGAAACTTGTCTTCTTTTGATCCAGTCGGGCTCAGGTGCAGCAGCCTTAGGTTTTTGATTGTAAGGGTAGGTACGACTGCTACAATTAAAAGATTCATATCTTTTTGGCATAGATGGTCTTAGCAGTTTACCCTTAGCTTTCTTGTTAGGCAGCTTGGATTGAGTTGACTTGAGCTTGTACTGTCCCTTACGAGATGGTCCAGAATGAGGCCTACTCTGCTGATTTGGCTGAGGTCTCTTAAGAAAAACAAGATTATTCTGTTGATTCCTCGGCTGGTGTCTGATCAGTTGGGGTCCATTTCTGTTCCCTTTCTAATCCGGCACTTGCCTTGCCTGGTCAACTAATCCTTTTCCCTTATCTGATACAGATTTGGCTTTTCGTGTATCTTGATCAGAAACTCGTTTGGTTACACTTTTCTGATGTGAACCAGACGGGGCTTTTGAGGATCCAGAAGGGTTCTCATACCCAATTCCCTTCTTATCAATTGGCGTACAAAAATAGTTGTTCAGATCTTGAACAGACTTAGAAGATTTCGTGAAATCCTTTATTTTTCTTACGCAAACTGTCCTCAGAAGTTTTCAGATTCTCATGCATTCGGAAGAGTTTATCAAACTTAGCCTAAAGGATTTTGAGTTCTCCATCCTGTCGTTCATTGAGAGCCAACTGTTCCTTAATCAGCTTTCCCTGATCAGTAGTACTGACTTTCAGAAACTCCAGTTCTTTAGTCATCTTCTGAACAATTTCAGTTGATTTTAGTTCAGCTGCTTTACATGCCTTAATATCCTTGACAAGCTGAATATTCTCAGCCCTTAGGTTATCGTTCTCGACTTCCACTCATGTATAAGTATCTATTGCATCAGAGAGATCATCAAGCAATTGGTCATTGTAGACCTGCAGGTTAATCTCTCCAGCAAATGTGCTCAGCACAACAGGTGTAGAATAGGGAACCACAGAATGTTTAGAGATTACCTCAGACTGGTCAGTATCTCTGGCCGTGAGGCAAATGTCGTCATCAGATGAGAAGTTCATATCATTGACACCTTCAGTTGTGGCAATTAGGCAGAAATCTCCAACAGATGAGTAGCCTGAGTCATCTGAAGGTAGATAAGAATCATCAATGCCAGATGTGTCGAAACCATTGCTTTTCTATCTCGAAAACTTTGTTCTCTTCTGTTCCGCTTTTCCTCTCTCTCCTTGGGAGTCAGGTCGGGGCAATCAGCACTATAGTGACCTAGTTTCTGACAATTGTAGCAAACCCTTGAATCTCCAAAATTTCCTCTGTTAGGTGAATCATTTCTTCGGTGTGATCTATCAGGAGACTTTCCACCTTTTCTGTAATCAGAACCTCTCCTATCTGATCTCTCATCTCGTCTGTTCTCTCTGCGATCTTCTCTACGATCATCTTTCCTTTCATCTCTGTGATTGTCTTTTCGGTCATCTCTTCTGTTATCCCTATCATCTGAAGAACGATACCTCTCTTGTGATCTGTCAGAAGATCTTCGATCTCCTCCTCTGCTTTGTCGATAGTCATCATAGAACTTTCTGTACTTGCCCATCTGAACATTTGTTCGTTCAAGTTTTCTCGTTAGAAGTGCAATCTGTTCGGCCTGGCTGATGATGTTTCCGACTAGTTTAACAATTTGTGAACTGCTACTAGTTGCCTGTAATACAACAGATTTAGTTGAGTTTGCAGCAGCTTCAGAAGGAACATCATCTGATCCTTGTCCTGTCTCAATCAGGTCGAACTCATGGGCTTTCAGACTGAAGATTAAATCATTTGGCTTCATGGTAGCAATATCTTGACAATCCTTAATCACGGTCACCTTGACAATCCTATAATCAGAGAGTCAGGTTGTCTTGAGTTTCAGTCCTAAGAAGCACAAAATGCCCTGAGTCAAAGTCTACTGAGACAATAACACTGAGCGGCTTTTAGAGACTTCAGATTAGCTAAACTGATTCTTAGTTTCTACAACAGAGTCCAAATAAGCTTGGAGTAGATAATAATCTTACAGACTACTCAGAAGAGTTGATCAGTTTGACAACTATCTATACTAGCTTATCTAGAGTACGGAATGTGTAGGCCCTAAGTTTATACTCATTTTACTTTGCTGAAAATCTTTTCTTAATGAAACAGTGGTTAAGGCTGTGATTAAGTTAATGGAACTTCAGTGGATTGTTTCCAACTGATTTTCAGAAAACTTCAGGATGTTTTTAGTGAAAATATGCAACAGGTAATAATGCAAAACAGAAAGCACACAACACAACAATTATAGTGGTTCAGAGGCTCATGCTCCTACGTCCATTCTCTCTGATCCTCAGAGAAATTCCTTAACTCACTACTTCTACTACCTTAAGCTTTCAGATTGAACTTCAGCAGCTTACTAACTTTCTACCAAGAGTTTTCAGGCTGAACTACTGCAGTTTACTAACTCAACACATACACATGCGATCAGACTGAACAATTAGCTTACTAACTTCTTCTCTAGAGTCTTCAGACTAAACACAACAGCTCACTTACTCTTTACAACTCTCTCTTCTAAAACAACTACACACACAAACTACCTAATCAAAGGGTTTGGGTTTTGGTTGGTTTCCAACTAGGGTGAGATATCCTTTTTACAATCAAACACAAGTAAAAGGCTAGGATATCTCTAATTAAGCTTTGGATATATCTAAGATTTAGACTTAGTAAATGAGCTCTCTTTAAAGATGAAACACTTGGGAAATTTTTAGGGTTCGAGTGCTTCACTAGATTGGTTGAATATGAATGAGCTCTGGAGTTGCTTTGATTTCCCTAACCTTGAAATGTCCAAGGCCTCTGGTATTTATAGGCAACTCTCCAGAAGTCTACCTTTGAAAACTATCCGTTGGAGAGATAGCATCTAGGGTTTCTTCTTTGAGTAATTGATGAACGACTATATTAGGGTTTGAACTCACCCTTGTATGTTTTAGGAAATATCCAGACAAGCAACCAATCACCAATTTCTGTGAACAAGACAAATATCAATGCTGACATTCTTCAGGGACATATCGCTTCCATTGTCAGTAAAGTACGATGTTGTAGCCTCCTCATTTGTTGAAATCTTCCTTTGAACAGAGTCAAACAAAATGGCTCTTTTAGTCAACCACACTGATATGATATTTTCCTTAGTGTTCACGAACATATAACATTATCTTTGTTTGTACTAAGAATGAACAAACACTATTAAACTGGAAGTGTCTTGTTCAGGGTCTTTTGATTCAGTACAAAACAGTCTCCAGGATCTTCTGGTCTTCAGTCTGTTTTAGGTCTTCAGTAATCTTCTGAGACCTTCAGTCCAAAACTTTGTTAAACCTATCTTATCCTGAACTATATCTGCTGATTATACATGGTGCATATACTCCTGAATCCTAATACAATTTGAAACCTGATCCTATACTACCAAAATTGTCCTGAAACATGTCATACTCAGGGGTTTTGGGATCTAATCAAAATCTCTTATTAAATTCATCTCCCAACATATTTCATTTTTTTTCGTTTGTAAGATTATTACTTATTTCAAATGAAAGTGTTTTAGAATAATTGGGCATACACAATCAAGTGAATTGCTCAATCAATTTAATTTAATTTCATGTGTTGATTTTGTGGGTGCAATCAAGTGTCAATGTTTAGTTTTTTGGAATATTTAACGACAATATGTATATATGCGCCGAAATTAGCAATTTTCACATTTTATAATATCACATTTTATTAATTTATTGTTATATATTTTTAGTATCACTTCAATTTATAGATTATAATTATTCCTTTAATTATTAATTGCCATGTTAATTGATAACTTAATCATGAGAAATATTTTTTAACACTTTAATAAACGAATGGACTGGTAAAAAAGGGTTAAAGTGTTCTATAGTATTTAATATTTTAAAGTGTTAAAGTGAGTAATCTATTAATAAATTTGTGTTAAATATTAGTTTAAATAAACACTTTAACTTAATATTCATAATATTAAGTTATAAACGCACGTCCATACTGTCATACTAAACGTTAAAATAAATTAATCCACTAATATAATACATGATAGTGAAATAATTTAATCGAGGCACGCCACTAATAAAGAAGAGAGCCATTGTCACGAATTAATCAAAAATAAGCTATAGAATATTGTGCAGTAAATAATGGTCATGGAGGAAATTTATGTGCAGTGAATTTATCTTAATACTTTCTTTATACCATGTTTTAAAGCAATACACACATTTATATAAAAAAAATTAATTTTCAATTATCCACCACAATTAAACACTTAGTATTATCTACATCATTGCTTTGTACCGATTTCTTTATAATTAATCCTTATTTTCATATATTTTCTATAGATTGTTAACTAATTTCATATATTTTTAATGATGATTTATTAATCAATATTAATGTAACATTTAATAATTGATAGACTTCTATAGTGTACGAAATTCAATAAAAGGGAATTTTTTTTTTCATATGTGCAGGCTGATTAGTGTAAGCTTATTTTATTAACACGAAGGGAGTAATTGTTTTGTAACACGTCCAGGTTGATTAGTGTATGCAGTTCAGTAAAAAGAGAAACAATTGACTGAATTAATTGCAAATCTGAATTCCAATTAATTCCTTTGTTATAGATTTGTATAATTGACAACCAATAAATTTGTTTGCCTCCTTCATCTGGTGTATTCCAATATTAGTGTAACATTTAATAATTAATATGCTATTAAAATTAATTAAGATACATTTTAGCTTTTAATAATTTCTCTACAATTATTCCTTAATTTCATATATTTTCTATAAATGGTTAACAAGTAATCAACATAATAACTTATTGTGTACTGAAAATATTAAAGTTTTATTTATGCTGACAAATCCTTCAACATTTCAAACATTTAGATGTAATGAGTATAAACATTTTATGTTGATGTTGCATGGATGTTGTTCCAGATGTTGGACAACATTCTGCACAACATCTTAAAATTTGTCCTTTCTCCTAACACTGACTCCGTTTTATTATATGTGTTTTTATATATTTCCTACATTGGAGGTTGAAGACAATTTCGGATATTGCCAAGCTGTTGCATTCATGGAGAAGAATAGAAAGATCATGGGTGGTTACACCAAGACCATGGAGATAGTGGAGGAGATCTTCAAGGCTGTCCACACCAAGTGGATAGGACATGCAGTTGGTCCGAATGTCTATAAATAGACTACATTGGTCGACATTCAAGTTTGAGTTAAAGTGAAATCTCATTTGCTCTACTCCAAACTTAAGAGAGTAACATCCAAGACACAACCAAAAGAACAACCAAGTGATTGTTTTTTGTAGGAGTGTGAGGGTCGTTGTTATTCTATTTGTACTGGTCGAGGGAGTACAATCTCTCCCATCAATATTGTGTTTATATTATTAGATCAAGGTTTAGGTTGAATAATATCACTAGTTACTTGATTGAATAGATTGATTTTTGGTGTGTGGTTTTTATTACAGCTTTTAGGATCTTGTAAGAGATTCGCGTGTATCTCACTACTTGTAACAGTGATGTTTTTAACTATGAGGTTCGTATAGTCTGATTATAGACTATACACAATTTTGGAAATCCTTTGCACTGCGTTTTTGTTGGTAAATAGAGGCACCTAAAACATGTAATCACATGCGCAGCGGAAATAAAGTTCACCAACAACGAACAATTAATTGCATACAAATTACAATAATCATAACGAGAAATCTTACAGTAACTCGAGTGCAGATTCCACTACTACGGTATCCACGTAATCCCAAATTACAGACTTGCACGGATTTGCCAGCGTTGAATCCCGAGACGGATTTGCTAGGAAAATCCAAACTCTAGATCTTATGAAGAAAATATGAAGTAACGTTGTTTGTGAATTCCCTAGAGCTTGTATATATAGGGAGGCCCAGCTTAAACCCTAAGCTAGCCCAATTAGGGAAATAAAATCCCTAATCTTTAATTAAATTAGTTCTTTTTAATTTAATTCCCTAAATATAAATCTCTACAGATTTAAATGCCTTATATGAAAATCTCTAGGATTTATTTTCTTATACATTAAATCCTACAATTATATTCCAAATATAGTTATTGGGAATTCTTATTTAATTAAATCCAATTTAATTAAATATTAATAATAATTAATTCTAAATTAATCTATTATTAATTACTTCTCCATAAATTAAATATTAAATTCAATTTAACATTGACCAACGTTGAAATCGGAAAGAATCGGCGGCGATTCGCCATGAATCGCGGCGAAAATGATCGACGCCTCCAAGGCGAGATCGAGACGCTTTGGGAATCGCGTCGTGGGCTCCCGCTCACGTCGCGAGGAGCAGTGCCCAGCACCGGCCATCGGCGACGCGACGTAGCACCGCCGGCCGAGTAAAGCGCTAGGGGAAGTGCGGCAGCGAACCAGGGACGAGCGACTTGGAATAAAAACACAAAAGGGGTGCGGTTAATTATAATCGTGCCCCAGTGATTTAATAAAAAAAATATTTAATTTAAAAAATCAGATTTTAATGCAATTAAAAAAACAAGAGTCTGGAGCTCTGATACCACTGTTGGTAAATAGAGGCACGTAAAACACGTAATCACATGCGCAACGGAAATAAAATTCACAAACAACGAACAATTAATTGCATACAGATTACAATAATCATAACTAAAAATCTTACAGTAACTCGAGTGCAGATTCCTCTACTACGGTTTCCACGTAATCCCCAATTACAGACTTGCACGAATTTGCCAGCGTTGAATCCCGAGACGGATTCACTAGGAAAATCCAAACTCTAGATCTTATGGAGAAAATATGAAGTAACAATGTTTGTGAATTCCCTAGAGCTTGTATATATAGGGAGGCCCAGCTTAAACCCTAAGCTAGCCCAATTAGGGAAATAAAATCCCTAATCTTTAATTAAATTAGTTCTTTTTAATTTAATTCCCTAAATATAAATCTCTACGGATTTAAATGCCTTATATGAAAATCTCTAGGATTTATTTTCTTATACATTAAATCCTACAATTATATTCCAAATATAGTTATTGGGAATTCTTATTTAATTAAATCCAATTTAATTAAATATTAATAATAATTAATTCTAAATTAATCTATTATTAATTACTTCTCCATAAATTAAATATTAAATTCAATTTAACATTGACCAACGTTGAAATCGGAAAGAATCGGCGGCGATTCGCCATGAATCGCGGCGAAAATGATCGACGCCTCCAAGGCGAGATCGAGACGCTTTGGGAATCGCGTCGTGGGCTCCCGCTCACGTCGCGAGGAGAAAGCTTGACAAGACCGCCATCGACGACACGGCACGAGCACCGCCGCCGAGTAAAGCGCTTAGGGAAGTCTTGGCAAATTTGACGGCGACTTAGAATAAAAACACAAAAGGGGTGCGGTTAATTATAATCGTGCCCCAGTGATTTAATAAAAAAAATATTTAATTTAAAAAATCAGATTTTAATGCAATTAAAAAAACAAGAGTCTGGAGCTCGATACCACAGTTGGTAAATAGAGGCACGTAAAACACGTAATCACACGCAAGAATCGGAAATAAAATTCACAAACAACGAACAATTAATTGCATACAGATTACAATAATCATAACTAAAAATCTTACAGTAACTCGAGTGCAGATTCCTCTACTACGGTTTCCACGTAATCCCCAATTACAGACTTGCACGAATTTGCCAGCGTTGAATCCCGAGACGGATTCACTAGGAAAATCCAAACTCTAGATCTTATGGAGAAAATATGAAGTAACAATGTTTGTGAATTCCCTAGAGCTTGTATATATAGGGAGGCCCAGCTTAAACCCTAAGATAGCCCAATTAGGGAATAAAATCCTAATATTGAATTAAATTAATTCCTTTTAATTTAATTTCCTAAATATAAATCTCTACGGATTTAAATGCCTTTTATGAAAATCTCTAGGATTTATTTTCTTATACATTAAATCCTACAATTATATTCCAAATATAGTTATTGGGAATTCTTATTTAATTAAATCCAATTTAATTAAATATTAATAATAATTAATTCTAAATTAATCTATTATTAATTACTTCTCCATAAATTAAATATTAAATTCAATTTAACATTGACCAACGTTGAAATCGGAAAGAATCGGTGGCGATTCGCCATGAATCGCGGCGAAAATGATCGATGCCTCCAAGGTGAGATCGAACGCGCTGGGAATCGCGATCGTGGGCTCCCTTCACGTCGCGAGGAGAAGTGCTCCAAGACCCACCGCCATCGGCGACACGACGAAAGCACCGCTGGCGAGTAAAGCGCTAGGGAAGTCTGCAACGAACCGGACGAAAAAAACTTAGAATAAAAACACAAAAGGGGTGCGGTTAATTATAATCGTGCCCCAGTGATTTAATAAAAAAAATATTTAATTTAAAAAATCAGATTTTAATGCAATTAAAAAAACAAGAGTCTGGAGCTCTGATACCACTGTTGGTAAATAGAGGCACGTAAAACACGTAATCACATGCGCAACGGAAATAAAATTCACAAACAACGAACAATTAATTGCATACAGATTACAATAATCATAACTAAAAATCTTACAGTAACTCGAGTGCAGATTCCTCTACTACGGTTTCCACGTAATCCCCAATTACAGACTTGCACGAATTTGCCAGCGTTGAATCCCGAGACGGATTCACTAGGAAAATCCAAACTCTAGATCTTATGGAGAAAATATGAAGTAACAATGTTTGTGAATTCCCTAGAGCTTGTATATATAGGGAGGCCCAGCTTAAACCCTAAGATAGCCCAATTAGGGAAATAAAATCCCTAATATTGAATTAAATTAATTCCTTTTAATTTAATTTCCTAAATATAAATCTCTACGGATTTAAATGCCTTTTATGAAAATCTCTAGGATTTATTTTCTTATACATTAAATCCTACAATTATATTCCAAATATAGTTATTGGGAATTCTTATTTAATTAAATCCAATTTAATTAAATATTAATAATAATTAATTCTAAATTAATCTATTATTAATTACTTCTCCATAAATTAAATATTAAATTCAATTTAACATTGACCAACGTTGAAATCGGAAAGAATCGGTGGCGATTCGCCATGAATCGCGGCGAAAATGATCGATGCCTCCAAGGTGAGATCGAAACGCTTTGGGAATCGCATCGTGGGCTCCCGCTCACGTCGCGAGGAGAGAAGTGCCAACAAAGACGGCCATCGGCGATGCGCAGAAAGCAATCACCGCCGAGTAAAAGCGCTAGGAAGTCTTGACGAATAAACGAGACGGCGACTTGGAATAAAAAACACAAAAGGGGTGCGGTTAATTATAATCGTGCCCCAGTGATTTAATAAAAAAAATATTTAATTTAAAAAATTAGATTTTAATGCAATTAAAAAAACAAGAGTCTGGAGCTCTGATACCACAGTTGGTAAATAGAGGCACGTAAAACACGTAATCACATGCGCAACGGAAATAAAATTCACAAACAACGAACAATTAATTGCATACAGATTACAATAATCATAACTAAAAATCTTACAGTAACTCGAGTGCAGATTCCTCTACTACGGTTTCCACGTAATCCCCAATTACAGACTTGCACGAATTTGCCAGCGTTGAATCCCGAGACGGATTCACTAGGAAAATCCAAACTCTAGATCTTATGGAGAAAATATGAAGTAACAATGTTTGTGAATTCCCTAGAGCTTGTATATATAGGGAGGCCCAGCTTAAACCCTAAGATAGCCCAATTAGGGAAATAAAATCCCTAATATTGAATTAAATTAATTCCTTTTAATTTAATTTCCTAAATATAAATCTCTACGGATTTAAATGCCTTTTATGAAAATCTCTAGGATTTATTTTCTTATACATTAAATCCTACAATTATATTCCAAATATAGTTATTGGGAATTCTTATTTAATTAAATCCAATTTAATTAAATATTAATAATAATTAATTCTAAATTAATCTATTATTAATTACTTCTCCATAAATTAAATATTAAATTCAATTTAACATTGACCAACGTTGAAATCGGAAAGAATCGGTGGCGATTCGCCATGAATCGCGGCGAAAATGATCGATGCCTCCAAGGTGAGATCGAAACGCTTTGGGAATCGCATCGTGGGCTCCCGCTCACGTCGCGAGGAGAAGTGCCCAGCACCGGCCATCGGCGACCCGACGTAGCACCGCCGGCCGAGTAAAGCGCTAGGGAAGTCGGCGGCGAACCAGGGACGAGAGACTTAGAATAAAAACACAAAAGGGGTGCGGTTAATTATAATCGTGCCCCAGTGATTTAATAAAAAAAATATTAATTTAATAAATTAGATTTTAATGCAATTAAAAAAACAAGAGTCTGGAGCTCTGATACCACTGTTGTTAAATAGAGGCACGTAAAACACGTAATCACATGCGCAACGGAAATAAAGTTCACCAACAACGAACAATTAATTACATACAAATTACAATAATCATAACTAAAAAATCTTACAAAGAATCTCGAAAAGTGCATTCTCTACTACGGTTTCCACGTAATCCCCAATTACAGACTTGCAATTTAATTTGCGGCGTTGAATCCTTTGAGACGGATTCACTAGGAAAATCCAAACTCTAGATCTTATGGAGAAAATATGAAGTAACAATGTTTGTGAATTCCTAGAAACTTGTATATATAGGGAGGCCCAAATTTAAACCCTAAGATAGCCCAATTAGGGAAATAAAATCCCTAATATTGAATTAAATTAATTCCTTTTAATTTAATTTCCTAAATATAAATCTCTACGGATTTAAATGCCTTTTATGAAAATCTCTAGGATTTATTTTCTTTTACATTAAATCCTACAATTATATTCCAAATATAGTTATTGGGAATTCTTATTTAATTAAATCCAATTTAATTAAATATTAATAATAATTAATTCTAAATTAATCTATTATTAATTACTTCTCCATAAATTAAATATTAAATTCAATTTAACATTGACCAACGTTGAAATCGGAAAGAATCGGTGGCGATTCGCCATGAATTGCGGCGAAAATGATCGATGCCTCCAAGGTGAGATCGAAACGCTTTGGGAATCGAAAATGATCGATGCCCCGCCACGTCGCGAGGAGAAGTGCCAGGCTCCATCGCCACCATCGGCGACGCGACGTAGCACCGCCGGCCGAGTAAAGCGCTAGGGGAAGTGCGGCAGCGAACCAGGGACGAGCGACTTGGAATAAAAACACAAAAGGGGTGCGGTTAATTATAATCGTGCCCCAGTGATTTAATAAAAAAAATATTAATTTAATAAATTAGATTTTAATGCAATTAAAAAAACAAGAGTCTGGAGCTCTGATACCACTGTTGTTAAATAGAGGCACGTAAAACACGTAATCACATGCGCAACGGAAATAAAGTTCACCAACAACGAACAATTAATTACATACAAATTACAATAATCATAACGAGAAATCTTACAGTAACTCGAGTGCAGATTCCACTACTACGGTATCCACGTAATCCCCAATTACAGACTTGCACGAATTTGCGAGCGTTGAATCCCGGACGGTTCACTAGGAAAATCCAAACTCTAGATCTTATGGAGAAAATATGAAGTAACAATGTTTGTGAATTCCCTAGAGCTTGTATATATAGGGAGGCCCAGCTTAAACCCTAAGATAGCCCAATTAGGGAAATAAAATCCCTAATATTGAATTAAATTAATTCCTTTTAATTTAATTCCCTAAATATAAATCTCTACGGATTTAAATGCCTTATATGAAAATCTCTAGGATTTATTTTCTTATACATTAAATCCTACAATTATATTCCAAATATAGTTATTGGGAATTCTTATTTAATTAAATCCAATTTAATTAAATATTAATAATAATTAATTCTAAATTAATCTATTATTAATTACTTCTCCATAAATTAAATATTAAATTCAATTTAACATTGACCAACGTTGAAATCGGAAAGAATCGGTGGCGATTCGCCATGAATCGCGGCGAAAATGATCGATGCCTCCAAGGTGAGATCGAAACGCTTTGGGAATCGCATCGTGGGCTCCCGCTCACGTCGCGAGGAGAAGTGCCCAGCACCGGCCATCGGCGACGCGGCGTAGCACCGCTGGCCGAGTAAAGCGCTAGGGGAAGTGCGGCAGCGAACCAGGGACGAGCGACTTGGAATAAAAACACAAAAGGGGTGCGGTTAATTATAATCGTGCCCCAGTGATTTAATAAAAAAAATATTAATTTAATAAATTAGATTTTAATGCAATTAAAAAAACAAGAGTCTGGAGCTCTGATACCACTGTTGTTAAATAGAGGCACGTAAAACACGTAATCACATGCGCAACGGAAATAAAGTTCACCAACAACGAACAATTAATTACATACAAATTACAATAATCATAACGAGAAATCTTACAGTAACTCGAGTGCAGATTCCTCTACTACGGTTTCCACGTAATCCCCAATTACAGACTTGCACGAATTTGCCAGCGTTGAATCCCGAGACGGATTCACTAGGAAAATCCAAACTCTAGATCTTATGGAGAAAATATGAAGTAACGTTGTTTGTGAATTCCCTAGAGCTTGTATATATAGGGAGGCCCAGCTTAAACCCTAAGATAGCCCAATTAGGGAAATAAAATCCCTAATATTGAATTAAATTAATTCCTTTTAATTTAATTTCCTAAATATAAATCTCTACGGATTTAAATGCCTTTTATGAAAATCTCTAGGATTTATTTTCTTATACATTAAATCCTACAATTATATTCCAAATATAGTTATTGGGAATTCTTATTTAATTAAATCCAATTTAATTAAATATTAATAATAATTAATTCTAAATTAATCTATTATTAATTACTTCTCCATAAATTAAATATTAAATTCAATTTAACATTGACCAACGTTGAAATCGGAAAGAATCGGTGGCGATTCGCCATGAATCGCGGCGAAAATGATCGACGCCTCCAAGGCGAGATCGAGACGCTTTGGGAATCGCGTAGTGGGCTCCCGCTCACGTCGCGAGGAGCAGTGCCCAGCACCGGCCATCGGCGACGCGACGTAGCACCGCCGGCCGAGTAAAGCGCTAGGGGAAGTGCGGCAGCGAACCAGGGACGAGCGACTTGGAATAAAAACACAAAAGGGGTGCGGTTAATTATAATCGTGCCCCAGTGATTTAATAAAAAAAATATTAATTTAATAAATTAGATTTTAATGCAATTAAAAAAACAAGAGTCTGGAGCTCTGATACCACTGTTGTTAAATAGAGGCACGTAAAACACGTAATCACATGCGCAACGGAAATAAAGTTCACCAACAACGAACAATTAATTACATACAAATTACAATAATCATAACGAGAAATCTTACAGTAACTCGAGTGCAGATTCCTCTACTACGGTTTCCACGTAATCCCCAATTACAGACTTGCACGAATTTGCCAGCGTTGAATCCCGAGACGGATTCACTAGGAAAATCCAAACTCTAGATCTTATGGAGAAAATATGAAGTAACAATGTTTGTGAATTCCCTAGAGCTTGTATATATAGGGAGGCCCAGCTTAAACCCTAAGATAGCCCAATTAGGGAAATAAAATCCCTAATATTGAATTAAATTAATTCCTTTTAATTTAATTCCCTAAATATAAATCTCTACGGATTTAAATGCCTTATATGAAAATCTCTAGGATTTATTTTCTTATACATTAAATCCTACAATTATATTCCAAATATAGTTATTGGGAATTCTTATTTAATTAAATCCAATTTAATTAAATATTAATAATAATTAATTCTAAATTAATCTATTATTAATTACTTCTCCATAAATTAAATATTAAATTCAATTTAACATTGACCAACGTTGAAATCGGAAAGAATCGGCGGCGATTCGCCATGAATCGCGGCGAAAATGATCGACGCCTCCAAGGCGAGATCGAGACGCTTTAGGAATCGCGTCGTGGGCTCCCGCTCACGTCGCGAGGAGCAGTGCCCAGCACCGGCCATCGGCGATGGGGCGTAGCACCGCCGGCCGAGTAAAGCGCTAGGGGAAGTGCGGCAGCGAACCAGGGACGAGCGACTTGGAATAAAAACACAAAAGGGGTGAGGTTAATTATAATCGTGCCCCAGTGATTTAATAAAAAAAATATTTAATTTAAAAAATCAGATTTTAATGCAATTAAAAAAACAAGAGTCTGGAGCTCTGATACCACAGTTGGTAAATAGAGGCACGTAAAACACGAAATCACATGCGCAACGGAAATAAAGTTCACCAACAACGAACAATTAATTGTATACAGATTACAATAATCATAACTAAAAATCTTACAGTAACTCGAGTGCAGATTTCTCTACTACGGTATCCACGTAATCCCCAATTACAGACTTGGACGAATTTGCCAGCGTTGAATCCCGAGACGGATTCACTAGGAAAATCCAAACTCTAGATCTTATGGAGAAAATATGAAGTAACGTTGTTTGTGAATTCCCTAGAGCTTGTATATATAGGGAGGCCCAGCTTAAACCCTAAGATAGCCCAATTAGGGAAATAAAATCCCTAATATTGAATTAAATTAATTCCTTTTAATTTAATTCCCTAAATATAAATCTCTACGGATTTAAATGCCTTATATGAAAATCTCTAGGATTTATTTTCTTATACATTAAATCCTACAATTATATTCCAAATATAGTTATTGGGAATTCTTATTTAATTAAATCCAATTTAATTAAATATTAATAATAATTAATTCTAAATTAATCTATTATTAATTACTTCTCCATAAATTAAATATTAAATTCAATTTAACATTGACCAACGTTGAAATCGGAAAGAATCAGTGGCGATTCGCCATGAATCTCGGCGAAAATGATCGACGCCTCCAAGGCGAGATCGAGACGCTTTGGGAATCGCGTCGTGGGCTCCGCTCACGTCGCGAGGAGCAAGACCCAAAGATCATCCATCGCGACAGAAGCCGTTGCCGAGTAAAAGCGCTAGGAAGTGCGGCAAAAACCGAGACGGCGACTTGGAATAAAAACACAAAAGGGGTGCGGTTAATTATAATCGTGCCCCAGTGATTTAATAAAAAAAATATTTAATTTAAAAAATCAGATTTTAATGCAAATAAAAAAACAAGAGTCTGGAGCTCTGATACCACTGTTGGTAAATAGAGGCACGTAAAACACGTAATCACATGCGCAACGGAAATAAAGTTCACCAACAACGAACAATTAATTGCATACAGATTACAATAATGATAACTAAAAATCTTACAGTAACTCGAGTGCAGATTCCTCTACTAAGGTATCCACGTAATCCCCAATTACAGACTTGCACGACTTTGCCAGCGTTGAATCCCGAGACGGATTCACTAGGAAAATCCAAACTCTAGATCTTATGGAGAAAATATGAAGTAACGTTGTTTGTGAATTCCCTAGAGCTTGTATATATAGGGAGGCCCAGCTTAAACCCTAAGATAGCCCAATTAGGGAAATAAAATCCCTAATATTGAATTAAATTAATTCCTTTTAATTTAATTCCCTAAATATAAATCTCTACGGATTTAAATGCCTTATATGAAAATCTCTAGGATTTATTTTCTTATACATTAAATCCTACAATTATATTCCAAATATAGTTATTGGGAATTCTTATTTAATTAAATCCAATTTAATTAAATATTAATAATAATTAATTCTAAATTAATCTATTATTAATTACTTCTCCATAAATTAAATATTAAATTCAATTTAACATTGACCAACGTTGAAATCGGAAAGAATCGGCGGCGATTCGCCATGAATCGCGGCGAAAATGATCGACGCCTCCAAGGCGAGATCGAGACGCTTTAGGAATCGCGTCGTGGGCTCCCGCTCACGTCGCGAGGAGCAGTGCCCAGCACCGGCCATCGGCGATGGGGCGTAGCACCGCCGGCCGAGTAAAGCGCTAGGGGAAGTGCGGCAGCGAACCAGGGACGAGCGACTTGGAATAAAAACACAAAAGGGGTGAGGTTAATTATAATCGTGCCCCAGTGATTTAATAAAAAAAATATTTAATTTAAAAAATCAGATTTTAATGCAAATAAAAAAACAAGAGTCTGGAGCTCTGATACCACTGTTGGTAAATAGAGGCACGTAAAACACGTAATCACATGCGCAACGGAAATAAAGTTCACCAACAACGAACAATTAATTGCATACAGATTACAATAATCATAACTAAAAATCTTACAGTAACTCGAGTGCAGATTCCTCTACTACGGTATCCACGTAATCCCCAATTACAGACTTGCACGAATTTGCCAGCGTTGAATCCCGAGACGGATTCACTAGGAAAATCCAAACTCTAGATCTTATGGAGAAAATATGAAGTAACGTTGTTTGTGAATTCCCTAGAGCTTGTATATATAGGGAGGCCCAGCTTAAACCCTAAGATAGCCCAATTAGGGAAATAAAATCCCTAATATTGAATTAAATTAATTCCTTTTAATTTAATTCCCTAAATATAAATCTCTACGGATTTAAATGCCTTATATGAAAATCTCTACGATTTATACCATATACATTAAATCCTACAATTATATTCCAAATATAATTATTGGGAATTCTTATTTAATTAAATACAATTTAATTAAATATTAATAATAATTAATTTGAAATTAATCTATTATTAATTAGTTCTCCATAAATTAAATATTAAATCAAATTTAACATTTAATCAACCAACTATAATCCATAAAAGGGAACTACTTGTTGTGTGACCCATAGGCCCTCATATACCGAGCGATTAGTCAAACTAACGGTCTTAGTTGCACCCTAGTCAATATATGAGGTACATTTCGAGAAACATGCAACTATCTGTAACTGTAACGTGGGCAATTGCGATTTCCTCCTTTCATTCACGAATATTCTATTAGTCTTGAACATGATGAAGTTTCTATTCAAATAACTTAATCAATTTATCTCAAATCACTAATTGATCATTAGTGTCACACTTAGTCACAAAGTCTAAGCTGACGTGCATTGGCCAATGACTTAGATCCAATTATGATGAGAAGATGAGTATTCTCTCTAAATCCACTTTGAGGAATGAATCCTTTTCTTGGCTCAACTACCACGTACATGCACTTCGTGATGAACCCAATCCAAGCCGTATCTGCCCATGGAAGGGTGCAAGCATTGGTCATGGTCAAAGTTCATCACTTCACACATGTCGTGCGTATTGACCTCAAGTCAAAGGAGTATCGCATCACTCCCACTAACCGAGACACCCGTAGACACACATAGTGTAACTACATCAAACGGTTTCTCGGATGGGTATACCAATACCCTCTAAGGTATTTGTGCATCCATCATGAGATACCTAGTATCTCGTAGTAAGTGAGATCTTACTACACTCTCTAAGAGTATGATGCAGATCGCACACCAATCTCCATTGTATCATCAATATCCCTTTCTTGATGATCCTCGATTGGGACTACTTAAGAATCATGCTTAAGTCATCTGAGTTCTTACTCACTCAATGACAGCAGTGACTCAAGGGAACACATATAAGAATAAATGCAAACAATTAAACATAATATTCTAATGAGTGTAACACCATACATTTAATATTAAACAAATAATAACATTAAACCAATACTGAATATTATCTGAGTATTATGTCCTTACAAAGGATTGTCTCTAGGACACTAACACTAACAGTTTTTATACTTCCGCTGTCATATGTTGTTTTATATGTTTCACAACATTTTCAACAACACTCTGAAAATACACGCACACACACTTTCAGTTGGCACCAGAGCCATAAACTTGATATAGTAAGTTAAAGGTCTTGTGTTTAAAGTGTGTTTTTGTAATGGATTATCCACTGACTCCTTCTTTAAAACCTCCAATTTTGGATGGATCAAATTACCCATACTGGAAACCTAAAATGCGCATGTATATTAAGTCTATAGATGAGAGAGCATGGCGTAGTGTGTTGTCTGGTTGGAATCCACCAAAGACGGTTGGTGATAATGATGGTGATTCACAAGTCAAAAGGGAGATTGATTGGTCCATTGATGAATGCACATCGGCCAATTTCAATTCTAAAGCCCTTAATGCGATTTTTACTGCTACTGATGTTTCTATGTTTAAACTGATATCTAACTGTGTTTCTTCTAAGGATACATGGGATATATTGTTGGAACATTGTGAAGGATCAGAAAGTGTTCGAAGAACTAGACTCAGAATGTTGGGAACCAAATTTGAAAACTTGAAGATGAAAGATGATGAGAACATTTTATCATACAATGAAAGGATAAGTGAGATTGATAATGAGTCACACTCACTTGGTGATCCAATTTTCAACACTCGGTTAGTTAATAAAATACTTAGAACTGTTCCTAAACGATTTGATGCTAAAATATGTGCAATAGAAGAGGCTAAGAACACTGATTTATTGAGTCAAAATGAGTTGATAAGTATTTTGAAAACTTTTGAAATTAACTCAAATATGTTAGATGATAATAAACATGAGAAAGATAAAGACAAGAAAGTTCTTGCTTTTATAGGTGAAACTTCTGATAATGTTGGTAAACATCGTTATGTGACTGAAGTTGATTCTGATGATGATGTTTCTAATTTATGTGATGAAAATATTTCTGAACAATTTGCTCTTATCACTAAGCAATTCAAATCTTTTCTAAAAGGAAAGTTCAGAAGACCAAATGGTCAATTTCAACAAAAGGATAAGTTTAATCAAAACTCTTCTCCCTCTGATAAAAAGCTTGTTCCAAGTCAGACTTCCAGTTTCAATCAACCTAGACAATTCAATAAGGATAACAAGTTCAAATATGATCCTGAGTACAAAAAAAAGGTTAAATGTGATGCATGTTCTAGATATGGTCATTATTCTAATGAATGTGCCAATACTATGCTTAGGAAGAAGATGAACTTTAATGCTACCTTAAGTGATGATTCTGATGATGAAACTGATTCTGGTAAATGTGAGCTAAGTGTTATGTCTGCTAGAATAGTTTATGATGATACATTTGATGATGATCTCGATGATTATTGGTCTGAAGCAGATTCAGATGTTCATACAATATCTGAAACAATATTTAGTCAATATAACTCTGAGATTAACTGCTTTGCTGGAACTATTATGAATGCTGAAACATCAAAATCTGCTGATTGTGACTCTGAATATCTAAAGTTTAAACTGATTTAGAAACTCAAAAACAGGTGTTGAGTTCCTTATCTCTAGAAAATTCAAATTTGAAAGAAAATCTTGTAAAGCTTGAAGTTCTTTTAACTAGAAAAGATGTGGAAATTTCTGCTTTGAAAGATAAACTTAATAGCACTACTCTTAGCTTTAAAAAGTTTTCTACAAGCACTACTGAATTGAATGAGGCATTAATGATTGGTAGATCTGATATTGCTGGACTTGATTTTGTGAAAACTTATGAGAAAACTCCTTTATCATGTGAACATATTTCTTTTGTAAAAGCTGGAACTTCTTTGCCTAATTCTTTGAAAGGTAAACAAAAGAAATCTGATTGTTTGTTTAAAGAGTATGTCTGTTTTTACTGTGCAGGAGTAGGTCATATTCGTCCATATTGTTCTAAATTAAGAAGAGACTTAAAAGCTGGAATTGTGTATCATGTTAACAACACTAAAAAGTTGATTCATAAGAACATATCATGTAATGTTGTGTATACATCTTTGAAATCATGTGTTCCTGGATCTTGGTACTTTGATAGTGGTTGTTGTAGACACATGACTGGTCAATTTAACTATCTGTCTAACTATACATCTTGTGATGGAGGTCATGTTACATATGGTGTTGGTTCAAAAGTTAAAGTTGTTGGAAAAGGAATATTAAATGTTCCTGGTTTTCCAAAGTTGACAAATGTGTTGCATGTAAAAGGTTTACTTGCTAATCTGATTAGTATTAGTCAGTTATGTGATGGTGGTTTACATGTAAAGTTTGACAAGAATTCATGCTATGTGTTTGATAAAAATAATGATTGCTTAATGACTGGCAAAAGATCTGCTGATAATTGCTATTTGATTGGTTCAAATCATGCTTGTAAAAGTGCTAAAGCAGATGATATTATTTTGTGGCATCAAAAACTTGGTCATGCTAATTACAGAAGTATTCAGAAACTGCATAGACTAGGTGCTGTTGTTGGTTTACTTGATCTTAACTTTGAAAAAGGAAAAATCTGTGGACCATACCAGAAAGGTAAGCAAGTAATGACAACACATCAAATATTGTCAGCATGTACAACAAACAAGTGTTGTGAATTGATTCATATGGATCTAATGAGTCCTATGGAAACTGAAATTTTAGGTGGAAAGAGGTATTCATATGTTCTTGTAGATGATTTTTCTAGATATACTTGGGTTATTTTTCTAAAAGAAAAATCAGATACCTTTTCTGAGTTCAAAATTCTTTAATGTTGGGAAATTTGTAGTTTTGATGGAAGTTCCGAAACAGTTGTAATAAGACCAGTCGTTCCTGTTAGTCGACTGATGAAAAGATAGGAAACCAGCTGAACATGTTAAACAGCTGATGAATTAGACTAGATCACATATTGAGGGGGGAAATCAATATGAAGCAGTAAATATCAGAAGTGAAGATCAGTAGTGAAGATCAGAAAGAAGATCTGAAGCACATCAGAAGATCTACTCTATAAAGACATCAGCAGAGTCGATAGGTTGCAGTTAAGATAACTTTATCAGAAGACTCAAGGCTACTGATCTCATGGACAACAGATAAGTAGAGGTTGTGAGAACCGTGATAAGCATATCATCTTATCCTTAAAGCATACGAAGTTGTTCAAACCCGAAGAATGTTTACACTGATGGCTTTTCAAGGCACCGAATAAGTGTACTTGTTAGTCACTTAGAAGTCGACACGTATGTACAGTTTTGACGATTGCAGGATATGGTGTATCAATGCCAAACTGCTAGAAAGGACAATATTGCTCAAAGATGGCATGGCCTCTCTGAGCACATCAAATCAAGCCTGCAAGCCTACCTAAAATAGACCGAAGTTCGAATTGCTTTCCAATGGGTATTTGAAATTGTGCCTATAAATATGGGATCAACCTTCAGAGTAAGGTTACGGAAATAGTACTCAAGCTCAAGCTCTCAAGAGATTTCCGCACGAAGAACACAAACTCAAGATTTATTCTTAAGTGTTCATCCCATAGTTTTTAGCAAGAGTACTTATCCTCTAGCTTTAGGCTACTTAAAAGATAGGATAGTATTCCAGTTGGAACAACACAAATCTTATACCCAAACAAAAGTTAGGTTAAGTTTGTTAGAGCAGGAATTCTGTCTAGGGTTTCTAGATCAAATTTCTGGGATTGGCTGAGTGAGAACTCGTGAAACATCTGTTGGTTGTATTGTGTTGGACTAACATAATAATCTAAGTCCAGTTGGTTAAGTTGGTGCCCCTGCTGATAGGGAAGAGTGGATGTAGGACAAGTTGTCCGAACCACTATAAATCGTGTGCCTTTACATTGCTTTACACTTACTTGCACACTACTCTTGTTATCTGCATGCATATTCTGTACCTGGATCAGATTAGCATCAAGCTACTGATCTGATCAGTTTAACGCCCTTGTCATCTGATCTGAATTTTACTGGTCAGAATCCTTATTTGTCTAAAACTGGTTTTCACACCGGTTAACTAATCTTCCGCACCATCGGTTAAACTGATAGAAGCTAAACTCATTTACTTGACAAATTAGTAAGTCGGATATCAGTCCAAACTGATTCACATCGCACTCTGATCGGGCATACTTGCAAATCACACCTGATCCATGAAAAGTTTTGAAGTCTATTCACCCCCCTCTAGACTTCAACCCTCACTGAAACCCGTTCGGGACCTACAAGTGGTACCTGAGCAGTGGTTCTTCCGACCACTGGCTTTGAATATCATCGGTTCTTGAGGAAGAACCTTTGTGGTCACTGGAACTGATCTTTGAAAACCGTTTTTAAAACTCATATTTTTCAAAATCACCACAAGCATGGATAACACTTCAGGTATGCATCATAATCTTCCCATGTTTTCTATTGATGAGTATGCAGATTGGTCCATCGACATGAGAGACCATCTGGGAGTAATAAGCAACAGAATGGATGAGATTCTTGAGATAGGACCGATTGTCATATATCACTATAACCCAGCCAAAGCAGGAGAACGAGATCCTACTCAACCAGTTGGAGCAAGAATCAGAAAGAGTCCCTCTCTGATGGATGCAGATGAGAGGAAATTGTCTAATCTGGATACTGTTGCCAGACATCTCATCATGAAAACTATGGATTCTACTACATGAGAGAAAGTTAAGTACCTGAAAACAGCTAAGGATGTTTGGGATACACTTGTTGAAATCTACAGAGGAAATGAACAGATTAAGGACAACAGATTGCAAGCCGAGCTGGTGGTATTTGAAAAACTCAAGATGCTACCAAATGAAACAGTTGATCAATTTGATGGAAGGATCACTCAAGGAGTCAACCGACTTCGTGATCTAGGACGAGTAATGTCAAACAAGGATATCAACTACAAGATTCTCAGATCGTTGACCAAGAAATGGGATACCAAGGTGATCGTGATTAAGGATTGTCAAGATATTGCTACCATGAAACCAAATGATTTAATCTTCAGTCTGAAAGCCCATGAGTTCGACCTAATTGAGAGAGGACAAGGATATGATGATGTCCCTGCTGAAGCTACTGCAAACTCAGCTAAATCTGTTGCATTCCAGGCAACCAGTAGCAGTTCACGAATTGTTGAACCAGTTGGAAACATCATCAGCCAGGCCGAACAGATTGCACTTCTAACGAAAAAAACTTGAACGAACAAATGTTCAGATGGGAAGTACAGGAAGTTCTATGACGACTATCGACGAAGTAGAGGAAGAGATAGAAGATCTTCTTACATATCACAAGAAAGGTATCGTTCTTCAAATGATAGGGATAACAGAAGAGATGACCGAAAGGACGATCACAGAGATGACAGAGAAGATGATCGTAGAGAGGATCGCAGAGAGAACAGAAAAAGATGAGAGATCAGATAAGAGAGGTTCTGATTACAGACAAGGTAGAAAGTCTCCTGATAGGTCATACCGAAGAAATGATTCACGTAACAAAGGAAATTCAGGAGACTCAAGGGTTTGCTACAACTGTCAGAAACCAGGTCATTACAGTGCTGATTGCCCCGACCTGACTCCCAAGGAGAGAGAGGAAAAGCGGAATAGAAGAGAAAAAAGGTTCCGAGACAGAAAAGCAATGGTTGCCGACACATCTGGCATTGATGATTCTTATCTACCTTCAGATGACTGAGGCTACTCACCTGTTGAAGATTTATGCCTGATTACCACAACTGATGATGTCGATGATATGAACTTCTCATCTGATGATGACATCTGTCTGATGGCCAGAGAAGCTGACCAGTCTGAGGTAATCTCTAAACCTTCAGTGGTTTCTTTTTCTACACCTGTTGTACAATGACCAATTGCTTGATGATCTCTCTAATGCAATAGATACTTATACAGGAGTGGAAGTTGAAAACGATAACCTAAGGGCTGAGAATATTCAGCTTGTCAAGGACATTAAGGCTAGTAAAGCAGCTGAACTAAGATCAGCTGAAACTGTTCAGAAGATGACTAAAGAACTGGAGTTTCTGAAAGTCAGTACTACTGATCAGGGAAAGCTAATTAAGGAACAATTGGCTCTAAATGAACGACAAGCTGGAGAACTCAAAGTCCTTCAGGCTAAGTTTGATGAACTCTTCCGATTGCATGAGAATCTGAAAACTTCTGAGGATAATTTGTGTAAGAAAATAAAGGTTTTCACGAAATCTTTTAAGATCGTTCAAGATCTGAATAACTATTTTCGTACGCCAATTGATAAGAAGGGAATTGGGTATGAGAACCATTATGGATCCTCAAAAGCCCCGTCTAGTTCACATAAAAAAAGTGTAACCAAATGAGTTTCTGATCAAGATACACGAAAAGTCAAATCTGTATCAGATAAGGGAAAAGGATCAGCTGACCAGGCAAGGCTTGTGTCAGATGAGAAAGAGAATAGAAATGGACCCCAATTGATCAGACACCAGCCGAGGATTCAACAGAAGAATCTAATTCTTCTGAAGAGACCTCAGCCAAATCAGCAGAGTAGGCCTCAGTCTGGACCATCTCTTAAGGGACAGTACCAGCTGAAGTCAACTCAATCAAAACTGCCTAACAAGCAAGCTAAGGGAAAGATATGAATCTTTTAATGGTAGCAGTCGTACCTACCCTTACAATCAGAAACCTAGGGTTGCTGCACCTGAGCCCCACTAGATCAAAAGAAGAAAAGTTTCTGATTAGTCCAAGGCTCACACTAATAATCATACTGATCAGATTGCATATGAAGAAACATATGATTATGTAGATGCTTATGGGAGACAAATCAAACCTTCTGTGTTCAACAAAGGTGTTAGATTTGTTTGGATCCCGAAAGGTACTTCTAAACCCCAGGACCCAATTCTACTAGGGTACCTAAAATCTGATCTGCTCGCAGGCTCCAGTGGGACTGGCTAATAAAGGAGGTGTACAAGCAACTATCTGGTACATAGATAGTGGATGTTCAAGGCACATGACTGGAAGTCAACATCTTCTCAGCAATTACATTGAGAAACCAGGCCCACGAGTTCTCTTTGGGGACGACTACTTTGGTTTTACCAGAGGAGTTGGAACCTTAGTGAACGATGATGTACATGTTACAGGTGTTTCATACGTTGACGGCTTAAGGCACAACTTGTTATCTGTATCACAGTTCTGAGACAACGGATTTAGCGTTGAGTTTTCATTAGATCAAAAATCGAGTGACTCAACAGATTTTGCTAACTGGTTCCAGAAAAGGAATGATTTATACAGCATATTGGGACAGTTGTCCAAGAAATGCATGCTTGTTTGTTAAGAGTTAAAAGAGCTCCAGTTGGCTCTGGCACAAGAGAATGAGCCATCTGAACTTCAAAATCTTAACAAGATAGCAAGGTTGTCCTTGGTTGAAGGTCTCCAGAATGAAGTATTCTGTAAGGATCAGACATGTGCCGCATGTCAGAAGGGAAAAAAAGTAAAAGCTTCATTCAAAGGGATACCTTCTCCTCCATCCAGCAGAGTATTGCAACTGCTCCATATGGATCTATTTGGACCAGTTACGCCTCTTAGTTTCAGTGGACGCAAATACACTCTGGTGGTCGTGGATGATTTTTCCAAATTCACCTGGGTTGTTTTCTTGTATAAGAGTGAAACTAAAACAAAGTTACCTGAGCTTCTCAAAAAGATTCAGAATGAGAAGGGTCTCAGCATAGTGAAAATCAGATCAGATAAAGGTACAAAATTCTTGAACCAATTTATATCTGATTTTTGCTCTGAGTTTGGTATACAGCATGAGACATCAGTTGCCAGAACACCACAACAAAATGGCATAGCAGAAAGAAGAAACAGAACACTTAAAGAAGCTGCACGCACCATTTTAGCTGAGCATTCAACCCAAAGCCGTTTCTGGGCAGAAGCTATCAACACTGCTTGTCACACACAAAACAGATGTTCTCTGACTAAGATTCACTTTAAAACACCCTATGAACTGTGGAAGGGCAGAAAACCTCGTGTTTCCTACTTTCATGTGTTCAGGTGCAAGTGTTTCATACACAATAATGGGAAGAGTCAGTTGAGAACCTTCGATGCCAAGTCAGATGAGGGTATATTCTTAGCATATTCCTCAACCAGCAAAGCATTTAGGGTTTTCAACAAACGAACCCTAGTTGTGGAAGAAACACCTCATGCGATCTTTGACGAGTCAACATCTGATCAAGAGAAATCTGCCGCAGAACAAGAAGTACCAGACAAACCAGATCACTGAAAATGGATCAGTTAAGGCTCAAAGAAAAGGATCCAAAATATGTCACTGTATATGTTCCTAACTTTGACCTTGACAATTCACCAGGTCGGTCAGACCCCAAGGTACGTACAACTGTCAGTTAAGAAGCTGGTACAGCTGAGACAGTAACAACTGAACCATCTGGTTTTGGGGGAACACTTGATGTTCCGGCGGATAGACTTCAACACATGATGAGTCCAACATCAGCTGAGATATGTCCATGCCAAGTGGATCCTACTCAAGTACCTCTCCCAGTCTCTAGTGATGAATCTTTATCAGAAGAGGATGATGTTCTCCAAACTGATGATAATCAGGAAAGAAGGACCTGGATAACCAG
This sequence comes from Stenogyne calaminthoides, assembly GCA_037126765.1. Lineage (NCBI taxonomy): Eukaryota > Viridiplantae > Streptophyta > Magnoliopsida > Lamiales > Lamiaceae > Stenogyne > Stenogyne calaminthoides. The sequence continues at coordinate 14,998,839 of JBBCBC010000019.1, read as the reverse complement.
TCATCCAACTGACCTGATCATCGGAGACACATCTGATAGAATCAAAACTAGACATCAGATTGGGGAAAGTGCAATGTACTGTTGTTATCTGTCTTTGAAGGAACCACTCACAGTTGAAGAAGCTCTTCAAGGTGCAAGCTGGATTCTAGCCATGCAAGAAGAACTGGAGCAGTTTGAGAGAAATCAAGTTTGGGAACATGTAGACAGACCAACTCATCAAGATGTGATTGGTACTAAGTGGGTTTTCAAGAACAAGTAGGATGAGCACAATGTGATAACCAGAAACAAGGCAAGACTTGTTGCCAAGGGATATTCACAATAAGAAGGGATTGATTATAATGAAACCTTTGCACCAGTCGCTCGTCTAGAAGCCATTCGGCTGTTTCTGGCTTATGCAGCTCATATGGGATTTACTGTGTATCAGATGGATGTAAAGAGTGCATTCTTAAACGGGGTACTAGCTGAGAAAGTTTATGTTGAACAACCTACTGGCTTTGAAATGAGCAACCAAGTGTACCATTTAAGAAAAGCTCTTTATGGACTAAAACAGGCTCCTAGAGCATGGTATGATACACTATCCCAGTTCTTGACAGAAAATGGTTTCACCAAGGGCTTGATTGATAAGACCTTGTTCAGAATAGAAGATGGGGAAGATATTCTGATTGTTCAGATCTATGTGGACGATATAATCTTTCGTTCTCCTAATCAGAAGGTATGTGAGAAATTCAGTAAACTGATGCAAGGGAAATTTGAGATGTCCATGATGGGTCAGATGAGCTACTTTCTAGTCTTCAAGTCAAACAAGCTCACACAGGGATCTTCATCTGCCAGGAGAAGTACACAAGGAATTTATTGGCTAAGGAAGCCAGGATTCCAATGATGACTTCTTTCAAAATGGATCCAGATGAAGGTGGTAAGAAAAATAATAAGAAAGAGTATAGGGCTTTGATTGGATCACTACTATACCTGACTGCCAGAAGACCAGATATAACCTTCGCAGTAGGTGTATGTGCCAGATTTCAGGCAAATCCTAAACAAAGCCACCTGGATGCAGCTAAGCGGATTCTTAAGTATCTGAAGGGTACTGTAAATCTCGGTCTATGGTTTCCAGCAGATGATAATCTAGAGCTTAGTGGGTACTCTGATTCTGATTATGGAGGTTGTAGGATAGATAGATAATCAACCTCGGGTACCTGTCAGTCTCTGGGAAGCAAGCTGGTCTCTTGGTTCTCTAAGAAACAGACATCTGTTGCCACATCTACTACTGAAGCAGAATATATGGCTGCAGGAAGCTGTTGCTCCCAATTGCTCTGGCTATGTCAGCAGCTGAGGGATTATAACATTGTAGCTACGAATGTGCCTATTTTCTGTGACAGTAATATTGCGATTGCTATCACTCAGTACCCAGTTCTACACACAAGATGCAAGCATGTGGACATAAGACATCACTTTATCCGAGACCATCCAGAAAAGAAGAACATCAGAATGGAAAAGATCCATACTGATAAGCAAAGAGCTGATATCTTAACCAAGCCCCTAGCTGAAGTCAGATTCAGAGAATTATGTAACGAGCTGGGACTACTGGACTTAGGAGATGATGCCCCAGAGTATTTTGGTGGTTTAATCTCAAATACCAGTTGGTTAAGAAACTGATAGAAGTAGGAAGGTCAGATGAAGGGGGAACTTCATCTGATCAGGTAGGATCAGTTAAGTACTGATCAAAAACAAAGAACAGTTGAAGAAGGAACTTAAACTGATAGGGTCAGAACAGAGGGAATTAATTGAGTCAAACACATTGTTGGGAAAGTACTAAGGATTAGAGAGTAATTTAAATTCAACATACTAGAAATCAGAAATGAGGGACAAGATTCTTCTTAAGTGGTAATTGACTGATTACAATATAAGTCAATCAGATACGAATTCCCTATCCTATGCTAATTTATGTTTTCATTTATATGCCATTTACTCTTATTAATACAAAAATGACGTCGTACTGACTCTTCATTAAATGCGGACGCGAGCTCTTGTATTAAATGCATTAATTACCCATTTTAAAATCCAAAAGCTGCGGCTTATGTTTTTCCTAGACCGCACAATTTCCACTTTTCTAAACCGCCTCATCAACGCCGTTGATTGTGAATAGACGTCGTTTTGGTTTATGTTTTTCACAATGATTATGTTTTTCCATCTCGTTTATATTTCAAAAACCCTTCCCACTTCGTCACTTTACAAAATTCACATTTTTCTCTCTGCAAATTGCTATCTCGCTCTAGCTCTACGAATTCTTCTGCAAAATTTTATCCCAAATCGTTTTATCTATATCTTCTTCAAAATTTGATTGAGATTTGGTAATTGATTTAGGATTTTTGTTCATACTCGCTTTTGGTATACATATATATCTATTTGCATATTTCTCCGTGTTTAATGAGAATATTTTTTTCAGAAATGGCACCAAAGGTTAGACAAGTTGCAGAGACCGCCCACTCTTCGTCTCAAAACTCACCGAAACCTGAAGATCCAATTTTTAGGGACTTTGCTGACGAGGTTATTGAGAACAGATGTGTGGATTTTAGGACGACGATCGATCCTGAATCACTTGAAATTTTAAAGCTTCTAAGAGAGTGCGGATTGAAGACGTATTATTCTCAATGGTTCTCTCGAATTCCTGTATAATTTGAGAGAACATGAAGGTGTCCTGTACTCAGAAATTCAAGGCAAACATCTGGAAATCACCGACGAAGACCTTCACCGGATTTTTGGACTTCCGGCACCAGAGGACGGAATTATGCCTGATGCATATCGTGCCACAGAAGAGAGTGGTGTTATCAAGAATCTCCTTCGCCCTGTTGATTCTCATCACACTAAGGGTTTCAAGAAACCTATGCTTCGAAGAAAATATCGATTGTTGTTCGATATTGTGCAGAAAGTGATCGCGGGGATTTCATATAGCTTGGATGCAGTTTCCCAAGAGAAAGCCAGAATAATTACTGCAATAATCGATAAAGCAAATATTGATTGGTTGGGTTTTCTGATTAGGAGATTGCTGGAGGAATCAGCCAAGTTTGTTGCAAAAGGAGGAAAGATTGTCCTTGCAGCCAAGATCACAATGCTGCTCAAAGTCACCTTGATTCTAATTGATCTGATGTAGGGCAAGGAATGGAGCGATGACGAAATGATTTCGTATGTTCTTTCCTACAAGAAGATGTTGATCTTGGATAAAGCTCTTCCTGGTCTAGCTGATGACGATATTGAAGTTGCTGTTAAACCAGCTATTGAAGTCAAGAAGAAGGGGGCAGTAGGCCAGTAGAGGAAAATTGTTTCCCGAAAGCCTGAGAAAGGGATTATTCTGAAAGAACCGGCAGTAAAGAAGACCAAATCTTCACCAAGTGTGCATGTTGCTGGGAAAGGGAAGTCCAAGGGACTAGGTCTGGTTGATGAGTTATCTGACTCTGATGACGACAATGTGCCCATCAGCAAGCTACCTCCACGGGGTGCAGGTCAGGGGTCAAAGTCTACTGGTGCTCTAACTGTTGCTAAATCTGAGACTCAGCAAAGGACAACATCAGCTGCATCTGATCAACCAGTCATTTCATCCAGAGCTCCCATTGCTGATCCTGAGCCCTTGACGATGGTTACCTTTTCTCCACCAATCTCTCCTGAAGCTGAGCCAGAACCTGAAATCTTTTCCTTCACAGAAAAGATTATTCTAAGGAGATTGGAGAAGATGCTGGATGAAAGATATCCAGAATTGAATGTCAAGCAGGAAGCTAGAGACACAGTCCTTGATGTTCTTACCTGGAGAGACATCAGGTTGAAGAAATTTGAATATTTTGGGACTGTTCTGGAGCAGAAGGGTGGAGTTCGTCCCTTCTTGGACTATGAATTGGAGATGCAAAAGATTGCTGAGGTTGAGACAACTACTGATTTGTTGTCGGATGATGCTATGGCCGGTCTGTTAGCCAGAAAGCTTGGGATGCCAGACACTCCAATGCATAGACAGCTAACTCACAAAATGGTTAAGTACAGCCGGGTTATGCAGCATATGAGAATGGTTGAAGAAGAGATTGATTCTGGAGGGCCAATTCAGATTGAGGAGTTATTTGAGCAGATGGCCGATACAGAGCAAACGGCAAAAGAAATGATCATTGTGGAGGAGCCGGAGGAATCTGAAGTAGCTGCCGATGAAGCTGGTGTGGGAGATGCGGCAAAGTCCCCATCAGCTGAGGCACAATCAGCCGAGAACGTGATAGACCTGACTGCTGGAGGAAGTCAAGCTGAGGAGATAGAGGTTGAAGGACCCTCGACATCAGCAGGTCAGGTGATGCAGATTCTACATTCTTCTCCATCATTCGAGGAGAATCTGATGAAGTACATTAAGAATACCTTCCGGGCGAACATGGCTCATATGTTCCGAGATGATGTCAGGTTCATCGTCCCCAAGCAAATAAAAAAAACCATCCGCACAGAACGATAGTATGTATCCCAGCATTGCATGAGGATGAGTGAAGATAACAGGGATACAACTACTGATAAAATGCTGGAGATGACAAGGAAGATGGATGAGATTGAAGAGAGCAGAAATAAGCAGTTCACCTTGCTGATGAATGACCAGATGGCCAAGATGACCAAGCTGCAAGAAGAAATAACTGCTGCTTACAAAAAGGCGAACTCTACTACTGACAAGCTTGATGGGTTGTTCGACAAAGTCAGCACAATCATGGATAAGGCACAAGAATCCATGCTAACGGTTGTCGAATATGCTCAGCCTGGAACTGAAGCTGAATCCCCGGCTATGAAAAATCTTCAACAAGATCTTTCCACCAAGATTGGAAACCTCGGTGCTGAGCTGAACGCTCTTTTTGAGGGAACCAAAAAGGGGGAAGAGGAGAAGGATGCTGATGTTCAGGACAGGCTAAATCAAGTGGAAAACTTTGTTGCGGGCATCCAGATCACACTGGACAAGAAAAGAATGAGGAAAGATGCCCAGGCAGCAGGACAACTAGAAAGAGCTGAAGTCATCTCATCATCGACCGAATCTGATGAATCAGCTAAGAAGAAGGGTAAGAAATAAGTTGTTACGAAGAAGAAGACATCAGATCTACTGGGAAAGAAGAAAGCAGAAGAGTAGAAGAAAGCAGACTATGAGAGGCAGTGCAAAAGAGAGGAAGAAGCAAATCTGGGTAAAGCTTACCTACTGAAGAAGAAGAAAGGCCTTGTTGCTGGAGAAGGTGAAGGATCACACTTCGTTCACCATTCTGGATGCAGATGTGGATTTAATCGTAAGACCTGGCCAGAATATGGCCAAGAAGTGGAGAGTGATCAAAGGAGAGTGGTAAATATCAGCACATCAATCAAGTTATCCCAACCAATGAAGATAAGAATGAAATATTCAGGGATTGATTGAGTAACAAGCTTCCCACGTTCTTTGCTGATATCACGAGGGAAGCAAAGAGGCTGAGCTGCACACCAGTTGCACCAGACCTTGAAGTGATGGAATACAAGAAGACACCAGATGGAAAACTGGACAAGACTGCCTTCAATGCAACTATCAACAAATGCCTCGAGCAAGATGATATCACTGATGAGAGCAAGGTAGATCAGATCAAGGCTAGGCTCTTCAATTTTTGTGAAGTTCCTATGGAAGAGAGATATTGATTCAGAGACCTTTTGTAAGATAAAACTAGAATATTTTCATTTTGTATATGTAATGATTACAACTTATCAATGAAATATTTTAGTTTTCTGATCTTAAGACAAACTCTCATTGTCATCTAATGAACTGTCTCTTTTATTTATTCTGCTTAAAGTTATGTTCAACATCCTTCCTAATTGGTTTTGGTTCCATCAAAAAGGGGGAAATTGTTGGGAAATTTGTAATTTTGATGGAAGTTCCAAAACAGTTGTAATAAGACCAGTCGAACCTGTTAGTCGACTGATGAAAAGATAGGAAACCAGCTGAACATGTTAAACAGCTGATGAATTAGACTATATCACATATTGAGGGGGAACTCAATATGAAGCAGTAAAGATCAGAAGTGAAGATCAGTAGTGAAGATCAGAAAGAAGATCTGAAGCACATCAGAAGATCTACTCTATAAAGACATCAACAGAGTCGATAGGTTGCATCTAAGACAACTTTATCAGAAGACTCAAGACTACTGATCTCATGGACAACAGATCAGTAGAGGCTAAGTGAGAACCGTGATAAGCATATCATCTTATCCTTAAAGCATACGAAGTGGTTCAGACTAGAAGAATGTTTAAACTAATGGCTTTTCAAGGCGCCGAATAAGTGTACTTGTTATCCACTTAGAAGTCGACACATATGTACAGTTCTGATGATTGCAGGATATGGTGTATCAATGCCAAACAAATAGAAATGACAATATTGCTCGAAGACGGCATGGCCTCTCTGAGCACATCAAATCAAGCCTGCAAGCCTACCTAAAATAGGCCGAAGTTTGAATTGCTTTCCAACGACTATTTTTAAATTGGGCCTATAAATATGGGATCAACCTTCAGAGTAAGTTTACGGAAATAATACTCAAGCTCAAGCTCTCAAGAGATTTCCGCACGAAGAACATAAACTCAAGATTTATTCTTAAGTGACCATCCCATAGTTCTTAGCAAGAGTACTTATCCTCTAGATTTAGGCTACTTAAAAGATAGGATAGTATTCCAGTTGGAAAAACACAAATCTTATACCCAAACAAAAGTTAGGTTAAGTTTGTTAGAGCGGGATTTCTGTCTAGGGTTTCTAGATTAGATTTCTGGGATTGGTTGAGTGAGAACTCGTGAAACATCTGTTGGTTGTACTGTGTTGGACTAACACAATAATCTAAGTCCAGTTGGTTAAGTTGGTGCCCCTGCTGATAGGGAAGAGTGGATGTAGGACAAGTTGTCCAAACCACTATAAATCGTGTGCTTTTACATTGCTTTACACTTACTTGCACACTACTCTTGTTATCTGTATGCATATTCTGTACCTGGATCAGATTAGCATCAAGCTTTTGATCTGATCAGTTTGTCTCCCTTGTCATCTGATCTGAATTTTACTGGTCAGAATTCTTATTTGTTTAAAACTGGTTTTCACACGGGTTAAATAATCTTCCGCACCATCAGTTAATCTGATATACGCCAAACTGATTTGCTAGACAAATCAGTAAGTTGGATATCAGTCCAAACTGATTCACATCGCACTCTGATCAAGAATACTTGCAAATCACACCTGATCCACGAAAAGTTTTGAGTCTATTCACCCCTCCCCTCTAGACTTCAACCCTCGTTGAAACCCATTCGGGACCTACATTTACAAAAGGTTTAAAACTGTTTTGTGTTTAAAGATCAGTAGGATAACGTCTGATCATGGAGGAGAATTTGAAAATAGTTTGTTTACTAATTTTTGTGAAAAGAAAGGTATTTTACAAGAGTTGTCTTCACCTAAAACTCCTCAACAAAATGGAATTGCTGAAAGAATGAATAGAACTTTACAAGAAATGGCAAGAGTTATGCTAACCTCAAAAAGTCTTTCTAAGAAATTCTGGGCTGAAGCTTCGAATAATGCTTGTCACATTGTGAATAGAGTCTATATTCGTTCCGGTAGTAATTGTACTCCCTATGGGATTCTGAATAACAAGAAACCAAATTTGAAGTACTTTCATGTGTTTGGTTGTGTTTGTTACATTTTGAATGATAGAGATCAGTTGCACAAGTTTGATTCTAAGAGTGATAAAGGATTTTTATTAGGATATTCTAAGAATAGTAAGGCATATATAATCTACAACTTGAGAACTGATACAATGCAAGAATCTGTAAATGTGGTGTTTGATGAACTTCCAAGTCTTGCAAGAAAAAAGTTCTGAAGATAATGTATCAGATTTGATAGAAGTATTCAGAAATACTGATGACACAGAAGATGGTAAAAATGTTGATCAGAATCAAAATGTTCCTTCAACATCTGATGCAACATTACCCAAAAGTTCAATTACTGAAAATCTGTCACAAGATTCACAGTATCCAAAACATTTGGTTCCCTCAACAAAGATAATGAAAAGTCATCCATCAGATCAGATCATTGGAAGAAGCTACCACTGGTGTACAAACTAGAAGAAGAATGAGTATTCATATCAATAACCTTGTAAGATCTGTTTGCATGTCATCCATATGCAATCAGGTAACTTTTGAGTGTTACCATTCTGAAATTTAGCCTAAAAATGTGAAAGAAGCTCTTGATGATGAAAATTGGATAAATGCTATGCATGAAGAGCTTAATCAGTTTGAAAGAAATGATGTTTGGACACTTGTACCTAGACCTAATTCTGATATTAATGTCATAGGAACAAAGTGGATTTTCAAGAATAAAACTGATGAATCTGGTAATATTGTGAGAAATAAGGATAGATTGGTTGCTCAAGGTTATACTCAAATTGAAGGAATAGAGTTTGATGAAACATTTGCTCCTGTTGCTAGAATTGAATCTATTAGATTACTTCTTGTTATTTCATGTTTCATTTAACATTAACTTGAATTAAATGGATGTTAAAGCTGCTTTCTTAAATGGTATTCCGGATGATGAAGTTTATGTTGAACAACCTAAAGGTTTTGAAAATCTGGAATTTCTTGATCATGTTTACAAGTTAAAGAAAGCTTTGTATGGTCTAAAACAAGCACCTAGAGCTTGGTATGGTAGACTTACTGATTTCTTACTTGAGTTTAGATTTTTGAGAGGTGGAGCTGATAGAACCTTGTTCATAAAAAATTCTAAGAATGATATCATGGTTGCTCAAATATATGTTGATGATATTGTATTTGGTTCAACTTGTAATGATATGCTTGAGAGTTTTGTTAAAGAAATGACATGTACGTTTGAAATGTCCATGGTTGGAGAACTGAATTTCTTTATAGGTCTTCAAATCGAACAAATGAAAGATGGTATTTTCTTTTCTCAAAACAAATATGCTAAGAATTTGGTGAAAAGGTTTGGTCTTGAAACTGCTAAAACTATGAAAACCCCTATGGCTTCAACTCAAAAGTTGAGTAAAGACTTGATTGGAAAAGATGTTGATCCTACTTTGTATAGATCAATGATTGGAAGTTGTTGGGAGATGAATTTAATAAAAGATATATGATTTTGATTAAGATCCCAAAACCCCTGAGTATGACATGTTCAGAATGATCTTGATAGTTGAGTCAGGATTCAGTTTTAGAGTATTCATGATGTTATCTGCAAAATAAATGTATAGTCAGCAGATATAGATCAGGATAGATTCTGAAGACTCTGAAGAACTCAGTATGTTTATGAAGAAACTGAAGTTTCAGTATGAAACTAAAGATTCTGAAGACTCAGTGAGAAACTGAGAATCTGAAGACTCAGTATGAAACTGAGGAACTGAAGACTCAGCATGAAGATTCAGTGTATCAGTCTGTATATCGCTGAAGACTCTGAAGACTCAGAAGGCCCTGAAGACTTAGAAGACTCTGAAGACGCAAGACTGAAGACTGAAGATCAAGAAAACTGAAGGCACAGTAATTACTGAAGACTCAGTAATGTACTGAATGCTCAGTATAAACCTGAATGTTCCGAGGCACTGAATATATCTATCCGAAGCATGCAATACTGAGAAGATCGCGATTCCTTAGAAAATAGATATTTGCCAAGACATTCAAATGCAGACAGAAGGAACTAAGTCAGAAGTGTTGTTAAGGTTATATCAAACTCAGAGTTTGTAACCAAAAGAGCCGTTGAAGGTGTCTACCTTTAACTGGAGACAAAAGTCAAAAAGAGGAAGACAACACTGTACCATACTGACACTGACAGTGACAGGTCGCTGAAAAAGATGTCAGAAGTACAAAAGTTCCAGACTACAAAAAGTGAAGACCGGCTACATGAAATGCTATTGCCTAAAACGTGTTAGGGAGTTTCAAACCCTAAATATAGTTGTTCCTCACACACAATAAGAGGAAACTCACGAAGCTATCTCTCCAACTGATAGTTTTCAAGAGTGACCTTGGTGTATGCCTATAAATACTGGTGACCCTCTACATTGTAAGGTTACGGGAAATTTATAAGCAACTCAAGAGCTCAAACTTATTATCGCAAGTTGAAGCACTCGAAAAACCTAGAATTTCCCAAGTGCTTTTATATTGAAGAGAGCTCAAGAGCTCAAACTACGCGGAGTAGTCAGAAAGCTCTAGAGGAGAAGTTAGTAAGCTACAGAGGTAGTCTGAAAGCTTGTTTGTGTTTGAGTAAGTAAACTACAGAGGTAGTCAGAAAGCTCAAGGTCGGGTTGAGTAAGTAAAGTACGTGGAGTAGTCAGAAAGCTCAGGGCCGAGTTGAGTAAGTAAACTACGCGAGGTAGTCAGAAAGCTCATAAGTGATTAGTGAATTTCTCTGAGGATCAGAGAGAGTGGACGTAGGAGCTTGAGTCTCTGAACCACTATAATTCCTGTGTTGCTTATTGCTTTCTTTATCTGTGCTTAACTGTTGCATCACTGAGTTTGAAAGCATATTTTCACTGACATTTCAGTTGGAATCAATCCACTGGAAGTTGCATGTAATTGAATCACAGCCTAATCACTATTCCATTAAAGGAAGGTTTTCAGCAAAGCTTTAAAGCGAGTATAAACTAAATGGCCAACCATTCCGCACGTCTGAGTAGCTAGAACAGATAGTTACCAAACTGAACTTACTCTTCTGAGGGTTCAGTAAGTTAGTTATCTGATCTAAGCAACTCAGGATCTCTGACACTCAGGACTCAGTTGGGATTATCTAAGGTTTCTGAAAGTAGCTCAGGATCACTGTCTCAGTAGACTTTGACTCAGAGCGATCTGTGCTTCTCAGGACCTAATCTTCAGGATTATCTGACCCAAGCTGACCTCAGTAAGAAAAAGTTTTAAAAACACTGAACACGTGTATTCCCCCCCCCCATACACGTGTAAGACTCGTTTGCACCGGGACCAACAGAAGTCTTTTGTACTTAACTTCTAGTAGGCCTGATATTATGTATAGTGTCTGTCTTTGTGTTAGATATCAAGCTAATCCTAAGGAATCACATTTTAATTCTGTGAAAAGAATTATAAGATATGTAGCTGGTACATGTGATTTAGGTATTTGGTACTCAAAGGATACTAATTGCTCTTTAGTTGGCTATAATGATGCAGATTGAATAGGTGATTGTGATGACAGAAAAAGTACTAGTGGAGGATGTTTCTACATGGGAAACATTATATCCTGGCATAGTAAGAAACAGAATTGTGTTTCACAATCAACAACTGAATCTGAATACGTTGCTGCCGGAAGTTGCTGCACTCAACTGTTTTGGCTTAAAAAGATGTTTAATGATTATGGTTTGGAAAGTGGTATTTTGACAGTTTATTGTATAAGACATCACTTTATAAGAGATCTTGTAGAGAAAGAAGTTGTGAAGTTAGAGTACATTTCTACTGAAAAACAACTTGCTGATATTTTCACAAAAGCCCTTGATAATGAGAGGTTTTCTTCACTTAGAAAATCTCTTGGTCTTTGCTATATCTGAAAATAAACACTAGATGTTGTGACAAATGTTTCCAACATTTGAAGCAACATTATGGTTCTGATAATGAGTTTGTCTGCTAATTCGCTTATGTTTGAACTTTAAATGATAGTGTTATGATCTTGGTTTAGATACAGAGTCCTGGGCATATATCTCTTAAATGCATTGAAAAATAAAGCACAACTTAGATGTGTAATCACTGAGTAATTATGGGGCACGGAGCTTGCTACTACGTTGTTCTCTCTTGAAAAGGTGTTAAATGTGAACATGTGTTTAAAAGAAAATTTCAAAATATGCAACACTTTGATGATGAATTTCATGCAAAATTGAGTGTTGAGATATATGTGTGCCGACATTTTGTGAAACCTTAAGTGATTCAAACTTTATCTATCATGCATGTTTTGTTTAATGTTCTGATTAAGTTGAATTCACGGTTTAATCACATTATTCGAACTGATTTTGGTTTATTTAATTTTTGGATATGGTATCCATTTTTGAAAATGTTTTTGGCGGCTCTTACACATTCACACGATCACATATGCCTTAGTGGGTGGTTACTTTGTCCCACTCTTGGTCGGTTTTTGTGGTGGTTTTGTGTAATAACCTCCATCCTTTCTTCTCTACTTAAGTTCTTTTTTATCTATGATGTTTATTACTAAAAGCTGAAAACTTTGTTGTTGCACTTAGAAATCGAGGTTTGTGTTGATTTTACTTATGTTATTTCAATTATTTTGGTCATATACTTCTTTTTCCCTCCTATTTTTCATATAACATTATTTTAATTGCTTGTGCATTATTTGATTGGATAGAAAGGTGGTGTTATGGATGATAAACAAAACCCTTTCGAGTTCTTCTGATCACTCTCACTCACAGGCAAACCCTCCTTTCTCAAACCCTCATTGTTCAAACCCTTCTTCTCTAGAAACTTCAAAACCTTTGAATCTTCTTGCTGAAATGGCTACTCAAAACCCAAATTAAGATTCCACTAATGTTGGTGGATCATCGTCTTCATCCGTACCAAAACCCACTCCATACGAATTTTTTGAAGATGCCACTCAATCTCTGATTCGACTGATCATCGAACAGATGCTCGAGAAAAACCTTCCTGTTCTTCCTGATGTTTTTTTAGGCAAAAGACAAGTCAACATTAATGACTTCGTTGATCTTTCTGCTAAACCCTTAGCCACGGAAATTCCTGATGAACCTTCTCCAAAACCTGTTGAAAACCCTACTCAAACGACCGATGTTGAGATGAACAAAGTTGATTCATTTGATTCAGAAGGAATGGGGGAGAAACTCAAGAACATTCGGTTGAGAAAGAAGCAATTGGCTCCAAAAAGAGGTGGTGGAAAATGGGGAAAGAGGAGAGTTTCTCAAAGGAACCTTGGAAAGAAGGTGGACTACACTGGGAAATGCCCTAAGAGGACTGAGGATGGTGTTGATGATCCTATCACTGTAGCGGAATCAGATGAAGAAATGGTTGTTCCAGATGTTCCTGTTCCTGAGCCAAAAGACTCAGATGATGACTTAACCATGGAGGAATTGATGGCAAGGAAAGAAAAACAAACAAAAAGGAGAAATGAACCATCTGTGAATGCTGCTCCTGATGCTGCAGAACCATCTGAAAATGCTGAAAGAGATGATTCTGAGAGAGAGGAATCTGAGAAAGATGAAGCTGAGACAGATGAGTCTGAGTAAAAAATGGATGTTGAGGAAGATGACCCTGAGAAAAATGATGAAGCTGATGAAGATGTACAGGAAGATGAGCCTGCTGAAAATCAAACTGATGATGAGTTTGATCAACTCTTTGATGAGGTAATGGAATCTGACTCTGACCCTGTTGATAGAAATGAATTTGATAGGAGGTCTAGAGTTGTGAAAACCATGCTGAAAAGACATATTGGTGATGAAAGAATCATTAAACTTTCTGAATTTGAAGCCTACAATATGATAGGCTTTCTAGAGGAAAGATCCTTACTGCATGCTCTATAATATGATAAATCATACTATGTGCCTTGGGTTGCTGAATTTTATGCTAATTTGAAGAAGAGTTGTGGGAATAGGCAGTTTTCAAATTATGGGAAAGTAAGGTTTAGATACAATGTTGTTACCATTACCCCTAGGATTATAAACATCTTTTTGAAGACTAGACAAATGGAAGATGATTATGGAGAATTGGACATAGGGGAAGTGATGTCTTCATCACTGGTGGTAGACATTCTGTATGGACTTTAAAAAGTTTTGCTGCAAAACTGACCTCTTTATACTCTGTGATGCATAAGTTGCTAGTCTCTAATTGGTTGCCTTCCAAGAATTCTACTGTGTTAACCAAGGAACAGGCATTTATGCTGTACAAGATTGTACACCTGAACAAGTTCAACATGGGTCAAATCATATTTGACAACATTGTATCATATGCTGGTAAACACTCTAAAGGAACCATTCTGCCAGAAGAGATGGTACACCCGCTGTTCATTTTACAAATTCTTTCATTTCTGATTAGATTACTTCCATCCAGTAGAACATAGATGCTCTACTTAAACAACAAACCTTCTGGAGAAACCTGCTTTCTACTCGAACAGGGAGAGGATCACCTGATGATGGTCCTGATGATGGTGGTGATGATGGAGCTGGTCCATCTGGCTATGCAGGTGAGAAGGATGATGCACCAGATGTTGATGATAATGTTGCTAAGGATGATGATGGTGCTGCTGCACCTGATGATCAGAATGATGCTGAAGACAGAGAGGTTGAGGATGCTTTACAAGATGCTGTGAATGAGGTTGTGGAGGATGCAGTGAATGATGTACTCAATGTTGTTGCTGCTGCTGAACAAGTTGTTCCTGACCTTGCACCAATTGACCCTACAACTGATGATAGCACTGATGAAGATCTGAGAAAGACTCCAGACAGGGAGAATATGTCTCCTGAGAGTATTGCTTTGCTTGATGAGATGTATGGTCATGACAATTGGTGAACAGATTCAAGACAGGGGGAGTTTTTGATGTATGGGGGAGCATTTGCAAATTATGGAGATGCAGCCATTCCAATGGCCCAATCCTTCCCTATACTTCACTATAAAAATTCCTTTCTGTATTCCAATCTTTTAGTTACTGCTCTTTTCTTTATAATCTCTGTTAATGGACAATTTGTTGATAGGTTCATATTTCTGTTACTTACTTTATGTTGGATACTTTGGCCTAAGTACACTGCTGATGTACTTAGTGCCTGTGTTTGTTGTTTGTTTTTATATTATGATTTGGTTGAATAGTAGTTGTTCTTTGAATGACTATTATTTGTTTCTTTCCTGACACAAGTTCGGATGTTGTTTTTAACATCAGATGTGTTGTAGTAGAAAGACCAAATTGGGGGAGATTGTTGATGTTGCACGAATGTTGTTCCAGATATTGGACAACATTCTGCACATCATCTTAAAATTTGCCCTTTCTCCTAACACTGACTCTGTTTTATTAGATGTGTTTTTCTATGTTTCCTACATTGCAGGTTGAAGACAATTTTGGATATTGTCAAGCGGTTGCATTGATGGAGTAAGAATAGAAAGATCATGGGTGGTTACACCAAAACCATGGATATAGTGGAGGAGATCTTCAAGGCTGTCCACACCAAGTGAATAGGATAATGCAGTTGGTTTGAATGTCTATAAACAGACTGCATTGGTCGACATTCAAGTTTGAGTTAAAGTAAAATCTCATTTGCTCAACTCCAAACTTAAGAGAGTAACATACAAAACACAACCGAGAGAACAATCGAGTGATTGTTTCTTGTAGGAGTGTGAGGGTCATTGTTATTCTCTCCCATCAGTATTGTGTTTATCTTATTAGATCAAGTTTTAGGTTGAATAAGATCACTAGTTACTTGATTGAATAGATTGATTTTTGGTGTATGGTTTTTCACTACACCTTTTAGGATCTTGTAAGAGATTCGTGTGTATCTCTCTACTTGTTATAGTGATATTTTTAACCATGAGGTTCGTATAGTCTGATTATAGACTATACACAATTTTGAAAATCCTTTGCACTGCGTTTTTATACTTCCGTTGTCATATGCTGTTTTATATGTTTCACAATATTTTCAACAACACTCTGAAAATATACGCACACACACTTTCAGTTTATATTAGGTAGTTTATCAACTCTTTGAGGATTTTCAATTTTAATCAATATTAATGTAATATTAAATATTTTTTCCTTATTTAATATATTAATGTATAATGATTAGTGTATTTGTCTGTGGATTTGTGAAGGGTTGCGACAATTGATTAAATTATTTGTATTTTGTCTGTTTTCTTTTTTAATTCAGTCTATTAAATCCCTTAGCTCACTAATTAAGAAGTGTAAGGAAATTAGTGTACGAAAAAATTCATTTTCCATAATTAGCATGTGCAATTCAAGAAAAAGGAATAACTGAATTAATTGTATTTTGTCTGTTTCATTTTTCAACTCAGCCAATTACTTATTATAATTCTTATTGGATTCAATTATATTATATACGTAGTAATTTTACAATAAATTGATTAATCCCAAAATTAAAAGAAAATGATCAATGTTTAAATATTATCACGGTTATGATCATATTGTCAATTAATAATTATAATGAAATACAACAATGTAAATATATTATTCCATAATTATATATTTTTGTATAAGATTTGTAAATCAAAAAATAATTATATATTGAATAATTTGAATTATGAATTTTTACAATGTATCTCCTATTATAGTGATCCTTAATTATTAAGAATTGAAGTATGAAGAATGCATAATAATAGAATAATTGATATAGAATAAAGCATAAATTTACTACATTGAAAATATTAAGCATGGTTCTTATTTTAATCAGAACATTGAAATTAAAATAATCCTTAATATGAAGAACTGCAAAATAAGAAGCATCATCATCATCTTTCAATATAAATGTGTGTAATTTTACCATGCACTATTTTTATTAGATTGAATGTGTTGTAATACAACTAATAAGAATTAAAATCTATAATCTTAATATTATAGATTCCCTTCAAGTATTTGATTCCCCGATAAGCCGCGTCATTTTCAGCTTCTTCAGACGATCCAAATATGTCACTGTAAGTGTTAGTGTCCTGGAGACAATCTATTGTAAGGACATAATACTCGATGATATTCAGTTTGATTTAATATTATAGTTCATTTAATATTAATGTATGTCAATACACTTGTTTGAATATTATGTTTGATTGTTTGCATTTATTCATACAAGTGTTCCCATGAGTCATTGCTGTCATTGAGGTTGTGAGAACTCAGATGACTTAACCATGATTCTCAAATAGCCCCGATCACGGATCATTAAGAATGGGATATTGATGATGCAATGGAGATTGGTGTGCGATCTGCATCATACTCTTAGAGAGTGTAGTAAGATCTCACTTACTACGAGATACTAGGTATCTCATGATGGATGCACAAATACCTTAGAGGGTATTGGTATACCCATCCGAGAAACCGTTTGATATTAGTCCACAATATGTGTCCATGGGTGTCTCGGTTAGTGGGAGCGATGCGATACTCCTTTGACTTGAGGTCAATACGCACGACATGTGTGGAGTGATGAACTTTGACCATGACCGACGCTTGCACCCATCTATGGGTAGATATGGCTTGGATTGGGTTCATCACGAAGTGCATGTGTGTGGTAGTTGAGCCAAAAATAGGATTCATTCCTCAAAGTGGATTTAGAGAGAATACTCATTTTCTCATCATAATTTGATCTAAGTCATCGGCCGATGCACGTCAACTTAGACTTTGTGGCTAAGTGTGACATACATGATCAATTAGTGATTAGAGACAATATGATTAAGTTATTTGAATAGACACTTCATCATGTTCAAGACTTAATCGAGTATTCACGAATGAAAGGAGGAAATCGTAATAGTCAATGTCTCAGTTATAGTTAGTTGCACATCATTTCCTCGCAACATACCTCATATATTGAGAATGTCTAATTTATTTTCTAGGGTTCAATTAAGACCATTAGTTTGACTAATCGCTCGGTATATGAGGGCATATGGGTCTCACAATAAGTAACAATTGTTTACTAATTATAGTTGGTTGATTAAATATTATATTGGATATTAATATTTAATTTATGGAGAATATATTAATAATTATATTTAGAATTAATTATTATTACCATTTAATTAAATTAGATTTAATTAAATAGAATTCCCAATAATAATATATGGAATATTATTATTGTAGGATTTAATATATATGGAATCAAATCCGTAGAGATTTGATATACATGGAATTAAATCCGTAGAGATATGTATGTGGGAAATAAATATAAGAGATTTATTTTATTAGAATTTTTCCTAATAAAGGTTAGCTTAAGATTTAAGTTGGGCCTCTCCTATATATATGAGCTCTTGGGAATTCATAATACGTGAGTTCATATTTCTCTATAAAATCTCTAAATTAGATTTTTTCTAGCAAATTCATCTCGGGGATTCAACAGTGACAGATCTTTGCGAGTTAGTAAACGACTGTTACGTGGATACCATAGTTGAGGAATCCGTGTACGAATTGCTGTAAGAATTCTATTTAAGTTTACTCGTATTTAATTATGCAATTAACTATTCATTGTTGGTCAACTTTAATTTCCACTGCGCATGTATTCCGTGTTTACGTGCCTCTAAATTCCAACAATGGTATCAGAGTCTCAGGCTCTTGATTAATTGCTTAATTGATTTAATTAATATATAAAATCATTAGGGTATGGTTTGGTTTTGAACGTGACCACGCAAATTGATTTTATTTGATTGATGCGTGAATCATACAAATTAATTTTGTTAATTGGGGTTTTATATATACAATGAGATTGTGTATTCTTCATCAATTACATTGCCTATTTTGTTACACGCCTCTTGGGGTTCATCCTGTTGTCTTCACCCCGATTTCAGATTTAGAGTTTTCAGCTACCCTATGCGCCGCCCCTTCATGGCGTCGCTCTGCATGGCGGCGATGACCCGCAACTTCACTCGAGGCGGCGGCTTCTAGCCGCACCTCGCGTTGTTCACGTGGACCCAAGAAGCAGCAAGCGGTGGCGAATTTAGAATCCGCGACAGCGCACCTTTTGTCTTGCTTCACGGCGGTACTTGCTAAATCGACCTGATTCGACTTTGTCTCCCCTTTTTCGACGCGAATCGAGGCAACGCCCCATCGATTCGTTTTATCTCGAGGTGGTCCGTGTCTGAATTTTTTCGATCTCCGACGAAGCACTATTGTTTCACCCGTTCCGGAGGAAGCGACGCGATTCTTGCCTTTTGGTAGGGTTTCGTGCCACTCCGTGCGGTGGTGTTTGACGCATGCAAGCGTGGCGTTGAATTGAAGCTGTTGACAAAAGAATGGAGGTGTTTCACGCATGTGCGGCGAGGCGTGCGTGTACTCGCACGCGCTCAACACACACGGTGGTGAGACGCCCCATGACCTCCGATGCAGTGACGGTCACGCGCTCATGGCGGCATTATTTACGCCGATGCCCTTTGACCTGCTACTGCTTCGTTGCGTTTTTCTTGTTCATCTTTTGTACTGTTCTTGCTGGACTCGAGCATGTTGACAAAATATTTGTGCAGATTCTGAATGAATAATGATTGATGAACTTGTTGATTTTGGAACCGGTTGTCCCAAATTATGGATTTGATGCTGTCGAATTTGGGCGGTGATGTGAGAAGGGCTATGTTGCAAATTGGATTTGGCAAGGCCCTTCCATGCAAATTTAGATATTGCATCTGAGCCCCTATTGATAAAAACAATTGAAAATTGAAATTTGAAATTAAAATTTATTTTAAAATTAATAAAGGCCTAATTTTAAAATGAAATTAAAAGTTGGGCTTTTAAATGCTTATTAATTGGATTAATTAATATATTGATAATAAATTAAAATTGGTCAAACTAAAATTATTAAACTTTTGTTTTAATTTTAGTTTACGTTTTATGATTATCAATTCCCACTTGTGTTAACTTGTTTTTGAATTAGTTGACGCTTTATGGTCCGCATTATAATTGTTTGGGTAGGCGGCGCCCAATACTTGTCGGACCGTGTTATTGTTTGGGTAGACGGCGCCCATATTCGTGTTAGTCCGTATGAAATCATGTTTGGGTAGACAGCGCCCAATATTTGCTCAAATGTGATGTAGATTAACATGTTGGATCTTGATTAAGCAATTAATACCCCACCTTTAAAAATGTTCCTCACTAAAATATGGTTTTCTCATTAATTTGATAAGATGTCTTCCATCAAAGTTAAAAGTAAAACGGAGATTTCGTTCCAATGAATACTTAAAGACCCTCGTCTTTTGCTCGGATCTACATCTAATGAGACTTTTATAGAGACATGAAATGTCGCCGCTTGATGGTTGTAAACTAACTTAACTTTATTTCGCTAGCCCTCGCGGGGAATAAAGGGTAAGTGACATCAGTCGATCTAGGTTCGACAAACTAGGAATTGCAGTTTTGCAATTAGTTTGGAGACCTACCAGTTATGCTATTGTAATGATCAGCCCTCACTGGGATTATGATAGTAGGAATGTGGATCCTAGTCCATTATAATTTATATTAAATATAAATTCGTATTCTTCCGATGAGGTCATTGAATATGTGAAAATAATGGAGACAAAATAAACACAAAAGAAAGGCCATGTTTATTTTAATTGCTGAATATTGATCATAGGAATTATGTGTTTAATTCCCATTTTATTTTATTTCTCTTGGTTAGTTGAAATGTATAACTGTTATTGAGATGTGTTTTGGAAACAAACTAATTCGGCTTGGCCAAAATATATTGGACTGGCACCGAAACATGTGTTTGGTGCTAAGGCAAGAAAAGATTGAGTACGTGTTGGACACTTCTATCCTGGTTACCCTTAAAGCTGGTACTCTGAGGCAACCACATTTGACGTAGCAGCTTAGAAGAAGCATCAAAAGGATGCTTCCCAGGCTCAGTGTGTGATGTTGTTCGGCATGACTCCCGAATTATACATGTGCTAATGGGTCCCTTCGAAATGCTCAAGCATCTGAAGGATCTCTTTTTATTCTGAATCTCGTTTTGAGATTTATGAAGTGATTAGAGATATGTTTAGATGCCGGTTAGCTAAAGAAGGGAAAATTTCACCTCATGTGCTAATGATGATAGGGACAATTGAGAAACTTGGTAATTTAGGCATTTAAGTTAAAAGACCAACATTTTCATTTATGTTATTCTCCAGTCGCTCTCGGATTCATATTTTAGCTACATTATGAACTACAATATGAATAAGACGGATGCGACCATGCCTGAACTTCACAACGTGCTCAAGACTTTTGAGTTCACTATCACTAAGATGGTGTTCAAAAGAAGGAGCGGGTAGACAAGGATGTGTGCCTCTACTATAAGTAGAAGAGGGCACCGGAAGAAGGACTGTAAGGTTCTGGTTGCTAAAAAGAAGGCATTGGGTGCTTCTAGCACTAGAACATGTATGTTTGTTATTAAGATAAACATGTCCACTAATAGCGCTAACTGCTTGGTATTAGATACCGAATGTGGCTCTCATATTTGTACGAATGTGAAGGGACTCATGTGTCTTAGGATAGTTAGAACGTGTGGGTTCTTTCTATTACTCGCAACATGTATTTGTTGCATTATGAATATGATATTCTTAACATACAAAATAAAAGACTCAAACTTAGTAATCATGAAAACCCGACTTACTTTTAGCACTATAGACTTGATCATGTAAACGAGAAAGAGTTGCAAGGTTAAGAAAATTAGACTACTTAACCCCATTCGACTGTGAGTCTTATGGAGATTGTTAATCTTATCTCATGGGCAATATGATCAACAGACCCTTTTCTAGGAAAAAAGTGCATGCTAAAGAAGTTCTAGAGTTGTTCTACAACGATGTTTGTGGACCATTGTCCACTCTAGCTAGGGGTCACTTCGGATACTTCATCACTTTTACTGATGATTTCTCAAGATACGGATACGTGTATCTTATGAAACACAAATTCGAATCTTTTGAGAAATTCAAAGAGTTTTAGGATGAAGTAGAGAAGTAACTTGGTAAGAGTATCAAGACTCTTCGATCAGATCGAGGAGGTTAATACCTTAGCCATGAATTCATTGATTACTTGAAGTTACATGGAATCTAGTCACAATGGACTCCTCCCCGAACACCTCAGATGAACGGTGTGTCCGAGAGGAGAAATTGAACACTGTTAGACATGGTAAGGTCCATGATGAGATTTTACTCTCTTCTGACATTCTTATGGGGATATGCATTACAAACCTCAATCTACATCCTGAATAGGATTCC
The DNA here is from genome assembly GCA_037126765.1 of Stenogyne calaminthoides. Lineage (NCBI taxonomy): Eukaryota > Viridiplantae > Streptophyta > Magnoliopsida > Lamiales > Lamiaceae > Stenogyne > Stenogyne calaminthoides. The sequence continues at coordinate 14,976,966 of JBBCBC010000019.1, read as the reverse complement.
ATCTAAATCGGTTGAGCATACACCATATGAACTATGGTGTGGCAAGAAGCCAACTTTTATACATATCAAACATGGGGTTGCCCGTGATTGTGAAAATGATGCTTACCGACAAGTTGGAATCCAAAGGTGAAAATGGTTACTTTGTCGGATATCCTAAGGGAAGTAAAGGATATTACTTCTATCTACCTGAGAAATAATAAGTGATTATTTCTAAGCAGACCAAGTTCCTCGAAGAAGACTGTGTCTTTAAGGAACAAGGTCGTAAGATGTTAGTACTTGAAGAAATTCAAGAACCAAAAATTAACAAAGAGTCTGACATCTTGTCAAAGAAACTTGATAAGGAATCACCGGGAGCATTCAACAACTTTCACGGTGGGAGTCTTTCACTAGGTGATCGTCTTTCAGCCAATGGGATCGTAATTGGAGTTGGACCTCCAAGTGGGCTGAATGAGAACAACATAGTTCAAGCTCCCGCCCAAGAGGCATCTGAAAGTGTAGCTCTTGAGGACTCTCTGTACATTGATGAAATCGATGCACCACAAAATTTTCACGATCAGAATGTATAGCCTGCACAACCACAGCTCCGTAAGTCAATTAGGAATCGTAATCCGCCCATTACATACGGTTACCTCTTGTAGGAACTCGATAATTTGGACATACTAGGACGATCCTAATACTTATTCTGAAGCAATATCAGATATTGATTCAGGGAAGTGGCATGAAGCCATGAAATCCGAGATGGACTCGATGTACACCAATCAAGTCTGGTACTTGATTAAGTTGCCTGAAAGGGTTAGACCCATATGCTGCGATTGGGTCTTCAAGCATAAGACTGATGCAAATGCAAAGTACAAACCTACAAAGCCAGGTTGGTGGCGAAGGGTTATATTCAAAGTGAAGGCATTGACTATGACAAGACCTTTTCACCAATTGCAAAGATCAAGTCCATTCGAATTTTACTTGTGATAGCAGCACAATATGAATATGAGATTTGGTAAATGGATATCAAAACAACTTTCGTCAATGAAAACATCGATAAGAAAGTGTTTATGACTCAACCAGAAGGTTTTACATCTGAGTCAAATTCTAATCTAGTATGCAAGCTAAAGATATCCATTATGGATTGAAGCAAGCTTCTAGGAGTTGGGCTATCCGATTTGATGAAGCTATCAAGTTTTTTTACTTCATCAGAAACTTGGAAGATCCTTGCGTTTATCTTAAATGCAGCGGTAATAATATTGTTTTCATGTGTATGTTGAGGACATAGTGATTTTGCGAAACAATATCCCGTTAATACAGTCCATTAAAGATTTGTTTTTAAAGACCTTCATGATGAAGGATCTTGGTGAAGCCTGCTACATCTTAGGGATCAAGATCCAAGAGGATGTTGGGGCTGTCACAGTCCACCTATGTAGACAAGGTGTTGAACCGTTTTGCGATGGAGAACTCTAGGAGAGGATCTCTATCTGCAAATCATGGGATAAAGCTATCAAAGAATGTTGGGAGATGAATTTAATAAAGATTTTCATTAGAACCCAAAACTCCTGAGTATGACATGTATCAGGACATCTTGGTAGTATAGGATCAGGTTTCAATAGATATTAAGACTCAGGATTATCTGCACTATGTATAGTCAGATGATATAGATCAGGGAGAAATAGGTTTATTGTTGATTCCGCCTGAAAGACTCAGATGTTCCCTGAGTAGCTCAGAAGAATCCTAAACACTGAAGTCCCTGAAGAAAAGGAGTCCTGAAGACTGAAGATCCTGAAGACCAAAAGATCCTGAATACTATTTTTGTACTGACTCAAAAGACCCTATACAAGCTACTTCAAGTTGAATAGTGTTTTGTTCATTCTTAGTACAAACAAATAGAATGGTATACATTCGTGAACATTAAGGAATATATCAGTTCAGTGTGGTTGACTAAAATAGAGCCGTTTTGTTTGTCTCTATTCAAAGGAAGGTTTCGACCAATGAGGAGGCGACAACAACGTACTATACTGACACTGAAAGTGACATATCTCTAAAGAAATGGCAGGGCTAATATCTCCCCGTTCACAGAAGTTGGTGATTGACTACGTGGCTGCATATTTCCTAATACATGCAAGGGTGTGTTCAAACCCTAGAAATAGTCGTTCATCAATAACTAAAAGAGGAAACCCTTGAAGTTATCTCTCCAACGGATAGTTTTTCAAGAGTAAACTCTTAGCGAGTTGTCTATAAATACCAAGGCCTTGTTCAAAACCAAGGTTACGGGAAATCAAAGAAACTCCAGAGCTCATTCGTATTCAAAGCATACATTGTGAAGCACTCGAAACCCTTAGAATTTCCCAAGTGTTTCATCTTAGAAGAGAGCTCATTTACTAAGCCTAGTTTCAAGAATATTCAAAGCTTAGTTAGAGATATCCTAGCTTTTTTACTTGTGTTTAATTGTAAAAGGATATCTCACCTTAGTTGGAAACCAACCAAAACCCAAACCCTTTGATTAGGTAGTTTGTGTGAGTAGTTTGTTGGAGAAGATAGAGTTGTAAAGAGTGAGTAAGTTGCTTGTGTTCAACTTGAAAGCTCTAGAGAAAAAGTTAGTAAGCTGCGTGTATTTAGTCTGAAAGCTTGTGTGTGTTAAGTTAGTAAACTGCTAAGATCAGTCTGAAAGCTTAAGGTAGTAGCAGTAGTGAGTTAAGGAATTTCTCTGAGGATCAGAGAATGTGGACGTAGGAGCTTGAGACTCTGAACCACTATGCTGTGTTATTTGCTTTCTGTTTTGCATTTTATCCTGTTGCATATTTTCACTGAAAGCATACTCAGTTTTATGATATTCAGTTGGAGTCAATCCACTGAAGGTGCATTAAGTTGATCACAGCCTTAACCAATGTTTCACTGAGAAAAACAAGATTTTCAGGAAAGTAAAACGAGTATAAACTTAGGGCCTACACATTCCGCACTCTAGATAAGCTAGTATAGAAAGTTGTCAAACTGATAAACACTCCTGAGTAATCAGTAAGATCATTATATACTCCAAGCTTATTTAGGACTCTGTGTTAAAAAGAAACTCAGAATCAGTTGGGCTAATTTGAAGTCTTTGAAAGCCGCTCAGTGTTATTGTCTCAGTAGACTTTGACTCAGGGCATTTTGTACTTCACAGGACTAACCTTGAGGACATCCTGCCTCACTGATTATAGTTTTTACTAAAAGTTTTAATAATCACTATACACATGTATTCCCCCCCCATACACGTGTAAGACTCGTTTACCCCGGGACCAACAAGTGGTATCAGAGCAGTGGTTCATTTGACCACTTGCTTTGGTGGCCATAAGTCTTGTTACTAAAGGACTTTGGTGGTCTACTAAATAGATCTTTTGTTGATATCTTACAAGGCTCATTCATCATGCCTTCTAAGAAACTACCTATGTTCTCTATTGAGAACTATGATCTGTGGAGACTGAGATTACAGGCACATCTGTACTCTAAACATGAGAGAATGTGGAGAGTTGTGTCTCAAGGAGCTTTTGAATATAGGGTTGTGAATCCCAGATTGACTGATAATGAAAGTGATGATCCAAGGGATGAATTTCTCAAAACTGATGATCAGCTTACTCCTGAAGAGAGGAAGTTGGTTAACTTGGATTATATTGCTAAGGATACACTGTATAACACTATTGATGATTGTGTTATGTGAATGATTTCCCACTGTGAAACTGCCAAAGAAATTTGGGACACACTTGCTATAATGTGTCAAGGCACTGATCATATCAAAGAAAACAAACTATCTGTGGCTATTGCCAAATTTGATGGTTTTGAAATGGAAGATGGTGAATCTATTGAAAGACTTGAGGTCAGATTCACTAGCATTTATGAATGATCTGAGTGCTATTGGGAAAAGATAACCCAAAAGAGAAATTGCTTTGAAAATTTCTTAGAGGACTTTCTAAGAAATGGAATATAAATGCTGTGGTGATTGAGAACACCAAAGATATTGCTTCTATGCTATATCAACAGGTTTTCTCTGAGTTGAAAGCATATGAGTTTGTCATTGATAAGAAAACAAAGAAACCTGACAGCAATGATGATACTTCATCTAGCAAAAATGTGGCTTTCAAAGAACAAGGAAAAATCTGCAATGCTAAAGAACGTGAGATCTCATCTAACAAAATTCAGGATGAAAAAGATGAGACAATTGCCCTGATGGTAAGAAGGTTTGAGAAAATGAACAACAAATTTATGTAAGTATAAGAGGTATTATAAAGATACCAGGTACAACAACAGGAACAACTCAGAAGCTAAAGAGAAGTCTACTGAGAAGAAGATGGACCACAAAGCGGAAGGATCTTCATCCAGAAAGAAGGACTACAAATCCAAAGAGGAAACTAGTCAGGATGATGATGCCAACAGATGATACAACTGCAAGAAGGAAGGTCACTTCCAGTACGACTGTCCTAAGTTAACTCCCAAGGAAAGAAAGGAGAGACAAGCCAAAAGAGAGAAGAAGTATCTTAACAAAAAGGCTATGGTTGTTGAAGAAGAACAATCTGAAGAAGGATCCAGCTCTTCAGAAGAAATGTTCTCAGCTAGAGATAGTGATGATGGCTGCCTTGTTGTCATTGAGGAGGTAAATTCTTCTATCTCTGTTGCTGCTCCTACACAAGCACCTGAGTTATCAAGTTCTTCTGTAACCAGTAATTTTGACCTGATGGGTTCTTTTGAGAATCTGATAAAGGACTATTCTGTGTTACAAGAACTGTTCATTGAAACTCAAGAGCAGAATGAAGTACTGACTGCTAAGAATCTGAAGTGGAAAAACTCTAATGCTGCTGAGATCACTTCTCAATTGATTGGAGTAACTGATGACTTGATGTTCTGAAAGTACAACTCTCAGAGAAAGAGAAAGTGGTAGAGGCCTTGAAAGGAAATTTAGAGAAATCCACTAAAGAGAACTAACTTATCAGAATTGAGTTCAATGACCTCTTTGAGAAACATGAAACTCTAAAGAAAAGTGAGGATAGTTTGGGAGAAAGTTAGCTCTATTGAATTCTGCATCTCATGCAATAGATGAAATTCAGAGTTATCAAAGACCTGCAACTATAAAGGTTGGATTGGGATATAATCCAGGAGGAACCTCACATGATCTTCTAAATGTTGCTTCTACAAGTGGCACTAAGACTATCTTTGTTAAACTGGTGGTTCGTACTGATCTTCTTATTTAAGAACAACCCCGTGTTTTAGACAAGGGTAAAGGACCTATGGTTTCAGAGAACCTGAAGGTTCAAGAAATAAAGCCCAAACCTCAGGAAAATGTTAGAAAACCTGAACACTCAGTAGGAAATCCTCAGACCAGTACTTCGAAGCCTCAGGCTAAGAATACCAACCTGAAGAAAACTGCCCTGAACCATAAGAGGAATCCTCAGAAGAAAAACACTCAACCGAGAAATTCTCAGATGAGGAGACCAAGTCCTCAGGATACTGAAAGACCACAATTTCAGTGCAGGCAACCTAAACCCCACTTTCCTAAGGGTAAAGGTTTCCTGAACCCAAGTTAGCAGAGACAGAGATCAGCTGCACCAAAGCCAAAACACTGGAACAAGAGGCTTGAACCAAAGAAGAATTATAAGGCTCATGTTCATGCTAAGGCTGGCACTCATACACAGGGGACTACCAACGCATCTAAGGTGGTGAATGTGTATGTAGATGTTTATGGAAGACAAATCAGCCACTCTAAAGTAATTAGAGTTGTGAGGCAGATTTTGGTTCCAAAACGTACAGCTAACCTGGTAGGACCCTACACAAAATGGGTACCTAAGGCCTAATTTTGTTTCAGGTGAAGGAAAAGGGCACTGAGCTGAATGAAGACAACATATAAGCTGAGGGATACTGAGGGATAAGCTGCCAGATATGGAATGGGATGCAAATGGTCTGAAGTATTACAAAGCATTTCTGATAACTTCAGTCCGGATCTTCGGTCTGTCAGATGAGGACCCTCAGGCAACCACAAAGAAGAAGAGGAAAGCAGCAGCAGCTGGTCCGGAAGAGGCAGCCTAGCCTGCATCTGCCAAAAAGAAGAAAGCCAAAGCTGGTGGCTCGGGTATAAGAGAAAAGAAGTACAAGCAGACTCCAATGACTCTGTTCCAATGACTCCAAACTGATACTGAGAAGGAATCTACTAAAATCAAAGCTGAAAGCAAATCAGCTGGTTCTGGCAAGAAACAATTTAACACATCTGGGAAACAAAAGTCCCAAGCTGCTAGTTCACCAGATGACCCTGAGGAAGGACAAGCTGGTGGTGAACTGATTAGGTCCCCTTCTCCTCAATCAAGAGTTCAATCACCTGCTTGATCAAAAGAGAAGGAGCTTAAACAGATGGAAATCTCCCCTTCTTCTTCAATGGAAGAAGGTTTAGCTGGAGAACAACAGAATGAAAAGGAGAAAGGTGATAGGCAGGAGTCTGAACAGCCTGAGAAGGAACAACAAAGGGTGGTGTCAGAAGCAGAACCTCCACAAGAACCTGCAATAGATAAATCTTATATTATGGAAACTGATCAACCCTCATCCTCAGTTGACAAGTATGTGTCCAGGGTAGATAAAACAATTTCTGGTCACATGATCAGACTGCGTATCGAACGAGAGCTGGAACTGTCTTTCCCTTGAACTGTGTGATCACCCAAGGATCAAAGATGAGGTTTTGGAGATTCTGGCTTGGAGAGATCTGCAGTTGAAGACTTTCACTAACTTCATCATCATTATGGAGCTGATGGGTGGAGCTAATGAGTTTGCTGATTATGACTTCGCCATGAAGAAAGCAGCCGGAGTAAATTCACCAATTGCTCTACTGTCTGCTGATGCAGTCAAAAAGCTAATCTACCAGAAACTGGGTAAGACGATTGATGAAGCAGACAAAGAAGATGAACCCCAGAAGGAGTTGGAAATTATCGATGAAGGTGGAGCTGGTGTTTCAGCACGTGACCTACCACCTGAGGCAAATGTGACTGAGGCAACTGTTGGATCTACTCAAGTTCCAACAGGTCAGGCCATCCTATTGATACCTGCAACTCATGTAACAACTGATCAACTCAAATAGATCAGGTCATGCTTCAAGGATCTGCTACAACAGGAAGTGGAAAGCGTTCTGGCGAACTCCATCAGTGAAACAATTACAGAACATCGCCAGACCTCAGTCAAGGTAATGGAGGAGCAACGACAGTTTATGATTTCCTAGGTAAACGAGCTGAAAGAAAAATTTGCCAAGGATGTTAAGCTAATCACACATGATTTCACAAAAACTGTGGATGATAATCTGGCAAAAATTTCTAACCTGAAGGTTTCTCTACTGGTGGCACTGGACAAGCTAAAAGCAAACGAGGGAAGCTTGACAAACTGTTCTTCACATTTAATACTGGCATAGAGAATGCTAAGGCCGAGCTCGTGAGCAAAGTAAAGGACTCATCTGTTCAAGCTCAAGGGCTATCTGCCAAGGATCTTAATCAAGCTCTTGCCATCAGTTTTGGTACTGACTTCCCATTCTGACCTTTTTTGATCAAACCAAAAAGGGGAAGGACAAAGTTGAAAACCAACAGCCTTTGATCAAAGTCGATGAAGAACTCATTCGCATCGTTGAATCACATGGTCAGATACTTGAAAGTCTGGATGAGATGGCAGTTGAAGTCAGGGCAAGACTTGAAAGGGCTAAACTGAAAGGGAAAGGAACTGGCACATCTCACTCTACACTTCTACCCCTCATGTTCAAACTACTCTAAGAGTAACTAGAAGTGCTTCAGCTGCACAAGTCGAAGCTGATAGAAGATTGGCTGCCAGATTGTCTGAAGAGCAGTTAGAAGAAGAAGCTAGACGAAATGAAGAGGAAAGAAGGCAAGAGAAGCTAGCTGATTCTGAAAGCCTGAAAAAGAGGTACTCTGGCAGATTGAAGAAAGGATTAAGAGGCAAAGATGTGGTAGAGCCACTGATTCCGGCGCAGATGGAAGACATCATTCTGAAAGATGAGAGGAAAGAGGAAAGGATGATGGCCTGGACAAAGATTCGAGCTTAATGGCTACTGGATGCTTATGTTCTGGATATTGTGCCAACTGAAGAATCTTGAAGGTCCCGATTTTAAGTGTCGAAGAAAACCCATTTTGCACGTGCGGAAGACTTTTGTGTCAAGTGATGCATATAAAACAGGGGTGAGGGCAGAGTGATTCCAAATTTTTAGCTTTTAAGAACATGTGTGTTGTTTTGCTTATAAACAAATGCATATGGCAAGTAAGAACATAAAGCAGTAAAGAACACACGATTTTATAGTGGTTCAGACGAAACCCGTCTTACGTCCACTCTTCCCTTAACACAGGGGAACCTTAACCGAACTTAAACGAACTTAATCGAACTTAACCTGCGGGACTTATATCCCTCACGGGATGGCCGAGATGTTTACCGAGTTCGCACTCAAATGGGACTTATCACCCTCACGGGATTGCCTACCATCCCTTGCGGGATTGCTAGATGTTTACCGAGTTAACACTCACCTACAAACTTATCCTATCAAACTGATTTGGGTAAGGTTTGTTTGGTTTCCAACTAGTTTGAGATTTTCCCTTACTATTGTTTAGCCTCAATGCTAAGGATGGGAAAATCTCTCTAAGCTTAGGATATAGCATTTGTGCTTAGATCTAGGGTAGAACACTCTGGAATATATGCGTGTATCTCTCGCTCTGTGTTCTATGGTGGGAATGCTTGAATATATAGAATCGGGAGCACAATTCCTTTCAACGTGCCTTGTGTTGATTTGCCTTTAGCCGTCTTCTGTCGAAGCCATATTTCAGGACTCGCATCATCTGGCACACGACCTTAGCTGGGAACTGCTGGAACCCATATCTTCTTAGCTCTGTAGCATCGTTTGCTACATTCTCCACACTCTTCCACATTCATCCACACTTGATAATGAAGGAAGAACTTGTATTTATAGTGTGGATTTGAATGTTACCATTGGAGAAAATCACATTCAAATCCATACTACGCTGTAGCTTTTTGCAGCTTTTTCAGGCTTGTCGTCTTCCTCTCATTGGTCCACGTCAATTTGAATCTAACGGCTATATTCTTGATTTCTTACGAGTCTCTAACGGCTATATTCTTGAGGATCTTACGAGTCTCGGGATCTTGATTCTATCTGAGCCTTGAGTTTATCTAAGCCTTGAGTTATCCCAGAGCCTTGGTTCTTGATAAATTTCTTGAGTCTCGGGTTCTTGATTCAAATGACTTCTCTTGGCGGACATTATACGTCGGGCATCTACCGACACTCGAGGCTTCTTCGAGTTCGGTTCTCTGAATTTAGACTTCGACCCTCGGGTCACATTGACTTCGAAGCTATCGATTTCTTCTTGCGATCGATCGATCGGTGATCGGATCAACATATCTTCAGGATCATCTCAGGATAGCATCAGGTCATCTGCATCAGGTTAGCATATTAGATTATCATATCTGATCTCGATCACGTCTGATCTCGATCACGTCTGATCTCGATCAGTCTCATCTGCTCATCTTTTGATCTGTAACCTTCTCTTTTGATTTGCTGGCTTTAGCTTTTCTTCACATCTAATTTACACAGCACATCAGCTAACTCCGGAACTCATCTAACTCAGCTTGATCTCGATCATTCTCGTCTGCAGCCTCGTCTGATCTCGATCATCTTCTTCTGATTTCCCCCTCAATTTGTTCTTTCGTTCCCCTTAACTTGTTATCTGTAAAATAGCTTGAATAACACAAGTTAATAATATTTTGGCATAAATTATCAAAACTAAAATATCCCAACAATTTCCCCCTTTTTGATAATGACGCCAAAACATTTAAAAAAATATGCAATTACAGAGATCAGGTTTTTGGTTTTAAAAAGATCAGTTCAGGTGGTCACTTTGAAAACAGTGAACCTTTTGAACTCCCGCTCTGATACCAATTGATGGTATCAGTTCAGATGTTCTCATTGAAAAACAGTGCCCTTTTGAACTCCCCGCTCTGATACCAATTGATGGTATCAGTTCGGATGTTCTCATTGAAAAACAGTGACCTTTTGAACTCCCCGCTCTGATACCATTGAAGGTCCCGATTTTAAGTGTCGAAGAAACCCATTTTGCTCTTGCGGAAGACTTTGTGTCAAGTGATGCATATAAAACAGGGGTGAGGGCAGAGTGATTCCAAATTTTTAGCTTTTTAGAACATGTGTGTTGTTTTGCTTATAAACAAATGCATATGGCAAGTAAGAACATAAAGCAGTAAAGAACACACTATTTTATAGTGGTTCAGACGAAACCCGTCTTACGTCCACTCTTCCCTTAACACGGGGGAACCTTAACCGAACTTAACCAAACTTAACCTGACGGGACTTATATCCCTCACGGGATGGCCGAGATGTTTACCGAGTTTGCTCTCAAACGGGACTTATCACCCTCACGGGATTGCCTACCCTCCCTTGCGGGATTGCTAGATGTTTACCGAGTTCACACTCACCTACAAACTTATCCTATCAAACTGATTTGGGTAAGGTTTGTTTGGTTTCCAACTAGTTTGAGATTTTCCCTTACATTTGTTTAGCCTCAATGCTAAGGATGAGAAAATCTCTCTAAGCTTAGGATATAGCATTTGTGCTTAGATCTAGGGTAGAACACTCTTGAATATATGCGTGTATCTCTCGCTCTGTGTTCTATGGTGGGAATGCTTGAATATATAGAATCGGGAGAACAATTCCTTTCAACGTGCCTTGTGTTGACTGCCTTAGACGTGCTACGATCAGGCCATATTTCAGGACTCGCATCATCTGGCACACGACCTTGGCTGGGAACTGCTGGAACCCATATCTTCTTAGCTCTATAGCATCTTTTGCTACATTCTCCACACTCATCCACATTCATCCACACTTGATAATGAAGGAAGAACTTGTATTTATGGTGTGGATTTGAATGTTACAGTTGGAGAGAATCACATTCAAATCCATACTACACTGTAGCTTTTTGCAGTTTTTTCAGGCTTGTCGTCTTCCTCTCATTGGTCCACGTCAGCTGAATCTAACGGCTATATTCTTCAGTTTCTTCTGAATCTCTAACGGCTATATTCTTCAGGATCTTGATTCTATCGAGCCTTGAGTTATCTAAGCCTTGAGTTATCGAGCCTTGAGTTCTTGATAACTTCTTGAGTCTCGGGTTCTTGATTAAATGGACCTTATCGTCGATCGGGCATCTTGACACTCGAGGCTTCGAGTTCGATTCTCTGAATTCAGACATCCTGACCCTCAGGTCACATTAACTCAAAGCTATCGATTTCTTCTTGCGATCGATCGATTCGGTGATCAGATCAACATATCTTCAGGATCATCTCAGGATAGCATTAGGTCATCTGCATCAAGTTAGCATATCAGAATATCATATCTGATCTCGATCACGTCTGATCTCGATCAGTCTCATCTGCTCATCTTCTGATCTATAACCTTCTCTTCTGATTTGCTGGCTTTAGCTTTTCTTCACATCTGATTTGCACAGCACATCAGCTAACTCCGGAACTCATCTAACTCAGCTTGATCTCGATCATTCTCGTCTGCAGCCTCGTCTAATCTCGATCATCTTCTTCTGATTTCCCCCTCAATTTGTTCTTTCGTTCCCCCTTAACTTGTTATCTGTAAAATAGCTTGAATAACACAAGTTAATAATGTTTTGGCATAAATTATCAAAACTAAAATATCCCAACAAATCTCCAGATGAGGAGTTCTTGAACTGGATGGAGAACAAGCATCCAGAATTACTGAAAGAAGCCCAGAAAGATGCTAAGAGCATACATGCCAAGATCACACATCCTTTTTATGATGTGATGGACTACACGAAGAAGGCAGATAGATCATTTGACAGATTGGCATTTGAGAGATTCTACTACGAACTGCTGGGCAAAGCAGCTATTACTGATCCGGGCCAAATATCTGATGTCAACTGGAAGCTATACAGGATCTTCAATGTTCCTCAAAGCTATATCTAAATGAAAAACTTTACCTTTTTTTGATCCTAAGACAATCCCTCATTGTCTTCTGATTATCTGTCTTTACATGCTTTATACTTATCAACTGATGTTGGTTTATCATATGTTTTTGTTTTATCAAAAAGGGGAAAATTGTTGGGAAATTTATTAAGTTTTGATAAAAGTTCCAAAACATATGTAATAGGATCATTTAGAAAATGTTAGCTGACTAATGATTTAACTTGAGAACTAAGTTGACCAGTTGATAATAATTGTATAGAACAACTGATGTAAAGATAGAATGGATCACACATTGAGGGGGAACTCAATGTATGTCATGAAGATTAGAAGTAAAAATCAGAAGCGGAGATCAGAAGATCAGAACCTATCTGAAGACATCAAGACTGAAGACCAGATCGAAGTACATTAGATGAAGTCAATAAGTTGAGCTAAGACAACTTACAGATAAGGACTTCAAGTAGGGCAGATCAGGTTATCCGATCTGTTCAGTTCCTATAAAAGTTTAACTTGAGAAGTTACAACCTACTATCAAGACCAGTACTATTGGTACTTGCTAGCCAATGTGAGTTTGATAGGTTTGTACGAAACTAATAGGAGTCAAGGTTGAAGGCTTAAAAGTTCAACGGCTAGAAAGGACAAAGTTGCACGCTTTCGGCCATGCCGGCTCTGATGAAGATCATATCAACTCTGCAAACCTACCTTAAATAGATCAAAATTAAAATTGCTCTCCAACGGCTAATTCGATTTCGTGCCTATAAATAAGGGATCAAACCTTCTTAGTAAGGTTACAAAAATTATCATCAAGCTCAAGCACAAGTAATTTCCGCACAAAGAACACCAAGTCGAAGATTTATTCTTAAGTGTTCATCCCTTAGTTCTTAGCAAGAATACTCATCCTCTAGCTTTAGGCTACTTAAAAGATAGGATAGTATTTCAGTTGGAACAAAATAAATCTTATATCCAAACATTGTTAGGTTAAGTTTGTTATAGAAGGATTTCTATCTAGAGTTTCTAGATTAGATTTCTGGGATTGGTTGAGTGAGAACTCGTTAGATATATGTTGGTTGTATTGTGTTGGACTAACACATTAAACTAAGTCCAGTTGGTTAAGTTGGTGCCCCTGCTGATAGGGAAGAGTGGACGTAGGACAAGTTGTCCAAACCACTATATATTTGTGTGCATTTAATCTGCTTTACACATACTTGCACACTACTCTTATTATCTACATGCATATTCTGTACACGGATCAGACTAGCATCAAGCTACTGATCTGATCAGCTTAACACTTTAGTTATCTGATTCAAACCAGATTGGTCAGAATCTTTAGTTGAGTAAAACTTGTTTTCACACGGGTTAACTAATCTTCCGAACCATCAGTTAAACTGATAGACGCCGAACTGATCTGTCTGTCAAATCCGTAAGTCGGATATCAGTCCAAACTGATCCACTTCGCACTCTGATCAGACATACGTGCAAATCACATCTGATCCACGAAAATTTTTGAAGTCTATTCACCCCTCCCCTCTAGACTTCAACCCTCACTGAAACCCGTTCGGGACCTACAATTACTTTGGGCTAAAAGTTATATTATTATAAACATAAAATCAGACAATATAAAAATTTGTAACATTTAATTAATATTTTATAAAAATATAAAATAATATTTTATTATTTAAACAGGTGACAAAAATGACCGTGCGATAGCACGGGTGCAATACTAGTAATATAATAATACAACATCAAGTAAAATTTTCCCATCTAACCCTATAGAGTCCCAAAAGAAACGTACATTTTAATTACTCATACCATCTAATTTGTGCGCCCGTATAATTATTTTATTTGTGCGTGCGCATTTGCTCTTAAGCTACAATACAATGAATAATGATTTTGACTCATACCATCTAATTTGTTCGTGCGCATCTACTTTTAAGCTAAAATACAATGAATAATGATTTTGACTCATACCATATAATCAATGATAAAAATCAAATTGATAATTTATTACAAATAAAAATAACAATATCTCATTCAGTTTTATAATTTTTTACATATTGTTTATATCATCACATATACATATTGTTTTATGAAAACTTCAAGGTTTAGCTCCTTCAAGCCTTCTACTCTACTGGTAAGTTGTTAACTAATATATTTATTTTTATTATTTTATTGATGTTTAGAACTACACAGTCTCAAAACTAATTTATTTTAGGAATTATGAATTATATTAACAAAATTTTTATTGATTAATATTTCAAAAAAAGAATAATTTAACACAAAAAAATATTAGAGTTAGTACAATACATCATAAGTTTTACTTTTATCTTTAAGAGCTATATTCTAAGATTGATTTAATTCTAATAAAATTATTTTATAAAAATAATCAATTAGTTAACATCAACTTTTTTTTTAATATGATAGATTACCCCAAAATGCGCAAACTTCTTGGATCTACAAAAATAATTGGAAAGCGTTCAATAAGTGATACTAATTCACGAGGTACATCTTTTTAAAAAAATTATGCATTAGATTTATTTTCAATAATTTTGTTTTTTTAAATTCTTCTTATAATAAAAAGATATATATTATATTTTATTTATTTATTTAAATTTTGTAAATTACTTTTACAGATAATGAAGAACAACGTCCTATAGGAAGTACAGGTCCCACTTCGTCAAAATAAGGATGTTATGTATTTGGAGATAATTTATCATCACCAACCTTGATGAATATTTCAGTTCATCCTGTAACTGATGTCACCAATGGTAATTTTTTAGTTAAAATTATAAGCAATCTATTATAAAATTATTTTCATAATATATATCTGTTTTTTTAATAGATACATTATTTTTTTCGAGATTTTCAGTGCCAACTAATCAACCTTCCCATGGAGGAATTACTCAATCGGAGTCATCTAATCAACCGTCAATGTCTTTTGATCCTTTGACAAATGCAATTGATTTAACTGGAGATGATTCTGAATTCATTGATTTACAAGCAACAGATCCTCAGTTCAGGGATATGATGAATTTGAACGAAAATAGTCCTGAAATTGTTGAACTTGATCCCGATGATACGTGTGATCATGACAATCAAGTTGATTGTAAGTTATCAAATTTTTTAAATATAAATCATAAGATTGCAGTTGCATTGCTTATTTAATAAATTATAGATGTGATTATATAGTTATATATATATATATATATATATTTGTTTGTTTATACATATTTTTATGTTAAAAATATATTATAAAATACATGTTAATTGCTACGTTGTTTTTTACAGCTTTTTTTTATTGGGATATTGGTGATCCTATTCATAGTTGTCAATATTGTGGTGCATTGTTCTGGCATGATGAGCGATTAAAAGCAAGTCGTCTTTCTGAATAACCAAAGTTCTCATTATGTTGTACTCCAAGAAAAATACAAATACCTTTTATGCCCCAGCTTCCTGAACTTCTTCAATAATTATTATGGGGCAATACTACAAGGAGCAAACATTATTTAGATAATATTCGTACATTTAACAACATATTTTCATTTACTTCATTAGGTGGTAAGATTGACAGAAGAATTAATGTGCGCCACTGGATTTTTGTTTGCACGGTGAGAATTGTCATCGTATAGGAGGACTTTTGCCATCTGCTGGAGCTGAACCTCAATATGCACAACTGTACATTTATGACACTGACAATGAAATTTCAAACAGGATTCGAAATTTTAGGTAGTTTTTATACATACAAACTCATTAGTAATATTTATCAATTTTGATAGTTTATACTCATTACATCCTGTTTGGTGATTAATGATTACAGTTTAGGTACGAGCATCAATGCATTACATGCTGAAATTGTTGCTGATATTAAGGATATGTTGGATGATAATAATGTACTAGCAAGTAAATTTCGAGAAGCTAGGGACAGATTTGGCCAAGGACATTCTACCGTAACCATGAGATTGATTGCCAGAAGAGGAACTGATTCGAGAAGGTATAACTTACCTACTACGTCTGAGGTTGCTGCTGTTGTTGTTGGTGATCTTGATCACACCCTTGGTGATCGCGATATTGTAATTCAAACTCATTGTGGTATACTTCAACGCATTACTGAACTGAATCCGTCGTACCTTTCTTTGCAATATCCAATGCTTTTTCCATATGGTGAAGACAGATATAGTGAGAATATTCCTTTCGCAGCATCTGCGATGGATAGAGTTGGAACACGCTCTTCGATTAGTCAAAGAGAGTACTTTGCATTCCGTCTACAAGAGAGAAATGGAGAACCATCTACGATTTTATCTTCAAAACATCTCACTCAATAATTTATTGTTGATGCCTATACTATGGTGGAGTCTGGAAGGCTGAATTTTTTTAAAACTCACCAAAAGGAACTTCGTTGTGAGATGTATAGCTGTGTTGAGGATGCAGTGTTGAATAGAGAGACTGATGCGCGCGAATTAGGGAAAGCGTGTTGTTTTGCCACCTTCGTTCACTGGAGGTCCACTTTACATGGTCCAGAATTATCAAGATGCAATGGCAATTTGTAGATGGGCCGGATATCCCCAGTTATTTATAACTTTTACCTGCAATCAAAAGTGGCCTAAGGTAGTTTGTTTTTTACAACAGAGAGGACAAATTTCTGAAGACCGTCCGGACATACTCTATCGAATATTCAAGGTGAAGTTAGACGGATTGTTAAATGATATACGGAAAAAGAAAATATTTGGTAACGTCAAAGCAGGTACCATCATTTTTTTAAAATAATTAGTTATATTATAACTTTTATAATAATTAATCCTTCATATTTACATCATATTAATATTATTCTTATCTATCTTTCTTACTCAATTATATTTGCAGTTATCTTTACTATTGAATTTCAAAAGAGAGGTCGGCCCCATGCATATATTTTTGTTATTTCTTGAAAATCACAATGAGGTTAGATAATTTCTTATATTTTGTAGTTAAATTTCGAATGTGAATTATTATCGTTATTCTTTTTGTAATTCATTGGAAAAAATCCTACAGATTCCTATCGGGAGCAATATTGATCGTATTATTTCAGCTGAGATACCCGATGAGGAGAATGATCCAGATTATTTTAATATTGTCCGGGACTTTATGATGCATGGTCCTTGTGGTGCTGCAAATATAAGTTCACCTTGCATGTCTGACGAGGGAATATGTTTAAAACATTTTCCAAAGAGATTTGTGGATGAGACTACTATTGCCGATGATGGATATCCTGTTTATAGGCGTAGAGATAATGGACGGACGGTAAAAAGGGTATTAATTTTTTGGATAACAGACATGTTCCTCATAATCATTATCTTCTTCGGAAGTATGGTTCCCACATCAATGTGGAATGGTGCAATCAATCCAGGTCCATAAAATACCAATTCAAGTATGTTAATAAAGGACATGATCGTTTTATCCCATCGTTCTATGAAAATACTAAACAATCTGGAGGTGTAGCAGGCGTGGATGAAGTTAAAATGTATTACGATTGCAGGTAAATTACACTACTTATACAAAAATAGTCAAATTCCTTATACATGTTCAATATTAATTAACACCATAATTTCAGGTATATTTCTCCGTGCGAAGCTGCTTGGAGAATTTTCGAATTTGAGATAAATTATAGAAATTCTCCCTGTAGGTCCCGAACGGGTTTCAGGTGTGATATACAAGTATGCCTGATCAGAGTGCGGTGTGAATCAATATGGACTGATATCCGACTTACTGATCTGTATGAACCAGATCAGTTCGGAGTCTATAAGTTTAACTGATAATTTTCGTAACCTAACTATGAAGGTTTGGTCCCATATATATAGGCACGAAATCGAACTAGCCATTGGAGAGCAATTCGAATTTCGGTCTATTTTAGGTAGGTCTGCAGGCTGTTTTGACATGCTTCAGGGGCGGCATGGCCGAAAGCATGCAAGCTTGTCCTTTCTAGCCGTTTGACACTGAAGCGCTTTACTGCAGACTGTCAGTACTCCGTATGTGCATTGTCGACATCTTATTGGCTATCAAGTACACTTTGCAGCACTTGAATTAGCAACAAGGTTGACATTCTTCTTGTCTGGCCACTTGGCTCGTACTAGGTAACATTGAAGTAGTTACCTGATGGAGTTGACACAGATCAGTTCGAACACTGATCTGTGTACCTGATTTAGGTCTTCTGCTCGTAAGTTGCCTTAGCAAAACTTACTGACCTTTTCTTGTTGTCATCTGAAGTAGGTCTTGGACGGTCTTCTGTCTTGAAATCTTCTGCTTATCTGCTTCTCGGCTTGTCTGCTTCATTCATTAGATCTTCAGCATATCTGATCTTCAATTTAACTAATCTTCTGATCTTCAAGACTTAACCTATACATATTGAGTTCCCCCTCAATATGTGACCGATCTGTTACATCAGTTGTCTATACATTTCAGCTGGTCATCTTATCATTTATCTAGATCATCAGTCAGCTAACAAGTCTGACTGGTCCTATTATATTATCTGTTTTGGAACTTCCATCGAAACTAAAAATTTCCCAACAATTTCCCCCTTTTTGATGGAACCAAAACAGTTAAACAGAAAAACAGATAACCAAATGTAAATAAACAGATAACAATGCACATATCAGAAGACAATGAGAGGTTGTCTTAGGATCAGAAAAAGATAGGAAATTTTATTATCATGGATATGTGCTTACAGGTTACAACAAAATTCCTATCATCTGATTCTAAGAGTCTTCTGATCTTTCATCATTTGTGCTTGAATTTCTGAAGCTCGTTCGGGATGCCAAAATGTTTGTACATCTGCTGCATCAGCTGCTCCAAATTATCTCTCCCAATGATCCCTCCTTTCTTTGCAAACTCATAGTAGGCTTTCTTAAGAACATTATTTTACCTTAAGGAGTTGTTCGAAGGGAGGTGCTTCTGGTATTAAGGACATTATTTTACCTTCCTTCATAACAACCTGGTAGAAGTCAGGATACTTTATTTCTAGCCAATTCCGGAATGCATCATCATTCACAACTTGGTCTTGGTGAATCGAAATCCTCTCCAGGATGTACACATCGCATAGCCAATCACCTCTTATCTGGTCCCACTCAGGAATCAGATCTTCACGAGCACAGAGGATGTCTTTGACTGCAGCAGGGAAAGCTCTCTCTTCCCAGACAATATCCTCTGCAATAGCTACCTTCAGTCTCTTCTTCCTGATGTACGCAGTGTTAAGACCTTTTGCTGCTGCCATCTTCTGCTTCTTGATCGCTTCATCCATCACCCTTTGTCTTGTCTTTTGTTCCTCAATCTGCTCGGGGGTCATCTGGATTCTGGTTCTTGTCGTGATCTGCTGACTAGGCTTCTGAGTTTCAGCAGTTGTCTTCTCCAGCTTGCCCTTGCCTTTTCTCCTCTTCAAGGCTTGTTCAGACTCTGCTTTCTCTTCTTCTTCAATCATCTTCTCGGCAAGCTCAAGACTCTTAGCCTGATCTTCTACTTCATGTCTTTTCTGAATGGGAGAAGAGAAGTCTTCTATCTTGTCTACCCTTTGAACCACTTCAGATAGAACTGACTTCTTTTCAGAAAAAGCTTTCTCTTGAGTTATAATGGCTTCTCCATGCTATTCAACTATCTGAAATAATTCCACCAGTTCGGTGTCAGGAATATTCACAGTTGGTATGGTAGATTCTGGCATGACAGATGGTGCAGGAGCAGACGGAGTAGGTACAAATGACGTTCCGATGGATGGCATGATTGTTATCATATGCATCTGTGTTTCCTTCTCCTCTTCCCCCATTTTGGTTGCATCAAAGAGGTTTGTTAATCTGGCATTCAGAGCATTGAATTTGTGCCTCAATTCATCTTTGACCTCTTCGACTGCAAGCGGGGTTATCTGGACCGTAGAAGATGTTGGCGCTGGGCCCAGTAGTCTGTTTAGACCATCTTCAATGGTCTTCCCGGTCTGTTTAATCGATGCCTCGAATCGCTTCCACCCAGCGTCTAAGCATGTGTCTGTCCTTTTCAGAGAGGACCAGACACTTTCCAGCAACTTGCCAAGATCAAAGAGCATTGATTCATGCAGACTTAGCTTCTCCGTGACTAGATCGACATGCTTCATCACAGATTCGGTGATGTTTTCATATGAAGATGTAGCACTTTGTCCACAGTCAACTGCCTTTTTGCATTCACAAGACCCTATTGCTCTTCCCTGAACTTGGTCAATAGATCGGTTGTCAAACTGGTAAACTGTGCTTCAATTGATGACTTTACCCCATCTTGAATAGTTGAAGAGATCTGCTCAAGGGTTTTGTCGTCAATGACAACCGTCCTTCCAGATGTTGCAGCCTCTCTAGGTTGGGTCACGTCTGTAGCACCCACTCTTGATTCATCGGCAGCTTCCCATTCTCCTCCACCCTCCATCCAATCTCCTTCCCTTCCTTCCTCAATCACCGGTTGAATTCCAAAATGCTCATAGATGAGCCTCCGGATATCATCATCGGTGGCTAGCTCGTGACACTTTCTACACCAGCCATTTCCAAACATCTGGTCTCTAGGTCTACAAAGAAGTGAGCACCTAGGACTTCCATCAAGATCAGAAATTCTTCAATTCCTTTTGATCGCACATCTCTCCAGAATACTATTTCTTCGATTTTGGGCTGGAGACCAGGATGATTGATCAGGTTTGGACATATCTCATCCAGATAGGACTTGACTTGCTATTTTAGTACATACAACGTAAAATCCTCCTCTTCTTCTGGTGTGTCAAGTTTCAGCTTGGTGTTGAAGGGATTGTGAGACATCGAGACATAGAGATCACCTCTGGGCGTAGTCTCAACAGTCTCCTCAACAATTTCAGTTTCAGGTGCAGAAGAGGGAGTTGGCTCGGGAATGTGGTTCAATGGCTGTTTCTGGTTGAGGTTGGGGAGGTGAGATATCTGTTGGATGTTCTGTGGCTTGAGGATCAAATGGAATGTCTGTTGGGAGATGAATTTAATAAAAGAAGATTTTGATTAGATCCCAAAACCCCTGAGTATGACATGTTCAGGACAATCTTGATAGATGAGTCAGGATTCAGTTTTAGAGTGTTCAGGATGTTATCTGCACCATGTATAGTCAGCAGATATAGATCAGGATATATTCTCAAGACTCGAAGAAGTTTCAAGAAACCAAGTTTTAGTATGAAACCGTTTTCAAGTTTCAAATATGAAATCGAGAAATCAAGACTCATTGTGAAAATGAGAATCAAGACTCAAAGCAGAAATCGAGAAATCAAGACTCAAGCAGAAATCGAGAAATCAAGACTTCAAGAAGAAGATATCGGTCAAGATATCTGTGAATATTCAGAAGACACTGAAGACTCTAAAGACACAGAAGACTGAAGATACTGAAGACAAAGGATATTGAAGGCACAGTAATTATTGAAGACTCAGTAATATACTGAATGCTCAGTATAAACCTGAATGTTCCGAGGCACTGAAAATATCTATCTGAAGGATACAATACTGAGAAAAACGCGATTACTTAGAAAAATAGATATTGCCCAAGACATTCAAATGCAGACAAAAGGAACTAAAACTAAGTGTTGTTAAGGTTATATCACTCAGAGATATTAACCAAAAAGAGCCGTTATGGTTGTCTACATTTAACTGAAGACAAGAGCCAATCAGAGGAAGACAAAGATCAAGCACTTTCTCGACAATTGAAAGCGACAGTCCTGTCATGAAGCATGTTAGTAGTACTATGTTCCAGACTGCAAAAAGTAGTGACTGGCTGCATGAAAAGCATATTGTCTAAAACATGCTAGGGAGTGTCAAACCCTAAATATAGTCGTTCATCTCACACCTTAAGAGGAAACTCATGAAGCTATCTCTTCCAACGATAGTTTTTCAAGAGTGACCTTGGTGTCTGCCTATAAATACTTGTGACCATCTACTTTGAAGGTTACCGGAAATTTGTAAGCAACTCTAGAGCTCAAACTTATTATTGCAAGTTGAAGCACTCGAAAACCCAAGAATTTCCCAAGTGCTTTATATCGAAGAGAGCTCATTCACTAAGCCTAGTCTTGATAAGATATATCCAAAGCTTAGTCGAGATATCCTAGCCTTTGCATTATTCTTAATTGTAAAGGATATCGCATCCTAGTTGGAAACCAACCAAGAAACCCCAAACCCTTTGTAAGGTAGTTTGAGTGTAATTTTTGGTGAGTTGGAGTTGTAAAGAGTTAGTAAACTACATTGAGGTATTCAGAAAACTCTAGAGAAGAAGTGAGTAAACTATCTTGGATAGTCAGAAAGCTTGTGTGTGTTTTGAGTTAGTAAACTATAGAGGTAGTCAGAAAGCTCAAAATAGAAAGGTTAGTAAACTACAGAGGTAGTCAAAAAACCTTAGGCGGTGATTAAGGAATTTCTCTGAAGAGATCAGAGAGAGTGGACGTAGGAGCTTGAGCTGAACCACTATAACTTGCTGTGTTATTTGCTTTCTGTATTGCTTTGATTAACTGTTGCATAACTTCAACTGAAAGCATATTTTCACTGATATTCAGTTGGAACAAATCCACTGAAGTTGCATCTAATTGAATCACAGCTTAATCACTATTCTATTAAAAGGAAGGTTTTTCAGCAAAGCATAAAACGAGTATAAACTTAGGGCCAACCATTCCGCACATCTGAGTAGCTATTCAAGCAACTCAGTATCTCTGAAAGTACAAGGGATTAGTTGGGATTATCTGAGGTTTCTGAAAGCAGCTCAGGATCACTGTCTCAGGTAGACTTTGACTCAGGGCGATCTGTGATTCTCAGGACCAAATCATCAGGACAACCTGACCCATCTAACCCCAGTGAAGAAAAAGTTTTAAAATTCACTGAACACGTGTATTCCCCCCCCATACACGTGTAAGAATCGTTTGCACTGGGACCAAAAATGTCTGTAAGCTGAAGAACAGGTGGAATTTCCAGTTGAGATGAGGGTTGATCTGGTTGAGGTGTCTCAACTGGATGTGAAGGTGTTATCTGGGTTGGAATTGAACTGTGGATAGGGGATCTGTGTGGGCTGGGTGAGGTTGATTTAGAGGTTGGTGTAGGTGAACATGCTCTCCAAAACACTGTCCTGATTGGTACTGAATCAGATGGCTCTCTTTCCTCAGATAGTTCTCTCCCCTCTCCATCTTCATCATCCCCTCATTCCACCAACACTTCCTCCTGAACAGCCTCTCCGCTTCTGCTAGCAGTTCTCTCTGGGATAGTCGCCGCTTCTACATCTGATTCCAGATGAATCAGTTGTGTTTCCTTCTCAACCTGTTCAGGCCCACCTTCTTCTGATATGGGCATAGATAGGGCTTCAACTGCCTTCTACAGAATAGAAGTTATCTTCTTCTGCCTCTTCTCAGCTGCTTCTGGTTTCTCTACCAGAACCTTTCTCTTCAACTTCTTGGGAGCAGCATGCGTCTCAGACTGTACAGACGATGTGGCAGCTTTAGCACCCTTTCCTTCTCCTCTCGTTCTAGGCACATAAGGTGCTGGATTATCATCGGATTGCCCAGATAGCTGTTCATCTTTCCCCATAATGGCCTTGAATTTTTCCAAGTAAACCTTCTTCCCTTCCTCATTCCATTCGAAGTTATCTGGCAGCTTGTCAAATAGTATAATTGACACTTTGTGAATGTACAAACACTTCAAAGTCAGATAAACTTTGTCCCTCTCATTCAACTTAAATTTGGCAGTTTCCTTCAGCAACCTTGACTTGAACAACCCAAGCCAATTCAGATTTTCGGCTTTGTAGATGATTGTCGTCATCCCATTCTGCTTCACAGCAGTAAGAGCATCCAGGCTGTGTGTTATACACAAAATCACCTTTGATACAATCTCAAACAGAAGACGATATTTCCGTCTGAGATGTGGTGCTTTGACATTAAAAACTTGCTCTTTGTTGGCCGGTCTCAACAAGACATCCTTTTAATATGTTTTCTCGTCGAGCTCTGTTGTGAAAGTGGTTGGATCGATGGTTCCAGAACGAAGCCGAAGATTCTGAATAAATCATCATTAGAAACTGTTATTTTAAAACCCCCTACTGACGACCTCAAACTTCCATCATCATCCTCCTCGATATTGTATAGAAATTCTAGAGCCTCGTAAGTATGTACAATGTCTTGGTGTCGGTAGGAAAATTGCTCGAGTCCTACAACCCAAAGACATTTCAAGATTTCCTTCGATTCAGCATCATTCGTGGTGTTGAAGATTACATATTTTTCATCGATGATATCCTTCTTCATCGATAGGAAATTGCACATCTTCTTTCCCTGGCCCGGTATTGCGGATAAGTGTGCCATTTCTGCTTGAATATACAATTTTGGAGATGAGTTTGAGTAATTTATATATAAAAAATAGCAATAAATCAGTCCAAAACATCAACTAAGGCACAATTTGCACATGAATCTCATTATAGGCATATACGCATCTTCGAAAGTGAGTAAATCAAACAACAATCCTAGACAAAGATCTAATCCTAGAAAATATCAGTGAGAAATACACAGTTCATCTAGAATATATCAAAAGTAGTGTAGAACAGTGAAATCCACATAATGGCAAATAATATTCACTTAGAAATTACCAGAAATCGATTCGAAATTTGGAACGGTTTGAAATAATTGATTTGTATTCTCTCAATTAAGTCGAGTTTTGCACAGAGTAAGTATGGAGAATTCTGGTAGAGTTTCAAAAGTGTGAAGTTGAAAGACCTTTAGGGTTTTAAAAGGTGTGAGGGAAAATATTTTACACAGATTCCCACAAATACTTGAATATTCGTGTTTTGAAATGAATGGCTTAGATTAAGCGGTCGTAAAGTAAAATGACCGTGTGATCAAGAAAAATTTCTGAAAGTATTTTGGACGCGAAAATACGCATTAAAAGCTAATAAATACATAAAACCCACGTCCGAATTTAATTTTTGCAGGGCTTGCGTCATAAAGTAACATGAACAGTAATCATTACAGAAAAGTATATAAGCTCAGATAATATAAACAGAGAACGTATCTGACTGGTTTATATTGTAATCAACCAGTTACCACTTGTATCTGATCCAACTCTTCTAATTTGTTGATCTTACTGTGTAGCCTATTCCTCAGCAAATTTTTCCCAACAATGTTTTTATCCCTCAGATCAAGTTCCTTCTGACCCAAATCCCTTAGTCAGTTGAAGTTCCCCATTCACTTGACATTCCTCTCTGATCAGTTCCCAACTGATCGCTTCTGATCAGATGAAGTTCTTTCTTCATCTGATCTTCTTACCTGGTCAGTCTCTTAACCAACTGGTGTTGGAGATTAATCCACCAAATTAGTCTGGTGCATCTTCTCCTAAGTCCAGTAATCCTAGCTCATTGCATAGCTCTCTGAATCTGACTTCTTCTAGGGGTTTGGTTTGTTGGGATTATACTGGAAAGTATGCTTTTACTTTATATAAACACACTGAATTTCTGTCTTATTTACTGAAATAAATTATTTATCACTGATGCTTTAAATATCATCGAATGTTACACATATTTAATCCATAACTGTTCAATAAGAAGTACGTGTTACATTGTAGTTAATTTAGTGATACCAGAACACAAAAGATTAAATTAACATTCCCTTTTAACTAAAAGTACACTTTCACGACCTAGATGGAAATGAACAAATCATCACGAAAGGCTGAGGTGTAAGGCTCAGATTAGCTTGTCTTGACCAAGAGATTGCACCAGTGCATCATGATGCACTGAACAGGACCTACAGTAGGACAAATTCTTTAGCACTGAAAATAGAAGAATTAGACCTCAGTGGTTCATTATTTCTTAATCTCCGTCCCTTAAATAGGATCGTGTGCAATCAATAGCTGTTGCTTTGACTTATGATGGGAAGAGAATCATTGAGATTCAATACCTTGTATCTTGGGCAATGATATTGATTACACGACGATTGCTAAAATTTAATACGGTGAAACGAGTGCAAGTACGTCTTGTTTGATTTGTCCCCTTGGGAGGCTCATAAGATTTATCATACCAAATCTTGCAAGTGGAATTTAATTCCGGTATGGATAATAATGTTGAGCCGTTTCCTTAACCAAGGAAAAAGATGTTAATTAATATAAAGTTATTTCAGTGGCTTGAAATTAATTAATGGACTAGAAAATCTTAAACACTGGAAATAATAACCGGGAGCCATATTGATAGTAATATGGGTTAAGATGGATAGTGCAATATTAATTATGTAGTGGGATTAATTAATATTTATGGCTTGAATAATATTGTGGCTCAATATTGAAAATTCAAAGTCCATTGGAAGGTCCAATCTTAATTCTCCTAAAGGCTCCCCAAGTTGCCAAAACATAAAGTTCAATAACTTAAAAAGGTGTTTACAATAAAATAAATTATTGTTGCCTAATTATTCTATTTTTTTCTAAATTCATGGATAAAAGAGGGAGAAAGATTTTCTTTTTATTTTGTTATGAAATGAAGATATGTATTCTTGGAATACAAGATTATCTCATGATGAAAATTTCGAAATTTCCATAACATAAGGAGGAGGAGATTTTATTTGGGAGATATATTGGGAAATAGAATATATTGGATATACCCAAAATTATTTCTTGGAGAAGAAGCAAGGAAATTTCCCAATCTCCCTAAACCCTAAAATTTTCGCCCCCCTTACTATTATAAATAGGGGATGAATTTTTCATCCCCAATGCAATTCCATGTGTTGGAAAAATTAAAAATCCACAAAGGTGGTGCAACATAAAATTTATTTTTCCCTTTTGTTAATTGTTCACGAGCGTCCTACCTCCGGATGATGAGCAAGGACTTGAGAATACTTGGGAAGACTTTTTGGTGTGTTCGTGCGAACGGTATCCACCTTCCAGACGATTGCCACTCCAAAAGGTTAGTTCACGTACACTCCTAATTGTTCCGCATGCGTAAAATTTATGTGATGAACTTGTATGCATGATTTGTTGTTGTATTATTATTTGAATTAATATAGGATTAATTCATGCTAGTAATAATTTTCAAAATTAAATTTGTATTTAAATTCACCCCGAATAGATCCGAGCACACTATTCCCCAATAACTGGTATCAGTGCCACGGTTTCGGGCTATGAATTTTAAATTATAATTTAATTCGTTGTTCATTGAATTTGGAATTGGATAGTAGAATTGTTAGATCCTTTTTGCAGGTATCCAATTGTCATGGTATTTGATGAATGTTTATTTATGCATGCATTTAAATTGTGATTTTTAATTCGATTCGTTCGAAATCCTTTTGCCTCGCGAGAAAATCCACGAGTAGATTAGGATTTGTTTGATTCGTTCAATGTAATATACTAGTCTAGATCTAGGTTTATTTATTTTGAAAATAAATTGTAACCGGATCGAATAGGCGGAGATAAAGACGGATCCGGAATCGAGTGCAGGTGGCGTGCGTCGTGTGAAACGTGCCATGGGAGGCACGCACAAAACGTTGACGCACGCAGGCATGCACGGGTGCGGGGCGAGGTTGGTGGGATGAGCGCGCATGGGATCAAGCCGGAAAGCACGGGCGTAGGTGGTGTCGTGCGCGGCCGGCGAGTGCGTCGGACAGGCGCGCGAGGCCGAGCGGGCACTCGCTAATGAGAGTGTGGATGCGCGTGAGGCCATGCGGGCGCGCAGGGCGAGGCAGCACGAGGCGGGCTCGACTCGGGCGGGTGAGCTAGCGCTCGCGCGGGCCCACGCTGGGATGCGAAGTGCCTGCTGAGATAGGCCGAGCGCTGCTTGGCGACGTACGCCGGGTGCTTATGCATGCACGGGCACCGATCGACAAGGCCGGGGGAGTGCATGGCGTGCACTCTGACCCACGAGCTGGTCGATGACGTAGCTTGACGTGATGATTTTTTTTCGAGACGAAAGAAGAAGGCGATAGGGACAATTTCTCAAGATCAAGACATGATAAAATTAACCGTGACAATTGGATATATGTGCCCAATATGTTTAATTTTTGTTTTGATGTTTGCTTTATTTTTCCGTGCATATTTAACTGTGTTTTGAATATGCGATGCAGGAGAAATTGTCTTGGAAAAATCTCACTTTCGAAAATTACTAAGTATGATTTAAATAATTAATTAACAATTTTATTCCGAATAATAAAATTGAATTAATTTTGGCCTCCTTGATTTATTTATTTGTGAATTCTTTTGGAGAAATTCCGCCACGGGACGGCCAAAAGATAGCTTTCACATGAATAAATTCCAAACGGGTCATTGTGGATTATTATTAGTGGCGACGATGATCCTCCCCACGAGGCTCGTTCAAAGCGAAACAATAATTTTGTATTTAATCATGGTTATTACTTAGGTATAAAATTGATATGCATATACTTCCTCGAAGTCCCTGTCAATTTTATATTGGTCAAGAGGGAGCCAACTATTAATCTGGATATTAATGGTTTGTAACTGTTCTTGTTTGTAACCTTCTTGAATGTGATTAAATAATGACCCACCCCACGTGGCTTATTTAAACTGTTTTGAGATGTTGGCTGATGCATGTTCATATTTTTTTGTGATTTTAATATGATACATGTGACCAAATTTTGTGATAATTTTGTGCTTATACAAATCGTTATTTATTTCAGTTCAGCATGTCGCAACCTTTTAATCCCATGTTCAATATACTGAAAGACAATTTACTTACTGGTGAAAACTATTTTGCTTGGAAACAAAAACTTATGAGTGACCTTGCTTCACATGAATCCAAATGGGTACTTAGTAC
The DNA here is from genome assembly GCA_037126765.1 of Stenogyne calaminthoides. NCBI lineage: Eukaryota > Viridiplantae > Streptophyta > Magnoliopsida > Lamiales > Lamiaceae > Stenogyne > Stenogyne calaminthoides. Next base: position 14,948,223 of record JBBCBC010000019.1, on the reverse strand, counting down.
ACCAAAACCCGAAAAATCAGCTAAGAATGCGAGCATATGGGAAGAGATGGAATATAATGAATGGGAGCTGGCAAACGAATTGATAAAGGAAATAATCATGACACAAATGTCAGATCTATTAAAACACCTTCATTAAGGTTTTGCAATAGCTGCAGACATTATGGAAAATCTTGAGGCGATGTTCGCACATCGGGCCCATATGGAAATTCAATGCATCAAGCATGACATGGTCAAGCTCAAATTGGAAGAAGGGATGAATGCGAAAGAACACATGCTTAGGGTTATGGTTCTCTTTGAAGAACTAGCGACTCTTGGCGAAAAATGTGATTTCAAATGCAAAGTTGATTTCATACTCAATTCTCTGCCAAAGAGCTATGATCATCCCAATGTGGAATATCTAATGGAAGATATGGACTTCACTATGGACGATCTTATAAAAGCTCTCACTTTGGTCGAAGAGGAAAATGAGCTCAATAAAACGATTACAGTGATCTATGTAAAACGCCTATAACTACCCACACTTCTTATCTAGTGGGAAAACCATTACAAACAAACTAAAGGGTTGCGATAGAGAAACAGATTCAAACACAATCAAAACAGAAACGATATCTACAAACAAAAACGTTTCAGGCAGAGCCAATAATCCACGAATCCAGGCTCTGATACCAATTGATTGATCGCGCCGGTGAAGGCGGTCCATCACCCAGGATCGTTATTGGATACCAAACGTACATGTATTAAAATTAAAACCTAAACATGTGTCTAGAGCAAGGTTTAGATTCGTTACCCTTGAAGACTTGAGATGTTGATTCCACTACAGATCTTCCAGTCTGTCTCCCAGCCTCGTCCAAATGCCGAGTGGACAGCAATCTATCGAACGCGGAGAAGGCGCCTGCTGTTTTGTCTCCTCAAACCCTAACTTGCTCGGCTGCTGAAATTTCAATTTCGTGTGCATAGGGATTTAGACGAAACTAGGCTGCTTTATTTATACTCCCCAGGTTTCGTGGGCCAGACTAGGGATCCATTAGAAGGTATAGAGTATGGGCTTCTCACTGACCCAAATACTCTTAATCAGGGCTTCTATTAGACTTTATAATTCCCCGTGTTAAAGATATCACACATCCATTAATTATTAAAGCTCCTGACTGCTTTAATTAATTAATATATATTATTCCTTGAGTAGTACCACTCAACCTTGTTGTCGTACGGATTAAATCCACCTGTAGGGTTTAATACGACAATCCTTTATGAGTTTCCTCAAGAGGACGTCATCATCCTGGATGTCCAGGACACGGTGCCCCAATGACAATAAATAGCTATCATGCGAGCAATGTCACTACCCAAAATACGAAGTATGAGAGATCTACCAAGATTGTCACCTATAGTAAATCAAAGCAGTGAACAAGCACCCCACATATCTAAATACCACACTTAGGGCTAAAAATAATAAAAGCCACCAAGACCTCTAGTTCTTCATAACAATCAGAATAGAAGAACATGTCTTATCTGTGACCCATTCAACGCGACATAGCGCACTAGTATAAACTAATGCCAAGACAAGCCACCAACAAGTTTATACTACAACTTAAACCAATAGTTATGTCCAAAACTGTCTCAGTTTTGAATACTGTTTATATCTTATAAGGAACTTGACGATGTGATCTTCTGTGTGACTACAAACCCACCACATTGTCTACAATATAAGATAAGCAGACACATAAGCAATTTATAAGAATGAAATAATGTGAAAAACCATTTATTTCAGATAATAAGGAAACTGAATATACATCCACAAAAGCTCACTAAAAGTTTGCTTTACAGTATACACCAACAGTTTATAGGATACCCCGAGGGAACGAAAGGGTGCATGTTCTATGGTCCCGAAGATCAAAAGGTGGTAATCGTTACACACTTTAGATTTTTGGAAGAAGACTATATGAACAACAAAAAGCCCAGAAGTGAGATTACCTTGAATGAGCTAAAGGGGCTTACCTTAATTCCAGTTGTACAAGTCGATATACCAAACGCCACACTTACACAACCGGAACCTCGTCGCAGTGGGAGGGTTATCCGACAACCCAAAAGATTCATGGGGAGTCTTCAGACATGATCCCCGGTGAAAATGAATCGGACCCATGGACTTACAAAGAGGCAATCCGTGACAAGGACGTAGATTCTTGACAAACAACAATGAAAGCCGAAAAGGGTTCTATGGATAAAAACAAGGTGTGGGAGCTTGTCGAACCACTTAATGGGGTCAAACCCATTTGATGCAAGTGGGTATACAAGAGAAAAAGGGGATCGGACGGAAAGGTAGAAACCTTCAAAGCTAGACTTGTGGCGAAAGGTTACACTCAGAAAGAGGGGATCGACTATGAGGAAACCTTTTCGCCTGTAGCCATGCTAAAGTCCATCCGCATTCTCTTGTCGATAGCTGCGCATCTCGATTTCGAGATCTGGCAAATGGATGTCAAGATAGCTTTCCTCAATGGAAGTCTCGAAGAAGAAATTTATATGCAACAACCCGAAGGCTTCATTACAAAGGGCCAAGAACATCTTGTTTGCAAGCTCAAAAAGTCTATCAATGGACTGAAGCAAGCATCGCGTGCTTGGAACCAATGTTTTGATCAGGTTATAAAGTCTTACGGGTTCGATCAAAACGAGTTCGAAAGTTGTGTGTACAAAAAGCGTGTCGGAACTGCATTGGTATCTTAGTACTATACGTAGATGATATTCTGCTCATCGAAAATGATGTAAATGTTTTGTTAGACGTAAGGGCATGGCTGTCAAAATAGTTTGATATGAAGGATTTAGGGGAAGCCGGTCACATCCTTGGGATCAAGATCACTCGAGATTGCAAGAAAAGAATGATAGGCTTATCGCAAGCCTCATACATAGATACTGTCTTCAAGCGATTCAGCATGCAGGATTCCAAGAAAGGCTTCGTACCTTTCAGACATGGAATCCATCTATCCAAAGAAATGTGCCCTAAGACGCAAAGGGAGATAGATGACATGAAAGGCACTCCTTATGCTTCGGCTGTTGGAAGCCTCATATATATTATGTTGTGCACGAGGCCGAATATCTGCTTTGCCGTCGGCATGGTAGCAAGATATCAGAGTAATTCAGGGAAAGAACATTGGACTGCATTTAAAAAGATTCTGAAGTATATGAAAAGAACTTGCGATAGAATGCTTATTTATCAGTCAGACAGTCTGATTCCCATCGGTTACACCGACTTCGGATTTCCAATCAGACCTAGACTCCAGAAAATCTACCTTGGGTAGTGTGTTTTGCATGGGGGGAGGAGCCATGACATGGAGAAGCGTTAAGCAGAAATGCATAGCGGACTCTACCATGGAAGCCGAATACGTAGCTGCTTGAGAGAGCGAAAGAAGCGGTTTGGCTCAAAAACTTCCTAGTGGACTTGGACGTAGTACCGAATTTGCCCAGCACCATCACGGTCTACTGTGATAATGCCGGAGCAGTTGCAAATTCAAGGGAACTGAGAGCCCATAAGGCTAGCAAACACATTGAATGGAAATACCATCTTATACAAGAAATCGTTAAGAGAGGAGATATAGAGGTTGCAAAAATTGCGTCAGAAGACAACCTAGCAGATCCATTCACAAAGGGTCTGCCTCAGAATACATTCGAGAAACATGTGGAAGGAATGAGTGTCAAGACCGTTGCCAACCTGCTTTGAGTAAAAGTGGGAGATATTATTAGGTTCGTGTAGGTGTAATGTAGATTCTACACGAGACGTGCTGTAGTATACTTAAAAGCAGACTTTGAGTATAAGTGGGAGATTGTTGGGATTATACTGAAAGTATACTTTTACTTTGTATAATCACACCGAGTTTCTGTCTTATTTACTGAAATAAATTATTTATCACTAATGCTTTAAATATCATCGAATGTTACACATATTTACTGCATAACTGTTCAATTAGAAGTACGTGTTACATTGTAGTTAATTTAGTGATACCAGATCACAGAAGATTAAATTAACATTCCCTTGTAACTAAAAGTACACTTTCATGACCTAGATGGAAATGAACAAACCATCACAAAAGGTTGAGGTGTAAGGCTCAGATTGACTTTTCTTGACCAAGAGATTGCACTAGTGCATCTGAAAATAGAAGAATTAGACCTCAGTGATTCATTATTTCTTAATCTCCATCCCTTAAATAGGATCGTGTGCAATCAATAGCCATTGATTTGACTTATGATGGGAAGAGGATCATTGAGATTCAATACCTTGTATCTTGGGCAATGATATTGATTACAAGACGATTGCTAAGATTTAATACGGTGAAACGTGTGCAAGTACATCTTGTTTGATTTGTCCCCTTGGGAGGCTCATAAGATTTATCATACCAAATCTTGCAAGTGGAATTTAATTCTGATTTGGATAATAATGTTGAGCCGTTACCTTAACCAAGGAAAAAGATGTTAATTAATATAAAGTTATTTCAATGGCTTCAAAGTATTAATGGACTAAAAAATCTTAAACACGAGAAATAATAACCTGGAGCCATATTGACAGTAATATGGGTTAAGATGGATAGTGCAATATTAATTATGTAGTGGGATTAATTAATATTTTTGGGCTTGAACAATATTGTGGCTCAATATTGAAAATTCAAAGTCCATTGGAAGGTCCAATCTTAATTCTCCTAAAGGCCCCCCAAGTAGCCCAAACATAAAGTCCAATAACTGAAAAAGGTGTTTAAAATAAAATAAATTATTGTTGCCTAATTTTTCTATTTTTTTTAGAAATTCATGGATAAAAGAGGGAGAAAGTTTTTCTTTGAATTTTTTTATGGAATGAAGATAAGTATTCTTGGAATACAAGATTATCTCATTAAAATCAAGAAATCTCCCAATTGGCTATTCATGATGAAAATTTTGAAATTTCCATAACATAAGGAGGAGGAGATTTTATTTGGGAGATATATTGAGAAATAGAATATATTAGATATATCCAAAATTGTTTCTTGGAGAAGAAGCAAGGAAATTTCTCAATCTCCCTAAACCCTAATATTTTTGCCCCCCTTAGTATTATAAATAGGGGATGAATTTTTCATCCCCAATGCAATTATATGTGTTGGAAAAAGTAGAAATCCAAAAAGGTGGTGCAACATAAAATTTATTTTTCCCTTTTGTTAATTGTTCGCGAGCGTCCTACCACCGGATTGACGAGCAAGGACTTGGAAATACTTGGGTTGAATTTTTGGTGTGTTCGTGCGAACGAGATCCACCTTCCAGACGATTGCCACTCCAAGAGGTTTAGTTCACGTAAACTCCTAGTTATTCAGCATGCGTATGATTTATGTGACGAACTTGTATGCATGATTTGTTGTTGTATTATTACTTTAATTAATATAGGATTAATTCATGCTAGTAATAACTGTCAGAATTAAATTTGTATTTAAATTCACCCAGAATAGATCCGGGCACACTATTCCCCAACATGGTTAAGATATCAGCTCTGTAGGTCCCGAACGGGTTTCAGTGAGGGTTGAAGTCTAGAGGGGAGAGGTGAATAAACTTCAAAACTTTTCGTGGATCAGATGTGATTTGTACATATGTCTGATCAGAGTGCGATGTGGATCAGTTTGGACTGATATCAGACTTATTGATTTGTTAAGCAAATCAATTCGGCGTCTATCAGTTTAACTGATGGTGCGGAAGATTAGTTAACCCGTGTGAAAACCAGTTTTACTCAAACAAGGATTCTGACCAATCTAGTATTGGTCAGATGACAAAGGTGTCAAACTGATCAGATCAGTAGCATGATGTTAATCTGATCCAGGTACAGAATATGCATGCAGATAACAAGAGTGGTGTGCAAGTAAGTGTAAATAAAAGTAAAGGCACACAGATTTATAGTGGTTCGGACAACTTGTCCTACGTCCACTCTTCCCTATCAGCAGGGGCACCAACTTAATCAACTGGACTTAGTTTAATGTGTTAGTCCAACACAGTACAAACAACAGATGTTTCACGAGTTCTCACTCAACCAATCCCAGAAATCTGATCTAGAAACCCTAGACAGAAATCTTGCTATAACAAACTTAACCTAACTTTTGTTTGGGTATAAGATTTATGTTGTTCCAACTGGAATACTATCCTATCTTTTAAGTAGCCTAAAGCTAGAGGATAAGTATTCTATGCTAAGAACTATGGGATGAACACTTAAGAATAAATCTTGAATATGTGTTCTTCGTGCGGAAATCTTGAGAGCTTGAGCATGAGTATATTTTCCGTAACCTTACTCTGAAGGTTGATCCCATATTTATAGTCCCAACTTCGAGTTAGCCGTTGGAGAGAAATTCGAACTTCGGTCTATTTTAGGTAGGCTTGCAGGCTTGATTTGATGTGCTCAGAAAGGCCATGCCATCATCGTGCAATATTGTCCTTTCTAGCAGTTTGGCATTGATACACCATATCCTGCATTCTTCAGAACCGTACATACGTGTTGACTTCTAAGTGGCTAACAAGTACACTTATTCGACGCCTTGAAAAGCCATCAGTTTATACATTCTTCTGGTCTGAACCACTTCGTATGCTTTAAGGATAAGATGAAATGCTTATAACGATTCTTACTTAGCCTCTACTGATCTGTAGTCCATGTGATCAATAGACTTGAGTCTTCTGATAAAGTTATCTTAGCTGCAACCTATCGACCCTGCTGATGTCTTTATAGAGTAGATCTTCTAATGAACTTCAGATCTTCTTTCTGATCATCACTGCTTATCTTCATTTTTGATCTTCACTGCTTCATATTGAGTTCCTCCTCAATATGTGATCTAGTCTAATTCTTCAGTTGTCTAACATGTTCAGCTGACTTCCTATCTTTTCATCAGTTGACTAACAGATTCGATTGGTCCTATTACAACTGTTTTGGAACTTCCATCAAAACTACAAATTTCCCAACAATTTCCCCATTTTTGATGGAACCAAAATCAATTAGAGAGGATGTTAAACATATAAGTAAGAGAGACAGTAAATCAGAAGACAATTAGAGTTTGTATTAAGATCATAAAAAGTAAAATATTTCATTAATAATGATGTAGCAGTACAAGTACATAATGAAAGTATTCTAATCTGATCTTACATGGGTCTTTTGAAGTACACTAATATCTCTCTTCCACCGGAACAACACATAGGTTAAAAAGTCTAGCCTTTATTTCTTCAGCTTTGCCTTCATCAATAATGTCGTATTGGGCTCTGCAGAGAGTTGCATGAAAGGCAATCTTGTCCAGTTTACCATCTGGAGTCTTCTTGTAGTCCATGACTTCAATTTCTGGTGCAACTGGTGTACATCTCAGCCTCTTTGCTTCCCTCATGATATCAGCAAAGAACGTGGGATGCTTGTTACTCAACCAATCCCTGCATATTTCATTCTTGTCTTCATTGGTTGGGATCACTTGGTTGATGTATGCTGATATGTACCACTCTCCTTTGATCACTTTCCACTTCTTGGCCATATTCTTGTCAGTTTTTACGATTAGATCCACGTCTGCATCCAGAATGGGCTCAACGAAGTGTGATCCTTTAGCTTCTCAAGCAACAAGGCCTCTCTTCTTCTTTAGATGATAAGCTTTGTCAAGCCTTGCTTCTTCCTATCTTCTGAGCTGCCTTTCATGATCTGCTTTCTTCTTTGCCTGCAGACCTGTTGCCTTTTTCTTCACAAAAACTGGTTTCTTACCCTTTTTCTTAGCTGATTCATCAGATTCAGTAGATGATGAGATGACTTCAGCTTGTTCCAGTTGTGCTGCTGCCTGGGCATCCTTCCTCATTCTCTTTTTATTCAGTGTGATCTGGATGCCTGCAACAAAATTTTCAACCTGGTTCAGCCTGTCCTGAACATCAGCATCCTTGTCCTCTTCCCCCTTTTTGTTTCCCTCAAAAAGATCCTTCAGCTCAGCACCGAGGTTGCCAATCTTGGTCGAGAGTTCTTGTTGTAGATTTTTCAAGCCAGAGGATTCAGCTTCAATTCCAGGCTGAGCTTGTTCGACAACAGTTAGCATGGAGTCTTGTGCTTTGTCTACGATTGTGTTAATTTTGTCGAACAAACCATCAAGTTTATCAGCAGTTGAGTTTACCTTCTTGTGAGCAGCAGCCATCTTTTCTTGCATCTTGGTCATGTTGGCCATCTGCTCATTCATCATCAGGGAGATCTGCTTATTCCTGCTTTCTTCGATCTCAACCATCTTACTTGTCATCTCCAGCATTTTATCGGCAGTTGTATCCCTGATATCTTCACTCATCCTAATGCAGTGCTGGGATACAAACTCTCGTTCTGTGCGGATGGCTTTTTCGATTTGCCTGGGGATGAAGAAACTGACATCATCTTTGAACATATGAGTCATGTTCGCCCGGAAAGTGTTCTTAATGTACTTCATCAGATTCTCCTCAAATGATGGAGACGTTTGGAAAATCTGCATGACCTGTCCTGCTGACGATGAGGGACCTTCCACCTCCATCTCTTCGGCTTGACTTCCTCCAGCAGTTAGGTCGATGAAGTGTTTGGCAGATTGTGCCTCAACTGATGTGGACTTTGCCGCATCTCCCGCACCAGCTTCATTGGCAGCTCCTTCAGACTCCTCTGGCTCTTCTATAATTCTTATTTCCTTTGTCGTCTACTCTGTATCAGCCATCTCCCCAAATAATTCCTCAATTTGAATTGGCCCTCCAGAATCAATCTCTTCTTCAACCGATTTCATATCTTTGCATGAAATACGGTACATGTCGACCATCTTATGTGTTAGTTCTCTGTGCATTGGGGTGTCTGGGATCCCCAAGTGTCTCATAATCAGACCACCGACTGCATCGTCAGAGATTAGATCTGGAGCAGTTTCAACTCCTCCCAACTTCCTCATCTGTAGCTCGTACTCAAGGAACGGACGTACTCCACCTTTTTGTTCCAGAACAGCACCAAAGTCTTCAAATTTCTTCAGTCTGATGTCTCTCCATGTAAGCACATCAAGAACAGCTGCTTTGGCTTCTTGTTTGATTGATAGCTCTGGATATCTTTCTTCCAACATTTTCTCGTAGGTCCCGACCGAGTTTTAGTGAGGGTTGAAGTCTAGAGGGGAGGGGTGAATAGATTTCAAAACTTTTCGTGGATCAGATGTGATTTGCATGTATGTCTTATCAGAGTGTGATGTGGATCAGTTTGGACTAATATCCGACTTACTGATTTTTCAAGCAAATCAGTTCGGCGTCTTTCAGTTTAACGGATGGTGTGGAAGATTAGTTAACCCGTGTGAAAACTAGTTTTACTCAAATAAGGATTCTGACCAATCTGGTATTGATCAGATGACAAAGGTGTCAAACTGATCAGATCAGTAGCTTGATGCTAATCTGATCCAGGTACAGAATATGCATGCAGATAACAAGAGTAGTATGCAAGTAAGTGTAAAGCAAAGTAAAGGCACACAGATTTATAGTGGTTCAGACAACTTGTCCTACGTCCACTCTTCCCTATCAGCAGGGGCACCAACTTAACCAACTGAACTTAGTTTAATGTGTTAGTCCAACACAGTACAACCAACAGATGTTTCACGAGTTCTCACTCAACCAATCCTAGAAATCTTATCTAGAAACCCTAGACAGAAATCTTGCTATAACAAACTTAACCTACCTTTTGTTTGGGTATAAGATTTATGTTGTTCCAACTGGAATACTATCCTATCTTTTAAGTAGCCTAAAGCTAGAGGATAAGTATTCTATGCTAAGAACTATGGGATGAACACTTAAGAATAAATCTTGAATATGTGTTCTTCGTGCGGAAATCTTGAGAGCTTGAGCATGAGTATATTTTCCGTAACCTTACTCTGAAGGTTGATCCCATATTTATAGGCCCAACTTCGAGTTAGCCGTTGGAGAGAAATTCGAACTTCGGACTATTTTAGGTAGGCTTGCAGGCTTGATTTGATGTGCTCAGAAAGGCCATGCCATCATCGTGCAATATTGTCCTTTCTAGCAGTTTGGCATTGATACACCATATCCTGCATTCTTCAGAACCGTACATACGTGTTGACTTCTAAGTGGCTAACAAGTACACTTATTCGACGCCTTGAAAAGCCATCAGTTTATACATTCTTCTGGTCTGAACCACTTCGTATGCTTTAAGGATAAGATGAAATGCTTATAACGATTCTTACTTAGCCTCTACTGATCTGTAGTCCATGTGATCAACAGACTTGAGTCTTCTGATAAAGTTATCTTAGCTGCAACCTATCGACCCTGCTGATGTCTTTATAGAGTAGATCTTCTAATGAACTTCAGATCTTCTTTCTGATCATCACTGCTTATCTTCATTTTTGATCTTCACTGCTTCATATTGAGTTCCTCCTCAATATGTGATCTAGTCTAATTCTTCAGTTGTCTAGCATGTTCAGCTGACTTCCTATCTTTTCATCAGTTGACTAACAGATTCGATTGGTCCTATTACAACTGTTTTGGAACTTCCATCAAAACTAAGTTTAATGTGTTAGTCCAACACAGTACAACCAACAGATGTTTCACGAGTTCTCACTCAACCAATCCTAGAAATCTTATCTAGAAACCCTAGACAGAAATCTTGCTATAACAAACTTAACCTACCTTTTGTTTGGGTATAAGATTTGTGTTGTTCCAACTGGAATACTATCCTATCTTTTAATTAGCCTAAAGCTAGAGAACTATGGGATGAACGCTTAAGAATAAATCTTGAATTTGTGTTCTTCGTGCAGAAATCTTGAGAGCTTGAGCTTGAGTATATTTTTCGTAACCTTACTCTGAAGGTTGATCCCATATTTATAGGCCTGACTTAGAGTTAGCCGTTGGAGAGCAATTTGAACTTCGGTCTATTTTAGGTAGGCTTATAGGCTTGATTTGATGTGCTCAGAAAGGCCATGCCGTCATCGTGCAATATTGTCCTTTCTAGCCATTTGGCATTGATAAACCATATCCTGCATTCTTCAGAACCGTACATACGTGTTGACTTCTAAGTGGCTAACAAGTACACTTATTTGGCGCCTTGAAAAGCCACCAGTGTAAACATTCTTCTGGTCTGAACCACTTCGTATGCTTTAAAGATAAGATGAACTGTTTATCACGGTTCTTACTTAGCCTCTACTGATCTGTAGTCCATGTGATCAGTAGACTAGAGTCTTCTGATAAAGTTATCTTAGCTGCAACCTATCGACTCTGATGATATCTTTATAGAGTAGATCTTCTGATGAGCTTCAGATCTTTTTTCTGATCTTCACTGCTTATCTTCACTTCTGATCTTCACTGCTTCATATTGAGTTTCCCCTCAATATGTGATCTAGTTTAATTCTTCACCTATCTAACATGTTCAGCTGACTTCCTATCTTTTCATCGGTCGACTAACAGGTTCGACTGGTCCTATTACAACTATTTTGGAACTTCCATCAAAACTACAAATTTCCCAACAAGCTCTTTCCTTATCAATATGGATCTTTTCCATTCTGATGTTCTTCTTTTCTGCATGGTCTCGGATAAAGTGGTGTCTGATGTCCACATACTTGCATCTCGTGTGTAGAACTGGGTTCTGAGTTATAGCAATCGCACTATTACTGTCACAGAAGATAGGCACATTCGTAGCTACAATGTTATAATCCCTCAGCTGCTGACATAGCCAGAGCAGTTGGGAGTAACAGCTTCCTGCAGCCATATATTCTGCTTCATTAGTAGATGTGGCAACAGATGTCTGCTTCTTAGAGAACCAAGAGACCAGCTTACTTCCCAAAAACTGACAGGTATACAAGGTTGATTTTCTGTCTATCCTACAACCTCCATAATCAGAATCAGAGTACCCACTAAGATCTAGATTATCATCTGATGGATACCATAAACCGAGGTTTACAGTACCCTTTAGATACTTAAGGATCCGCTTAGCTGCTTCCAGGTGGCTTTGCTTCGGATTTGCCTGAAATCTGGCACATACACCTACTGCGAAGTTTATATCTGGTCTGCTGGCAATCAGGTATAGTAGAGATCCAATCAAAGCCCTATACCCTTTCTGATTAGTTTTCTTACCACCTTCATCTGGGTCCATTTTGAAAGAAGTCATCATTGGGATTCTGGCTTCCTTGCAATTCTGAACACCATACTTAGCCAACAAATTCCTTGTGTACTTTGCCTGGCAGATGAAGATCCCGGTATGAGCTTGTTTAACTTGAAGACCTAGAAAGTAGCTCATCTGACCCATCATGGACATATCTCAAATTTCCCTTGCATCAGTATACTGAATTTCTCGCATAGCTTCTGATTGGGAGAACCAAAGATTATATCGTCTATGTAGATCTGAACCATCAGAATATCTTCACCGTCTTCAATTCTGAACAAGGTCCTATCAATCAAGCCCTTGGTGAAACCATTTTCTGTCAAGAACTGGGATAGTGTATGAAACACTTGCACCCGAACACATGAAAGTAGGAAACACAAGGTTTTCTGCCCTTCCACAGTTCTTAGGGTGTTTTGAAGTGAATCTTAGTCAGAGAACATCTGTTCTACGTGTGACAAGCAGTGTTGATAACTTCTTCCCAGAAACGACTTTGTGTTGCATGCTCAGCTAACATGGTGCGTGCAGCTTCTCTAACTGTTCTGTTTCTCCTTTCTGCTATGCCATTTTGTTGTGGTGTTCTAGCAGTTGATGTCTCATGTTGTATACCAAACACAAAGAAAAAATCAGATATAAACTGGTTCAAGAATTCTGTGCCTTTATCTGATCTGATTTTCACTATGCTGAAACCCTTCTCATTCAGAATCTTCTTGAGAAGTTCAGGTAGTTTTGTTGTAGTTTCACTCTTCTTATACAAGAATACAACCCAGGTGAACTTGGAGTAATCGTCCACGATCACCAGAGTGTATTTGCGTCCACTGAAACTAAGAGGCGTAACTGGTCCAAATAGATCCATATGAAGCAGTTGCAGTACTCTGCTGGATAGAGGAGAAGGTATCCCTTTGAATGAAGCTTTTACTTGTTTTCTCTTCTGACATGCGTCACATGTCTGATCCTTAGAGAATACTTCATTCGGGAGACCTTCAACCATGGACATCATTGCTATCTTGTTAAGAGTTTTGAAGTTCAGATGGCTCATTCTTTTGTGCCAGAGCCAACTGGAGCTCTTTGTACTCTTAACAATTAAGCATGGATTTCTTGGACAACTGTCCCAAACTGTTGTATAAATCGTTCCTTTTCTGGAGCCAGTTAGCAAGATCTGTTGAGTCACTCGATTTCTGATTGTGCATTGATCTGATGAGAACTCAACACTAAATCTGTTGTCGCAGAACTATGATACAGATAACAGGTTGTGCCTTAAGCCGTCAACGTATGAAACACATGTAACCTGTACATCCACTTTCACTAAGGTTCCAACTCCTCTAGTAAAACTAAAGTTATCGTCCCCAAAGAGAACTTGTGGGCCTGGTTCCAACTCCAAACATGTTCCTTGAGCATCCACTATCTATGTACCAGATAGTTGCTTGTACACCTCCTTTATTAGCCAGTCCCACTCAAGCCTGCGAACAAATCAGACTTTAGGTACCCCAGTAGAATCGGGTCCTAGGGGGTTAGAAGTACCTTTCGGGATCAAAACAAATCTGGCACCTTTGTTGAACAGAATGCTTAATTTGTCTCCCATAAACATCTACATACTCATACGTCTCTTCATATGCAATCTGGTTAGTATGAGTCTTGGATGAATTAGAAGACTTGGGATTTTTCATTGATACTTGTCTTCTTTTGGTCCAGTGAGGCTTAGGTGCAGCAGCCGTAGGTTTCTCATTGTAAGGGTAGGTACGACTACTACCATTAAAAGATTCATATCTTTTTGACATAGATGGTCTTAGCAGTTTACCCTTAGCTTGCTTGTTATGCAGTTTGGATTGAGTTGACTTCAGCTGGTACTGTCCCTCGCGAGATGGTCCAGACTGAGGCCTATTCTGCTGATTTGGCTATGGTCTCTTCAGAAGAACACGATTCTTCTGTTGATCCCTCGGCTGATGTCTGATCAGTTGGGGTCCATTTCTGTTCCCTTTCTGATCCGGCACTCTCCTTGCCTGGTCAGCTGTTCCTTTTCCCTTATCTGATACAGATTTGGCTTTTCGTGTATCTTTATCAAAAACTCATTTGGTTACACTTTTCTGACGTGAACCAGACGGGGCTTTTGAGGATCTAGAAGAGTTCTCATACCCAATTCCCTTCTTATCAATTGGCGTACGAAAATATTTGTTCAGATCTTGAACGGTCTTAGATGATTTCGTGAAAACCTCTATTTTCTTACGCAAACTGTCCTCAATAGTTTTCAGATTCTCATGCATTCGGAAGAGTTCATCAAACTTAGCCTGAAGGACTTTGAGTTCTCCATCTTGTTGTTCATTGAGAGCCAACTGTTCCTTAATCAGCTTTCCCTGATCAGTAGTACTGACTTACAGAAACTTCAGTTATTTAGTCAGCTTCTGAAGAGTTTCAGCTGATTTTAGTTCAGCTGCTTTACTTGCCTCAATATCCTTGACAAGACGAATATTCTCAGCCCTTAGGTTATCGTTCTCAACTTCCACTCGTGTATAAGTATCTATTGCATTAGAGAGATCATCAAGCAATTGGTCATTGTAGACCTGCAGGTTAATCTCTCCAGCAGATGTGCTCAGCACAACAGGTGAAGAACAGGGAACGACATAAGGTTTTACCTCAGATTGTTCAGTTTCTCTGGCCATAAGACAGATGTCGTTATCAGATGAGAAGTTCATATCATCGACATCATCAGTTGTGGTAATCAGACATAAATCTTCGTTCATCACTTTTGTTATCCCTATCATCTGAAGAACGATACCTTTCTTGTGATCTGTCAGAAGATCTTCGATCTCTTCCTCTGCTTCGTCGATAGTCGTCGTAAAACTTTTTGTACTCGCCCATCTGAACATTTGTTCGTTCAAGTTTTCTCGTTAGTAGTGCAATCTGTTCGGCCTGGCTGATGATGTTTCCAACTGATTCAACAATTCGTGAAGTGCTACTAGTTACCTGGAATGCAATAGATTTAGTTTAGTTTGTAGCAGCTTCAGAAGGGACATCATATTATCCTTGTCTTCTCTCAATCAGGTCGAACTCATGGGCTTTCAAACTGAAGATTAGATCATTTGGCTTCATGGTAGCAATATCTTGACAATCCTTAATCACGGTCACCTTGTATCCCATTTCATGGTCAACGATCTGAGAATCTTGTAGTTGATATACTTGTTTGACATTACTCTTTCTAGATCACAAAGTCGGTTGACATTACTCTTTCTCTCGTGAAGTAACATCCATAGTTTTCATGATGAGATGTCTGGCAACATTGTCCAACTGGTTGAGTAGGATCTCCTTCTTCAGCTGGGTTATAGTGATAGATGATAATCGGCCCTATCTCAAGAATCTCATCCATTATGTTGCTTATCACTCCTTGATAGACCAATCTTCATACTCATCAACAGAAAACATGGGTAAATTATGATGCATACCTGAAGTGTTATCCAAGCTTGTGGAGATTTTGGAAATTATGAGTTTTAAAAAAGGTTTTCAAAGATCAGTTCAAGTGACCACAAAGGTTCTTCCTCAAGAACCGATGATATTCAAGCCAGTGGTCGGAAGAACCACTGCTCTGATACCACTTGCAGGTCCAGAACGGGTTTCAGTGAGGGTGGAAGTCTAGAGGGGAGGGGTGAACAGACTTCCACAACTTTTTGTGGATCATGTGTGATATGCAAGTATGCCTAATCAGAGTGCGGTGTGAATCAGTATGGACTGATATCCGACTTACTGATTTGTATGAACCAGATCAGTTCGGCGTCTATCAGTTTAACTGATGGTGTGGAAGATTAGTTAACCCATTTGAATACCAGTTTTACTCAATAAGATTCCTAAGCAATCTATTTTAAGATCAGATGACTAAAGTGTTGGGATATTTTAGTTTTGATGAATTATGCCAAAACATTATTAACTTGTGTTATTCAAGCTATTTTCCAGTTAACAAGTTAAGGGGGAACGAAAGAACAAATTGAGGGGGAACTCACGAAATTAGAAGAAGAAGATCGAGATCAGACGAGGCTGCATACGAGAATGATCGAGATCAGATGAGTTAGATGAGTTCTGGAGTCAACTGATGAGTTGTGCAAAATCAGAAGTGAAGAAAAGTTAAAGCCAGCAAATCAGAAGAGAAGGTTGCAGATCAGAAGATGAGCAGATCAGACGTGATCGAGATCAGATATGAAGATGAGCAGATGAGACTGGTCGATATCAGACGTGATCGAGATCAGATAAGATAAACTGATATGCTAACCTGATGTACTGATCTGATGCTATCTTGATATGTTGATCTGAAGAAGTGATGATCTGATCAGATCAGGCAAAGAAGAAATCAGATAGCATGTGTCAATGTGACCTGAGGGTCAGGATGTCCGATTCGAAGAGCTTTGAACTCGAGAAGCTCGAGTGTCAAGATGCCCGATCGTACAAGGTCCGGCCAAGAAAAGTCTGCTTTGAATCAAGAAACCCGAGACTCGATAGAATCAAGAAATCAAGACTCGAGATAACTCAAGGCTCAAATAGCTCAGATAACCTGAAGGCTCAAATAGAACTGAAGATCTTGAGACTCGGAATATCCTGAAGAATATAGCCGTTAGATTCAGCTGACGTGGACCAATGAGAGATGACGACAAGCTTTGAATAAAATTTGCAAAAAACCCGAGTAGTATGGATTTGAATGTGATTCTCTCCAATCCAGAACATTCAAATCCACACTATAAATACAAGTTCTTCCTTCATTAACAAGTGTGGATCGTGAGGAAAAGTGTGTGAAAAAAACACCATCGATGCTTTCTGAGCTAAGAAGCTATGGGTTCCAAGGTTTCCGGCCAAGGTCGTGTGCGAGATGATGCGAGTCCTGAAATATGGCCTGATCGTAGCACGGCTAAGGCATTCAACACAACTACAGAGCCAAATCATCGAGCATCTCCACCATAGAACACAGAGCGAGAGATACACGCATATATTCAAGAGTGTTCTACCTTAGATCTAAGCACAAATGTTATATCCTAAGCTTAGAGAGATTTTCCCATCCTTAGCATTGAGGCTAAACAAATGTGAGGGAAAATCTCAAACTAGTTGGAAACCAAACAAACCTTACCCAAATCAGTTTGATAGGATAAGTTTGTAGGTGAGTGTGAACTCTGTAAACATCTAGAAATTCCGCAAGGGATGGTAGGCAATCCCGTGAGGGTGATAAGTCCTGTTTGAGTATGAACTCAATAAGCATCTCGGCCATCCCGTGAGGGATATAAGTCCCGCAGGTTAAGTTCGGTTAGCTTGGTTAAGTTGGTGCCCCGAAAGGGAAGAGTGGATGTAGGGCGGGTTTCGTCTGAACCACTATAAAATCGTGTGTTCTTTACTGCTTTATGTTCTTACTTGTCATATGCATTCGATTATAAGCAAAACAACACACATCGTTCTTAAAAGTAAAAAATTTGGTATCACCATTCCCTCACCCCTGTTTTATTTGCATCACATGTCATGTTTTGCTTCCGCACGCGAAAAATGGGTATTTTCGATACTTAAAATCGGGACCTTCAATTGGTATCAGAGCGGGGTAGTTCAACAGGTCTTTGTTTCTCAAATGCGAACATCTGAACTGATACCATCACTTGGTATCAGAACGAGTAGTTCAAAAAGGTTCAAGTTTTTCAAAGTGACCACCTGAACTGATCTTTTTAAAAAACAAAAACCCGATCTCTGTATAAATGCATATATTTTTAATGTTTTGGCGTCATCATCAAAAAGGGGGAAATTGTTGGGATATTTTAGTTTTGATGAATTATGCCAAAACATTATTAACTTGTGTTATTCAAGCTATTTTACAATTAACAAGTTAAGGGGGAACGAAAGAACAAATTGAGGGGGAACTCACGAAATCAGATGAAGAAGATCGAGATCAGATGAGGCTGCAGACGAGAATGATCGAGATTAGATGAGTTAGATGAGTTCTGGAGTCAACTGATGAGCTTTGCAAAATCAGAAGTGAAGAAAAGCTAAAGCCAGCAAATCTGAAGAGAAGGTTGCAGATCAGAATATGAGCAGATGAGACTGATCAAGATCAGACGTGATCGAGATCAGATATGAAGATGAGCAGATGAGACTGATCGAGATCAGTCGTGATCGAGATCAGATATGATAAACTTATATGCTAACCTGATGTACTGATCTGATGCTATCTTGATATGTTGATCTCGAAGAGATGATCCGATCGGTCGAGTCGATCGATCGGTAAAGAAGAAATCGATAGCTCGAGTCAATGTGACTGAGGGCCGATGTCTAAATTCGGAAGAGCCGAACTCAAGAAGCCCGAGTGTCAGATGCCCCACGACATAAGGTCCGCCAAGAAAAGTCTCCGCTGAATCAAGAAAACTCGAGACTCGGGATAGAATCAAGAAATCAAGGCTCGATAACTCAAGGCTCGATAATGATAACTCAAGGCTCAGATAGAATCAAGATCCCGAGACTCGAGAAGATATCAAGAATATAAATTGTAGATTCAAATTTCGACGCGGACCAATGAGAGGAAGACGACAAGCCTGAAAAAGCTACAAAAAGCCACAGAGTAGTATGGATTTGAATGTGATTTTCTCAAACGGTAACATTCAAATCCACACTATAAATACAAGTTCTTCCTTCATTATCAAGTGTGGATGCGTGAGGAAAGTGTGTGAAAAACACCATTGATGCTACAGAGCTAAGAAGATATGGGTTCCAGTAGTTCCCAGCCAAGGTCGTGTGCCAGATGATGCGAGTCCTGAAATATGGCCTGATCATAGCACGGCTAACGCATTCAAAACAACTATAGAGCCAAATCATCGAGCATCTCCACCATAGAACACAGAGCGAGAGATACATGCATATATTCAAGAGTGTTCTACCTTAGATCTAAGCACAAATGCTATATCCTAAGCTTAGAGAGATTTTCCCATCCTTAGCATTGAGGCTAAACAAATGTAAGGGAAAATCTCAAACTAGTTGGAAACCAAACAAACCTTACCCAAATCAGTTTGATAAGATAAGTTTGTAGGTGAGTTTGAACTCGGTAAACATCTAACAATCCCGCAAGGGAGGGTAGGCAATCCCGTGAGGGTGATAAGTCCTGTCCCGCAGGTTAAGTTTGGTTAAGTTGGTTAAGTTGGTGCCCCGAAAGGGAAGACTGGATGTAGGGCGGGTTTCGTCCGAACCACTATAAAATCATGTGTTCTTTACTGGTTTATGTTCTTACTTGTCATATGCATTCGATTATAAGCAAAACAACACACATCGTTCTTAAAAGCAAAAAAATTGGTATCACCATTCCCTCACCCCTGTTTTATATGCATCACATGTCATGTTTTGCTTCCTTCCGCACGCGCAAAATGGGTTTTTTTGACACTTAAAATCGGGACCTTCATAAAGTGTCGAGCTGATCAGTTCAGTAGCTTGATGCTAGTCTGAACAAGATGGAATATGCATGCAGATAACAAGTAGTGTGGAGTTGAGTGTAAAGCAAGATAAATGCACACAAATTTATAGTTGTTCGGACAACTTGTCCTACGTCCACTCTTCCCTATCAGCAAGGGCACCAACTTAACCAACTGGACTTAGTTTAATGTGTTAGTCCAACACAATACAACCAATAGATGTTTCACGAGTTCTCACTCAACCAATCCCAGAAATCATATCTAGAAACCCTAGACTGAAATCTTGCTATAACAAACTTAACCTAACTTTTGTTTGGGTATAAGATTTGTAATGTTCCAACTGGAATACTATCCTATCTTCTAAGTAGCCTAAGGCTAGAGGATAAGTATTCTATGCTAAGAACAATGGGATGAACACTTAGAGAATAAGCTTCAATTTAGTGTTCTTCGTGCGGAAATTTGCTTGTGCTTGAGCTTGATCATAATTTCCGTAACCTTACTATGAAGGTTTGATCCCATATATATAGGCACAAAATTGAACTAGCCGTTGGAGAGCAATTCGAATTTCGGTATATTTTAGGTAGGTCTGCAGGCTGATTTGACATGCTTCAGGGGCGGCTTGGCCGAAAGCATGCAAGCTTGTCCTTTCTAGCCGTTTGACACTGAAGCGCTTTACTGCAGACTGTCAGTACTCCGTACGTGCGTTGTCGACATCTTATTGGCTATCAAGTACACTTCGCAGCACTTGAATTAGCAACAAGGTTGACATTTTTCTTGTCTGACCACTTGGCTCGTACTAGGTAACATTGAAGTAGTTACCTAATGGAGTTGACACAGATCAGTTCGAACACTGATCTGTCTACCTGATTTAGGTCTTCTGCTCGTAAGTTGCCTTAGCACAACTTACTGACCTTTTCTTGTTGTCATCTGAAGTAGGTCTTGGACGATCTTCTGTCTTGAAATCTTCTGCTTATCTGCTTCTCGGCTTGTCTGCTTCATTCATTAGATCTTCAGCATATCTGATCTTCAATTTAACTGATCTTCCGATGTTCTGATCTTCAAGACTTAACCTGTACATATTTAGTTCCCCCTCAATATGTGACTTATCTGTTACATCAGTTGTCTATACATTTCAGCTGGACATCTTATCTGTTATCTAGCTAACAGGTTTGACTGGTCCTGTTACATATCTCATTTGAACTTCCATCGAAACTAAAAATTTCCCAACAATTTCCTCCTTTTTGATGGACCCAAAATAGTTAAACAGAAAAACAGATAACCGAATGTAAATAAACAGATAACAACACATAAATCAGAAGACAATGAGAGGTTGTCTTAGGATCAGAAAAAGATAGGAAATTTTATTATCATGGATATGTGCTTACAGGTTACAGCAAAATTCCTATCATCTTATTCTAAGAGTCTTCTGATCTTTCATAATCTGTTCTTGTATTTCTGAAGCTCCTTCGGGATGCCAAAAAGTTTGTACATCCACTGCATCAGATGCTCCAAATTGTCTCTCCCAATGATCCCTCCTTTCTTTGCAAACTCATAGTAAGCTTTCTTAAAACGAATAGGATCAAGAGTTTTGTCTGGACGCAGAGGTGGTAGAGTTGTTCGAAGGGAGGTGCTTCTGGCATTAAGGACATTATTTTACCTTCCTTCATAACAACCTGGTAGAAGTCGGGATACTTCATTTCTAGCCATTCCGAATGCATCATCATTCGCAACTTGGTCTTTATGAATCGGAATCCTCTTCAGGATGTACACATCGCATAGCCAATCACCTCTTATCTGGTCCCACTCAGGAATCAGATCTTCACGAGCACAGAGGATGTTTTTGACTGTAGCAAGGAAAGCTCTCTCTTCCCAGACAATGTCCTCCGCAGCAGCTTCCTTCAGTCTCTTCTTCCTTATGTACGCAGTGTTAAGATCTTTTGCTGCTGCCATCTTCTGCTTCTTGATCGCTTCATCCAGCACCATTTGTCTGGTCTTTTGTTCCTCAATCTGCTCGGGGGTCATCTGGATTCTGGATCTTGTCGTGATCTGCTGACTAGGCTTCTGAGTTTCAGCAGTTGACTTCTCCAGCTTGCCCTTGCCTTTTCTCCTCTTCAAGGCTTGTTCAGACTCCGCTTTCTCTTCTTCTTCAATCATCTTCTCGGCAAGCTCAAGCCTCTTAGCCTGATCTTCTGCTTCATGTACAAACACTTCAGAGTCAGATAAACTTTGTTCCTCTCATTCAACTTGAATTTGGCAGTTTCCTTCAGCAACCTTGACTTGAACAACCCAAGCCAATTCAAATTTTCGGCTTTGCAGATGATTGTCGTTATCACATTCTGCTTCACAGCAGTAAGAGCATCCAGGCTGTGTGTTATACACAGAATCACCTTTGATACAATCTCAAACAGAAGACGATATTTCCGTCTGAGATGTGTTGCTTTGACATTAAAAACTTGTTCTTTGTTGGCCGATCTCAACAAGACTTCCTTTTAATATGTTTTCTAGTCGAGCTCCCGTTGTGAAAGTGGTTCGATCGGTGGTTCCAGAACGAAGGCCGAAGATTCTGAATAAATCATCATCAGAAACTGTTATTTTAAAACCCCCTACTGATGACCTCAAACTTCCATCATCATCCTCCTCGAGATTGTACAGAAATTCTAGAGCCTCGTAAGTATGTGCAATGTCTTGGTGTCGGTAGCAAAATTACTCGAGTCCTACAGCCCGGAGACATTCCAAGATTTCCTTCGATTCAGCATCATTCGTGGTGTTGAAGATTACATATTTTTCATCTATGATATCCTTCTTCATCGATAGGAAATTGCACATCTTCTTTCACTAGCCTGGTATTGCTGATAAGTGTGCCATTTCTGCTTGAATGAACAATTTTGGAGACAAGTTTGAGTAATTTATGTATCAAAAATAGCAATAAATCAGTCCAAAACATCAACTAAGGCACAATTTGCACATGAATCTCATTATAGGCATATACGCATGTTTCAAGTGAGTATATCAAACAACAATCCTAGACAAAGATCTAATCCCAGAAAATATCAGTGAGAAATACACAGTTCATCGAGAATATATCAAAAGTGGTGTAGAACAGTGAAATCCACATAATGGCAAATAATATTCACTTAGAAATTACCAGAAATCGATTCGAAATTTGGAACGGTTTGAAATAATCGATTTGTATTCTCTCAATTAAGTCGAGTTTTGCACAGAGTAAGTATGGAGAATTCTGGTAGAGTTTTAAAAGTGTGAAGTTGAAAGACCTTTAGGGTTTTAAAAGGTGCGAGGGAAAACATTTTACACAGATTCCCACAAATACTTGAGTATTCGTGTTTTTAAATGAATGGCTTAGATTAAGCAGAGTAAAGTAAAACGATCGTGTGATCAAGAAAATTTTCTGAAAGTATTTTGGACGCGAAAAGTAGATAAGCTCAGATAATATAAACAGAGAACGTATCTGATTGGTTAATTGTAATCAACCAGTTACCACTTGTATCTGATCCAACTCTTCTGATTTGTTGATCTTACTGTGTAGCCAATTCCTCAGCAAAATTTTCCTAACAATGTTTTTATCCCTCAGATCAGGTTCCTTCTGACCCAAATCCCTTAGTCAGTTAAAGTTCCCCTTTCACCTGACATTCCTCTCTGATCAGTTCCCAACTGATCGCTTCTGATCAAATGAAGTTCTTTCTTCATCTGATCTTCTTAACTGGTCAGTCTCTTAACCATCTGGTGTTGGAGATTAATCCACCAAAGTAGTCTGGTGCATCTTCTCCTAAGTCCAGTAATCCTAGCTCATTGCAAAGCTCTCTGAATCTGACTTTAGCTAGGGGTTGGTTAAGATATCAGCTCTTTGCTTATCAGTATGGATCTTTTCCATTCTGATGTTCTCCTTTCTGCATGGTCTCGGATAAAGTGGTGTTTGATGTCCACATGCTTGCATCTCGTGTGTAGAATTGGGTTCTGAATGATAGCAATCGCACTATTACTATCACAGAAGATAGGCACATTCGTAGCTACAATGATATAATCCCTCAGCTGCTGACATAGCCAAAGCAGTTGGGAGCAACAGCTTCCTACGGCCATATATTCTGCTTCAGTAGTAGATGTGGCTACAGATGTCTGCTTCTTAGAGAACCTAGAGACCAGCTTACATCCCAAAAATTGACAGGTACACGAGGTTGATTTTCTGTTTATCCTACAACCTCCATAATCAGAATTAGAGTACCCACTATGATCTAGATTATCATCTGCTAGATACCATAAACCGAGGTTTACAGTACCCTTTAGATACTTAAGGATCCGCTTAGCTTCTTCTAGGTGGCTTTGCTTCGGATTTGCCTGAAATCTGGCGCACACCTACTACAAAGGTTATATCTGGTCTGCTGGCAGTCAGGTATAGTAGAGATCAAATCAAAGCCCTATACTCTTTCTGATTAGTTTTCTTACCACCTTCATCTGGGTCCTTTTTAAAGAAGTCATCACTGGAATTATGGCTTCCTTGCAATTCTGAACACCATACTTAGCCAACAAATTCCTTGTGTACTTTGCCTGGCAGATGAAGATCCCTGTATGAGCTTGTTTAACTTGAAGACCTAGAAAGTAGCTCATCTGACCCATCATGGACATCTCAAATTTCCCTTGCATCAGTTTACTGAATTTCTCGCATAGCTTCTGATTGGGAGAACCAAAGATTATATCGTCTACATAGATCTGAACCATCAAAATATCTTCACCGTCTTCAATTCTGAACAAGGTCCTATCAATCAAGCCTTTGGTGAAACCATTTTCTGTCAAGCACTGGGCTAGTGTATCATACCATGCTCTAGGAGCCTGTTTTAGTCCATAAAGAGCTTTTCTTAAACGGTACACTTGGTTGCTCATTTCAAAGCCAGGAGGTTGTTCAACATAAACTTTCTCAGCTAGTTCCCTATTTAAGAATGCACTCTTTACATCTATCTGATACACTGTAAATTCCCTATGAGCGGCATAAGCCAGAAACAGCCAAATGGCTTCTAGGCGAGCGACTGGTGCAAAGGTTTCATCATAATCAATCCCTTTTGATTGTGAATATCACTTAGCAACAAGTCTTGCCTTATTTCTGGTTATCACATTGTGCTCATCCTTCTTGTTCTTGAAGACCCACTTAGTACCAATCACATCTTGATGAGTTGGTCTGTCTACAAGTTCCCAAACTTGATTTCTTTCAAACGGCTCTAGTTCTTCTTGCATGGCTTGAATCCAGCTTGCATCTTGTAGAGCTTCTTCAACTGTTAGTGGTTCCTTCAAAGACAGATAACAACAATACATTGCACTTTCACCAATCTGATGTCTAGTTTTTACTTTATCAGATGGGTCTCCGATGACCAGGTCAGTTGGGTGACTAGTTATCCAGGTCCTTCTTTCCTGATTATCATCAGTTTGGAGAACATCATCCTCTTCTGACAAATATTCATCACTAGAGACTGGGAGAGGTACTTGATTAGGATCCACTTGGCATGGACATATCTCGGCTGATGTTGGACTCATCATGTGTTGAAGACTGTCCACCGGAACATCAGGTGTTCCCCCTGAACCAGGTAGTTCAGTTGTTACTCTCTCAACTGTACCAGCTTCTTCACTGATAGTTGTACGTACCTTGGGGTCTGACTGACCTGGTGTATCGTCAAGGTCAAAGTTAGGAACATATATAGTGACGTATTTTGGATCCTTTTCTTTGAGCCTTAAATGATCCATTTTTTAGTAAATCTGGTCTGTCTAATTCATCTTGTTCTGCGGCAGATTTCTCTTGATCAGATGTTGACTCATCAAAGACCACGTGAGGTGTTTCTTCCACAACTAGGGTTCGTTTGTTGAAAACACTAAATGCTTTGTGGTTGAGGAATATCCTAAGAAAATACCCTCATCTGACTTGGCATCGAAGGTTTTCAATTGACTCTTCCCATTATTGTGTATGAAACACTTGCACCCGAACACATGAAAGTAGGAAACACGAGGTTTTTTCCCCTTCCACGGTTCATAGGGTGTTTTGAAGTGAATCTTAGTCAGATAACATCTGTTCTGCATGTGACAAGCAGTGTTGATAGCTTCTGCTCAGAAACGGCTTTGTGTTGCATGCTCAGCTAACATGGTGCGTGCAGCTTCTTTAAGTGTTCTGTTTATCCTTTCTGCTACGCCATTTTGTTGTGGTGTTCTGGCAGCTGATGTCTCATGTTGTATACAAAACTCAGAGCAAAAATCAGATATAAACTGGTTCAAAAATTCTGTACCTTTATCTGATCTGATTTTCACTATGCTGAGACCCTTCTCATTCTGAATCTTCTTGAGAAGTTCAGGTAGTTTTGTTGTAGTTTCACTCTTCTTACACAAGAATACAACCCAGGTGAACTTGGAGTAATTGTCCACCACCACCAAAGTGTATTTGTGTCCACTGAAACTAAGAGGCGTAACTGGTCCAAATAGATCCATATGAAGCAGTTGCAGTACTCTGCTGGATGGAGGAGAAGGTATCCCTTTGAATGAAGCTTTTATTTGTTTTCCCTTCTGACATGCGGTATATGTCTGATCCTTAAAGAATACTTCATTCAAGAGACCTTCAACCAAGGACATCCTTGTTATCTTGTTAAGAGTTATGAAATTCAGATGGCTCATTCTCTTGTGCCAGAGCCAACTGGAGCTCTTTGAACTCTTAATAATCAAGCATGCATTTATTGGATAACTGTCCCAATCTGCTGTATAAATCGTTCGTTTTCTGGAGCCAGTTAGCAAGATCTGTTGAGTCACTCGATTTTTGATTGTGCATTGATCTGATGAAAACTCAACACTAAATCCGTTGTCGCAGAACTGTGATACAGATAACAGGTTGTGCCTTAAGCCGTCAACATATGAAACACCTGTAACCTGTACATCATCGTTCACTAAGGTTCCAACTCCTCTGGTAAAACCAAAGTTATTGTCCCCAAGAGAACTCGTGGGCCTGGTTTCTCAATGTAATTGATGAGGAGATGTTGACTTCTAGTCATGTTCCTTGAGCATCCACTATCTACGTACCAGATAGTTGCTTGTACACCTCCTTTATTAGCCAGTCCCACTCGAGCCTGCGAACAAATCAGACTTTAGGTACCCCAGTAGAATCGGGTCCTAGGGGGTTAGAAGTACCTTTCGGGATCCAAACAAATCTGGCACCTTTGTTGAACACAGAATGCTTGATTTGTCTTCCATAAACATCTACATACTCTTACGTCTCTTCATATGCAATCTGGTTAGTATGAGTATTAGTGTGTGCCTTGGATGAATCAGAAGACTTGGGATTTTTCATTGATACTTGTCTTCTTTTTGTCCAGTGAGGCTCAGGTGCAGCAGCCCTAGGTTTCTGATTGTAACGGTAGGTACGACTGCTACCATTAAAAGATTCATATCTTTTTGGCATAGATGGTCTTAGCAGTTTACCTTTAGCTTGCTTGTTAGGTAGCTTGGATTGAGTTGACTTCAGCTGGTACTGTCCCTCGCGAGATGGTCCAGACTGAGGCCTACTCTGCTGATTTGGCTGAGGTCTCTTCAGAAGAACAAGATTCTTCTGTTGATCCCTCGGCTGATGTCTGATCAGTTGTGGTCCATTTTTGTTCCCTTTCTGATCTGGCACTCGCCTTGCCTAGTCAGCTGATCCTTTTCCCTTATCTGATATAGATTTGGCTTTTCGTGTATCTTTATCAGACGGGGCTTTTGAGCATCCAGAAGAGTTCTCATACGGAATTCCCTTTTTATCAGTTGGCATACGAAAATAGTTGTTCAGATCTTGAACGGTCTTAGATGATTTCATGAAAACCTCTATTTTCTTACGCAAATTGTCCTCAGTAGTTTTCAGATTCTCATGCATTCGGAAGAGTTCATCAAACTTAGCCTGAAGGACTTTGAGTTCTCCAGCTTGTTGTTCATCGAGAGCTAACTGTTCCATAATCAGCTTTCCCTGATCAGTAGTACTTACTTTCAGAAACTCCAGTTCTTTAGTCATCTTCTGAACAATTTCAGCTAATTTTTGTTCAGCTGCTTTACTTGCCTTAATATCCTTGACAAGCCAAATATTCTCAGCCCTTTGGTTATCGTTCTCAACTTCCACTCGTGTTAAGAATCTATTGCATTAGAGAGATCATCAAGTAATTGGTCATTGTAGACCTGCAGGTTAATCTCTCCAGCAGATGTGCTCAGCACAACAGGTGTAGGAAAGGGAACCACAAACGGTTTAGAGATTACCTCAGATTGGTCAGTTTCTCTTGCTATAAGACAGATGTCATCATCAGATGAGAAGTTCATATCATCGAAATCATCAGTTGTGGTAATCTTCAACAAATGACTAGTCTGAGTCATCTGAAGGTAGATAAGAATAATCCATGCCAGATGTGTTGGCAACCATTGCTTTTCTGTCTCAGAACCTTTGTTCTCTTCTGTTCTGCTTTTTCTCTCTCTCCTTTGGAGTCAGGTCGGGGCAATCAGCACTGTAGTGACCTGGTTTCTGACAGTTGTAGGAAACCCTTGAGTCTCCAGAATTTCCCCTATTAGGAGAATCATTTCTTCTGTAAGATCTGTCAGGAGACTTTCCGCCTTGTCTGTAATCAAAACCTCTCTTATCTGATCTCTCATCTCATCTGTTCTCTGTGCGATTCTCTCTACGATCATCTTTCCTTTCATCTCTGTGATCATCTTTTCGTTCTTCTCTTCTGTTATCCCTATCATCTGAAGAACGATACCTTTCTTGTGATCTGTCATAAGATCTTCGATCTCTTCCTCTACTTCGTCGATAGTCGTCATAAAACTTTCTGTACTTGCCCATCTGAACATTTGCTCGTTCAAGTTTTCTCGTTAGTAGTGCAATCTGTTCGGCCTGGCTGATGATGTTTCCAACTGGTTCAACAATTCGTGAACTGCTACTGGTTGCCTGGAATGCAACAGATTTAGTTGAGTGTGCAGCAGCTTCAGCAGAAACATCATCTGATCATTTTCCTCTCTCAATCAGGTCGAACTCATGGGCTTTCAAACTAAAGATTAGGTCATTTGGCTTCATGGTAGCAATATCTTGACAATCCTTAATCACGGTCACCATGGTATCCCATTTCTTGGTCAACGATCTGAGAATCTTGTAGCTAGATCACGAAGTCGGTTGACTCCACGAGTGATCCTTCCATCAAATTGATTAACTGTTTCATTCGGTAGCATCTTGAGTTTCTCAAATACCACCAGCTCTGCTTCCAGTCTGTTGTCATTAATCTGTACATTTCCTCTGCAAATTTCAGCAAGTGTATCCCAAACTTCCTTAGCTGTCTTCAGGTACTTCACTTTCTCTCGTGTAGTAGCATCCATAGTTTTCATGATGAGAAGTCTGGCAACAGTATCCATATTAGATAATTTCCTCTCATATGCATCCATCAGATAGGGACTCTTTCTGATTCTTGCTCCAACTGGTTGAGTAGGATCTCCTGCTTCAGCTGGGTTATAGTGATAGATGATAATCGACCCTATCTCAAGAATCTTATCCATTATGTTGCTTATCACTCCCAGATGGTCTCTCATGTCGATAGACCAATCCGCATACTCATCAACAGAAAACATGGGTAAATTATGATGCATACCTGAAGTGTTATCCATGCTTGTGGAGATTTTGGAACTTATGAGTTTTAAAAAAGGTTTTCAAAGATCAGTTCAAGTGACCACAAAGGTTCTTCCTCAAGAACCGATGATATTCAAAGCCAATGGTCGGAAGAACCACTGCTCTGATACCACTTGTAGGTCCCGAACAGGTTTCAGTGAGGGTGGAAGTCTAGAGGGGAGGGCTGAATAGACTTCCACAACTTTTTGTGGATCAGGTGTGATATGCAAGTATGTCTGATCAGAGTGCGGTGTGAATTAGTATGGACTGATATCCGACTTACTGATCTGAATGAACCAGATCAGTTCGGCGTCTATCAGTTTAAGTGATGGTGCAGAAGATTAGTTAACCCGTGTGAAAACCAATTTTACTCAATAAGATTCCTGAGCAATCTGTTTTAAGATCAGATGACTAAAGTGTCGAGCTGATCAGTTCAGTAGCTTGATGCTAGTCTGAACTAGATGGGAATATGCATGCAGATAACAAGTAGTGTGGAGTTGAGTGTTAAGCAAGATAAATGCACACAGATTTATAGTGGTGCGGACACCTTGTCCTACGTCCACTCTTCCCTGTCAGCAGGGGCACCAACTTAACCAACTGGACATAGTTTAATGTTTTAGTCCAATACAGTACAACCAACAGATGTTTCACGAGTTCTCACTCAACCGATCCCAGAAATTAGATCTAAAAACACTAGACTGAAATCTTGTTATAACAAACTTAACCTAACTTTTGTTTGGGTATAAGATTTGTAATGTTCCAACTGGAATACTATCCTATCTTCTGAGTAGCCTAAGGCTGGAGGATAAGTATTCTATGCTAAGAACAATGGGATGAACACTTAGAGAATAAGCTTCGATTTAGTGTTCTTCGTGCAGAAATTTGTTTGTGCTTGAGCTTGATTATAATTTCCGTAACCTTACTATGAAGGTTTGATCCCATATATATAGCCACGAAATTGAACTAACCGTTGGAGAGCAATTTGAATTTCGGTCTATTTTAGGTAGGTCTGCAGGCTGATTTGACATGCTTCAGGGGCGGCATGGCCAAAAGTATGCAAGCTTGTCTGTTCTAGCCGTTTGATACTGAAGCGCTTTAATGGAGACTGTCAGAACTTCGTACGTGCGTTGTCAACATCTTATTGGCTATCAAGTACACTTCGCAGCACTTTTATTAGCAACAAGGTTGACATTCTTCTTGTCTGACCACTTGGCTCGTACTAGGTAACATTAAAGTAGTTACCTGATGGAGTTGACACAGATTAGTTCGAACACTGATCTGTCTACCTGATTTAGGTCTTCTGCTAGTAAGTTGCCTTAGCACAACTTACTGGCCTAATCTTGTTGTCATCTGAAGTAGGTCTTGGACGGTCTTCTGTCTTTAAATCTTCTGCTTATCTGCTTCTCGGCTTGTCTGCTTCATTCATTAGATCTTCAGCATATCTGATCTTCAATTTAACTGATCTTCTGATCTTCAAGACTTAACCTATACATATTGAGTTCCCCCTCAATATGTGACCTATCTGTTACATCGGTTGTCTATACATTTCAATTTGTCATCTTATCTGTTATCTAGATCATCAGTCAGCTAGCAGGTCTGACTGGTCCTATTACATTATCTGTTTTTGAACTTCCATCGAAACTACAAATATACAACACTCCCGTTGAAAGATTGGGTTTTCATCTTCCAAATGAACAAAGAGTCATATTTAGTGATGGTGCAAGGTTGGATTCTGTTTTGGAAAGGTCATCCGTTAGGGAAAGTATGTTTTTAGCATGGTTTGCGTTGAACCGTCATTCTACATTTGCTGAAGATTTGACTTATGCTGAATTATCTCAATTCTTTGTTTGGAAGCCGAAAATTAGAGAATGGGTTAAAAGACAAAGGGGATTTTCAATTGGTAGAATTTGTTACGTTCCTCTAGGTTCTGGTGAGGCACATTACTTGAGGATTCTATTGAACGTAGTTCGTGGACCTAAATGTTTTTATGATTTAAAGTGCTTCAATTGAATACTTTATTCAACATTTAGAGAAGCTTGCTATGCTAGGGGTTCGCTGGATGATGATAAAGAGTATGTTGATGGTATAGAGGACGCTAGCCAATTGGCATCTGCATCTTGAATGAGGTCTCTATTTGTTGCACTACTCACTTCCGCTTCAATGAGTCGTCCTTACGATGTTTGGGATAGGTGTTGGAGATTTCTATCGGATGATATCCTTTACAATAGGAGAAAAATTACTCGATATCCAGGTATATTTTATTAAATTTATTTATTTATTTTTTAATTCTGCATTAAAAGTTTAGATTCACCATTATTTATTTTATCTTCTAACATATATATCTATTTAGTATAATATGCATATTTAATTATTAAAAATATAATTTTTTTCATTGTACTTCAATAAAAAAAAAACACATATTAAAATAAAAATTACTATGTATTTAAATATAAAATTTATATATCGTATTATGTTTTAATTTTTTTAAAGTTTCTAACATTGCAAAAATCATTATTAATTGAATTAAACTTATAAAAATTTTAAAATTTAGTTGAAAAATATAATTGTCATTCAGTAGGTAAATAAATGAAAAATATTACACATTATCTTTTTACAAAAGTTTTACATATACTAATTTCAGCTGCAAGTATAAAGACATATAGTATAAAACACATATATCCAAAACAATTAACTGATATACAATAAATATTTTTTTATTAATCATTAGAACATATATTATATTACATATAGCTTATATGATTATTTAAAGTATTACCAAAATAAGTAATATATACATTTTTTTTTTAGAATTGACGATGACCAATGAAGAAATCAAGAACTGTTGTCTTATAGAAATTGACAAAATGTTGAAGGTATGCCTATAGCAGATTTCGACCCTAATGGAATTTGCATACAATAGATCATATTTAAAGAATGAGTTTGAGTATTTGATTAGTAGACTTAATGATGAACAACGCTACGTTTATGAATCTATACTCATGATCGTTCATTCTGGCAAAGGTGAAATATTTTTTGTGTGCGGATATGGTAGCACCGGAAAAAAATTCATATGGAAGACATTATCTGCATGTTTAACGTCCAACGACAGGATAGTCATTAATGTAGTATCTAGTGGCATAGATGTTAGTGTTAGTGTCATAGAGACAATCCATTGTAAGGACATAATACTCAGATCATATTCAGTATTGGTTTAATATTAATGTTTGGTTAATATTAAATGTATGGTGTTACACTCATTAGAATATTATATTTGATTGTTTGCATTTATTCTTATATGTGTTCCCTTGAATCGCTGCTGTCATTGAGTGTGTGAGAACTCAGATGACTTAAGCACGATTCTCAAATAGCCTCAATCGAGGATCATCAAGAATGAGATATTGATGATGCAATGGAGATTGGTGTGCGATCTGCATCATACTCTTAGAGAGTGTAGTAAGATCTCACTTACTACGAGATACTAGGTATCTCATGATGGATGCACAAATACCTTAGAGGGTATTGGTATACCCATCCCGAGAAACCGCTTTTATGTAGTTCCGCTATATATGTGTCTCACGTGTCTCGGTTAGTGGGAGCGATCGATACTCCTTTGACTTGAGGTCAATACATACGACATGTGTGGGAGTGATGAACTTTGACCATGACCGACGCTTGTACCCGTCTATGGGTAGATATGACTTGGATTGGGTTCATCACGAAGTGCATGTGCGTGGTAGTTGAGCCAAGAAAAGGATTCATTCCTCAAAGTGGATTTAGAGAGAGTACTCATCTTCTCATCATAATTGGATCTAAGTCATTGGCCAATGCACGTCAACTTAGACTTTGTGACTAAGTGAGACACTAATGATCAATTAGTGATTTGAGATAAACTGATTAAGTTATTTGAATAGACACTTCATCATGTTCAAGACTAATCGAGTATTCGTGAATGAAAGGAGAAAATTGCAATTACCCACGTTTCAGTTACAGGTAGTTGCATGTTTCTCGCAACGTACCTCATATATTGAGAATGTCTGATTTATTGACTAGGGTTCAATTAAGACCATTAGTTTGACTAACCGCTCGGCATATGAGGGCCTATGGGTCACACAACAAGTAGTTCCCTTTTATGGATTATAGTTGGTTGATTAAATGTTAAATTGGATTTAATATTTAATTTATGGTGAAGAAATTAATAATAGATTAATTTGAAATTAATTATTATTAATATTTAATTAAATTGGATTTAATTAAATAAGAATTCCCAATAATTATATTTGGAATATAATTGTATGATTTAATGTATATGGAAATAAATCGTAGAGATTTTCATATAAGACATTTAAATTCGTAGAGATTTATATTTAGGGAATTAAATTAAAAGGAATTAATTTAATTCAAGATTAGGGTTTTTATTTCCCTAATTGGGCTAGCTTAAGATTTAAGCTGGGCCTCCCTATATATACAA
Source organism: Stenogyne calaminthoides (assembly GCA_037126765.1). NCBI lineage: Eukaryota > Viridiplantae > Streptophyta > Magnoliopsida > Lamiales > Lamiaceae > Stenogyne > Stenogyne calaminthoides. The sequence continues at coordinate 14,914,612 of JBBCBC010000019.1, read as the reverse complement.
GCTCTTGGGAATTCACAAACAACGTTACTTCATATTTTCTCCATAAGATCTAGAGTTTAGATTTTCCTAGCAAATCTGTCTCGGGATTCAACGTTGGCAAATCCGCGCAAGTCTGTAATTGGGGATTACGTGGATACCGTAGTAGAGAAATCTGCACTCGAGTTACTGTAAGATTTCTCGTTATGATTATTGTAATCTGTATGCAATTAATTGTTCGTTGTTGGTGAACTTTAATTTCTGTTGCGCATGTGATTACGTGTTTTACGTCCCTCTATATTCCAACAGTGGTATCAGAGCTCATGCTCTTTGATTAATTGCATAATTGTGTTTTGAATAACATTAATTTTTTTTTATTTGACACAAGGGGAACGGCCAATTTATTTGATAATTTCGATCGCACCCCATTGTTTTGTTTCACCCGCCCTGGTCGTTTTCTTCGAAGAGCCTTCCCCCAAATTGACCTAGGGTTTTCTCTTGGAGAGAAATCCCATCGATGCACCTCGATCCCTTTCGGCCGCAATGCCACGCCGCGTTGCTTGAGGCCAGCACTGGGCGCCGTGGCCTCGTAACGCGTGCGGGGGCTCGCGGCACGCTCCGAGCGCTTTTCCAATCCCAAGCTTCGAGCCTCGCATCCCAATCGTCGTCTTCATCGCACCACTGTCGATTTGTCATCTCTTTTATCGGCGGTGCTACTCTCGACTCGGGTCGAGGTGACGTGCCACCAGAATCGAGACGATTCGGTGGTGGCGCACCGCCGATCTGTTCGTCTCGCTCAATTCGATCACCTCCGCCTGGCTTCGAACCTCCACGGTGGTTGTGTGTGCGGCTCTGCGCGCAGCCCACGGTGCTCGACGACGAGCCACCCGCGCGCCTAGGCAGCGGTGGTGGCTCGCGTCAAGCTCTGGCCTCGAGCTCTGCCCCCTTTTCTGATTTTCGATGGCTTTTTGCGAGTTCCAGTCCGCTCTGGTTCTTTGCTCGATCTCTATGGAATTCCAGTTCTAAGGTTCTCGATGTGTTGCATAATTTCGTTCGATTTCGTTCTTGTTTGGTTTGATGAATTGATTGGATTAATTATGAAATTGATAATGGTTTGGGTTGGTATTTGGAAACGGTTGTCCCAAGATACAGATTGGATGCTGTCGAATTTTGGGTGGTGATGGCGGAGGACTATTCTGCAAATAGGTTTGGAATAGGCCCTCCAATGCAATATATGGAAATTGCATCTGAGCCCTAGATAATAAAACAATTAAATTATGGATTAAAATTAATTTGATTAATTTTAATAAGAAATTAAAAGTTTGACTTTTAATAATAGTTAATTTGATTAATTATTAATTTTAATAATTTAAAATCGAATTTAAAATTAGATTTTGATCGGTTGAGAAGGAATTATTAAATCCCACTCGTTTAACTTGTTTATTAATTTAAATTCGTTAACGCTTTTTACGTCTGCATCATAACTGTTTGGGTAGGCGGCGCCCAATAATTGTCGAACCGTATTTATTGTTTGGGTAGACGACGCCCATATAAGTGCTAGTCCGTGTAAAATTATGTTTGGGTAGGTGGCGCCCAATAATTTCTCAAATATGATATAGATTAACATGTTGGATCTCGATTAAGCAATTAATACCCCTCTTTGAAAATGTTCCTCAATAAAATATGATTTTCATTAATTTGAACGATGCCTTCCATCGAAATTAAAAGTAAACCGGGGATTTCGTTCCAATGAGTATTTAAGGCCCAAGTCTTTTTCTTGGATCTACATCTAACGGGACTTTTATAGGGACACATAGATGGTTGTAAATCAACTTGACTTTGTTTCACCAGCCCAAGCAGGGAAATGAAAGTCAAGGGGCATCCGATTGAACTAGGTTCAATCCACTAGGAGTTGCAAATTTTGCAATTGGTTTGGAGACCTACCAGTTCTGCTGTCATAGTAATCAGCCCAAGCAGATATTATGATAGTAGGAATGTGGATCCTAGTCCATTATGATTTATATTAGATATAAATTTGTATTCTTCCGATGAGGTCGTTGAATATGTGAAAATAATGAAGACAAAATAAACTTGAAAGGCCATGATTATTTTGATTGCTGAATATTGATCATAGGAATTATGTGTTTTAATTCCCGTTTTATTTTATTTCTATAGGATTGTTGAAATGAATAACTTATCACTGAGAAGCATTTTGAAAACAAACATTATTGGCTGGGCCAAATTTTCTCGACTGGCACCGAAACGTGCTTTTGGTGCTAAGGCAAAAAAAGATTGAGTACGTGTTGGACACACCAATCCCTGCTACCCCGGAGGCGTTTGACGTCGAAGCTCAGAAGAAGCATCAAGATGATACTTCCCAGGATCAGTGTGTTATGCTTCTCGGGATGACTCCCGAGTTGCAAAGGCAGCATGAGAGGATGCTTCCCTTGAGATGATCAATCATCTGAAGGATCTCTTTGATTCTGAATCTCGTTCTGAGATTTATGAAGTGATTAGAGATCTGTTTAGATGTCGGATATCTGAAGGAGGGAAAGTTTCTCCTCACGTGTTGAAGATGACAGGGCTAATCGAGAAGCTTGGTCGGTTGGGCATTGAGCTGGGGACCAATGTTGCTGTTTATGCCATTCTTCAGTCACTTCCCGATTCATACTCGAGTTTCGTGGTAAACTTTAATATGAATAAGACGGAATCGACTATGCCCGAGCTGCACAACATGCTAAGGACTTTTGAGTCTTCCACTGCTAAAGAAAAGCCCGTGCTCATGGTGAGTGTTGTTGGAATATAGAGGCACATAAAACATGTAATCATAACGAGAAATCTTACAGTAACTCGTGTGTATATTTCTCTACTACAGTGTCCACGTAATCCCCAATTAAAGACTTGCACGGATTTGCCAGCGTTGAATCCCGAGACAGATTTGCTAGGAAAATCCAATCTCTAGATCTTATGGAGAAAATATGAAGTAACGTTATTTGTGAATTCCCAAGAGCTTGTATATATAGGGAGGCCCAGCTTAAATCTTAAGTTAGCCCAATTAGGGAAATAAAAACCCTAATCTTGAATTAAATTAATTCTTTTTAATTTAATTCCCTAAATATAAATCTCTACGGATTTAAATGCCTTATATGAAAATCTCTACGATTTATTTCCATATACATTAAATCCTACAATTATATTCCAAATATATTTATTGGGAGTTCTTATTTAATTAAATCCAATTTAATTAAACAATAATAAATACAGAAGCGACAGGAGGATAGCTTAAATGAAAACGTTGGTCTTTTAGCTCAATGCCTAAATTACCAAGTTTCTCAATTAGGCCTATCAACATTAGCATATGAGGTGAAATCTTCCCTTCTTTAGCTAACCGGCATCTGAACAGATCTCTCATAACTTCATAAATCTCAGAACGAGATTCAGAATCAAAGAGATCCTTCAAATGCTTGAGCATTGAGAAGGGGCATTTCATCACGTTGCCTATGTATATCGGGAGTCGTGCCAAGCAACATCACACACTGAACCTGGGAAGCATCCTCTTGATGCTTCTTCTGAGCTGCTACATCAAACGTGGCTGCCTCAGAGAACCAACAGTAGGGGGTATCGGATTGGCGTGTCCAACACGATTCAATCTTTTTTCTTGCCTTAAGACCAAATACATGTTTTTGCCGGTCCGTAAAAATTTGGCTTTAATTTGTTTGTTTGTTTCCAAAACACATCTCAATAATAGCTATACATTTCAACTATCCAAGTGAAATAAAATAAAACGGGAATTAAACACATAATTACTATGATCAATATTCAGCAATCAAAATAAATGTGGCCTTTCTTTTGTTTCCATTATTATCACATATTCAACGACCTCATCTGAAGAATACAAATTTATATCTAATATAAATCATAATGGACTAGGATCCACATTCCTACTATCATAATATCCGCCAATTACATTATGACAACAGCAATGTATGTCTCCAAACCAATTGCAAAATTTGCAATTCCTAAATGGATTGAACCTAGTTCAATCGGATGCCCTCGACTTTCGTTTCCCTGCTTGGGCTGGTGAAACAAAGTCAAGTTGATTTACAACCATCAAGCGCGGCGACACTACGTGTCCCTATAAAAGTCCTGTTAGATGTAGATCCGAGCAAAATACTTGGGCCTTAAATACTCATTGGAACAAAATCTCCGGTTTACTTTTAGTTTCGATGGAAGGCATCGTTCAAATTAATGAAAATCATATTTTATTGAGGAACGTTTTCAAAGGCGGGGTATTAATTGCTTAATCGAGATCCAACATGTTAATCTATATCACATTTGAGCAATTATTGGGCACCGCCTACCCAAATATGATTTTACACGGACTAACACTTATATTGGTGTCGTCTACCCAAATAATAAGTACGGTCCGACAGTTATTGGGTGTCGCCTACCCAAACAGTTATAATGCGGACTATAAAAGCGTTTAACGAATTAAAATATAAAGCAGTTAAAACAGTGGGATTTAATAATTCCTTTTAAACCGAATTTTAAATCTAATTTTAATTCAATTTTAAATTATTAAAAATTAATAATTAATCAAATCAATTATTATTAAAAGTCCAACTTTAAATTTTCATTAAAATTAATCTAATTAATTTTAAATAAAATCCAATTTTATTTCAGGTTTTAAATTAATCCAATTAATTCATAAAACTTTTTTGTTTTATTTAATTCGTTAGGGCTCAAGTGCAAATATCGTGATTCTGCACCAGTCCGTTGAAAATCTAATTTTCAACGCGACCCCTTCCTCATCATTGGCAGAAACCATCCGTCAATCAAGACAACCGATACCAACAATCTCAACTACAATTTCATCAAGGGTAATCCTATTAACCGATTCAATTAGCAATTTTGTCAGAATTTCATCACTCAATCTTATTGAATCCGAAATCAGTGCAACGATGTAACTCAAAACGAACGAAATCAGTCACACGCAAAGCTGAAAACTGCAATTTCCAGAAGCAATCGAAACCAAAATCGCAAGTTCGAGTTCAAGCAACAAGTGAAACAAGCAACAAAAACCCAGAAAACATCAAGGCAATCGTCGGACCAAAGCCAGAGACGACGGCGCAACGACGCCGTCGCAGGGCCGAGACCAGAGGGCGGCGCGAGTTGCCTCCGCCACCTTAGTGCACGGGCAACTTGCCGACACTCCCGAGGTCGCACATCGGAGTCGTACACCATCACCACGCATTCAGTTTCGAAAATGAGGTTGCGAAGAAGACGACGATGAGACGGAAACTGGCTTCAAAAACCAGAGCCACGAACAGAAAAATGGAGGAAATCGAATCGGCAGCGCGCCGCCTTTGATTCATCTTGATTCTACCGGCGTGCCACCACGACTCAAGTCAGGGGTGCACCGCCGCGAAAAGAGACGACACAGAGGCGGTTCAGCGCATGAAGACGACGACGAATCGGGGCAAGCCACTCGATCTGTGAGTCCCCGCACGCGTCGCGAGGCCATGATGCCTAGCGTAGGCCTCGAGCGACGCGGCGTGACATCGTGCCGAGTGCTCTGATCGGCAATGCGGCGGTTCTCCTCCTAGAGGAAAATCCTAACAATTTGGGGCTTTTTCACATATGAGGAAGACGACCGAACGAAATAAGGAAAAAGGGGGTGCGCTTAGCAGCCGTGCCCCAAGTAAGAATAAAAAAAAATTAATTTATTCAAAAAAACCTTTTATTATACAATTAAACACGAAGAGCCTGAGCTTTGATACCACTGTTGGAATATAGAGACACGTAAAATACGTAATCACATGAGCAGCGGAAATTAAAGTTCACCAACAACGAATAATTAATTGCATACAGATTACAATAATCATAACGAGAAATCTTACAGTAACTCGAGTCCAGATTTCTCTACTATGGCATCCACGTAATCCCCAGACTTGCACGGATTTACCATCGTTGAATCCCGAGACAGATTTGCTAGGAAAATCCAAACTCTAGATCTTATGGAGAAAATTTGAAGTAACGTTATTTGTGAATTCCCAAGAGCTTGTATATATAGGGAGGCCCAGCTTAAATCTTAAGTTAGCCCAATTAGGGAAATAAAAACCCTAATCTTGAATTAAATTAATTCTTTTTAATTTAATTCCCTAAATATAAATCTCTACGAATTTAAATGCCTTATATGAAAATCTCTACGATTTATTTCCATATACATTAAATCCTACAATTATATTCCAAATATATTTATTGGGAGTTCTTATTTAATTAAATCCAATTTAATTAAACAATAATAAATACAGAAGCGACAGGAGGATAGCTTAAATGAAAACGTTGGTCTTTTAGCTCAATGCCTAAATTACCAAGTTTCTCAATTAGGCCTATCAACATTAGCATATGAGGTGAAATCTTCCCTTCTTTAGCTAACCGGCATCTGAACAGATCTCTCATAACTTCATAAATCTCAGAACGAGATTCAGAATCAAAGAGATCCTTCAAATGCTTGAGCATTGAGAAGGGGCATTTCATCACGTTGCCTATGTATATCGGGAGTCGTGCCAAGCAACATCACACACTGAACCTGGGAAGCATCCTCTTGATGCTTCTTCTGAGCTGCTACATCAAACGTGGCTGCCTCAGAGAACCAGTTGTAGGGGTAACCGGGATTGGCGTGTCCAACACGTACTCAATCTTTTCTTGCCTTAGCACCAAATACATGTTTCGGTGCCAGTCCAGAAAATTTGGCCTAGCCAAGTTTGTTTGTTTCCAAAACACATCTCAATAATAGCTATACATTTCAACTATCCAAGTGAAATAAAATAAAACGGGAATTAAACACATAATTACTATGATCAATATTCAGCAATCAAAATAAATGTGGCCTTTCTTTTGTTTCCATTATTATCACATATTCAACGACCTCATCGGAAGAATACAAATTTATATCTAATATAAATCATAATGGACTAGGATCCACATTCCTACTATCATAATATCTGCTTGGGCTGATTACTATGACAACAGAACAGGTATGTCTCCAAACCAATTGCAAAATTTGCAACTCCTAGTGGATTGAACCTAGTTCAATCGGATGCCCCTTGACTTTCGTTTCCCTGCTTGGGCTGGTGAAACAAAGTCAAGTTGATTTACAACCATCAAGCGGCGACACTACGTGTCCCTATAAAAGTCCTGTTAGATGTAGATCCGAGCAAAATACTTGGGCCTTAAATACTCATTGGAACAAAATCTCCGGTTTACTTTTAGTTTCGATGGAAGGCATCGTTCAAATTAATGAAAATCATATTTTATTGAGGAACGTTTTCAAAGGCGGGGTATTAATTGCTTAATCGAGATCCAACATGTTAATCTATATCACATTTGAGCAATTATTGGGCACCGCCTACCCAAATATGATTTTACACGGACTAACACTTATATTGGTGTCGTCTACCCAAATAATAAGTACGGTCCGACAGTTATTGGGTGTCGCCTACCCAAACAGTTATAATGCGGACTATAAAAGCGTTTAACGAATTAAAATATAAAGCAGTTAAAACAGTGGGATTTAATAATTCCTTTTAAACCGAATTTTAAATCTAATTTTAATTCAATTTTAAATTATTAAAAATTAATAATTAATCAAATCAATTATTATTAAAAGTCCAACTTTAAATTTTCATTAAAATTAATCTAATTAATTTTAAATAAAATCCAATTTTATTTCAGGTTTTAAATTAATCCAATTAATTCATAAAACTTTTTTGTTTTATTTAATTCGTTAGGGCTCAAGTGCAAATATCGTGATTCTGCACCAGTCCGTTGAAAATCTAATTTTCAACGCGACCCCTTCCTCATCATTGGCAGAAACCATCCGTCAATCAAGACAACCGATACCAACAATCTCAACTACAATTTCATCAAGGGTAATCCTATTAACCGATTCAATTAGCAATTTTGTCAGAATTTCATCACTCAATCTTATTGAATCCGAAATCAGTGCAACGATGTAACTCAAAACGAACGAAATCAGTCACACGCAAAGCTGAAAACTGCAATTTCCAGAAGCAATCGAAACCAAAATCGCAAGTTCGAGTTCAAGCAACAAGTGAAACAAGCAACAAAAACCCAGAAAACATCAAGGCAATCGTCGGACCAAAGCCAGAGACGACGGCGCAACGACGCCGTCGCAGGGCCGAGACCAGAGGGCGGCGCGAGTTGCCTCCGCCACCTTAGTGCACGGGCAACTTGCCGACACTCCCGAGGTCGCACATCGGAGTCGTACACCATCACCACGCATTCAGTTTCGAAAATGAGGTTGCGAAGAAGACGACGATGAGACGGAAACTGGCTTCAAAAACCAGAGCCACGAACAGAAAAATGGAGGAAATCGAATCGGCAGCGCGCCGCCTTTGATTCATCTTGATTCTACCGGCGTGCCACCACGACTCAAGTCAGGGGTGCACCGCCGCGAAAAGAGACGACACAGAGGCGGTTCAGCGCATGAAGACGACGACGAATCGGGGCAAGCCACTCGATCTGTGAGTCCCCGCACGCGTCGCGAGGCCATGATGCCTAGCGTAGGCCTCGAGCGACGCGGCGTGACATCGTGCCGAGTGCTCTGATCGGCAATGCGGCGGTTCTCCTCCTAGAGGAAAAGCCTAACAATTTGGGGCTTTTTCACATATGAGGAAGACGACCGAACGAAATAAGGAAAAAGGGGGTGCGCTTAGCAGCCGTGCCCCAAGTAAGAATAAAAAAAAATTAATTTATTCAAAAAAACCTTTTATTATACAATTAAACACGAAGAGCCTGAGCTTTGATACCACTGTTGGAATATAGAGACACGTAAAATACGTAATCACATGAGCAGCGGAAATTAAAGTTCACCAACAACGAATAATTAATTGCATACAGATTACAATAATCATAACGAGAAATCTTACAGTAACTCGAGTCCAGATTTCTCTACTATGGTATCCACGTAATCCCCAGACTTGCACGGATTTACCATCGTTGAATCCCGAGACAGATTTGCTAGGAAAATCCAAACTCTAGATCTTATGGAGAAAATTTGAAGTAACGTTATTTGTGAATTCCCAAGAGCTTGTATATATAGGGAGGCTCAACATAAATCTTAAGCTAACCCAATTAGGGAAATAAAAACCCTAATCTTGAATTAAATTAGTTCCTTTTAATTTCATTCCCTAATAAATCTCTACGGATTTAAATGCCTTATATGAAAATCTCTACGATTTATTTTCATATTCATTAAATCATACAATTATATTCCAAATATAATTATTGACAGTTCTTATTTAATTAAATCTAATTTAATTAAACATTAATAATAATAAATTCTAAATTAATCTATTATTAATTACTTCTCCATAAAATAAATATTAAATCCAATTTAACATTTAATCAACCAACTATAATCCGGAGATGACTAGTAGATCTGGATTCGTACCTGTAAAAGAGAACTACTTATTGTGTGACCCATAGGCCCTCATATACCGATCGATTAGTCAAACTAATGGTCTTAATTGAACCCTAGACAATAAATCAGACATTCTCAATATATGAGGTACGTTGCGAGAAAAGTACAACTACCTGTAACTGAAACATGGGCTATTACGATTTCCTCCTTTCATCCGCGAATACTCGATTAAATCTTGAACATGATGAAGTGTCTATTCAAATAACTTAATCAATTTATCTCTAATCACTAATTGATCATGTATGTCACACTTAGCCACAAAGTCTAAGTTGGCGTGCATCGGCCGTTGACTTAGATCCAATTATGACGAGAAGATGAGTATTCTCTCTAAATCCACTTTGAGGAATGAATCCTATTCTTGGCTCAACTACCACGCACATGCACTTCGTGATGAACCCAATCCAAGCCATATCTACCCATAGACGGGTGCAAGCGTCGGTCATGGTCAAAGTTCATCATCCCATACATGTCGTGCTTATTGACCTCAAGTCAAAGGAGTATCGCATCGCTCCCACTAACCGAGACACCCGTAGACATATATAGTGGAACTAAATCAAACGGTTTCTCGGATGGGTATACCAATACCCTCTAAGGTATTTGTGCATCCATCATGAGATACCTAATATCTCTTAGTAAGTGAGATCTTAGTACACTCTCTAAAAGTATGATGCAGATCGCACATCAATATCCATTGCATCATCAATATCCCATTCTTGATGATCCTTGATCGGGGCTATTTGAGAATCATGCTTAAGTCATTTGAGTTCTCACAACCTCAATGACAGCAATGACTCATGGGAACACTTCCATGAATAAATGCAAATAATCAAACATGTGTATTGCCATACATTAATATTAAGTGAACTATAATATTAAATCAAACTGAATATCATCGAGTATTGTGTCCTTACAATAGATTGTCTCTAGGACACTAACACTAACAAGTGCCTCTACTTCTTCTACTCCGAAAGGAAAGAAGAAGCGAAGGGGCAAGGCAAAGAAAGGCTCCAAGCCAAATTTCCTTAAGCCCAAAGGTGGGATTCAAATGAAGTAGAGGGTGGACAAGGATGTATGCCTCCACTGCAAGCAGAAAGGGCATTGGAAGAAGGACTGTAAGGTTCTAGCAGCTGAAAAGAAGACACAAGGTGTCTTAGCCACTGGAACAGGTATGTTTGTTATTGAGATAAACATGTCCACAAATGATACTAACTGCTGGGTATTGGATACCGGTTATGGCTCACACATTTGTACTAATGTGCAGGGTCTCAAGCATAGCAGGGCAGTTAGGCCGAGTGAAGTCGCCCTACACTTTGAGAATGGAGCAAGAGTTGCTGCTGAACGTGTTGGCGTTTATGTTTTAGACTTACCCTCTGGTTTTATACTTGAACTAAATAATTGTTATTTTGTTCCCTCTATTACTCGCAACATTATTTATATTCCTATGTTAGACATTGAAGGGTTTTCCTTCCATTTTGCAAATAATAATTGTTATTTTTTGCTTAATGGTAATGTTTATGGAAATGCTCCTTTATCGAATGGTTTATATTTGTTGCATTGTAGACATGATATTCTTAATATACAAAACAAATGACTCAAGCTTAATATTTGTTGCATTGTAGGCTTGGTCATGCAAATGAGAATAGGATAGCAACGTTAAGAAAGTTAGACTACTTAATCCCATTCGACTTTGAGTCTTATGGAAATTGTGAATCCTGTCTCAAGGGCAAGATGACCAACAAACCCTTTTCTGGAAAAGGGATTCGTGCCAAAGAAGTTCTACAGTTGATCCACAGTGATGTCTGTGGACCATTGCCCACTCTAACTAGGGGTCACTTCGCCTACTTCATCACTTTTACTGACGATTTCTCAAGATATGAATACGTGTATCTTATGAAACACAAATCTGAATCTTTTAAGAAATACAAGGAGTTTAAAGCTGAAGTAGAAAAGCAACTTAGTAAGAGTATCAAGACTCTTCAATCGGATCGAGGAGGCGAATACCTTAACCATGAGTTCATGGATTACTTAAAGTTACATGGAATCCAGTCACAATGGACTCCTCCCGGAACACCACAAATGAACGGAGTGTCCGAGAGGAGAAACCGAACCTTGTTAGACATGGTAAGGTCCATGATGAGCTTTTCCACTCTTCCGACATTCTTATGGGGATACGCGTTACAAACCTCAATTTACATTCTGAATAGGATTACATCTAAATCGGTTGAGCATACGCCATATGAATTATGGTGTGGTAAGAAGCCAACTTTCTCACATATCAAAACGTGGGGTTGCCCCGCAATTGTGAAAAATATGCTCACTGATAAGTTGGAATCCAAAGGTGAAAAGGGTTACCTTGTGGGATATCCTAAGGAAACGAGGGGATATTACTTCTATCTACTTGAGAAACAAACAATAATTGTTTCTAGGCAGGCCAGGTTCCTCGAGGAAGACTATGCCTTTAGGGAACAAGGACGTAAGATGATAGAACTTGAAGAAATTCAAGAACCACGGGATGACCAAGAGACTGATATCTTGTCAAATAAATGTGACAAGGAATCAGTGGGAGCATTTAGCACCTCTCATGGTGGAATTTTATCACCTAGTGATCCTCTTTCAGCTAGTAGGAGCGTAATTGGAGTTGCATTGCCTTCGCAACAAACTCCAAGTGGGCTGAATGAGAATAGCATAGTTCAAACTCCCGCCCAAGAGGCATCTGAAAGTGTCGCACTTGAGGACTCTCCGGACATTGATGAAATCGATGCACCACAAAATTTTCACGATCAGAATGTACAGCCTACATAACCACAGCTCCGTAAGTCCACTAGGATTTGTAATCCGCCCACTAGATATTATGGTTTCCTCGTAGAGGAACATGATGATGTGGAGATCCCGGATAAAGATGATCTTAGAACATACACTGAGGCAACATTCAATGTTGACTCAGAGAAGTGGCATGAAGCCATGAAATGATGGACTCGATGTACACAAATCAAGTCTGGGACTTAGTTGAATTGCTGAAAGGGGTAAAACTCATAGGTTGCAAATGGGTCTACAAGCGTAAGACTGATGCAAACGGCAAGGTACAAACCTACAAGGCTAGGTTGGTAGCAAAAGGTTATAGACAACGCGAAGGCATTGACTATGATGAGACTTTCTCACCTGTTGCCAAGATCAAGTCCATTCTAATTTTACTCGCTGTAGCTGCACACTTAGATTATGAAATTTGGCAGATGGATGTCAAAACAACCTTCCTCAATGGTAACATTGATAAGGAGGTTTTTATGACTCAACCGGAAGGTTTTGTATCTAATCCAAAATCTAACCTAGTGTGTAAGCTTAAATGGTCCATTTATGGACTAAAGCATTGGAATATTCGTTTTGATGAAGCTGTCAAATCATTTAACTTCATCAGAAATTCGGAAGATCCATGCGTTTATCATAAACCCAGTGGGAGAAATATTGTCTTCATAGTTGTGTATGTCGATGACATATTGATTATGGGAAACAATATCCCTCTCATGCAGTCGGTAAAAGGTTGGCTATCAAGGACCTTCATGATGAAGGACCTTGGTGAGGCATGCTACATCTTAGGGATCAAGATCCATAGGGATAGATCCAAGAAGATGTTGGGACTGTCACAGTCAACCTACGTAGATAAGGTGTTAAAGCGATTTGCGATGGAGAACTCTAAGAGAGGTTCTCTACCGGCATATCATGGGATAAAGCTATCTAAGAAGGATTGTCCTTCCACAGAAGCTGATATCCGGCACATGAAGGATATACCATATGCATCTACAATTGGCTCCATCATGTACGCCATGACTTGCACAAGGCCAGATGTGGCTCGCTATTAGCACCACTGGTAGATACCAGCAGAATCCGGGTGAACCTCACTGGATTGGTGTCAAGAACATTCTTAAGTACCTTCGACGTATTAAAGATTGTTTCTTGGTCAACAGAGGACAGTTAGAGCTAGTTGCAACTGGCTATGCTGATGCAAGTTTCCAATCCGATTGTGATGATTACAAATCACAGTCGGGCTATGTTTTTGTTCTCAATGGTGGGGCGGTTAGTTGGAATAGTTCCAAGCTGACTACCGCAGACTCAACAACCGAAGCTGAGTACATTGTTGTTGCAGAAGCTGCCAAAGAAGCTGTCTGGATTAAACAGTTCTTAAATGAACTAGGTGTAGTTTCGAGTGCCAGTAGTCCAGTAAAGTTGTATTATGACAATACTGGTGCGGTTGCGCAAGTTAAGGAACCGATATCCAATAACAGAAACAAGCATGTACCAAGGCGTTATCACTTGATAAGAAAGATAATCGCTAGAGGAGGAGGATAACCTAGCTGATCCTTTCACCAAGGCTTTAAGTGTTCATGTACACACTAGACATTTTGATGGCCTAAGGGTTAGACATGTAGGTGATTGACTCTAGTTCAAGTGGGAGATTGTTAGTGTTAGTGTCCTAGAGACAATCCACTGTAAGGACATAATACTCAAATAATATTCAGTATTGGTTTTAATAATATTGTTTGGTTAATATTAAATGTATGGCTTTACACTCATTAGAATATTATGTTTGATTGTTTGCAATTATTCTTATATGTGTTCCCTTAAATCACTGCTGTCATTAAGTGTGTGAGAACTCAGATAACTTAAGCACGATTCTCAAATAGCCCCAATCGAGGATCATCAAGAATGGGATATTGATGATGCAATGGAGATTGGTGTGCGATCTGCGTCATACTCTTAGAGAGTGTAGTAAGATCTCACTTACTACGAGATACTAGGTATCTCATGATGGATGCACAAATACCTTAGAGGGTATGGTATACCCATCCGAGAAACCGTTTGATGTAGTTCCACTATATGTGTCTACGGGTGTCTCGGTTAGTGGGAGCATTGCGATACTCCTTTGACTTGAGGTCAATACGTACGACATGTGTGGAGTGATGAACTTTGACCATGACCGATGCTTGCACCCATCTATGGGTAGATATGGCTTGGATTGGGTTCATCACGAAGTGCATGTGCGTGGTAGTTGAGCCAAGAAAAAGATTCATTCCTCAAAGTGGATTTAGAGAGAATACTCATCTTCTCATCATAATTGGATCTAAGTCATTGGCCAATGCACGTCAACTTAGACTTTGTGACTAAGTGTGACACTAATGATCAATTAGTGATTTGAGATAAACTGATTAAGTTATTTGAATAGAGACTTCATCATGTTCAAGACTAATCGAGTATTCATGAATGAAAGGAGGAAATCGCAATTGCCCACGTTTCAGTTACAGGTAGTTGCATGTTTCTCGCAACGTACCTCATTTATGGAGAATGTCTGATTTATTGACTAGGGTTCAATTAAGACCGTTAGTTTGACTAATTACTCGGTATATGAGGGCCTATGGGTCACACAACAAGTAGTTCCCTTTTACGGATTATAGTTGGTTGATTAAATGTTAAATTGGATTTAATATTTAATTTATGGAGAAGAAATTAATAATAAATTAATGTGGAAGAAATTAATAATAAATTAATGTGGAATTAATTATTATTAATATTTAATTAAATTGGATTTAACTAAATAATAATTCCCAATAATTATATTTGGAATATAATTGTAGGATTTAATGTATATGGAAATAAATCATAGAGATTTTCATATAAGACACTTAAATCCGTAGAGATTTATATTTAAGGAATTAAATTAAAAGGAATTAATTTAATTCAAGATTAGGGTTTTTATTTCCCTAATTGGGCTAGCTTAAGGTTTAAGTTGGGTCTCCCTATATATACAAGCTCTTGGGAATTCACAAACAACGTTACTTCATATTTTCTCCATAAGATCTAGAGTTTGGATTTTTCTAGCAAATCTGTCTCGGGATTCAACGCTGGCAAATCCGTGCAAGTCTGTAATTGGGGATTACGTGGATACCGTAGTAGAGAAATCTACACACGAGTTACTGTAAGATTTCTCATTATGATTACGTGTTTTATGTGCCTCTATATTCCAACAACACTCACCATGAGCACGGGTTTTCTTTAGCAGTGGAAGACTCAAAAGTCTTTAGCATGTTATGCAGCTCGGGTTACTGTAAGATTTCTCGTTATGATTATTGTAATCCGTATACAATTAATTGTTCGTTGTTGGTCAACTTTAATTTTTGTTGCGCATGTGATTACGTATTTTACGTGCCTCTATATTCCAACAATAACTTCACTTCTCCTTCCAGGTGGACGTACTGCTCATTCTAGGTTTGCCATCCCAATAAATGCTACCGAGGATTCTACTTGCAATATTAATCAAGGAAGTCATCTAGCAGAGCTCTTGATTAAAACCGATATCATCATATGGGATGAAGCACCTATGATGAATAGATATTCTATCGAAGCTCTTGACAACACTTTGAGAGATATTATGCTACTGACTGATCCTCTAGCTTCTTCATTGCCTTTTGATGGTAAGACTGTTGTGTTTGGAGGTGATTTTCGACAGATTTTACAGGTTGTACCAAAAGGAACGAGACAGGATATTGTTCATGCTACAATTAATTCATCCCTCTTGTGGAACAATTGTAAATTATTGAAGCTCACAAGAAACATGTGGTTGCAGAATTTAGATTTGTCAGAAAGTTTCCAAGATCTAAAAGCTTTTTCTGATTGGATAACATCTATTGGAGACGGCAGTGTAGGATCACAAACCAAATATGGATCCGATATGCAAATTCCTGATGATATATTGTTGAGATGTGGCGATGATCCGATCGGTACTATTGTTGATAGTATTTATCCTGATTTTAAAAATATGATGGATGATCACAATTATTTACAGAATCGAGCAATTCATGCTCCTACATTGGATGTTGTTAAGTCAATAAACGATCACATGATTCGTTTGAATGAAAAGGAATCACACACGTATTTGAGCTCTGATAGTCCTTGCCGTGCTGATGCAAATGTTGATCATCTTTCTGATTTGCATACTCCCGATATCCTGAATAGTCTAAAGTGTTCGGGTGTTACTGACTATGAATTGAATCTTAAAGTTGGAACACCGGTAATGTTATTGAAAAACATTGATCACTCAAGGGGTTTGTGCAATGGAACCAGGTTAGGCTTTTATCTTTTAAATGTTAAATGTCTATATATTCTTAAAATTTGTAATATAATTTTTTTTAACATATAGGTTGGTTATTACGAGAATGAGTGATAGAGTCCTTGAAGGTAAAATTCTAACAGGAAGCAGTGCTGGACAATTGGCTTTGATACCCAGACTTACATTGACTCCTTCTGATCCTAGACTGCCATTCAAGTTTCAACGGAGACTGTTCCCGTTGATAGTTTCATATATTATGTCTATAAACAAGAGTCAAGGGCAATCTTTTAATCATGTAGGTGTGTTTTTGAAGAAACCCGTGTTTAGTCATGGATAATTATACGTTGTTGTTTCTCGTGTAACAAACCGCAAGGGACTAAAGATCCTTCTGTGCCATGATTATAATGGTGATGGTAGTATCATCAGAAATGTTGTTTTTAATGAAGTTTTTAGGAATATATAATTATGTAACAATAAATATTCATATCAATTTTCATTATACCTACAGTTTTTTTTTAAAATCCTTATTAAAAAAATGTCATTTCTTCTTTAATTATGTTTATTAAATTTTAACAGCATTAAACAATTGACAATGCTACATAACATTATTTATTATTGTATTAATAATTATTTATTAAAGTTTTCAATCATTGTCTTATACATTTTCAAAATTATGATTTTTTCATTAATTCCTATACAATAAACCATATATGTGCAAATTATTATTACAATATTTATTTTAATATTAATAAGTCTCAAAATTTTAATTAGTTCATTTAAAATTTCAATTAACAATTTCACTTCTATATTTTGTTTTATATATGTTCTTATCAAGTTTTTCAATGTTTTCTCTATTTTTTTTTCCGTTTCTATTGCAGCTAACTGTTTCCGTTTTTTCAATTTTATACTAATTATTATTATGTCGAATTTACACTTTCTATTTTTTTCCAAAATATTCATACTTACTTTTATTATTTATTTTATTAATATGTCTATTAACAAATATCATGTGAGTAATATTTGCCTTAGTTTGATCTTAGTTCTAAATCAACATATTTTATTTATTTTTTAAAAAGTTATCTAACACTTTACAAATTCACTACATTAAAACTATAAAATTTGATTATGTGGTATTACGTTTTCAAATTTTTAAATAAATAAAAATTTCAATACTAATATCCATTAAAGAAAATGTTGAAATTATTTTGGAGAATATAATTCTCATCATGCTCTTTGATTTGAAAATATCTATTTAGTCAGCACTGTATGTGAATTAATTGTGGTTGTGGTTAGTTTGTTATTATATATATACTATATACGATTTTTTGGTGCCAATTGTTGGGAAATTTATTAGTTTTGGTAAAAGTTCCAAAATCTGTTAACAGATGTAATAGGACCAATCAGAATCTGTTAGCTGACTGATGATCTAGTCTGAGAACTAAGTTGACCAGTTTATAATTATTGTATAGAGCAACTGATGTAAAGATAGATAGATCACACATTGAGGGAGAACTCAATGTGAGTAGTCTTATGTTTTGAAGATCAGAATTGAAGATCAGAACTCATCTGAAGTTATGTAGAAGAAAACAAGATGGAAGACAAGATCTAATTGCATCAGATGAAGTCAGTAAGTTGAGCTAAGACAACTTACATCTGAAGACTTCATGTAGGGCAGATCGGCTTTAACTGATCTGTTCTGTTCAAGAAAGGGTTGACTCAGGAGTTTCAACCTATGTCAAACAAATCGATCAGACAACAAGCATTAAGAACTATCAAGTCCAGTATTCATGGTACTTGCTAGACAATGAGAGATTGGCACGTTTGTACGGAACTGATGGGACTCATGGGAATGAAGGGCTTAAAGTCCAAAGGCTAGAAAGGAAAAAATTGCACGCTTTCGGCCATACCAGTTCTGATGAACATCATATCATCCATGTGAGCCTACCTAAAATAGACCGATATTCGAATTGCTCTCCAACGGCTAGTTCGAATTCGTGCCTATAAATATGGGATCAAACCTTCATAGTAAGGTTACAGAAATCATCAAGCTCAAGCTCAAGCATAAGCAAATTTCCGCACGAAGAACACTAAATCCAAGCTTATTTTCTAAGTGTTCATCCCATTGTTCTTAGCATAGAATATTTATCCTTCATCCTTAGGCTACTTAGAAAATAGGATAGTATTCCAGTTGGAACATTACAAATCTTATACCCAAACAAAAGTTAGGTTAAGTTTGTTATAGCAAGATTTTAGTCTATGGTTTCTAGATCTGATTTCTAGGGTCGGTTGAGTGAGAACTCGTGAAACATCTGTTGGTTGTACTGTGTTGGACTAAAACATTAAACTATGTCCAGTTGGTTAAGTTGGTGCCCCTGCTGATCGGGAAGAGTGGACGTAGGACAAGTTGTCCGAACCAATATAAATCTGTGTGCCTTTATTTTGCTTTACACTCAACTGCACACTACTTGTTATCTGCATGCATATTCTGAATCTGGTTCAGATTAGCATCAAGCTACTGAACTGATCAGCTTGACACTTTAGTCATCTGATCTAAAAGAGACTGAACAAAAATCTGATTGAGTAAAACTGGTTTTCACACGAGTTAACTAATCTTCCGCACCATCAGCTGAGCTGATAGATGCCGAACTGATCTGCCTCTGTGCAATCAGTAAGTCGGATATCAGTCCATACTGATCCACTCCGCACTCTGATCACGCTTACCTGCAAACCACACCTGATCCATGAAAAGTTTTAGAAGTCTATTCACCCCTCCCCTCTAGACTTCCACCCTCCTTACAAAATCACCACAACCATGGATAACACTTCAGGAATGCATCATAATTTACATGTTTTTTGTTGATGAGTATGCAGACTGGTCTATAGACATGAGAGACCATCTGGGAATGATAAGCAACAGAATGGATGAGATTCTTGAGATAGGACCGATTATCATCTATCACTATAATCCAGCTGAAGCAGGAGACCCTACTCAACCAGTTGGAGCAAGAATCATAAAGAGTCCCTCTATGATGGATGCAGATGAGAGGAAATTGTCAAATCTGGATACTGTTGCCAGACATCTCATCATGAAAACTATGGATGCTACTACACGAGAGAAAGTGAAGTACATGAAGAAAGCTAAGGAAGTCCGGGATACACTTGCTGAAATCTGCAGAGGAAATGAACAGATTAAGGACAGCAGACTGCAAGCTGAGCTGGTGGTATTTGAGAAACTCAAGATGCTACCGAATGAAACAGTTGATCAATTTGATGGAAGGATCACTCGTGGAATCAACCGACTTCGTGATCTAGGACGAGAATGTCAAACAAGGATATCAACTACAAGATTCTCAGATCGTTGACCAAGAAATGGGATACCAAGGTGACCGTGATTAAGGATTGTCAAGATATTGCTACCATGAAGCCAAATGACCTAATCTTCAGTTTGAAAGCCCATGAGTTCGACCTGATTGAGAGAGGACAAGGAACATATGATGTCCCTGCTGAAGCTGCTGCAAATTCAACTAAATCTGTTGCATTCCAGGCAACCAGTAGCAGTTCACGAATTGTTGAACTAGTTGGAAATATCATCAGCCAGGCCGAACAGATTGCACTACTAACGAGAAAACTTGAACGAACAAATGTTCAGATGGGCAAGTACAGGAAGTTTTACGATGACTATTGACGAAGCAGAGGAAGAGATCGAAGATCTTCTGATAGATCACAAGAAAGGTATCGTTCTTCAGATGATAGGGATAACAGAAGAGATGAACGAAAAGACGACCACAGAGATGAAAGGAAAGATGATCGTAGGAAGGATCGCAGAGAGAACAGACGAGATGAGAGATCAGATAAGAGAGGTTCTGATTACAGACAAGGCGGAAAGTCTCATGACAGATCTTACAGAAGAAATGGTTCTCCTAACAGAGAAAATTCTGGAGACTCAAGGGTTTGCTACAACTGTCAGAAACTAGGTCACTACAGTACTGATTGCCCCGACCTGACTCCCAAGGAAAGAGAGAAAAAGAGGAACAGAAGAGAACAAAGGTTCCGAGACAGAAAAGCAATGGTTGCCGACACATCTGGCATCAATGATTCGTATCTACCTTCAGATGACTCAAGTTACTCATCTGTTGAAGATTTCTGTCTGATTACCACAACTGATGATGTCGATGATATGAACTTCTCATCTGATGACGACATCTGTCTTATGGCCAGAGAAGCAGATGATCAATCTGAGGTAATCTCTAAACCTTCAGTGTTTCCCTGTTCTACACCGGTTGTGCTGAGCACATCTGCTGGAGAGATTAACCTGCAGGTCTACAAGACCAATTGCTTGATGATCTCTCTAATGCAATAGATACTTATACACGAGTGAAAGTCAGTACTACTGATCAGGGAAAGCTGATTAAAGAACAGCTGACTCTCAATGAAGAACAAGCTGGAGAACTCAAAGTTCTTCAGGCTAAGTTTTATGAACTCTTCCGAATGCATGAGAATCTGAAAACTACTGAGGACAGTTTGCGTAAGAAAATAGAGGTTTTCACAAAATCATCTAAGACCGTTCAAGATCTGAACAACTATTTTCGTACGCCAACTGATAAGAAGGGAATTGGGTATGAGAACCCTTCTGGATCCTCAAAAGCCCCGTCTGGTTCACATCAAAAAAGTGTAACCAAACGAGTTTCTAATCAAGATAGACGAAAAGTTAAATCTGTATCAGATAAGGGAAAAGGATCAGCTGACCAGGCATGGCGAATGTCGGATTAGAAAGGGAACAGAAATGGACCCCAACTGAGGGATCAAAGGCTCACACTAATAATCATACTGACCAAATTGCATATAAAGAGACGTATGATTATGGGAGACAAATTAAGCCCTCTGTTTTCAACAAAGGTGCCAGATTTGTCTGGATCCAGAAAGATACTTCTAACCCCCCAGGACCCGATTCTACTGGGGTACCTAAAATCTGATTTGTTCGCAGGTTCGAGTGGGACTGGCCAATAAAGGAGGTATACAAGCAACTATTCGGTACATAGATAGTGGATTCTCAAGGCACATGACTGGAAGCCAACACCTCCTCAGCAACTACATTGAAAAACCAGGCCCACGAGTTCTCTTTGGGGACGAAAACTTTGGTTTTACCAGAGGAGTTGGAACCTTAGTGAACGATGATGTACAGGTTACAGGTGTTTCATACGTTGATGGCTTAAGGCACAACCTGTTATCTGTATCACAATTCTGCGACAACGAATTTAGTGTTGAGTTCTCATCAGATCAATGCACAATCAGAAATCGAGTAACTCAACAGATCTTGCTAACTGGCTCCAGAAAAGGAACGATCTATACAGCAGATTAGGACAGTTGTCCAAGAAATTCATGCTTGATTGTTAAGAATTCTGTTGATGTTGCCACCGATGTTACAACATTGGTTACAACATCAGTATTCGTCCTTTCTTCTTAACCACTAACACTTCTATGTTCAATGTTGTCTTTGATGTTGTTGACTGCAAGTTGACAATCTAGGTTGTTCTGCAAGATTCCAGAAGGTTCCACAAGCTTCAAGAATCGAGTAGAATGGACTAGATCATGCGGCTATTTTTGAGAGATCAAAGATCATGGAAGAGTGGATTGAAGAGTTTCTAGATCCTTCAAGGAGACTCTAGTAAGACATACACGAAGTCTATAAATAGAATATATTGGTGTTCACATCAATTGCCAAATATAGCTATATATCGTGTGTAATCTTTAAGAAATAACCGAGCATCAACTGTAGAGTGCGTGAGTGCATCCAGAGTGATAGGGTCGTTGTTGTGGATTTTGTTTTACCATTTGGGTGTAATTGTAGGGTTTACAATACCTCAATTTGGTGCTAGATTTGTTCTTAGAATAGATCATTTGGTAGTATAGAAATACACCTAACCTTTTAGATCATATGTTTGATCTTGTTTCAAGAAAGTTGATTTGTGAACCTCTTTGTACTCATTATTGGCCATAGGGCTTCACAATCTATATTGATATAGATTGTGTAAAGTCTTATTAAAATTCGTGTGTTGTGTTTCTGAGTCTTCCGATGTTTCTGTCTTTCGAATGTTACTTTGAGTGTTACAACATTCAGGGTAACATTACTCTGATTTTACTAAACACAACCCCAAAAAACACACTTTCATTGGGCACCAGAGCCGAAATTTGATTTTACTAAGTTAGATCCTGTGTCAAGTGTGTTATTTTTGTTATGGCAATGGAATATCCACTTACTCCACAAAGTTTGAGACCACCAATTCTTGATGGTAGAAACTATGCGTATTGGAAACCAAAGATGAGAATGTACATCAAGTCAATTGATGAACGTGCTTGGAGAAGTATACTTTCAGGATGGACACCTCCTAAGAATGTTGCAGATGAAGAAGGAGAAGTTACAGTCAAACTCGAACTGGATTAGACTAATGATGAAAGTACAACTGTTAGTTACAATTCTAAAGCTTTAAATGCAATATTCACATCAGTTGATATGACCATGTTCAAGATCATATCAACATGTGTTTCTGCAAAAGAAGCTTGAAATAGATTGCAAGAGCACAATGAAGGTTCGGATAGTGTTCGAAGGTCCAGACTTCAAATGCTTAGGACAAAGTTTGAGAACTTGAAGATGAAGGAGGATGAAACAATTACTTCTTACAATGAACGGGTCACTGAAATTGCAAATAAAGCTCAATCTCTTGGAGATCCCATCTCCAATATGAGATTAGTTCATAAGATTTTGCGTACTGTACATAAACGCTTAGATGCAAAGATTTGTGCAATTGAAGAGGTAAGGGATACAGATACACTAAGTCAAAATGAACTGATTAGCATCCTACGTGCGTATGAGATGAATACAACTGAGAAGGATGACAAAGCTGATGCAAAGAAAGTGGTGGTGTTCAAAGGTGAAACATCTTCAAATGCTGAGCAAGTGCCTATTGTGATTGAAGCTGATTCAGAGGATGATGTTGCTGACGTATGTTCCAACCCTGAAGAGTACATTGCTTTTATGACAAGGCAGTTCAAAGCTCTTATGAAAAAGAGGAATAGCAAGTTCAAAGGCAACATTCAACCAAAGATTCAAATCAACAACTCTCCACAAACCTTTGAAAAGAGAGGTAATGCATTCCAACCAAGATAAATTGGTAATGGAATCAAAGGCAGATATGAGAAAGTTGAACCTGAGTATAGAAATTCTGTTCAATGTAATGCATGTCATGGGTATGGTCATTATGCGAATGAATGTGCTAATACCTTGTTTAAACTGAAATTGAACTTCAATGCTACTTTAAGTGATGAATCTGATGAAGAGCATGAAGAAGAAAATGAAGAACGTGCATTCTATGCTAGAATAGATTATGATGATTCCTTAGATGATGATCTGGACTATTCTGATTCTGATGTTGAAACAGATGTTACCACATCTGAAGTAACATTAGATGAAGATTGTTCTGATAAAACTGTTAACTGTTTTAATGGTTTAATTGATGATAAAGGAACATCTGCTGTGAATAGTGAATCATGTGGATCAGGTTGTAAAGATTTTTTTGATAAATGGAAATCTCAAAATTAGATTCTAAAGTCTATGACTAAGGAAAATGATGACTTGAGAGACTCACTAATCAAACTTGAAGTTGTCTTAACAAGAAAGGATTTGGAAATTTCTAAGCATAAGGAAGAATTGAAAAGTGCAACCTTGTGTTTCAAGAAATATGCCAAAAGTATTGAAGTTTTAAAAGATGCTTTAATGGTTGGTAAATCTGATACTTCTGGTCTTGGTTTTAAAACTACTTCTAAAAGCTTTAAACCTGTGAAATTTGTTAAAGCTGGAGAAAAGACTAATGTTGAAGCTCCAGTGGAAACAAAAGTTCATATTAAAAAGAAGAAAAAGAAGTATGTGTGTCACTATTGTTTTGGTCATGGTCATATTTGTCCATTTTGTGATAAAATGAAAGAGGACATGAAGGTGTTACAAGCTGAAGTTTCTGAGTCACAATGTGTTAAAACTGAATGTGTCAGTAAATTAGATGTGACTTGTAATGTTGTGTATACATCTCTGAAAGCATGTGTGCCTAGTTTATGGTACTTTGATAGTGGTTGTTCTAGGCACATGACTGGTCAAGTGAATTTCCTGTCTGATTATGAGAAATTTGATGGAGGAAATGTAACTTATGTGGTTCCAAAGGGAAAATTGTTGGGAAAGGTACTCTCAATGTTGAAGGATTTCCTAAACTGTCTAATTTCTTACATGTTGAAGGTTTGCTTGCTAATTTGATTAGTATAAGTCAACTATGTGATGACAATTTGCATGTCAAGTTTGATAAGAATTCTTGTTATGTCCTTAATAATGAAAATGAGTGTCTTATGACTGGTAATAGGTCAATTGATAATTGTTATCTTATTGGACCTAACAATGTTTGCAATCTTGCCAATAATGCTGAAGTAGTTTTATGGCATCAAAAACTTGGACATGTTAACTACAGGAATATCCAGAAACTTGTGAAGGTTGATGTTGTAAGAGGTTTACCAAAGCTGAATATTGGAGAAACCATGATTTGTGGTTCTTGTCAAAAAGGTAAACAGATCCGAGTGTCACACAAGATGTTGTCACATTGTTCGACAACACGATGTTTTGAGTTGCTACATATGGATCTTATGGGTCCTATGGAAACAGAAAGTCTTGGAGGTAAAAGGTATTCATTGGTTGTGGTAGATGATTTCTCTAGATATACTTGGATTGAGTTTTTGAAAGAAAAATCTGAAACTTTTATTGCTTTTAAGGTTTTGTATAAAAGGTTTAAAACTGTATATAACTTAAAAGTGAGTAAGATTAGGTCAGATCATGGTAGGGAATTTGAAAATAGCTTATTTTCTGATTTCTGTGAAAAGAAGGGTATAATGCATGAGTTTTCTTCTCCTAAAACTACACGACAAAATGGAATATCAGAAAGGAAGAATAGAAATCTTCAAGAAATGGCTAGAGTAATGTTGCAAGCTAAACAACTTATGAGATTCTGAACAACAAGAAACCAAATCTGAAATACTTTCATTTGTTTGGTTGTGTGTGTTATATTCTGAATGATAGAGATCAACTTCGAAAGTTTGACTCTAAAAGTGACAAAGGTTTTTTCCTAGGCTATTCTAGAAATAGTAAAACCTATAGAATTTTCAACCTTAGGTTAAACACTGTTGAAGAATCTGTAAATGTTGTTTTTGATGATACAGCTAACATAGCAGGAAAAGTACTGAAGAAGATGTGTCTGAGCATATTGAGATTTCTGCTGGAACTAGAAATTCTGGAAATTCAAAGGATGTTACACCTAATGCCACGGCATCTGGGAGAACATTCTCTGAAAATCCAAAACAGAAAGTTCAGAAAGCAATACTCAATACACTCATGACAAGGTACCTGCATCCAGAATCATGAAAAGCCATTCTTCAAACCAAATCATTGGTGATTCTTCTGTTAGAGTACAAACCCGAAGAAGGGTAAGCTCAAAAGATGTGGTGAGATCTGTTTGTATGTCTTCTATATGCAACATGGTTAATTCTGAATGCTATCATTCTGTAATTGAGCCTAAAAATGTCAAAGAAGCCTTAAATGATGAAAATTGGATAAATGATATGCATGAAGAACTTAATCAGTTTGAGAGAAATGATGTTTGGACACTAATTCCAAGACCTGGTAACACTAATGTCATTGGAACCAAGTGGATTTTTAAGAACAAAACTGATGAGTCTGGAAACATAGTAAGAAATAAGTCTAGATTGGTTGACCAAAGATACACTCAAGTTGAGGGTATTGATTTTGATGAAACAGTTGCACCTGTAACTAGGATTGAATCTATTAGATTGTTGTTAGCTATTGCATGTTTTATCAATATCGAATTGCATCAAATGGATGTAAAGGCTGCATTTTTTATATCTTGAATGAAGAAGCTTAAGTTGAACAGCCCTTAGGATTTGAAGATCCTCACTATCTTGATCATGTTTATAAGCTTAAGAAAGCATTGTATGGCTTGAAACAAGCTCCTAGAGCTTGGTATGGCAGATTGACTGACTTTCTTTTGCAGTTTGGTTTCGTTAGAGGAGAAGCAAACAGGACTTTGTTTATTAAACAGGTTGATGAAGGGTTGATGATTGCACAAATAAATGTTGATGACATAGTATTTGGAGCAACATCAGACAAGATGCTGAATGAATTTGTTAAGGCAATGTCATCTACATTTGAGATGAGCATGCTTGGAGACTTGAATTATTTTTTAGGCCTGCAGATCAAGCAAAAAGATGATGGAATCTTCATTTGTCAAAGCAAATATGCTAAGAACCTGGTTAAGAGAT
This sequence comes from Stenogyne calaminthoides, assembly GCA_037126765.1. Lineage (NCBI taxonomy): Eukaryota > Viridiplantae > Streptophyta > Magnoliopsida > Lamiales > Lamiaceae > Stenogyne > Stenogyne calaminthoides. The sequence goes on along the minus strand of JBBCBC010000019.1, from coordinate 14,887,667 downwards.
TTGGTCTTGAGAATTCGAAGCATATGAAAACACCTATGGGATCAACTCAGAAGTTGAACAAAGACAGTGTTGTTCAAGATGTTGATCACACACTGTACAGATCCATGATAGGTAGTCTTCTATATCTCACCTCTAGTAGACCTGACATTATGTATATTGTTTGTATTTGTGCTAGGTACCAAGCTAATCCAAAGGAATCTCGCATGAATGCTGTGAAGAGGATTATCAGATATGTTGCTGAAACAACAGATCTTGGTATATGGTATACAAAGGACACAAGCACTGTACTAACTGGATATAGCGATGCTGATTGGGCTGGAGACATTGATGATAGAAAAAGCACAAGTGGTGGTTGCTTTTATATGGGTAACAACTTGATTTCCTGGCATAGTAAGAAACAAAATTGTGTTTCACAATCTACTGCAGAGTCTGAGTATATTGCTGCTGGTAGTTGCTGTACACAACTTTTATGGTTGAAAAAGATGTTTGATGACTATGGACTTGAGAATGATTCTGACTGCGTTTTGTGATAATACTAGTGCTATTAACATTTCTCAAAACCCAGTACAACATTATCTCACCAAGCACATAAGTATAAGACATCATTTCATAAGAGACCTTGTAGAAAAGGAAATTGTGAAGTTAGAGTATGTTCCCACTGATAATCAACTTGCTGATATTTTTACTAAAGCCCTTGATCATGAGAGGTTTTCCTTTCTGAGGAAATATCTTGGTTTGTGTACTATCTGAGTTCTGTAGGGCGGATGTTGCAACAAATGTTACAACATTTGAAGCAACATCTGGTTTGATTTTTTTAGCACTTGGTTGATTTGATCGATTCTCATGGTTTGGATATGATTTTGAGTTAAATTCTTATTGGGTCAAGTCATTGTGATTTTCTGGACACACACTTCTTAAATGCACAGAAAGAAAAAATACACACTTTGGATGTAATCTCTCACTGAGTAACTATGGAGCACGGAGTTCGCTACTACGATGTCTTCTTTTAAAAAGGTGATTGATATAACATCAATTTGCTCATAATCCACTGAGTAACTATGGAGCACGGAGTTCGCTACTACGATGTTCTCTTTTCAAAAAGTGGATCAATATGAGTTAAGTGTATAAAAAGAAAAGAAAAGATAAAAGTGCAACATTGGCTGTGTAAAACAGGCAAAATGAATGTTGAAGTGTGTGTGTGTCATTCTTGATTGCAACATTGACTTGATTTGACTGGATTTTACTTGAATGATTATTTAAATTGTGACTTTTTGATTAAATTGATTATTTAATACAAAAATTGGCCACACTTTATTTAATTTTAGTTTGTACATTGTTTTATTCTTTTTCGGGTATATTTTTTTTTGAAAATGAGCAGGGATCGTGTGTTTGTTGGATGATGAAAGTAGTGGGAGTGATGGTTTCATCACATTGCACCGCATGATCTCCATTTCTAGATCATTCACTTTGTGGGATCATGGCTTGTAACATACTGATTTCTAATTCTATTTAAGGATCGAATGGGTGTTGGTTTTCATACTAAAAACTTGTTTTTGAGTTTTGCGTACTGAAGTTTTGAGAAGTTGAGGTATTACTGGTTTTGTCATAAAGTATTAGTTGGAATTGAATTTTTAATTCTATTTTGTCACTAACACTTTTGATATATATATATAGAGCAAATGACTGGAAATCAAAACACCTCACCAAACACGCCTTCAAACCCTTCCTCTGAAAACCCTAAAATTGCGAACCCATTTCACCTTTTCGCATCAATGGCGTCTTCGATCGATTCACCAAATGCCACACCTACTGCTGAATCATCTAACCCAACACTCTAGAATCCGTTGAACCCAGAACCAATTTCAGTTGCATTCCCTGAAACTGAATATCCGCTGAACGTGAGCGAGGTGATCATTTCGCTTCAACGTTCTAAAAACTCCTGCGACGATCATGTTTGGAGAGTTTCCGGTGAACATTCTACCATTCTCGAATGTTTCATCATCGAACCCTCCTCGTGGTGTTTTCCCAGATGACTTCATTATTGGGGCCAAAAATCCAAAACTGACGGCTGAAAATGTCGAGCCCGCACAACCCGGTGCTCAAGCAGATGTTGAGATGGAAGATACTTCCACGGGGGAGCCCGTTGAGAAGGTTAAGGCTGACATTGATGCTGCTGGTACTTCCTCCAAGAAGCCGAAGAGGAAGAGAAGCCCTGTGAAACCAAGGAGAAGGTTGAACCGCTACAAGCCCAAGGTTGACTACTCTGAGACAAAGAGGGGTAAGACTTCTGATTTGGGTCAAGCCTCTAGGCCAATTGCTGTGTCTGATTCCTCTGAATCAAAAAAGAGTTTAGAGAAGGCTGAGGAGAGTGAGAAGTCTTTTGAGGAAGTTGAGCACTCTGTTGAGAAGAGTGTTGCTGAGGAAGATGTTGAGGAAGATGTTGTTCCTACTTTGAATGAGATTGTGGCTGCTATTACTGGTGGTTTGGTATGGAGATGGACAACAAGGGTGTTGTCATCCAAGTTGGCAAGTCTATTTTCAGTTGTTTACAAGTTTGTTATGTACAACTGGTTGCCCACTACCAACACTACCAAGATCACTGAAGCTCAAGCTATTTTGATGTACAGGATAGTGGTCATGAACAATTTCAATATGAGGAGGACAATCTTTGATAATGCTATGAAATGTGCAGGTGGTAAGAAAGTGTTGGTCCCGGTGCAAACGAGTCTTACACGTGTATGGGGGGGGAATACACGTGTTTAGTGTTTTTAAAACTTTTCTTTACTGAGGTCAGCTTGGGTCAGGTTGTCCTGATGATTTGGTCCTGAGAAGCACAAATCGCTCTCGAGTCAAAGTCTACACGAGATGTGATCCCGAAATTTGCTTTCGATACCTCAGATAATCCCAACTGATCCTGTGTTTTCAGAGATCCTGAGCTGCTTGGATCAGATAACTAACTTACTGAACCCTCAGAAGAGTAAGTTTCAGTATACTCGTTTTTAGCTTTGCTGAAAACCTTCCTTTTAATGGAATAGTGATTAGGCTGTGATTCAGTTCAGATGCAACTTCAGTGGATTGATTCCAACTGAATATCAGTGAAAATATGCTTTCAGTTTAAAGATATGCAACAGTTAATCAAAGCAAAACAGAAAGCAAAGAACACAGCAAGTTATAGTGGTTCAGAGACTCAAGCTCCTACGTCCACTCTCTCTGATCTCTTCAGAGAAATTCACTAATCACTTCCTAAGGTTTTCTGACTACCTCTGTTGTTTACTAACCTTTCTATTTTGAGCTTTCTGACTACCTCTGTAGTTTACTAACTCAAAACACACACAAGCTTTCTGTCTATCCGAGATAGATTACTCACTTCTTCTCTAGAGCTTTCTGACTACCTCAATGTAGTTTACTAACTCTTTACAACTCCAATCTCACCAACAATCACACTCAAACTACCTTACAAAGGGTTTGGGGTTTCTTGGTTGGTTTCCAACTAGGATGAGATATCCTTTACAATTAAGAACAATGCAAAGGCTAGGATATCTCGACTAAGCTTTGGATATATCTTATCAAGCTAGGCTTAGTGGAATGAGCTCTCTTCGAAATAAAGCACTTGAGAAATTCTTGGGTTTTCTAGTGCTTCAACTTGCAATAATAAGTTTGAGCTCTTGAGTTGCTTTCAAATTTCCCGTAACCTTCAATGTAGATGGTCACAAGTATTTATAGGCATACACCAAGGTCACTCTTGAAAAACTATATGTTGGAAGAGATAGCTCCATGAGTTTCCTCTTATGGTGTGTGATGAACGACTATATTTAGGGTTTGAGACTCCCTAGCACGTTTTAGGTAAACTGCTTTTCATGTAGCTGGTCATCACTTTTTGCAGTCTGGAACAGTACTACTGACATGTTTCAGTGACCTGTCGCTGTCAGTGTCAGTAATGTACAGTGCTGTCTTCTTCTTTTTGACTTTTGTCTCCAGTTAAAGGTAGACAACCACAACGGCTCTTTTTGGTTACATCTCTGAGTGATATAACCTTAACAACACTTGTCTTAGTTCCTTTTGTCTGCATGAGAATATCTTGGGCAATATCTATTTTTCTAAGGAATCGAGTTCTTCTCAGTATTGAATCCTTCAGATAGATATTTTCAGTGCCTCGGAACATTCAGGTTTATACTGAGCATTCAGTACATTACTGAGTCTTCAGTAATTACTGTGCCTTCAGTCTTCAGTCTTCAATCTTCTGTCTTCTGCGTCTTCAGGGTCTTCTGAGTCTTCAGTGACTTCTGAGTCTTCAGTAACTTCTGAGTATTCACAGATATACTGGCTAATATACTGAGTCTTCATGCTAAGTCTTCAGTTTCTTACTGAGTCTTCAGTATCTCAGTTTCACACTGAGTCTTCAGTATCTCAGTTTCATACTGAGTCTTCAGTTTCTCAGTTTCATACTAAAACTTCAGAAACTTCAGTTTCATACTGAAACTTTAGTTTCTTCAGAAACTTACTGAGTCTTCAGAACCTATCCTGTTCTATGTCTGCTGACTATACATTTTGCAGATAACATCCTGAATACTCTAAAACTGAATCCTGACTCAACTATCAAGATTATCCTGAACATGTTATACTTAGGGGTTTTTGGATCTAATCAAAATTATTCTTTATTAAATTCATCTCCCAACAATTTCCCCCTTTTTGATGATGCCAAAACCTATCTTGTTACAAAACATTTAACCTATACTCAGGTTTCAGTTTATCCTATTACAAGATTGGTTTATCTCCAACAATTTCTTAAACAGAGAATCTCCCAACAATTAATCTCAGAGATAACATTCAGGCATATCAAAATTAAAGACATGTAAATTAAGATAATGAGATATTATCTTTTTGAGCATAAATGATAAAGTTTCATTGATGATAGGTATACAGTTACAAATTACAATGAATCTTATCTGAAAAACAAAAACAAAAGACAAAAAGATAGGAATATTACAAGAGTCTTCTGAGTTGATCTTCAGTCTTCTTTTGTTTTTCTGCTATGGCTCTTCAGTTCTGATCTTCCACCTCATCAGCAGGCACTTCAAGGTTGAACATTCCATAATATCTTCTTTTCAGTGCATCTCTTTCTTTAATGATATCAGGATTGTTCCCTGTCAGGCCCAACTGAGTGGCGTACTGAGCAATTTCTTGAGAAATGGCTGCTTCATTTACCAAGCCATTTTCAAGTCTAGGAGGAGGGTAAGAGTATGGACCGGGGGCTGTTATCTGCACCTTCCCTTCATCCGCAAGATTGATCCATCCTTGAAGGTATTTTGGATAGAAGGTCAGGAGATAGTCAATGAACGCCTCATTGGGATCTGAGCTTTCTCCCCTTCACTCTCTGAGTAAATCATAGTAGAACCAAAAGGTTCTCTTGATTTCTTCCCATGCATCGTTGAGCTGGATTGGCATCCACTTGTCAACATGCGGCCATTTCTGTGCTTGTGCTGTCCCTCTTCTCTTGCTCGCGAACCTCTTGAAACCACTCCTTCTTTTCTGCTCTTCTTCCATCTTCTTTCTGATCACGGGCACACCAGAAACAGAAGCAGCAGGTTTTCTTAGCTTGCTCAATTTGGAGTGTTTTCAGAGCACTTCTAGTGTTGAAGACCTTGTTCTGGGGCACTTCCTCAGACTTTTCAATATCCTGAATCAGCTTTCTCTGAACTGGCTTAGAAGCCTTAGCTCTTTTGCCCTTAGGCTCTTCAAACGCCACAACCTTTCTTTTATTTGGCATTTCAGCTCCAGCTTGGCTTGTTCCAACTCTTCTACCACTCAGTTTCTCTGCAGCAACTTCTTGCATTGTTTCCTCTGAAACCTGAGTGTAGACTGACTTCTCCACCTTCTTAAACTTTAGCTTCTCAGTGGCCTCTATTTCCTTCATGGCTTCGGCAATGATTTTCTTTTCAGCTTCCTTGATCGTCTTTCCTTTCAGAGTTTGATCCAATAATTTCCTGAGATCAGCACCGGGTCTTTCCCCCTTCTTGGATCCATACTCTGGTAGAAGCCTGGAGAGTGCTGTGTCCATATGATATTGTTCTTTACTGACACTCCGCACCTCCCCTGCCAACTGATCCTGCTCCTCCTCGAGCCTTCTAAGGTGGTTCTTCGCCACTGAGAATTCTTCAGACAGATGAGCAAATTGACTAGAGAGAGCTTCCTTGAACATGTCTGTCATCTTGGCCATGAGCATTGAGCTCATCTCCTCAACAGCATTTATTACCAGCATCTCATTCTTCTCCGCCAATTTAGCTTCTAGAGATTCAGTTTGATCCTGATGCCTTTGCTTCAGCTCTGCATTAAGTTCAGCTTTGACCCCCTCCATCTTCTCTTCTAACTTTCCTTCCATGGAGGTCAGCTTCTCAGTCATAGAGTTCTGAAGTTGCACCAGTTCTGAAGAAGAACTCAAGCTTTCAATCTTCTTAACCTGGTTGGCCAATACCTCCTCGATCTGAGCAACTTTGGTCAGGATTGGGTCAACCTTCTCTAACTTTTCCATCACAGGGGTGAGATCAATCTCAAGAGCATATCTGAACTGCTGTGTCTCCTGAGCTGGCTGTTCAGCCTGAGTCTCAGTCTGAACCTGAGCATCAGACTGAGTCTGGGTCTAGGATTCACCCTGAGCTTGGGTGTCCATCTGAGCCTCAGTCTGCATATCAGACATTACAGATTTAAAGATAAGTACTTCAGTAATCCTGGCATAATTGTTAATAGTGCCAAAAGTTACCTGAAGGCTAACTTCAGTCTGAGGATGTTCGACATCAGCCTCTTCAGCATCAGTTAAGCCTTTCTCCTTCTGAGATTGACCCTCATCATCCCCTTGTTGGTCCCCATCCTGAGATTTATCTTTGGAGCTCAGGGCACCAACTTCCGCAGCCTTCCTCTCAGCAACTTTCTTCTTAACCAACTCATAAAAGTCAGACGTTTTCATTCTGAGCTTGGTTTTTCTGAATCCTGAGAATTCAGCGAGCAGAGTTGTTTCCTCGTTCCACCAGTCTTCGCCTCTGAATGAAAGTATGTTGAGCATTTCTGGAAGAGTCTGGTTGAGGATAAAGACCGTTGACCTCAATCTGAAGAAGATGTCTTGGAGGTCAGGGAATGAGCTAAGCTCAGGGTAGCGGTCAAGAATGAACCGTTCCCCCTTGCTTCGCCATTTGGTCTCTTCAGCTTCACCCTTCTTGAGCATCGGGCTCTCGGGTTCGATGAAAGTCTGGCTGAAGGATCAAAAGGAAAAGATCACTTTCGAGGCTCATCAAAGTTCATCTGCTCCCCGAGGCTCGACAATTTCGAGGGTTGGGCGGCTCCTCGATCTGAAGTTGACTTGATTAAAAGGTGCAGGTGGCGCCTCCTCGATGGGGAATTTGAGTTTGCTCTGAGGGTGCAGGTGGGCATATCCTCGGCGGGAATCTGAGCATCTTCTGTCTGGCGGCCGGAACTTCCTCAGAAGGAATCTGAACTTTCTCTGAGGTCTGAGGTCCTTGGAATATTTCTTGAGAGAACTTGTCAGAACTTAGCGACGTCTCAAGAACCTCAGAGAAGACTTGCTCCTCAGTTTGATCCTGTGCCTTTGAGATAGCCTGAGCCAATACATGTAAAGGTGATTTCTGAGCAGTTTGGCTCTCAGGTTGAATCTCCTCAGCCTCACTCTCCTCCTCATCATCAGTGAGAACCACCATCCTTTTGCGCTTTGGAGCCAGGGTCTTTTGCTTCTTTAGTTTTTCACCCTGCTCCTTCTTGGCCTCCAACAAAGCCTTTCCCCTGGCTTGTTGGGTTTCTTGATTCCACCTTCTTCTCTTTCTTCCCTTTGATGGTCCTCTTTGCAGCAATGGGCTTGAACATTACTTTGGACTTGGGGAAAGGAGTAGAGTTGGCAAAGATATCCTCCTCCTCTCGACACATTTCCAAAATAAAAGCTATTTTGGTGGCATGGAGGATCTTGCCTTTGATCGATATTGAGCCATCCTCCTTTTTTATGACCTTGGCTTGCTCACTCACCACCTTGATCAGATACTTCAGCTAGTTGAAATCCTTGGTGGGTGAGTCCTCAATCGCCGCCATCAATCGGAGTTTGGGAGTGCTAATCTGCTCAAAACTCCCCGATCGACTCATTATACACTTGTTCACTATATCCATCAAAACTCTGTATTTTGGCCTTAAATGCCTCTTATGTAAAGTCGCCTCAAACTTAACAGGATTCTCAGTAATCCTATCAAGATACTCTTGCTCTCGACCTAACATATACAAAGTGGGATCATCTCCCCTATCGCACAACTCAAAAACATCGTTTAGATTTCTAGGGACTATGTACAGCTCCCGAACAAATTCTACATACTTCGATGTATGCTCTAAATGCAAAACAGAAATCTTGGACTCAATATTATCATCCTCATCTATTTCCATATTAGAGACGAACTCTATTACCTCACGAGAATATTCAGCCTCCGGTCGGCTCGCGACTAGATTCGTCAGCTTCGCTAGTCGGATAAAATGAAGCGCCTCTTCTTCATGCTTACCATTTGATGTACTCTCCAGAGATACAACGTACTCATACCATGGCTTATTGGTTTCGGCCAATCTGTCGAATATGGATAGAGTCATTTTGAAGAATTAAAGGTTAAGGTTTCGAGTGATAAAGATTTCTGGGCAAAAGGGGATTTTATTTTGTAGAGTGATTTTGGGAACGAGGGTTTATAAAAATGGCTTGAATGGCTTCCAAAAGAATATATAGACCGATTCGTGGGAAGTAGTGTGATTAATTAAAATCAACGGTTCAGATTAATCCACCGACTAATCAGGTATGTGAAAGGACTCTCACGAAAAGTAAGCCGCCAATTTAACCTCATTGGTGAATAAAAGCAACAGAGCATTTAATGACTGTTGACCTTCCTTGGAATTTCAAAGATCCCGCCCAAAGATATTCTTCAGGTGTTTTGTATTTATTGCAAATGATTACTGAGTTTCACTTAGGCAATAAATGAGTTGCATGAGTCATTACCTCTTCAGACTAATTTTCCTATCAGTCTTACTGAGTATTGACCTTGATAAAATGTTAGTATGATACTGAGTACTGACCTTCAGTACATCTGAGTTTCCTGAGACTCAGTTCAGTATTTTTAATTTTATACTGAGTTTCTTAGTAGAATTCTCAGAAAACTTCATGCATCTGAAAACCTTCAATTTTTCAGATTTACTCTATACACCTGGATCCAACATCCCTAATTCAACTGATAGTTCCTGAAATCATGATTCAGCCAAAGGTTTAGTCAAGATATTAGCTCTCTGCTTATCAGTATGAATTTTCTCCATCCTGATGTCCTTTTTCTCGACATGATCTCTGATGAAGTGATGTATGATATCCACATGCTTGCATCTGGTGTGCTCCGGATTTTGTGAAATAGCAATAGCATTATTATTATCACAAAATATGGGTACTTCATTGGCTACAACTTTATAATCCCTTAATTGTTGTCTGAGCCAAAGAATCTGAGCACAACAGCTTCCTGCTGCCATGTATTCAGCTTCAGTAGTACTGGTTGCTACTGAGGTATGTTTCTTCGAAAACCAGGATATTAGCTTACTTCCAAGAAATTGACAAGTTCATGTAGTGGACTTCCTGTCAATTCTACAACCTCCATAATCAGCATCTGAATAACCAGTTAATTCAAGGTTATCATCAGCTGGATACCATAATCCTCTATTCACTGTGCTTTTAAGATACTTCAGTATCTTTTTGGCAGCCTCCATGTGACTAGCTTAGGATTAGCTTGGTATCTTGCACATATCCCAACAGCAAATGTTATATCCGGCCTACTTGCTGTGAGATAGAGCAATGATCCAATGATCCCTCTATAATCAGTGTGACTTATTGATTTGCCTTCAGGATCAGGATCCATCTTGTAGTTAGTATTCATGGGAATCCTAACTGCATTGCAATTCTGTACACCATATTTTGCAATCAGAATTCTGGTGTACTTTGCTTGGTTGATGAAGATTCCTTCCTTTGATTGTTTCACTTGAAGACCTAGAAAGAAATTCATCTCCCCCATCATAGACATCTCAAATTTGCCTTTCATCAGTGTAGAAAACTTTTCACACAACTGATGATTTGGAGATCCAAAAATGATGTCATCAACATATATCTGAACTAGTAAGATATCTTCCCCATCTTCTATCCTGAACAAAGTTCTATCAACAGTTCCTTTGACAAAACCGTGGTCAGTAAGAAACTGAGAAAGAGTATCATACCATGCTCTAGGTGCTTGCTTAAGACCATACAAGGCTTTTCTGAGCCTGTAAACTTGGTCATTCTGTCTGAAACCAGGATGTTGTTCCACATAAACCTCTTAAGCACACCGTTCAGAAATGCACTCTTCACATCCATTTGATAGACTGTGAACTTCATGTGGGCAGCATATGCAAGAAACAATCTGATGGCTTCTAGTCTTGCAACAGTGCAAAGGTTTCATCATAATCCAAGTCTTCTTCTTGGGAATAACCTTGTGCAACTAGCCTTGCCTTGTTTCTTACAATGTTGTTGTTCTCATCTCTTTTATTCTTGAATACCCACTTGGTTCCAATAACATTGTGCCTTTCAGGCCTATCCACCAACTCCCATGCCTTATTCCTTGAGAATTGATTCAGCTCTTCTTGCATAGCAGTAATCCAATGAGAATCTTGTAGAGCTTCTTCAATCTCAGTTGGCTCTTTCTCTGATAGGAAGCAGCAGAATAGTGCACTCTCTCCATGGAACCTTCTTGTCTTAACACCATCAGTTAGATCACCCACAATCTAACTTGTAGGATGACTATCAAACCAACTTCTTCTGGATGTTCCCCCTTCAATAGTATCCTCAACATTTGAAATGTTAGGTTCAGTTAGTTCATTAAACTCAGGGAACAACAGAAAAGGAGAAAGGGAATCATCTTCCTCAGGGGAAATTCTATTCAGAACATTGTCAGAAATTGCCTCAGCTGTGACCACATCTTCATTGGCATCACATACCTGAGTCTGAACTGGTGTCTGTTCAGATTGGTCACCTTTGGTGTGTTGGCTTTCCTGAGTCTCACCATCCTGAGTTCCATCCTAAACTTCCTTGTCTGAGTCTGAGTCACTCCATTCATAGAAGGTGACTGACTTCTTCTTTTCAGGTTCAGTAGATGATTTGTCATTCTTTTTCAGGCTTAATCTGGTGATTCTCTTGGTTAGTTCTTCTGCATCATGTTCATGTTTCTTCTGAACACAAGTAGATTCATCAAAAATAACATGAGGTGTTTCCTCCACAATAAGAGTCCTACAGTTGTAAACTCTGAAAGTTTTACTAAGTTCAGAATATCCTAAGAATATTCCTTCATCAGCTTTGCTATCAAATGTTTTCAACTGATCTTTACCATTATTGTGTATGAAACACTTGCAACCAAACACACGAAAGAAAGAAACAAGAGGTTTCCTTTCATTCCAAAGCTCGTATGGTGTTTTGCCTTGACACTTGGTCAGCATGGATCTATTTTGTGAATAGCATGCAATGTTGACAGCTTCAGGCCAAAATCTTTTAGGAATCTCAGCTTCAGCTATCATGGTCCTTGCAGCTTCTTTTAAAGTCCAGTTCCTTCTCTCAGCAACACCATTTTGTTGAGGGCTCCTTGCAGCTGATGTTTCATGAGTAATTCCATTTGATGCACAATAATCAGATATAATATGGTTTATAAATTCAGTTCCTTTGTCAGATCTGATTTTGACCACAATCAGGTTCTTTTCAATACTGAGCCTTTTCAGTAATTCAGACAGCTTTATCTGAGTCTCTTTCTTACTGAGTAAGAATATGACCCAAGTATATCTTGAGTAGTCATCAACTACTACGAGTGTATATTTCCTGCCATTAGTGCTTACTGGTGTTACTGGACCAAAAAATTCCATATGCAACAACTAAAGTATTCTCTTAGTAGAAACATCTACTTTGCTTTTAAATGATGCTTTAACTTGTTTTCCTTTTTGGCACGCATCACAAACATGTTCCTTACTGAACACTTCATTTGGCAACCCTCTCACAAGAGCTAATCTTGCAAGGTTATTCAAGGTTTTGAAATTCAGGTGATTCATTCTTTTGTGCCATAACCAACTGGTATCTGTGGAACTTTTTGCAACCAAACATGTTTCTTTAGGAGTTGAACTCCAATCAGCAAGATACACATTTCCTTTACTTGTACCAGTCAGTAATATTTTCTGTGAGATACCATCTTTCACATAACATAAGTTCTTTGAGAACTCAACATTAAAACCCTTATCACAGAATTGTCTTACTGAAAGCAAATTATGCTTCAATCCAGATACATATGAAACACCATGGATATGAACTGAATCGATTTCCAAAGTTCCATATCCTTCAATCTGTCCCTTGGAGTTATATCCAAATGTGATCTGAGGGCCTCTTTGTTCAACATAGTCACTGAGTATCTTCTTGAATCCTGTCATATGTCTTGAGCATCCACTCATCAGTGCTATGTGATCTTCAATCAGCTTAGTGCCCTTGTTTTCCTCCTGAAAAACTGATCAATTCTTAGGTACCCAATTTGTGTAGGTCCTACAAGGTTAGCTGTACCTTTCGGAATCCAAATCTGCCTGACAACTCTAATCACTTTAGAGTGGCTGATCTGTCTTCCATAAACATCTACATACACATTTACTACTCTGGGTGCCTTAGCAGTTTCCTGTGTATGAGTGCTAGCCTTAGCATGAACATAAGCCATAAAGTTTTTCTTTGGTACAGGCCTTTTGTTCATTTGCTTTGGCTTCTGTGCAGCCGGTCTGAATCTTTGCTGACTCGGGTTCAGGTAACCTTTACCCTTAGGAAAGTGGGGTTCAGGTTGCCTGTACTGAAATTTGGGTCTTTCAGTATACTGAGGACTTGGTCTCTTCAGTTGAGAATGTCTTTGCTGAGTGTTTCTCTTCTGAAGATTCCTCTGATGGTTCAGTGTAGATCCTTTCAGGTTTGTATTCATAGCCTGAGGCTTCGAAGTACTTGCCTGAAATTTTCCTTTTGAGTGCTCAGGTTTTCCAGCCTTCACCTGAGGTTTGGACTTTCTTACCTGATCATTCAGTTTTACTGGAACCATAGGTCCTTTTCCCTTGTCTAAAACCTTGGGCATTTCTTCAGTTCGAAGTGTAGGTGTCACTGGTTTAACAAAGATTGTCTTCTTGCTACTTGATGCAGCATTCAGATGACCTTGTAAGGTTCCCCTTGGAATGTATCCCAATCCAGATTTTGTAGTGGCACGTCTCTGATAACTCTGAATTTCGTCTATTACTTTAGATGCAGTATTCAATAGAGTTAGCTTCTTCTCACAAGACTATCCTCACGATTCTGTAGAGTCTCATGCTTCTCGGAGAGGTCATTGAACTTGGTTACGATCAATTTGAATCTCTTGATGGATTTCTCTAGCTTTTCATTCGAGGTCACTATCAACTTCTCTTTTTAAAGAGAGTTGTACTTTGTAACATCCTGCTCATCGAGAGCTCCCATTAATTGAGAAGTGATTTCAGTATTGCTAGAGTCTTTCCACTTAAGATATTCAAAATTTATTTGATTCCTTTATTCGCTCTTGAGTTTCATTTAGCAGTTCTTGTAAAACAGCATAGTCCTTCAACAGACTCTCAAAAGAATCCATCAGGTCAAATTGACTGTTTACAGTTGAACTTGACAACTCTTGTGCTAGTGTAGGAGCAACAATAGAGAAAGAAGAGTTTACCTCCTCAACAGCCATTAGACAGAGATCATCACTTTCACTGTCTGAGAATATTTCATCTGAAGAACTAGATCCTTCTTCAGAATGTTCTTCTTCTGCAACCATGGCTTTCTTGCTAGAGAACTTCTTGTCTCTTTTAGCTTGTCTTTCTCTTCTCTCCTTAGCACGTAGGTCAGGACAATCATACTGGAAGTGACCTTTCTTTTGGCAATTGTAGCATCTGTTGGCATCATCATCCTGATCACTTTCTTCTTTGGACTTGGAGTCCTTTCTTTTGGATGAAGATCCTTCAGCTTTCAGGTCCTTCTTCATCTCAGTTGATTTGTCCTCAGCTTTCTTCTGGTACCTGTGATTCCTGTAATAGTTTTTATATTTTCCATATCGACTATTAAGTCTTTCAAACCTCCTTGCCATCAGTGCTAGCTTATCCTAAAGCTCATCCTGATTCTTAGCAAGGGAGTTCTCAGACTCTCTAGTTTTACAGGTTTTCTCCTTGGCTTTGAAAGCCACATTTTTACTAGATGATGAATCATCTTTGCTGTCAGCTTTCTTTGATTTCTTATCAATAACAAACTCATAAGCTTTCAGCTCAGATAAGACTTGTTGATATGGCATTGAATCAATGATTTTGGTGTTTTCAATCACCACTGCATGAATATCACATTTCTTAGAAAGACCTCTAAGAATTTTCAATGCCACTTCTCTCTGTGGATATCTCTTTCCAAGTGCATTCAGATCATTCATAATACTAGTGAATCTGACTTCCAATTTTTCTATAGATTCATCTTCTTCCATTTCAAAACTATCAAACTTTCCAATTGCAACTGAAAGTTTGTTTTCCTTGATATGATCTGTGCCTTGGCACATTACAGCTAGTGTATCCCAAATTTCTTTTGCAGTATTACAGTGAGAAATCATTCCCATCACACCATCATCAATTGTATTATATAGTGTGTCTTTAGCAATATAGTCTAGATTAACTAACTTCCTTTCCTCAGGAGTAAGTTGGTCATCAGACTTAGGAAATTCTGTTCTGGGATCATTTCTCTCATTTTCTGTTCCTCTTGGATTCACCACAGTAAATTTGAATGGCCCTTCAGAGACCACTCTCCACATACGTTCATGTTTGGAATACAGGTGAGCCTGCATTCTTAGTCTCCATAAATCATAGTTCTCTACTGAGAACATAGGAAGTTTCTTAGAAGACATTTTGTCTGAGTCTTTTAAGAATTCAGCAAATAAGATCTGTTCAGATAGACCACAAGTATTTTAGCAAATAAGACTTTGGTCAACAAAGCAGGTGGTCAAGTTGAACCACTGCTCTGATACCACTTGTTGGTCCCGGTGCAAACGAGTCTTACACGTGTATAGGGGGAATACACGTGTTCAGTGTTTTTAAAATTTTTCTTTACTGAGGTCAGCTTGGGTCAGGTTGTCCTGATGATTTGGTCATGAGAAGCACAAATCGCTCTGAGTCAAAGTCTACCTGAGACAGTGATCCTGAGCTGCTTTCAGATACCTCAGATAATCCCAACTGATCCTGTGTTTTCAGAGATCCTGAGCTGCTTGGATCAGATAACTAACTTATTGAACCCTCAGAAGAGTAAGTTCAGTTTGGTAACTATCTGTTCTAGCTACTCAGATGTGCAGAATGGTTGGCTCTTAGTTTATACTCGTTTTTAGCTTTGCTGAAAACCTTCCTTTTAATGGAATAGTGATTAGGCTGTGATTCAGTTCAGATGCAACTTCAGTGGATTGATTCCAACTGAATATCAGTGAAAATATGCTTTCAGTTTAAAGATATGCAACAGTTAATCAAAGCAAAACAGAAAGCAAAGAACACAGCAAGTTATAGTGGTTTAGAGACTCAAGCTCCTACGTCCACTCTCTCTGATCTCTTCAGAGAAATTTACTAATCTCTTCCTAAGGTTTTCTGACTACCTCTGTAGTTTACTAACCTTTCTATTTTGAGCTTTCTGACTACCTCTATAGTTTACTAACTCAAAACACACACAAGCTTTCTGTCTATCCGAGATAGATTACTCCTTCTTCTCTAGAGCTTTCTGACTACCTCAATGTAGTTTACTAACTCTTTACAACTCCAATCTCACCAACAATCACACTCAAACTACCTTACAAAGGGTTTGGGGTTTCTTGGTTGGTTTCCAACTAGGATGAGATATCCTTTACAATAAGAACAATGCAAAGGCTAGGATATCTCGACTAAGCTTTGGATATATCTTATCAAGCTAGGCTTAGTTGAATGGGCTCTCTTCGAAATAAAGCACTTGGGAAATTCTTGGGTTTTCGAGTGCTTCAACTTGCAATAATAAGTTTGAGCTCTTGAGTTGCTTACAAATTTCCCGTAACCTTCAATGTAGATGGTCACAAGTATTTATAGGCATACACCAAGGTCATTCTTGAAAACTATCCGTTGGAAGAGATAGCTCCATGAGTTTCCTCTTATGGTGTGTGATGAACGACTATATTTAGGGTTTGAGACTCCCTAGCACGTTTTAGGTAAACTGCTTTTCATGTAGCTGGTCATCACTTTTTGCAGTCTGGAACAGTACTACTGACATGTTTCAGTGACCTTTCGTTGTCAGTGTCAGTAATGTACAGTGTTGTCTTCTTCTTTTTTACTTTTGTCTGCAGTTAAAGGTAGACAACCACAACGGCTCTTTTTAGTTACATCTCTGAGTGATATAACCTTAACAACACTTTGTCTTAGTTCCTTTTGTCTACATGAGAATGTCTTGGGCAATATCTATTTTTCTAAGGAATCGCGTTCTTCTCAGTATTGAATCCTTCAGATAGATATTTTCAGAACCTCGGAACATTCAGGTTTATACTGAGCATTCAGTACATTACTGAGTCTTCAGTAATTACTGTGCCTTCAGTATCCTTCAGTCTTCAGTCTTCAGTCTTCTGCCTCTTCAGGGTCTTCAGAGTCTTCAGTGACTTCTGAGTCTTCAGTAACTTCTGAGTCTTCATAGATATACTCACTGATATACTGAGTCTACAGTTTCTTACTGAGTCTTCAGTATCTCAGTTTCACACTGAGTCTTCAGTATCTCAGTTTCATACTGAGTCTTCAGTTTCTCAGTTTCATACTGAAACTTCAGAAACTTCAGTTTCATACTGAAACTTTAGTTTCTTCAGAAACTTACTGAGTCTTCAGAACCTATCCTGTTCTATATCTGCTAACTATACATTTTGCAGATAACATCGTGAATACTCTAAAACTGAATCCTGACTCAACTATCAAGATTATCCTGAACATGTCATACTCGGGGGTTTTGGGATCTAATCAAAATCATTCTTTATTAAATTCATCTCCCAACAAAAAGTGTTTTACCATATCCTTGTATGATCTTTGCTCTGTTGGACAGGTTAGACATTACTAGGGAACCTATTGAAAGTCTTGGTGGAATGATTCCTGACTTAGGAATTTCTAAAGTGTTGTTGAAAGGAAATAGAATCCTTGACTTGCCATACAGGAGGCATAATAATACAGAGGGAGAAGAAGTTGAACCAGAGGTTGTTGAACCTGCTGTTCAAAATACGGATGCTACACCAAATGCTGGCAACACTGATGGTGACACTAACTTGAGAAATTCTCCAGTTCAGTCTGTAACCATTCACAGGGATTTCATACTTCAGCAAATTGAGAATTTGCAGGATCAGATTGCTGAGCTGAATGTTATGAAGAGTTTTTGGGAGAGGTTGCTTTCTGCGCCACCAGGGGGAGTAGCACTTGATGCTCCTGAAGTTGCTGCTGAAGTTCCTGCTGCTGAAGATGTCCCTGCTCTTGTTCCAGGTGATGTGCATGAAGAGAATGAGCCAGATCCTCCGGTTGTACAAGTTGAACAGGCTACTGATGAACAAGCTGGTGATGATGATGATGCTGACATTGATGATATCATAGAGGAAGTCTATGGTGATCTCCCATGATGATTGAATGTGGGAGTTTGTTTTAGATCATGAAGAATGGGGGAGCTGAGAACAAAGTGAGGGGGATCATGTGCAGGCCTTGTTGATGCTGCAGCTGATGTATCAGTTTCATCACCTCCACTCTCTCTTGTTTATCCTTCATATTCATTGATCTTATTTTTACAAGTTTATTTCCTAAAACTCTGTTCATGTTGGTATGTAATTATTGGACAAATAGTTGATAGGTTTACTTGTTTATGTTTTAAGTATTATGACTTGCTCTATTATTCTGTTATTTTTTAATATTGATGATTAGCATGGTTTGATGTTGATATTCTGATGTTTTTTAGGTTAAGATGTCTCTTAGCTCTGATATCCTTGTTTTCGTTGCTCTGATAATCTAACCTTGATGATTGGTGGAAATATGTTCAAGGAATATATGTTCTACTTTGTCTGCAGGTATAAGGATTGGTACATGTTGTACTTGTGCCATTGTTCCTTTTTCTCTGATATGTTCTTAAATTTTGCTCTGATGAGTTTCAATGTAATACACAGATGCTTAGATATGTCATATGCTTTGATATGCTTTACATTATACTTTGACAAGTTTTCTGCAGACTGAAGTTTCCCAAACAAATGAAATTGTTTGATGATGATTCGATTCTTGATAGCTACAAAATGGTTTGACACTTAGTAGTGCAGCTGATATGATTATGAGCTCTATCATGCACAGTACCTGATGTATTTGGTATTTCAAGTGTGTTGTAGCAGAAAGATCGAATGGGGGAGATTGTTGATGTTGCCACCGATGTTACAACATTGGTTACAACATCAGTATTCGTCCTTTCTTCTTAACCACTAACACTTCTATGTTCAATGTTGTCTTTAATGTTGTTGACTGCAGGTTGACGATCTAGGTTGTTCTGCAAGATTCCAGAAGGTTCCACAAGCTTCAAGAATCGAGTAGAATGGACTAGATCATGCGGCTATTTTTCAAAGATCAAAGAAGACCCACTAAGTGGCTGTTACAAAGATCATGGAAGAGTGGATTGAAGAGTTTCTAGATCCTTCAAGGAGGCTCTAGTAAGGCATACACGAAGTCTATAAATAGAAGATATTGGTGTTCACAACAATTGCCAAATATAGCTATATATCGTGTGCCATCTTTAAGCAACAACCGAGCATCAACTGTAGAGTGTGTGAGTGCATCCAGAGTGATAGGGTCATTGTTGTGGATTTTGTTTTACCATTAGAGTGTAATTGTAGGGTTTACAATACCTCGAGTTGGTACTAGATTTGTTCTTAGAATAGATCATTTGGTAGTGTAGATATACACCTAGCCTTTTAGATCATATGCTTGATCTTGTTTCAAGAGGATCGATTTGTGAACCTCTTTGTACTCATTATTTTTGATAAATAGTGATTTTTGCCGTAGGGCTTCGCAATCTATATTGATATAGATTGTGTAAAGTCTTATTAAAATTTGTGTGTTGTGTTTCTGAGTCTTCCGTTGTTTCTGTCTTTTGAATGCTACTTTGAGTGTTACAACATTTAGTGTAACATTACTCTGATTTTACTAAACACAACCCCAAAAACACACTTTCAAGTTCAAAGAGCTCGAGTTGGCTCTGGTACAAGAGAATGAGCCATCTGAACTTCAAGACTCTTAACAAGATAGCAAGGATGTCCTTGGTTGAAGGTCTCCCGAATGAAGTATTCTCTAAGGATCAGACATGTGTTGCATGTCAGAAGGAAAAACAAGTAAAAGCTTCATTCAAAGGGATACCTTCTCCTCCATCCAGCAGAGTATTGCAACTGCTCCATATGGATTTATTTGGACTAGTTACACCTCTTAATTTCAGTGGACGCAAATACACTCTGGTGGTCGTGGACGATTACTCCAAGTTCACCTGGGTTGTATTCTTATATAAGAAGAGTGAAACTACAACTAAGCTACCTGAACTTCTCAAGAAGATTCAGAATGAGAAGGGTCTCAGCATAGTGAAAATCAGATCAGATAAAAGTACAGAATTCTTGAACTAGTTTATACCTAATTTTTGCTCTGAGTTTAATATACAGCATGAGACATCAGCTGCAAGAACACCACAATAAAATGGTGTAGCAGAAAAGACAAACAAAACACTTAAAGAAGTTGCACGCACCATGTTAGCTGAGCATGCAACACAAAGTTGTTTCTGGGCACAACACTACTTGTCACACGCAGAACATATGTTCTCTGACTAAGATTCACTTCAAAACACCCTATGAACTGTGGAAGGGCAGAAAACCTCGAGTTTCCTACTTTCATGTGTTTGGGTGTAAGTGTTTCATACAAAACAATGGGAAAAGTCAGTTGAGAACCTTCGATGCCAAGTCAGATGAGGGTATATTCTTAGGATATTCCACAACCAGCAAAGCATTTAGGGTTTTCAACAAACGAACCCTAGTTGCGGAAGAAACACCTCATGTGGTCTTTCATGAGTCAACATCTGATCAAGAGAAATCTGTCTCAGAATAAGATGTACCTGACAAACCAGAATTGCTGAAAATGGATCAGTTAAGGATCAAAAAAAAGGATCCAAAATACGTCACTGTATACGTTCCTAACTTTGACCTTGACGATTCACCAGGTCAGTCAGACCCCAAGGTACGTACAACTGTCAGTGAAGAAGCTGTTACAGCTGAGACAGTAACAACTGAACCATCTAGTTCAGGGGGGACATCTGATGTTCCGGCGAACGGACTTCAGCATATGATGAGTCCAACATCAGCTGAGATATGTCCATGCCAAGTGGATCCTACTCAAGTACCTCTCCCAGTATCTAGTGATGAATCTTTATTAGAAGATGATGATGTTCTCCAAACTAATGATAATCAGGAAAGAAGGACCTGGATAACCAGTCATCCAACTGACCTGATCATCGGAGACCCATCTGATAAAGTCAAAACTAGACATCAGATTGGTGAAAGTGCAATGTATTGTTGTTATCTGTCTTTGAAGGAACCGCTCACAGTTGAAGAAGCTCTACAAGATGCAAGCTGAATTCAATCCATGCAAGAAGAACTAGAGCAGTTTAAAAGAAATCAAGTTTGGGAACTTGTAGACACACCAACTCATCAAGATGTGATTGGTACTAAGTGGGTCTTCCAGAACAAGAAGGATGAGCACAATGTGATAACCAGAACTAAGGCAAGACTTGTTGTTAAGGGATATTCACAATCAGAAGGGATTGATTATGATGAAACCTTTGCACCAGTTGTTTGCCTGGAAGCCATTCGGTTGTTTCTGGCTTATGCTGCCCATAGGGGATTTACTGTGTATCAGATGTATGTAAAGAGTGCATTCTTAAATGGGGTACTAGCTGAGGAAGTTTATGTTGAACAACCTCCTGGCTTTGAAATGAGCAACCAAGTGTACCGTTTAAGAAAAGCTCTTTATGGACTGAACAGACTCCTAGAGCATGGTATGACACATTACCCCAGTTCTTAACAGAAAATGGTTTCACCAAGGGATTGATTGATAGGACCTTGTTCAGAATTGAAGCTGGTTAAGATATTCTGATGGTTCAGATCTATGTGGACGACATAATCTTTGGTTCTCCCAATCAGAAGCTATGCAAGAAATTCAGTAAACTGATGCAAAGGAAATTTGAGATGTCCATGATGGGTCAGATGAGCTACTTTCTAGGTCTTCAAGTCAAACAAGCTCATACAGGGATCTTCATCTGCCAGGCGAAGTACACAAGGAATTTGTTGGCCAAGTATGGAGTTCAGAATTGCAAAGAAGCCAGAATTCTGATGATGACTTCATTCAAGATGGACCCAGATGAAGGTGATCAGAAAACTAATCAGAAAGAGTATAGGGCTTTGATTGGATCATTATTATACCTAACTGCCAGCAGACTAGATATAACCTTTGCAGTTGGTGTATATGCCAGATTTCAGGCAAATCCAAAACAAAGCCACCTGGATGCAGCTAAGCGGATTCTTAAGTATCTGAAGGGTACTGTAAACCTAGGTTTATGGTATCCAGCAGATGATAATTTAGAGCTTAGTGGGTATTCTGGTTCTGATTATGGAGGTTGTAGGATAGACAGAAAATCAACCTTAGGTACCTGTCAGTTTTTGGGAAGTAAGTTGGTCTCATAGTTTTCTAAGAAACGGACATCTGTTGCCACATCTACTACTGAAGAAGAATACATGGCTACCAGTAGCTATTGCTCCCAACTGCTCTGGCTATGTCAGCAGCTGAGGGATTACAACATAATTGCTACCAATGTACCTATCTTCTGTGACAATAATAGTGCGATTGCTATCACTCAGAACCCAGTTCTGGACACGAGATGCAAGCATGTGGACATCAGACATCATTTTATAAGAGACCATGCAGAAAAGAAAAACATCATGATGGAAAAGATCCATAGTAAGCAAAGAGCTGATATCTTAACCAAGCCCCTAGCTGAAGTCAGATTCATAGAGCTATGCAATGAGCTGGGATTACTGACTTAGGAGGGGAAGCACCAAAATACTTTGGTGGACTAATCTCAAATATCAATTGGTTAAGAAATTGATCGAAACTGTTTCTATGTAAGCGAGGCTTCAGCATACCACTGCTTCGATATGTTACTCCGGAGCAAGGGCAGGCTATCCTGCAAGATATTCACGATGGGGTATGCGGAAACCACACTGGGAGGCAGTCGCTCGCTCATAAGACAACGAGACAGGAGTATTATTGGCCAACTTTAAAGGCCGATGCCATGGTTTTCGCACGGAAATGCCACAAATATCAAATACACGCACCATCAATCAAGGTCGCACCTGAGGAACTCACCAGCATCCTCAGTCCTTGGCCTTTTGTGAAGTGGGGGATAGATATCATTGGGCCATTACCAACAGCCTGGGGTTCAGTCAAGTACGCCCTAGTCGCAGTAGATTACTTCACAAAATAGGCCGAGGCTGAGGCTTTGGCGACCATAGATCAGGATCACATCATCAAATTAATATGGCGAAATATCATCTGCAGATTCGGCCTACCGCAAGCAATTATATCCGATAATGGGAAGCAGTTTGATGGTCATAAGATCGATAGTTTCTTCAGAAAATGGAAAATCACCAAGCTTTTCTCTACCCCTTATCACCCTCAGTTAAACGGTCAAGTCGAAGCTGTGAACTAGATCATCAAGCACACTATGAAAACCAAGATTGAGGGAAGAAAAGGGAAGTGGGCCAGTGTGTTACCAGATATACTGTGGTCATACAGAACGACCTGCCGAAATTCGACCGGAGAGACCCCTTATTCGATGGCATTTGGCTCGGAAGCAGTCATACCCGCAGAGGTCGAATTCCAAACTCTCAGAACCTCGCAGATCGCAACCGACTGCAACGATGAGGCCTTGGCCAGAAACCTAGACTTGCTCGAAGAGAAGCGATTAGAGGCAGGTATCCGAAATGCGAGATACAAACAACAGTCCGAAAAATACTACAACTCTAAAGTGAGACTTCAAAAATTCAAAGAAGGCGACCTGGTCCTGAAGAAGACTCTCGGAGTAACCAAAGGAACTTTCGTACCAAACTGGGAAGGACCATATAAGGTCGCTCGAGTATTATCCAATGGGGCATACGAGCTCGAGAACCCAGATGGCACTCAGTCTCAGTACCCGTGGAACGCATCTCATCTGAAGAGATACTATCAGTAGGGTCGGGGCCAGTGTACTTGTAAACTTTCAGGCGAGTCAATAATAATGAGTTAAATTTTCTTTTTCACAAATTCCTGTGTTTAAACCCAGGGAGGTCGCATAGATGAAACATCGACCTCCCCCGGGAATGACTTTCGACAAATTTGCGGCTAGATCACCACCCCTAGCGATGTGATCCTCCCCTAACTTTATAAGACGACTAAGCGAGGTTCAATCTAAAATTGCAATGCCAATAAGACGAATGAACATACGCACAGATTATAGTCGCATAAGGAAATCAAGTCGGCACAATAAAGGAAAGAAAAAGACAGATTTCATTAATGACAACAAGCCCGAAGTTCGGTACATTATAAGAGCCCGAAGGCTAGATTACATCAAGCGGAAACCAAGATACATCATAATAACTGACGACAGATGTTTTACTACAACCCAATATCCTCGACTGGCAGACGACTTCCGGCTTTAAGGCATGCTGATCAAAAGTATTATTGGAGATGGGGTTCAATAACTTCTCAATCTCCTTTTTCTTATCGGGATTCTTGATGTCATCATTCTTAAGAACGAACAAGAATCCCATCAGCAGCACCACTGACTATGTTCAAAGGCTGCCCATCTAATTGTTGCTGAATAACGTTGGTGAGGGTGTGGGCAGCCCACCTCCGAGATCTTGTGCTGGTAAACACCTCCACTAGAGACCAGTTGTGTATTGCTCTTGGGGAGGCCTTGGGACATCTCAGCTACTTCATTTAAATTACTGACCTCATCCGACTGAGTCTCGAGGACCACCTCGGAGTCTCCTAGTTGTGTCTCATCTAGATCGGGAGTGGGGTGCACGATCCGACTCTGAGTAGGGAAGAAGGACAAATCAATGCCCAGATCTTCCAGATCTTTAATCTCCAGCACAATGTCGGAGGTAGGGGGGAATCGCCGTAGCGATCGGCTCGGTCACAATGCGGAGAGTCGGCCCGGGGTTCTTCCGCCCGACAGCTCGGATAAGCGCCCAAGAACCGCCACGACATAGGTGAAGTTAGCATTCTGCTCTTCGACCTGTTTAAAGTGTTCGTCTTTGGCGGCCAACTTCTCCCCGACCTCTACATCCCTGCAGATCAGCTCCGCCTTCATCCGGGTCATAACCTCCTTCTTCTCTCCGAGCATCTCTCGGCTTCCTTCAGCTGGCCCTCGAGCTCCAAGGCCCTCTTGGCCAAGTCAGCCTTGGCAACCTCCAGTTTCTTCTGCACCTCATAGGCAGCTATCAGTGATTTCGCTTGCTCGGAGGTCATCGCCTGGGCCTTCTCTTGTTTGGAGAGCTCGAGCTCGGATTGGGCGCAGGCCTTTTCCATGTAGAGGGCAGCCTTCAAGGAGTGGATCATCCTTTTGGCGATGGGCAGAGGAGTGATCATCCTTCGTCCATGCGCGCGTCACGTTCCTCATCGTTCGCTCCAAGTAGCCGGGCCAGTCTCCAGGCGTGCCTTCCAGCGTGGGAATCGGGGATCTCAGGAAGCTCAGCACCTCCGGTGAGAACTTGCTGGCCGTCAGCTCCTGACTGCAACAAGGAGAAACAAATATATTAAGTTTGGTCCCAGTTTTGAGGTAAATTCATTAAGAGTTGTAAATGGCCTACCTCTGCATCCTCTCCTCATCCCAACCAATCCAGGAATTGTCCTCCGGATGGCGACCTCCCTCCCAGGTAGAAGTCGGCATAAGTGTCAGGCTGGGAGCCACCCTTCCAGCACCCCGACTTGACGTGGATCGGTGAGTGCCAGGTTCAGCTCGCACCCTCTTGGGAGGTCGCTCACCAGCTACGGTGGCGGGTTCGGCAGCTTTCTTCTTGCCTTTGTCGGCAGTAGGGGGAGAAGTCTGAACTGGAATGTCCCCCTGGGCGGTAGTATCGGGCAGACGCCTCATGGAGCCGAGTACTGATCGAGGTCGCGAGGCCATCTCGGAGGCAGAGGGCCGACGGTGGTAGATCGGGATATCCGGATCTAACATAAAAACAGAACCTTTAGCGCAAAATCGCGAAATACACTTGAAAAGATGCGGCCGAGACTTACAGGGAATCCTCAAGTGGCGAGGGTAAGTATACAGTCCGGCTTGCAAGCGGTCGAGCTCGGAGTTCAGCAAATTAACGTCTTGCCAGCTAGCGGGTGTGTCTCGAACCTCCTTGAACACCTCGAGAAAGTCCCAATATAGCTCAGAAGGTCGGGGCGCAAACATTGCAAGACGAGAAAAGAATTAGATCAGTACAATCGAGCACAAAAATATTAAGTCGAAGTACCATTCTCAACACGGATCGCATAATCCGTAGGAACTCTAATGGATAAGGTGCTGCAGGGGGCCACCGACTCCCATGCTCCTCCAATAAACCACCATTTCTGGTGCCATCCATCAACCTTATTCGGAATCCCACTCACGAGCTCTTTGCCTCTACGAAGCCGCAAGCGTGATAGCCTCCGGCCTGAGCAACGGGCGACATCACGTGAGATATCTCTCCGGGATTAGGCAGTCTTTTCAGCCCGGCCTGCCCCAAAACGACCATGGTGGAGATGATGTAACTCTACCGATTGGGGGTGATCTGCGTGAGGCTCACATTCCAGGCCGCCAGCAGATGGGAAATGGTCGGGTGCAATGGAAATCGAATACCAACCGACATGGAAGACTCATTCACAGCAATCATTACGGGAGGAGGCTGATCGGTGCTTTCATCCGGGGTCGGCCCATAAAAATGCACATCCTGGGGCACCATGTACATACGACGAAGACTCCGCACATACTGATCGGAGAGCACAAATCGGTATCTTTTATCGGACGCCGCGAATTGAGAGTTGACCGACTTGCGGTATGCCCGGTCAGGTCGCTTGTATGGAGCTCGGTTACAATACAGATCATAATTGAAGACTAGTTCATAAGCCCCATAATTCGGGACCCTAGCAGAAGGACCCGCCATTTACGATAGTTCCCGTGGGACGGGATGAAGGAGATTAACATCCAACGGGGGAAGATGGGTAATTTCGGCCAATTCTTCCAAAAAATTGGTCATCCACCGATTCATCATTGGCATCGTCTTCCCGGCGGTCGCCCATAACCTTAGCCAATGAACTTTCACCCACAGGCCCGGTGGCGGAGCCGGAAAATCAGCGGCGACGCAGGGCAATAGGGATGTCATCCTCAGAAGAGGAGGAAGCCACCATGGGCTGAGAGGCAAAAAGGGATTTGGAAACGCTAGAATCCATAAATTCGAAGAAGGGCACCAAAGTGCTTACCTGTGATTAATTCTGCTTCAGGGACACGAGAATGCGTTTCCGGTGGAAGGGAGAAAGAACCAGGAAGAGTATATTGAGGAAATTCTTTCGCAAGACAGTCGCAGGAAATAGGGTTTTCAAAACCTAATTCCCCGCCTATTTAGCGAAGAAGAGGAGGGGCCAAAATGAAATTAGCAAAAACTTCGGCCCCCTAGCAACAAAAAGACGCAAGGGGCTCGCGCGAAATCCACTACGGCATCTCATTGGACGAAATGGCGGCACTTTACGTCATCATCCTGGCATGATATCATTTCGAATCCCTGAGATCGAGGGAGGTCTGATGCGACGATTCGTATTATCGAGGTGACTTTTCACCTGCCCGAGGATAGTAAGCCGCTCATAGGAGACTTTCCAGGTCGGATGGTCGCGAGACTTTCCAAGGTCCCTTCTCGGAACAAGAGACCTCAACTTGAAGGGCAATTGTTGTAGCATGGATAAACCCGACCTCCCACCTGGGCACGAAGGATCATAAACAATCCAACAAAGACTGCATGAAGCAACCTCGGTAAGGGGACCAAGGGATCAGCCCACGTAATTGTTGGGATAAATATTTAAATACAAATTTAATTCTAACAATTATTACTAGCATGAATTAATCCTATATTAATTCAAATAATAATTCAACAACAAATCATGCATATAAGCAGTTCACGTAAATCCTACGCATGCGGAATTACTACGAACTTACGTGAACTTACCTCTTGGAAATGGCAATGGTCTCGTCAATGAAAACACACCAAAAGACCTTCCCAAGTATTCCCTAGTCCTTGCTCGACAATCCAGTGTAAGGAAGCTCGCGAACAGTTAACAAAAGGGAAAATAAAATTTGTTGCACCACCTTTGTGGATTTACTAATTTTTCCAGCACATGGAATTGTACTTGGGAATGAAACACTCATCCCCTATTTATAGAGGTGTAGTGGCCGATTTTTAGTGATAAAATAATATGGGAAAATCTTTTTCTTGATCTCCAAGAAATCTTGAATATATCTCATATATTCTTTTCTCCATAATTAAAATATTCCACAAAAATCCCAACTCCTCTTGTTATGGGAATTTTCGAAAATAATAGGAACAAGAAACCAAGATTTGGATCTTCTTGAATTTATGAGATATACTTGTATTTCAAGAAATACATATCTTCCATAATATCTTTTCAAGAAAATCTTTCTTTCCCTTTTATTTCAAAAATTTCGAAATTATCTATATGAATAATGTAGGTCCCGAAAGGGTTTTGTGAGGGTGGAAGTCTAGAGGGGATGGGTGAATAGACTTCCAAAACTTTTCGTGCGGATCAGGTGTGAACTGCATATTACCCGATCAGAGTGCTAGTGTATCAGTTTAGACTGATGTTCAATCTTACTGAGTGCCTGAGGGTAGATCAGTTTGATATCTGTCAGCTTAACTGAATGGTGCGGAAGCTTGTTTTTACCCGTGTGAAAAACCAGTTTTATCAATCAGATTCTTAAGTCAGTTTTCAACCAGTTGACTGAAGTGTCAATCTGATCGAATCGATTGCTTAGTGCGGTGAGCTTAACTTTAGAATATGAATGCAGTTTAAACTCAGTTGAGTGACTTTTGTAAAGCGATAAGAAAGCAAGTAAATGCACACAAGACTTTTTATAGTGGTTCAGACGAAACCCGTCCTACGTCCACTCTTCCCTTAACATAGGGGAACCTTAACCTACTTTAACCTGCGGGACTTATATCCTTTTCAGGATGGCCTAGATGTTTATCGAGTTCCCACTCTTACAAACTTAACCTGCGGGACTTATATCCTTTTCAGGATGGCCGAGATGTTTACCGAGTTCCCACTCAAGCTTAACCTACGGGACTTATATCCTTTTCAGGATAGCCGAGATGTTTATCGAGTTCCCACTCTACAACATAACCAGCGGGACTTATATCCTACAAAGAGGATAGCCGAGATGTTTAATGAGTTCTCACTCTACAGACTTGACCTAACTTGCGTTTGGGTAAAGAATGATTGAGGGTTCCAACTGGAAATCTATCCTGGTGCTTTAGTTAGCCAAAATGCTAGTGGATAGGATTTCTTGCTAAGAACTATGGGATGAACACTCTAAGAATAATCTTCAGGTGTAGTGTTCTTTTGGGTGGAGATTTGTTGTAGCTTTAGCTTCTTTTGCGATGTGTCCGTGTTTGTTCTTGCGTTTACACTTGTTGGTCCTTTTTGGTCCTATGTTGGTCCTTTGTTGGTCCTATGTTGGTCCTATTCTTCAAAATGAAGATCGATCCCATTTTATAGACCTCGAAATCAAAGAGCCATTGGAGAGCAATTTGAATTTCGGACTATATTAGGTAGGCTGTAGGATATGATTGCGACGTGCTCCGATTATCGGCGTGGCCGTAGGCATGATTAGCCCCGTTTTTGTCTGCAGCGTCGTATCCCGTATTGTCAGCTCTTTTTGTGCACGTGTCGCTTGCACCTTGGCTTCGCGAGGCGGCACTTTAGAAATTTGTCCATTCGACGATTTATATTCCTTTTGAAGAGGATTCGTCTTGTCTGGTGTATCTTTTTGATTGTCACCAGGTGTGAACTAACTTGATCAAGTAACTGATCAGTCTACCTTGTTGAGTCTTCAGTTGCACATTGTCTTAGCTTCAATATGCAGACTCTGCTGAAAGTAGGTCTTCAGGTCTTTTGATCTTCCAGTGTCTCTAAGCCTCAGTGTATTCAGTCGTACTGAGTCTTCAGGTTTGATGCTGAGTCTTCAGGTTTATCTGAGTCTTCAGGTTCATCTGAGTCTTCAGAGTTATCTGAGTCTTCAGGTTCATCTGAGTCTTCAGGTTCTTCTGAGTCTTCAGTGTCTTCTTGTCTTCACCTGATCTTCTGACTCCTTGTCTTCTGATTTGCGCTTAGTCTTCTGATCATCTGACCTTCTCTGGGTCATCTGATACTTCGACCTGACCTATACATATTGTGTTCCCCCTCAATATGTGACCTATCTTTTACATCAGCTATCTATACATTTCAGCTGGTCATCTTATTCTGATTCTAAGTCATCAACATTTCAGCTGGTCATCTTATTCTGATTCTAAGTCATCAGTCAGCTAACATGTCTGACTGGTCTATTACATCCTATTTTGGAACTTCCATCAAAACTAAATTACATATTTCCCAACAAATAACCAAGTGGGAGATTTCTTGATTTTAATTGAGATAATCTTTTATTCCAAGAATACATATCTTCATTCCATAATAAAATTCAAAGAAAATCTTTCTCCCCTTTTATTCATAAATTTCGAAAAATTGAGGAAAAATAAGCAACAAATTTATTTTATTTTTAAACACCTTTTTCAGTTATTGGACTTTATGTTGGGCTACTTGGGGGGCCTTTAGGAGAATTAAGATTGGACCTTCCAATGGATCTTGAATTATCAATATTGAGCCACAATATTATTTAAGTCCATAAATATTAATTAATCTCACTACATAATTAATATTGCATTATCCATCTTAACCCATATTACAGTTAATATGGCTCCCGATTATTATTTCCCATGTTTAAGATTATCTAACCCATTAATTAATTCAAGCCACTGAAATAGCTTTCCATTAATTAATATTTTTTATCCTTGGTAAAGGAACGGTTCAACATTATTATCCATACCGGAATTTAGTTCCACTTGCAAGATTTGGTATGATAAAACTTATGAACCTCCCAAGGGGGCAAATCGAACAAGCGTACTTGCACACGATTCTCCGTATTAAATCTTAGCAATAGCATGTGACCAATAATATTGCCCAAGATATAGGGTATTGAATCTCATTGATTCTCTTCCCGTAATAAGTCAAAGCAATAGTTACTAACCACACGCAATCCTATTTAAGGGACGAAGATTAAGAAATAACTAATCACTGAGGTCTAATTCTTCCTAGTTCAGTTATGAAGAATTTATCCTCCTGTAGCTCCTCTTCAGTGCATCAGACATGCACTAGTGTAATCTCTTGGTCAAGACAAACCAATCTGAGCCTTACACTTCAACCTTTCACGATGGGTTGTTCATTTCCATCTAGGTCGTGAATGGTGTACTTTTAGTTACAAGGAACTGTTAATTTAATCTTCTGTGATCTGGTATCACTAAATTAACTACAATGTAACACGTACTATTTATTGAACAGTTATGCAGTAAATATATGTAACATTCGATGATATTTAAAGCATCAGTGATAAACAATTTATTTCAGTAAATAAGTCTGAAATTCAGTCTGATTATACAAAGTAAAAGCATACTTTCCAGTATAATCCCAACAGTAATTCCCACAAGACCAAACCTTCAAGTCGCAAAGGTCGCCAACTCGGGTAGTCGGCAGTTCGAGAAGTCGCGATGCGATTTCCGCTTTATATCCTCAAGTCGGGAGCGACCTGCACCAGCCGTAACTATACAATTCACGTGGTCAATGACAGCCCGCGACACGCCACTAATCTACCCTCCACATCCGCTCCACGATTGGCGAACGCTAAAGATGGACGATTTCTGGCCGGTCAAGGCGGGATTAATGGTTCCCGATATTGTAGCCCTTTCATAGGCATTATTCCTTATGTAAATTTTCACCCAAAGGGTGGGAGTCATAGTATAAATAGGCCACCACGGCCACCTCTGTAACAAGTCGAACAACTTATACTTCTAGGAGTATACATACATCCTCTCCCTGGCTTGGACGCCCCTGGACGTAGTCTGATTCCAAAGATGAATCGGGTCACCAACTTCTTTGTCCCTTTCCCTGTTTCGATTGCCTTTAGCATACGCATTTCACAGTAATTATTGTTTAACTGAGTAGATAAAAACCAGTTACAACAGGGAAGCACCAGAATACTTTGGTGGACTAATCTCAAATACCAGTTGGTTAAGAAACTGATTGAAGTAAGAAGGTCATATGAAGGTGGAACTTCATCTGATCAGGAAAGGATCAGTTGGGTACTGATCAGAAAAGAAGAACAGTTGAAGAAGGAGCTTCAACTGATAGGGTTAGAACAGAGGGAGTTCAATCTGATAAAATCACATTGTTGGGAAATACTGTTAAGGGTTAGGCAGAATTTAAGATCAACTCAGAAAAATCGACTGAACAAGCATCATGTGGTATTGACTAATTACAATATCAGTCAATCAGATACGCATTTCTAATTCCTTTACCTTCTGTTTCTGTTTATTTGATCTTATCTGATTATTTCACTGTACTCAAGTACATATGACGCACGCCCTGCACAATATTTAATGCGGAGGTGGGGAATATGTATTAAAATGCATTTATTACAGTTTTTAAAATCCTAAAGCGGCCGAATTAAAACCCTTGACCACACGATCTGCTTTTCATCAAACCGCTTAATCTCAGTCATCCATTTCTTCTAAAACGATTGAAATCCTGCATCGATTTTCCAAATCAACTTTTCCCTCCAACTCTATAAGAGGAAGAAACTTTTCATAAAATACTCTTCCTTGCCCTAAAATTTACCAAGAGCCTTTTCTTTAAAAATTCTCGATATTCAAGCACAAAACCTTGAAGAATACTCTCTATTTTGTCAAACCTGCTTTAATTCTTCTGGTAAATTTGTAATTCATCTTACTTGTGTAAAAAGGGGTTAAAATGTGTTATATGCATTTGAGTGTTCTACAATTATTTGATTAATTTGTTGTGTGTTTCTCTGACTTTTGGTTATAAATTGCTCAGAATACTCTTAATATGTATATTCTACAGATGGCTACTCACAGAATGGGAAAAATCATGTGTAATTATGAAACACTTGTAAAACAAGTGGTCAAGGATAGATATGTGATGTTTGGGGTAACTCGGGACCCAGAATCACAGGAGATTAAGCAGATACTCAAAGATAACAATCTCGACCATCTCTGTTCACGACAAGGAAATCCGGTTATTCAATACGAAGCCTTGGAATTTCTTCGCAATCTGGAAATCACACAGCCAGGAGATGAACTCAAATCAATGGTGAATGGGGAAGAAGTCATCGTTTCAAATGCTGACTTAATTAGACTTTGTGCTCCTCCCAGAGGAAAAACCTCACCTGCTCATTACCGTGATGATGATGATGAGAAAATTCGAGAAGAACTCTTCCGAGAAGCGGATAAGTGTCATACTTCTGGGTTCGTAAAACCCATGCTCAAGAGGAAGTATCGGCTGCTCTTTGATATTCTCTCAAAGATGATTCTTGGGATTTCATTCAGTTACGACGGACTGACGTCTGTCAAACTGCACTTCTTTGCTGCTATGGTAGATAGTGCCAAGAATATCAAGCCCCAGTTTGGGACTTGAAAATTTGTCTTTGGTTCAAGAACATCGAAGTTTGGGGTCGATTAGAAGTGGGAAGTATTTTTGAAGAAGAATAAGGCAATCTGAATAAAGTTCTTTGTGATTACGAAGACAAGTTGTCGAACATGGAATGGGACGAGAAGGGTCTGAAACACTACAAAGAACTTCTGACAAACTCGTCTCGGATCTTTAGCCCATTAGATAAGGACCCTCAGGCAACTATAAAGAAGAAGAGGAAAGCGTTGGTCGAAAGAGGATTTGCACCGACATCTGCTAAGAAGAAGGCCCACGGTGGTGCCTCTCGGTGTAAGGCCAAAAAATTAAAAATGCGACTCCATGACTGTTCATGGAAATAGTAGCAGAAGAGGAGGACACCGACCTTTGAAAAGCGAAAAAGTGGAAGCGGAAGAAATAAATCGGCGAAGTCGACCCCAAAGCGATCGTAAAATCTGGGAAAGAAAAGTCCTTAGCTGCTAGTTCGCCTGACCAACCAGAAGAAGCTCCAGCTGGTGGTGAACTGATCCGATTCCCATCTCCTCAGTCGAGAGCTCACTCGCCTGCCCGATCACAAGCCCGAGGGCCCAAATAAATGATTGCTTCTCCATCTCCTCAGACAAGTTCAATGGATGAAGGACTACTGCTCCAGCCCAGCAGGAGGAACCAATCCAGTAACAATTGCCCCCACCAAAATCCTCTAAGGCAACACCATCTGAAGTTGTGGAGACAGATCAGCCAGGATCATCAACTACTACTCAGGATCAGCCCGGTCCTTTGACCTCCGCAATCATTGTTGAATCCAGGATTGACAAGACTGTATCTGGGCATATGATCAGACTGTGCATTTAACGGGATTTGGACAATGCATTCCCAGAGTTGATTGAGCATCCTCTGATCAAGAATGAGATAGTTGAAATTCTTGCCTGGAGAGATCTAAGATTGAAGAACTTCACCGACTTTATTATCATTATGGAACAGATGGGTGGAGCTGATGAGGTTGCCGATTTGATTTTGAAATGAAAAAAGCGATGCAGGTAAACTCACGGTTGATTTGTTGTAAGCAGATCTTTGTCGAGAAATGGTTTACGAAGTTGGGTAAATTAATTGAGGAGGAGAAAGAAGAAAGAAAAACGAAGAAATTTGGAGATGGCGATGAAGGTGGAAGTGGTGATCTGATGCTTGACTAACCACGGCGGCGAAACGTGGTGGGGCAACTATTGGACTTTCACAAGATCCGGCGGGGCGAGCCATTACGAGCGTTCCGGCCTTCATGTGACAAGCGATCAATTGAAAAAATCGAGAACATGCTTCAAAGGCTGATTGCGTCCAAGAGGTTGAGAATGTACTGGCTAACTCCATTAGCAACACGATATTAGAACAACGCCAGTCCTCAATCAATGTTATGAAAGAACAGAGACAATACATGACTTCTCAGGTGACTGAGTTGAAAGAACAATTCGCCAAAGATATTAAGATTGTCACAGAAGACTTCACCAAAACTGTGACTGAACATCTGGCGAAAATTTCAAATCTGGAAGTCTCTCTACTGGTGGCTATAGACAAGTTGCACTCGACTGAAGAGAAGTTTGACAAGCTGAAGCTTACCTTCTCATGTTCCATAGAATCTTCCAAAACTGAGCTGGTTAACAAGATAAAAGATTTAACCGTCCAAGCTCAGGGACTGAATGTTGCAGACCTCAATCAAGCTCTTGCCGTCAGCTTTGGCTCCCTGACTTCCCACATAACCTCTGTTTTTTATCAAACCAAAAAAAAGGAAAAGCGGGTTGAAAACCAAGCCCGACCGATCGAACCACGAAGACCTCATCGTTGTTGAATCTCACGCAGACGAGACTAGATGATCTAGATGACATGGTTTGTTGAAGTGAGAACAAAGGCTTGAAAAGCAAAACTGAAAGGAAAAGGAACTGGTCCTTCTCACTCTGCACTACTTCCTCCTCATGCTCAAATTCCTCAGAGGGTAACACGAAGTGCCTCGGCTGCACAAGTAGAAGCTGATAAAATCTTGGCATCCAGACTGACCAGAGAGCAGATGGAAGAAGAAGCTAGACTTAATGAGGAAGAAAGAAGGAAAGAAAAGCTAGCTGATTCCGAAGGATTGAAGAAGAGATATTCTACTAGTGCGAAGAAAGGTCGGTTGAAAAAATTTTTGTAGAACCTCTAATTCCAGGCAGAGTTGAAGACATAATCAGGAGGGATGAAAGACGAGGTGCTAGGATGGATAACTGTCTAAAGATCAGGGCAGAGTGGCTATTGGATGCTTTCATGCTGAATATTATACCTGTAGAAGAATCTCCAGATGAAGAGTTCTTAAACTGGATGGAGAACAAGCATCCAGTCTTCTTGAAGGAAATTCAGAAGGAATCCAAAGATATCAACGCCAAGATCACACATCCTCCCTATGATGTGTTGGACTACAAGAAGAAATCTGATGGATCCTTTGACAAACTGGCCTTGAGAGATTCTACTATGATCTAATTGGCAAAAGCGACCATATCGATCGGTCGGATAAATGATGTCAATTGGAAGTTGTCTTAGAATCTTCAAAACGTGCCTCGAGAATTTGCGAGAGATCTTTAGAAGACTACAAATCTAAAGGTTAATGATCGAAAGACATAGGACTCGATTACGTTTTTGTTTTCAATGTACCTTGTAATGCAATATCTAAATGAAAAACATTACCTTTTCTGATCCTAAGACAATCTCTCACTGTCTTCTGATTATCTGTTTTTATCTGCTTTATACTTATCAACTGATGTTGGTTTCTCATATGTTTTGGTTTTATCAAAAAGGGGGAAATTGTTGGGAAATTTATTAGTTTTGATAAAAGTTCCAAAACAGATGTAATAGGACCAGTCAGAATCTGTTAGCTGACTGATGATCTAGTCTGATAACTAAGTTGACCAGTTGATAATTATTGTATAGAGCAACTGATGTAAAGATAGATAGATCACACATTGAGGGAGAACTCAATATGAGTAGTCTTAAGTCTTGA
Organism: Stenogyne calaminthoides; assembly: GCA_037126765.1. Classification (NCBI taxonomy): domain Eukaryota; kingdom Viridiplantae; phylum Streptophyta; class Magnoliopsida; order Lamiales; family Lamiaceae; genus Stenogyne; species Stenogyne calaminthoides. The sequence continues at coordinate 14,851,672 of JBBCBC010000019.1, read as the reverse complement.
AGATCAAAAGTGAAGATCAGAACTCATCTGAAGTTATGTAGAAGAAAACAAGATGGAAGACCAGATCGAATTGCATCAGATGAAGTCAGTAAGTTGAGCTAAGACGACTTACATCTGAAGACTTCATGTAGGGCAGATCAACTTTAACTAGTCTGTTCTGTTCAAGAAAGGGTTGACTCAGGAGTTTCAACCTATGTCAGACAAATCGATCAGACAACAAGCATTAAGAACAATCAAGTCCAGTATTCATAGTACTTGCTAGCCAATGAGAGATCGATACGTTTGTACAGGCCGATGGGACTCATGGGAATGAAAGGTTTAAAGTTCAACGGCTAGAAAGGACAAAATTACACGCTTTCGGCCATACCAATTCTGATGAACATCATATCATCCCTATGAGCCTACCTAAAATAGACCGATATTCGAATTGCTCTCCAACGGCTAGTTCGAATTTGTGCCTATAAATATGGGATCAAACCTTCATAGTAAGGTTACGGAAATTATAATCAAGCTCAAACACAAACAAATTTCTACACGAAGAACCCTAAATCGAAGCTTATTTTCTAAGTATTCATCCCATTGTTCTTAGCATAGAATACTTATCCTCCAGCCTTAGGCTACTTAGAAGATAGGATAGTATTCCAGTTGGAACATTACAAATCTTATACCCAAACAAAAGTTAGGTTAAGTTTGTTATAGCAAGATTTCAGTCTAGGGTTTCTAAATATGATTTCTGGGATCGGTTGAGTGAGAACTCGAGAAACATCTGTTGGTTATACTGTGTTTGACTAACACATTAAACTAAGTCCAGTTAGTTAAGTTGGTGCCCCTGCTGATAGGGAAGAGTGGACGTAGGACAAGTTGTCCGAACCACTATATATTTGTGTGCCCTTATCTTGCTTTACATTCAACTGCACACTAGTTGTTATCTGCATGCATATTCTGAATCCGGTTTAGATTAGCATCAAGCTACTGAACTGATCAGCTTGACACTTTAGTCATCTGATCTAAAATAGACTGAACAAAAATCTGATTGAGTAAAACTGGTTTTCACACGAGTTAACTAATCTTCCTCACCATCAGTTAAACTGATAGATGCAGAACTGATCTGCCTCCGTGCAATCAGTAAGTCATATATCGGTCCATACTGATCCACTCCACACTCTGATCAGGCTTTGTTGGACCCGATTTTGTGGAAACCCATGTGCGCGGAAGAAACATTTAATGCATATAAAACAGGGGTGAGGGCAGAGTGATTACCAATTTTTTGCGTTTTAAGCTCATGTGTTGTATTTTGCTTATAATCAAATGCATATGGCAAGTAAGAACATAAAGCAGTAAAGAACACACAATTTTATAGTGGTTCGGACAACTCGTCCTACATCCACTCATCCCTTCATGGGGCACCAACTTAATCGACTGGACTTAGTTTAACGTGTTAGTCCAACACCCAACAGATGTTTACCAAGTTCACACTCAAACGGGACTTATCACCCTCACGGGATCGCCTATATATGTCTACCGAGTTCACACTCAAACGGGACTTATCTCCCTCACGGGATTGCCTACCCTCCCATTAGGGATTGCTAGATGTTTACCGAGTTCACACTCACCTACAAACTTAACCTATCTTTTGGGTTTGGGTATAAGATTGTTTGGTTTCCAACTAGGGTGAGATTTTCCCTTACATTTGTTTAGCCTCAATGCTAAGGTTGGGAAAATCTCTCTAAGCTTACGATATGACATTTATGCTTAGATCTAGGGTAGATCACTCTTGAATATATGCTTGTATTTCTTGCTCAGTGTTCTATGGTGGAAATGCTAGATGATTTGGCTCTGTAGCTTCAATGGTGTTTTCACTTACTTCACACACTTCACTCGAATAATGAAGGAAGAACTTGTATTTATAGTGTGGATTTGAATGTTACCGTTGGATGGAGTCACATTCAAATCCATACTATTACTAACTTTTTGCGGCTTTTTTTAGCATGTGGTCTTCCTCTCATTGGTCCCGCGTCGGTTGAATCTACTTGGTATATTCTTGATTTCTTACGAGTCTCGGGATCTTGATTCTATCTATGCCTTGAGTTATCGAGCCTTGAGTTTCTTGATCTATCTAGAGACTTTTCTTGGCCGGACCTTGTTTCGATCGGGTATCTTGAAACTTCGAGGCTTCTTGATTTGGCTCTTACGAATTGGACATCGACCCTCGGTCACATTTACTTACTGACCCTCAGGTCACTTGACTCAGGCTATTTGATTTCTTCTTTGCACGATCGATCGGTAAACGATCGGATCAACCTTCTTCGAATCAACATATCAGGATAGCATCTGGTCATTACATCAGGTTATCATATCTGATCTCGACCACGTCTGATCTTGATCAGTCTCATCTGCTCATCTTCTGATCTGCAACCTTCTCTTCTGATTTGTTGGTTTTAGCTTTTCTTCACATTTGATTTGCCCTGACTCATCGATTAACTCGAACTCATCTAACTCATCGATCTCGTCGGTCTAAATGCAACAACCTAATCGATCTCGATCATCTTCTTCTGATTTCATGAGTTCCCCCTCAATTTGTTCTTTCGTTCCCCCTCAACTTGTTACCAGTAAATTAGCTTGAATAACACAAGTTGATAATGTTTTGGCATAATTCATCAAAACTAAAGTATCCCAACAATTTCCCCCTTTTTGATAATGATCCCAAAAACTAACTAACAATAAAAAATATACAAGAAAAACAGTGTTAGTTAAACAAGTGAAATAATGAAGAACATTTGAATCATTAAAAAAAATGATGAGAAGATGATTGTCAACCTCCATGAATTTTATAAATAATATGCATTTTAAACTAAATGGGTTTTAACAAAAAAGATCAGTTCAGGTGGTCACATTAAATCTAGTGAACTTTTGAACCCCTACTCTGATACCAATTGTTGGAACCTATTTTGTGGAAACCCATGTGCGCGGAAGAAACATTTAATGCATATAAAACAGGGGTGAGGGCAGAGTGATTACCAATTTTTTGTGTTTTAAGCTCATGTGTTGTATTTTGCTTATAATCAAATGCATATGGCAAGTAAGAACATAAAGCAGTAAAGAACACACAATTTTATAGTGGTTCGGACAACTCGTCCTACATCCACTCTTCCCTTCATGGGGCACCGACTTAACCGACTGGACTTAGTTTAACGTGTTAGTCCAACACCCAACAGATGTTTACCAAGTTCACACTCGAACGGGACTTATCACCCTCACGGGATCGCCTATATATGTCTACCGAGTTCACACTCAAACGGGACTTATCTCCCTCACGGGATTGCCTACCCTCCCATTAGGGATTGCTAGATGTTTACCGAGTTCACACTCACCTACAAACTTAACCTATCTTTTGGGTTTGGGTATAAGATTGTTTGGTTTCCAATTAGGGTGAGATTTTTCCCTTACATTTGTTTAGCCTCAATGCTAAGGTTGGGAAAATCTCTCTAAGCTTAGGATATGGCATTTATGCTTAGATCTAGGGTAGAACACTCTTGAATATATCGTGTATTTCTTGCTTTCGGTGTTCTGGGTGGAAATGCTAGATGATTTGGCTCTGTAAGCTTCAATGGTGTTTTCCGCATTTCACACACTTCACTCGAATAATGAAAGAAGAACTTGTATTTATAGTGTGGATTTGAATGTTCTGCGTTGGATGGAGTCACATTCAAATCCATACTATCTATAACTTTTGCGACTTTTTGGGCTTGTTGTCTTCCTCTCATTGGTCCCACGTCAAATTTGAATCTAACGGCTATATTCTTGATTTCTTACGGGTCTCGGGATCTTGATTCTATCTGTGCCTTGAGTTATCGAGCCTTGGGTTATCTGAGCCTTGAGTTTCTTGATTGGCGTTTTCCTTATACGTCGGGTATCTTGACACTTTCGGCTTCTTGAGTTCGGCTCTTGAATCGGACATCGACCCTCGGTCATATTTACTTCTGACCCTTAGGTCACTTGACTCGAGCTATTTGATTTCTTCTTGCACGATCGATCGGCTTCGTGATCGGATCAACTTCTTCTTCGGATCAACATATCAGGATAGCATCTGGTCAGTACATCAGGTTAGCATATCAGGTTATCATATCTGATCTCGATCACGTCTGATCTTGATCAGTCTCATCTGCTCATCTTCTGATCTGCAACATTCTCTTCTGATTTGCTGGCTTTAGCTTTTTTTCACATTTGATTTGCACAACTCATCAGTTAACTCCGATCTCATCTAACTCATCGATCTCGTCGGTCTAAATCTCTGACCTCGTCGATCTCGATCATCTTCTTCTGATTTCATGAGTTCCCCCTCAATTTGTTCTTTCGTTCCCCCTCAACTTGTTACCAGTAAATTAGCTTGAATAACACAAGTTGATAATGTTTTGACATAATTCATCAAAACTAAAGTATCCCAACAGGCTTACCTGCAAACCACACCTGATCCACGAAAAGTTTTAGAAGTCTATTCACCCCTCCCCTCTAGACTTCTACCCTCATTAAAAACCTGTTAGGGACCTACACCAATCGTCCTAAAACGTTGATCATTTTAGTTAATTAATCTTGATCTTAAAATTATTTTTTTCATCAATTACTCATTTTGTTTTTAATTTTTATTTAATTAAATTAAATATCCATTTAATGTGTAGTTGAATTCAAGGCCACTAATTTTGTTGTCACTCCTAATTAAAATGAAGTTCCATTACCCAATATTTTTATTATCAAGCAAATCATTCCTATTCTTTTAGTTAATTAATCTTGATCTTCTTTTTTTTTCTTTTTTTCTTTTTACATCAATTACTCATTTTATTTTTTTATCTTTATTTAATTAAATACCCATTTAATGAGGGGCTAAATTCAAGGCTACTAATTAATTTGTCACTCCTATTTAAAGTGAGCTTTACCATCCAAAATATTCATTCTCAAACAATACATTCTCATTCGTAGTGACTTTATTTTTGTTAGAATTTTTACTTTCAAGTTGCATAAACTTATATAGTCTTGAGATGATTTTAAGGATGATAGAAAGTTTCTCACCGCGTAAGTTTAAATTTTTATAAATAAATCATCTTAGTCTTTTTATCGATATATATATACACACATATATATATATACATATATTTGTTATAAAACTAATGATTTTTTTTTTTATCTGATTTGAAGATTTATCTATCTTGATATGATGAATTGAAGTTGTACAAGGAACATTACTATTCAAAAGAGTCATTTGATTTTTTTAGATTCGATACATGCCCAACAATTCCATTGAACTTCAACATAAATTTGTATGTTTTTCATTTTTGAGAAATTTATTATTTTAATTATATAATTATTATTTCTATTGATTGTTATGTTTGTTTATTTCATTTTCCATTTGATACATGATTATATTATTTCATCAAGGGAAATCCCATTAAATTCAAGGTATCTTTGTTGGGAGATGAATTAAATAAAGAAGATTTTGATTAGATCCCAAAACCCTAAGTATGATATGTTCGGGATAATCTTGATAGTTGAGTCGGGATTTGGTTTTAGAGTTTTTAGGATGTTATCTCCACAATTTATAGTCGTGGATATAGATCGGGTTAGATTACGAAGATTCTAAAGACTTCGATAAATATAAACTGAATGTTAAAGAACCTTTGAAAATATCTATCTGAAGGATACAATACTGAGAAGAACGCGATTACTTAGAAAAATAGATATTGCCCAAGACATTCACATGCAGACAAAAGGAACTAAAACTAAGTGTTGTTAAGGTTATATCACTTTCGAGATATTGACCAAAAAAAATGCCGTTGTGTTTGTCTACATTAAGCTTGAATACAATGACCAATCGAAGAAGAAGACGACCCTTGTACTTTCTTCTTGACCTTTGAAAGCGACAGTCAGCGAAGCATGTCGGTAATACTATATTCGGTATTGCAAAAAAGTGTTGAATGGCTGCATGAAAAGCACTTTGCCTAAAACATGCTAGGGAGTGTCAAACCCTAAATATAGCCTTTCATCACACACCATAATAGGAAACTCACGAAGCTATCTCTTCCAACGGATAGTTTTCAAGAGTGACCTTGGTGCCTGCCTATAAATACTTGTGACCATCTACATTGAAGGTTACGGGAAATTTGTAAGCAACTCAAGAGCTCAAACTTATTATTGCAAGTTGAAGCACTCGAAAACCCAAGAATTTCCCAAGTGCTTTACATTGAAGAGAGCTCATTCACTAAGCCTAGTTTTGATAAGATATATCTAAAGCTTAGTAGAGATATCCTAGCCTTTGCATTGTACTTAATTGTAAAGGATATCTCATCCTAGTTGGAAACCAACCAAGAAACCCCAAACCCTTTGTAAGGTAGTTTGAGTGTGATTGTTGGTGAGTTGGAGTTGTAAAGAGTTAGTAAACTACATTGAGGTAGTCAGAAAGCTCTAGAGAAGAAGTGAGTAAACTATCTTGGATAGTCAGAAAGCTTGTGTGTGTTTTGAGTAAGTAAACTACAGAGGTAGTCAGAAAGCTCAAAATAGAAAGGGTAGTAAACTACAGAGGTGTCAGAAAACCTTAGGAAGTGGAAAGGTTAGTAAACTACAGAGGTAGTCAGAAAACCTTAGGAGGTGATTAAGGAATTTCTCTGAAGAGTCAGAGAGAGTGGATGTAGGAGCTTGAGTCTCTGAACCACTATAACTTGCTACATTATTTGCTTTCTGTACTGCATTGATTAACTGTTGCATATCTTTAACTGTAAGCATATTTTCACTAATATTCAGTTGGACTCAATCCACTGAAGTTGCATCTAACTGAATCACAGCCTTAATCATTATTCCATTAAAAATAAGGTTTTCAGCAAAGCATAAAATGAGTATAAACTTAGGGCCGACCATTCCGCACATCTGAGTAGTTATTCAAGCAACTCAGTATCTCTGAAAGTACTCAGGCTCAGTTGGGATTATCGACGAGGCTTACGAAAGCGACTACGGATCATTGTCTCGGGTAGACTTTGACTTCGGGCGATCTGTCTTCTCGGGGCGAATCATCGGGGACAACGACCCATCGACCTCGATGAAGAAAAAGTTTTAAAATCATTGAACACGTGTATTCCCCCCATACCGTGTAAGACTTCGTTTTGCGGGGACCAACAAGTGGTATCGGAGGCGGTGGTTCAACTTGACCACTGCTTTGTTGACCATAGTCTTATTTGCTAAAAAATTCTTGTGGTCTATCTGAGCGGATCTTATTTGTTGAAATCTTAAAAAGGCTCGGACATTATGCCTTCTAAGAAACTTCCATGTTCTCGATGAGAGCTATGATTTGTGGAGATTGAGAATCGGGCTCACTGTATTCTAAGCATGAACGTTATGTGGAGAGTGGTTTTACGAAGGACCATTCCAATTCAACATTGTGAATCGAGAGTTCTTGAAAATGAGAGAAATGATTCGGGCTGAATTTCCAAAGTCGGATGATCAACTTACTCTGATGAGAGAAAGTTAGTCAATCTTGACTATATTGCCAAAAAGATACAATATATAGCACTATTGATGATGGTGTTATGAGGAAGATCTCTCATTGTGAGAATCTGAAAGGAAATATGGGATACACTTGATGAGATTGCTAAGAAAAGAAAAGGAGTGCGAAGAAAGTTCGACTCCTCCGGATGAGATGTGCTTTCGAGAAAGTGGCCGGTGATGACATCGTCTCATGGCGATGGGAGAGGTAAGTTCTTCTATCTCTATTGTTGCTCCTACACAAGCACATGAGTTGTCAAGTTCTCTTTGTAAGCGATCGATTTGACTGATGGATTCTTTTGAGAGTCTTATGAAGGACTATGTTGTTTTACAAGAACTGCTAAATGAAACTCAAAAGCGAGAAAAAAACCGATTCTTTGAAAATCTAAAGTGGAAAGACTCTAGTAATCTTTGAGATCACTTCTCAATTAATGGGAAATCTTGATGGTGGATGTTACGAAAGTACAACTCTCGAGAGAAAAGAAGTTGATAGAGACCACAAATGGAAAACTAGAAATCCATTGAGGAGATTGACATCGGAGCCGGGTTCAATGACCTCTTTGAGAAGAATGAAACTCTACAAAAATGTGAGGATAGTGCGCAGAGAAAGCTAACTCTATTGAATTCTGCATAATTCAGAGTTATCAGAGGGATACATTCGAGGGGGAACCTCACAAGGTCATTTGAATGCTGCTTCTAGTAGCAAGAAGACTGTCTTTTTAAACAAGTGGCACCCGTTCTTGGTTTGAAGAAATGCCCAAGGTTTTAAACAAGGGAAAAGGACCTATGGTTCAAGAAAAACTGAATGTTCAGGTAAGAAAGCCCAAACCTCGGGGTAAAGGCTAGAAAACGACCACTTTCGATAGGAAATTTTCGAGCCCAAATACTTCAAAGCCTCGGGCTAAATGCAAACTGAAAAGATGCACCCTTGAACCGGCGAGGAATTTTTTTCGGAAGAAGAAACACTTTCAGCCGAGAGACATTCTCAATTGAAAAGACCAAGTCCTCGATTCTTGAAAGACCCCAATTTGATCTGACCAACCCAAACTCCACTTGCTGGGGTAAAGGTTACTGAACCCAAGTCGACATAGACTCGACCCGGTGACAAAAAAGCCAAAGCAATGGAACAAAGGCACATACCCAAGAAAAATTCTAAGGCTCATGTTCATGCCAAAGGCTAGCACTCATACACGGGATCTTTGCTAAGGCACTTAGAGTGGTAAATGTGTATGTAGATGTTTATGGAAGGCGGATCGGCCACTCTAAAGTGATTAGAGTTGTCGGTGATTTGGATTCCAAAAGGTATAACTAACACAGGTAGGACCCTACACCAAATGGGTACCACATAATTAATCTATTTTCCAGGCGAAAGACAAGTGCCTTGGTGAATAGAAGACATCATAGCGATGAAAGAAAGAGAGTCTAAAATGTCATTGTTGGATGAGATGAATTTCTTCTTGGACTTCAAGTGAAACAAGCTAAGGAAGGAATCTTCATCGAGAGATCATATTGAAAAAGACATCGGGATGGAAAGATTCATCTTGATAAGCGGAAGATATCTTGACTAAACCTTTGGTTTGAATCAAGATTTGGGGAACTATCGATTGAATTAGGGATGTTGGATCGGTGTATAGAGTAAATCTGAAAAATTGAAGGTTTTCGGATGCATGAAGTTTTCTCGGGATTCTGGCGAGAAACTTCAGGATAAAATTAAATCTTGAAATCGAGTCTTGAAAACTTCGGATATCTTTGAAGAGTCGATTACTTCGATATTATCTTGATCGGCTCGATGTCATCTTGACATTTTATCAAGTTCAATACTCGATAAAAGGCGATAGGGAAATTAGTCTGAAGAAGTAATGACTCATGCAACACATTTATTGCTTAAGTGAAGCTCAATAATCATTAGCAATAAATAGCATAACACCTGAAGGGAATATTTTGGGCGGGACCTTTGAAATACCGAAGAAGGTCAACAATCATTAATTGCTTTGATTCAATTAATCACCAATAAGGTTAAAATGGCGGCGTATTTTTTTAGTGAGATGGTCCTTTAATATGCGGATTAGTCTGTGATTAATCTCAACCGTTGATTTATTCAACCGATACGATTTCCCACGAATCGATCCTTATATTCATTTGAGAATCCATTCGAAGCCCCATTTCATAAAACCTTCGTCTTCAAAATTCTCTGCAAAATTCTAAACCCATCTTTGCCCAGAGAAAACCTTCGTCATTTTCAAACCCTACATTTCAAAAATCCTCAAAAATGACTTTCTCAATCTTTGATAAACTGGCTATTTCCAACAAGCCATGGTATGAATATGTGGTGTCGCTCGAGAGTTCATCCAACGCTACCCACGAAGAAGAAGCTCTTCATATGATCCGAGTCGCAAAACTCACAAATCTTGTCGCAAGCCAACCGGAAGTCGAATACTCTAAGGAGGTAATAGAGTTTTTTTCGAATCTGAGATTAGATGATGAGGATGGTATCGAGTCCCAGATTACTGTTTCCCATCTAGAACATAGCTCGAAATACATAGATTTTGTACGGGAAGTGTATATAGTTCCCAAGAATTTGAATGATGTTTTTGAGTTGTGTGATAGAGGTGAGGATCCCACGACGTATATGTTGGGTCGGGAGCAGGAATACCTTGATAGGATAACAGAGCATCCTATTAAGTTCGAGGCTACATTGCATAAACGGCATTTGAAGCCGAAATACAGAGTTTTGTTAGATATGGTTAGTAAGTGCATAATGAGTCGAACAGGGAGTTTTGAGCAGATAAGCACTCCCAAGCTTAGATTGATGGCTGCTATCGAAGATTCACCCACCAAAGATTTCAATTGGTTGAAGTATTTGATTAGAGTGGTGAGTGACCAGGCCAAGCAGATCAAGAAGGAGGATGATTCTATTACAATCAAAGGCAAGATTCTCCATGCAACCAAAATAGCTTTTATTTTGGAGATGTGCAGAGAAGAGGAGGACATATTTGCCAACTCCTCACCATTCCCAAAGTCTAAGGTCATGTTCAAGCCTACATCAACAAGAAAGACTTTGAAAGGGAAGAAAGGGAAGAAAGTGGAATCACCTGCTGCTGCTGAAGAAGCCCAACAAGCCAGGGGGAAGGCTTTGATGGAGGTCAAGAGGGAGAAGGGAGAAGCCATGAGGAAGAAGACCCTTGCTCCAAAGCGCAGAAGGATGTTGATTGCCACAGAGGAGGAGGTGAGTGAGCCTGAGGAGGTGCAACCTGAGGGCCAAAAAGCTCAGAAATTGCCTTTACAAGTGTTGGCACAGGTTGTATCTCTGCCACAGAGAACAAGCCCGAGGACAAGTCTTCTCTGAGGTTCTTGAGACGTCATTGAGCTCAGACAAATTCTCTCAAGAGATTTTCAAAGGACCTCAGACCTCAGAGCCAGCTCAGATTCAGACTGAGGAGTTGCCTGTCCAATCCTCAGATTTTGCTGAGCCTCAGGAGCTGTTGAACCTTGATGAGCTCCTGAGTGATCCATTTCTTGATCCTTAGCGATTTTCCCCTTTGAACTTAAAAACAGAAAGTGAAAGAAGAAAAAGGTGAAGGAGGAAGTGGCGAAGCAAGGGGGAACGGTTCATACTAGATCGGTACCACGGTGAGCTCATATCGACTTCTTGGGATCTCTTTTTTGGGCCCGAGGTCAGCGGTATACATTCTCAACGGACTCTACACAGAAATGCTCAACATCGCTTCATTCGGAGGTGAAGGCGGTGGAATGAGAAGACATTTGTTCTACAAAATTTTTCGGGGTTCGAAAAAACCAAGCTTCGGGATGAAATTTTTTTTTTGATTTTGATGAAATTTGGTGAAGAGAAACTTCTTTGAGAGGAAAATCTTTGAGGTTGGTGCCCCGAGCTCCGAAGACAAAACCCAAGATGGGGACCAACAAGGGAATGATGAGAGTCAATCTCAGATGGAGAAAGATAATCTTGATCTTTGGAGAGCACTGTTGTCAAACATCCTCGGGCCCCGAGTTAGTCTTGAGTAACTTTTGGCACTATTAACAATTATGTCGGGGACTCTTTGAAGTGTCTATCTTTAATTACAGCAATATACGATATCGCGGTGAGGCTCAAGTGGACACCCAAGCTCAAGTGGAAACCCAAGCTCGGTGATCTTGAAGCTTCGAGGTTGAGGCCGAAGCTCGAGTTGAGGCCGAGACTCGGTGAGAAACCGGCTTCGGGAAAAAGCAACCAAATCTCATATGCTCCGAGATTGATCTCACTCCCATTGTGGAGAAAATTTGGAGAAGGTTGGGCCAATCATGGACAAAGTTGCTCCGAGATTGAAGAAGTTTTGGCCAACCAGTCCACAAAGATGGAAAGTCTGAGTTCTTCTTCAGACCTGATACAACTTCAGACTACTCTGACTGATAAATTGACTGCCATGGAAGGAAAGATGGAAGGAAAAATGGATGGAGTCAAAAGGTTTGAATTAAGTCTTGGTTGAAACAAAGTGTCGGGAGAGGGTTGAATTTCTTGAAGCCAAAGCGGTGGAGAAGAATGAGATGCTTGTCAAAAAATCTTTGTTGAGAAATGAGCTCCATGCTCATGACCAAGATAACGAATATGTTCAAAAGCTCTCTCGAACGGTTTGCCCGGATGTGCGAAGAGTTCTCAATGGCAAAAAGAACCACTTTGGAGGATAGAAGAAGAAGAAGGTCGGTTAATTTGGAGAAGTCACGAAGTGTCGACAAGGAACAATACCATATGGACACAGTATTATCAAACTTACGCTTGGTATGGTGCGAAGAAGGGGAAAGACCGGGAGCTGATCTGAGAATATTATTGGCACACACCTTGGAAAGAAAAGCCCGGACAAAGAAGGTGAGAAGAAAAAATTCTTTGAAGCCTTGCAAGTTGAAGCCAGCGAGAAAATTTGAAATTCAAGAAAGGTGGAGAAAACTGTCTACACTCAAGTTTACGAGAAACCATGCAAGTAATTCTTGAGAAATTTGAGTGCTAGAAGGGGTTGGAACAAAACCCTGGCAGGTCTTTGACGCCTATCAAAAAGGAAAATTTGTGGCGTTTGTTGAGCAGAAGGAAAAAAGCTAAGGCCTCTAAGCCTTCGGAGGAAGGTGATAATGGAATTAGAAGAAGTCGAGGAACAAGCGCAAAAAAAGTCTTCAATACCAAAGAGCTACGAGATCACTTCCAAGTCGAACAAAGCCAATAAAAGCTGTTGCTTGGTTTAGGGAGTTCGTGATAAGGAAAAAAAGGAAGGAAGAAGCGGCGAAGAAGTGGTTTCAAAAGTTCACATAAGCAAAGAGGAGAGGGGACGGCAAAAGCACAAAAGTGGCGCACATTGACAAGTGGATGACAATCCGGTTCAATGATGTGTGGGAAGAGATTAAAAGAACATTCTGGTTCTACTACGAAGTGCTAAGAGAATGGAGAGGGGAGAGAATGTTCTTACCCTGGTCCATATTCTTACCCTCCTCCTAGGCTAGAGAATGGCTTGGTAAATGAAACAGCCATTTCTCAGGAGATTACTCATCGCCATTCGATTAAGCTGACGGTAACAATCTGATATTATCAAGGAGAGATCTTGTTGAAGAAAAGATATTATGGAATGTTTAACCTTGAAGTGCTGTTTGATGAGGTGGAAGAAAGAAGAAGCAAGAGCGGTGAAGATCAAAAGAAGACTGAAGAATCAAGACTGAAGATTCTTGTAATTTCTTTATCTTTTTATCTTTTTTTTTCTGATAAGTTCATTGTAAGTTGTAACATTCTATCATACATCAATGAAACTTTATCTTTTATGCTCAAAGATAATATCTCATTATCTTACTTTACTTTTGATAATGCCTGATTATTGTTGATGAAATTGGTGGGAGATTGATTGTGAAAATTGTTGGGAGATATACCATTCTTGTAATAGAAAAAAAAGCTGAAACACGAGTATAGGTTAAGTGTTTTGTAACAAGATGGTTTTAGGCATCATCAAAAAAGGGGAAATTGTTGGGAGATGAATTTAATAAAGAAGATTTTGATTAGATCCCAAAACCCCCAAAGTATGACATGTTCGGGATAATCTTGATAGTTGAGTCGGGATTCGGTTTTAGAGTGTTAGGGGATGTTATCACGCACAATGTATAGTCGGCGAGATATAGATCGGGGTTAGATTACGAAGACTTCGATAAGTTTAGAAAAAGCGAAGTTTGATAAAAGCGAAAGCGAAAACGAAGACTTCGGTGAAAGCGAGAAGCGAAGACTTCGGTGTGGCCCGGCCGAGACTTCGATGTGGCCGAAAGCGAGACTTCGATGTGGCCGGCCCGAAGACTTCGAAGTGGCGAAACTAAAGATTGATATGAAGACTCGATTATATCGGTCGGTATATCTGTGAAGACTTCGAGAAAGGCAGTGAAGACTCGAAAGACAGGAAGACTCGAGAAGACTCTGACGAAGACACGAAGGCGAAGGCGAAGACAAAGGATCTTGAAGGCCGCGATAATTATGAAGACTTCGATAATATCTTGAATGCTTTCGATATAAACTTTGAATGTTCCGAAAGAATTTGAAAATATCTATCGAAGGATACAATCTTTCGAAAAAACGCGATTACTTAGAAAAATAGGTATTGCCCAAAGACATTCACATGCGGACAAAAGAAATTAAAACTAAGTGTTGTTAAGGTTATATCACTTTCGGAGATATTGACCAAAAAAAAGCCGTTGTGTTTGTCTACAAATAAAAAAAAAAGCTGAAACACAGTATAGGTTAAGTGTTTTGTAACAAGATGGTTTTGGCATCATCAAAAAGGGGAAATTGTTGGGAGATGAATTTAATAATCGAGAAGAAAAAGATTTTACTTTCTTTCACATTGAAAGCGGCAGGTCATTTGAAGCATGTCGGTAGTCTTATGTTCAAATTGCAAAAAAGTGTTGAATGGTTGCATGAAAAGCACTTTGCCTAAAACATGCTAGGGAGTGTCAAACCACAAATATAGCCGTTCATCACACACCATAAGAGGAAACTCACGAAGCTATCTCTTCAATGGATAGTTTTCAAGAGTGACCTTGGTGCACACTATATAAATACTTGTGACCATCTACATTTGAAGGTTTACGGGAAATTTGTAAGCAACTTCGAGAGCTCAAACTTATTATTGCAAGTTGAAGCACTTTCGAAAACCCAAAAATTTCCCAAAGTGCTTTACATTGAAGAGAGCTCATTCACTAAGCTTAGTTTTGATAAGATATATCAAAGCTTAGTAGAGATATCTAGCCTTTGCATTGTACTAAATTGTAAAGGATATCTCATCTAGTTGGAAACCAACCAAGAAACCCCAAACCCTTTGTAAGGTAGTTTGAGTGTGATTGTTGGTGAGTTGGAGTTAATAAAGAGTTAGTAAACTACATTGAGGTAGTCGAGAAAGCTCTAGAAAGAAGTGAGTAAACTATCTTGGATAGTCGGAAAGCTTGTGTGTGTTTTGAGTAAGTAAACTACTGAGAGGTAGTCGAAAGCTCAAAATAGAAAGGGTAGTAAACTACTGAGGTAGTCGAAAAACCTTAGGAAGTGGAAAGGTTAGTAAACTACGAGGTAGTCGAAAAAACCTTAGGAGGTGATTAAGAATTTCTCTGAAGAGTCGAGAGAGTGGGCGTAGGAGCTTGAGTCTACGAACCACTATAACTTGTTGTGTTATTTGCTTTACATCTTGCATTGATTAAGCTGTTGCATATCTTTAGCGTAAGCATATTTTCACTGATATTCAGTTGGACTCAATCCACTGAAGTTGCATCTAACGAATCACCGCCTTAATCACTATTCCATTAAAAAGAAGGGTTTTCAGAAAAGCATAAAACGAGTATAAACTTAGGGCCGACCATTCCGCTTTGTCGAGTAGCTATTCAAAACAACTCGATATCTCTGAAAATACTCGAGCTCGATTTGGGATTATCGCGAGGCTTACGAAAGCGACTTCGGGATCATTGTCTCGGGTAGACTTTGACTCGAGGCGATTTGTCTTCTCGGGGCGAAATCATCAAAGACAACGACCCATCGACCTCAGTGAAGAAAAAGTTTTAAAATCACTGAACACGTGTATTTCCCCCCCCATACACGTGTAAGACTCGTTTGCACCGGGACCAACATATACTTTTATCATTAGAGGTTTTTGGTACTTTACTGATGGATGGAAAGAAATTGAAGAACATTACAATTTACGTGTTGGTGATTACATAACATTTGCGGAATATAATTTGTGTCAGATTTTATATTAAGGTTTACCATCGAAATGGTATCCTAAAAGATGTTGGAAATCCCAATCTTGTATTAGAGCCTTTTAATGTATATGGTGAGTATATTAGACAGTGTAATATTTTCCACTAATTTAAAAATGATATACTTTTTTAATAATAAATAAAAATATTTTGCAGGAGAGCTGCGGCGGAATTATTTTGTTTCTGATTATTTCTAAATATTCCATAATGACTTGGTATGATTTTTTGGAGATTGTATTTAAATTTTCATATTTTTTTAATGTGTATTTACTAATATTGTTTATACATACAGATTATACCTCAAATTTGGACCGATATTCATGGTGGAAAGTTTCCAGAATCTATATATCTGCAGAAGCCGAATGGAGATTCTTGGGATATTAAACTAAAAGTTTTGAACACACTAGCTTATACATTTGGTGATGGTTGGCAATCATTTGTTGATGCTAAAAATGTTAACAAACATGACTATATTTCTATATACTATGACGGTCTTATCACAATATGGATTAAAATATATTCACAGCATGGATGTTTGCTTTCAACATTTTCAAACAAAGTCAAATATTTAGATGAAGGTATGTGCTTTATTTATTATTGTATTGTAAAATATAATATGAAATTATCATTGTTTTCAATATTTAAGATATTTAGATGTATTAAATTAAATATATTTTTTTCTATTTTTAATTTTACTTGTTTAGGTGTTCTGAAAGGGAAATGTGGAAATAAGCGTCGTCGTAGTGGTCAGGGTTCATGTTGCATCTGATTCAAACTAATTTTTCCACTTGATTAGTAAATCCAACTTTCATAGAGGTCGAATGGTAAGTGTTTATTATGTAACTTTAGATATTATTATTATTATTTAAATTATAACAAGTAAATTTAATATCGCAAAAAATATATATGCATATTTAAATGAATTCTACTTTTTTTTATCTCTTTATGCAGACTATTCCAAATTACTTCTGGAAGAATTATAAGAAGTCTGGCATCGCATCTTTCAAGTTTTCAATTTTGTTTGTTGGTGAAAAATGTTGGAAGGTTGGTGTGAAGAAGGAAAAGAAATGATTAATTTTTCAGTCTGGATTCAAAAGATTTGGGAGATAATTCCGTCAAAGTTGGTTGTCTTTTTGTATTTAAAGTTCTTGAGGTTGATATCGAGGTCGAAGAGTTGCACTTTAATGTATCCTTATTTCACTAATAATTAAATATGTGAAATTTTATGATTAGTTTATACTATTATTTTTATGAATAATACATATTTACGTAATTTGTTTAAATTCACATTAACACTTTATGTTATCTTCAATTTTTATTTTAACTACCAAATTTTCATAATTTTTTATTGCATCTGCAATAAATATAATCCTGTTAATTATAATTTTGCCTATTTTTGTAATATGGCTCAATAATTATCACGTGAGAAGCAAAATCCTAAAATGGATACAAATAATAATAAATTGTGCATTATAGAGATCTCAAAAGCAATTATTGTAATTTAATGATCATTTGATATTGTGATATATATAGTTATAGATTTTGACTATATATATTTTAATGTCTTATTCATTTAATTATCTAATGTACATTATAGTTTTACGTGATATATGTCACATCCCAAATTTTCATAGACTTTTCAATACATCTTTAAATAGCAAATTAATCAAAAAATTCAAAATTTACTAAGCAGGCATACCTGAATTTTAATGTGGCAGCGGAAACAATTAATTTAGCTCAAAACGTATTTAAAGATTTTCATAAAAAGCATAGGTGAGCAGATTTACACAAAAGCTTAAAAATTCTTTAAGACAAGTAAAGCAATAATATTAACTTGTATAAAAACTTGCAACGAAATACTAAAAGCACTAGTCATTTCAAAACCTAAACTCTAAACCTCTAAAATAACTTCATTGATTAATTTCAAAGGTAAACATAATTTTATTAAACAAAAGGAGATGTGACTCTAATTAAAAATACTTTCATTCTCAAAAGCTATTTATTAAAAACATAAACTTAACTTGACTCATTCAAAATGAAATGAATTGTTGTAATAGTAAAATTTAAGTAGCCACTTGAGGCAACCCACCTCCCCCTCCACCGTGCTCCTTTGTCTATAAAATGTTAATGAGATTGTGATTAGCAAAACAACTAGCTCAGTGGGATTCCCTCACAATGTTATAATCAAATACAACACATAAATAAAACCATCAACTCACGTAACATGCTTGACACTTTTCCATCCTGAGTCGTATTGGCCCATCTGTATACGGTTGAGTTGCGTCCAAGGATCTTTTTCATCCTGGACCGAAGTCCCCGCAAGTACAACGATCTTTTCCATCGAGTAACCAAATAATTCAATATAACATATCCACGTAAAACATGTAGCAAGCAACAATTAAATTCACATGAATATTCAAAAATAACAAAGCAAGTAAAAATCTCACCTTAAGTCTTGATTAACCTCGTAAAAGCGTAAATCAATTTAATGCGTGTATTCATCGTCACCTAAAATATTAAATAATAACTCTTAGAATTATTATTAAAAGAGTAATTATATATTAAAATAAAGCTTATCCATTAGTTTTAATTAAATTATTAGCTTAATTTTTTTTATACACGCTGGTATACTTGAGGAGAGAAATCCTCCGCAATATTACTATATATCTCAATTAACAAATCAAAATTTTTAGCAACTAAATTAGCACCATACGCATTATACTTTACATGGTTTTAGCAACTTATAGCTAGGACAATTATGACATTTAATTATTTAAAAAAAAAAAGACGACGAGACCTTGTAAACTATTTTCTGTGAAAGATAGCAGTATAAAGTTGCTGCCCAACTTTAAAATCAATGCAGGCAACATATGTTTGATATATTTTTTTTTTGTATTAAGAAGATATTTTTGGCCGTAAAAATAAAATATATAATTTAAAAATATCGGCCATGTGCAGCTTAAAGAAGAATTTCAACACAACAATGCTTCAATCATTAATTTAAAGATAAAAACATGGGTTTATGTGGACAACCTGACCAATGACCACAAATCAAATTCTTAATACTATGAATTGAATAAAGGTTTCGGCTAGTAGGATTTAAAACAATTTTTATTATCTCCAAACACTGTAACATAAGAAATAAAGTGATGCAATGCAAGTCCTTTTTGATATAATATTCGATAATTAAAGATTTAATAAAAGAAGAGAGTGAACGTTACTCTTTGTGTTACAGAAAATCAGGGACGCCGTATTTCAGTCTTGAGTGAAAGAGTTTATGGTGAAAAATACTTTTATGATTTTCTTTGTGAAAAGAAAAGGACGGTATTTTAAACAGATGGGGGACTAGAAATCAGTTGAGGTTTTTGGGCTTAAGATTTAGATGAATTCAAAACAAATTTAGAGAAATTTTGGGGACAAAGCTTATCTATGCATTATGTTTTTTTTTTATAAGAAAATTAATAATAATAATAATAATAATTACTACCTTAGATAATTATTTAGGATTCATCCGTGTTACTGTGTGGTACCATAAAGCATTTTTTTTTTCTTTTAATAAACCAAAATCTTAAATAATGAAACTATATATATAATATCTCTTGTATAAAGACATCTTTCACTAAAATAAGATAAATATAAATATAGCATATCATACCATATGGCATTATACATTGGAATTTTGAAAGTATTAAAATAATCTTTAAGCTTAATGCATGCCACCAATAAAAATGTATTCTTTAATAATAATTTTTTTTTAAATAATTTATTTCTTATGATCTATGTGAATATGTTATTTATTCATTCTTAATTCTTTTACCAAATAATTTACACATTCGCTTATGATGATTAAAAAACTTGGGGTGTTACATCCTACCCCCCTTAAAGAAAATTTCGTCCTCGAAATTTAACAACTTACTAACACCTCGAAAGTTTGGATTATTCGTTCAACTTTGAATCAACCAGTCTATACCCAACGTAAAATCAAAGTTTTCCATGTCAATCACATGCAAATCCACGTCTAAGTTCTTTCCATCAAAATTCAAAATAATGTCCTTTAATTTTATTTTTCTTTTCAACTACAATTGTCTTATCTGATGGCATACTAACCTCAAGATTCTCATTACCATATAATCTTCATGACTACTTTATGCTCTAACAACTAAACCCATCTATTATCTCTTTTATTATATTATGATGCGAAATTCTATAGAATGTAATATGCATGTTATGTATATGTTCATAGAATAATCATGCTTCATGTGGTTGATCCATGAATGTTTGTTTTCGAAAACGATACACTAGGAACATGAAACCCTATGTTTAACGCACGTGTCATTTGGTAATATAGTCAAAAATTAATATTGTCTTGTAACATGAAGTGAAATGTATATGCATGCATATAATATATTTTTTCTTGGTATTACAACTAAGAGTTTATTTTGGGTCTTTAAAAAAACTTAACAGCTTGGCCATAAGGTTTATGTAAGTTCTGCGAAATTGCAAAACTGCAACTTGACTAATGAAAAATAAATAAATAAAATGAGTAATGAGTTGATTAAAATAATTGACTATTTTAGAAAATTATGTCAAAATCAAATATTTATCTTCGCACAAATGGTCCAAAATATTTGAGTTTTACTTGAAAACCGAGGAGTTAGGCTTACAGTAATTTCAAACCATGACATAGTACTAAAAAACAAAAGATTGAGTTTAACAAAGAAATGAGGAATTTTAATGCTTTCAAAGGAAGAGGGACGACACACCCCGTCTTAAGTCCAGAAAATAAAGTTCATTATATGGTGAGAAATATTTATGTATGGGTAAAAAGCTTTTGGATGAGAAATTCATAGAATCAAATTGAATATGTGAGTACCTATTCTTCTACTTTGAATTTTAGAAAAATAAAATAAATACCCGGGTTTGAGAAATTTGAGGGCAAAGATACTCATTTGACCAATTAAAGGATTTGACAAAAAGGAATTCAAATTTTGGTAGTATAAAAGTATCGACCATGTAATTTTACGAACATTAACATAGTTTCGACCATTAAAAAAAAAGAATTGGTCTTTGGACTTTTTAGAAAAATGAGAGATTTAGACATTAAAAATCAATTAAAGAATTAAAAACAATTACCAAAATTAAAAGATTTGTGCGCTTTGTAAAATTTAAATGTTTTGACATATACTAGTAGAGAATTCTTGGTTCAGTTCTCCGCCTTAACGACAGAAAAAAGGATTGATCAAATTCTATTGAGTCTGACTCATAGTGATCATTTATCAAAGAATGACTCTGGTTATCAAATGATTGAACAACCGGGAGCAATTTACTTACGATACTTAGTCGACATTCATAAAAAGTATCTATTGAATTATGAGTTCAATACATCCTCTTTAGCAGAAAGATGGGTATTCCTTGCTCATTATCGGACAATCACTTATTCACAAACTTAGTGTGTGGGGCTAATACTTTGCATTTCTCATCTCATGGAAAACCCTTTTAAGCTCTGTTAGCCTTATCCCCTCTGGGGGATTTTAGTGATAGGTTCTATAGGAACTGGACGATCATATTTGGTCAAATACCTAGCAACAAACTCCTATGTTCCTTTCATTACGGTATTTCTGAACAAGTTCCTGGATAACAAGCCTAAAGGTTTTCTTTTTAATGATATCGATATTGATGCTAGTGACGATATTGATGCTAGTGACGATATTGATCGTGACCTTGATATTGATTCATTATATACAATTTCATCAACTGAAAATGAGTCATTTGGCTATAAATATTTTGGCTAATAATTAAAACAATTGTTGCCTGTGGTGGACTAAATAATCATGAGCTGGTTTGATAAATAAAATGTTTTGATTTAGTGGCATGATTAATGACTGAAAATTGCATAATATAACTTCTTGAATCAAATCAAAAGGAGGAAGAAATAGCTTACTAAAAAATCTTGTTTACTCATGATGTAAAGAGAGAGATTTTTAGCCAAAAAGAGAAGTATCTTGTGCGAGGTATCGATCGACATTCTTTCAAGATAAAAAAATATATATATATATTTTATGTGACCGCTTTGAAAAAGAGAACGTGTATATAAAGGCTGAAAAAAATGAATATTGGTTGAGAAAATTTTGGGATCATGAGTCATGTAAATTTAAATGTGCCCCCCTCTTTTTTTTTTTGAAACTTTAGTAAAATATAATTTGGAAAGCTAGACAAAATAAATTTTTAGATAATTGAGGATCAACGCATCGGTAGGAATATAGAAAAATAAAATTTACCTTTATCTACATATAAGTGCATCTATCATATTATATCTATAATTTGTTTAAAATAAATCATTTATAAATAATCTAAAAGAACAATTACATAAATATCTAAAATTTCAAACTTGAATTGTAGTATGTGATGCATGTCATATGACCATCTTTTCAAGGATCAATGCAACTTGGAACTTAAACTATAGCATGCGATGCATGTAACATATATCATTGATCAATGCAAAATGTCATGTGTATTTCATAGCATATTTCCTAGTAAAAATTGAGATTTGAATATTTCATGAATATTTTAAGATTTGATTCTTGTAGGTAGAGATAACATGTTAAAGATATATTTTTCATAAAATCTGTAGTTAAATTAGTAAATTTTAGAATAATAATTATTATTATTTAAAAGAAGGGAACATGAAAATTGAATTATAACCAAGTTTTCGCTGATGGCTGCTTTTAAAATTCTGAGATAAAATATTTATGGACCTTAACATATAAAATTAAATCAAGGATTGGAATTTAATTTTAAATTTATTTATGGAATTAAATTTTGAATTTACAAAATAAATTTTATACTTGTCAAAGAGAAGTCAAGAATTTCATAGAAATAAATATTAAAACTAAATCTGTAACCAATATTTGGAGACTTGGTTTTGAAATTGCTCAATTTGAAATAGAAAAGAAATTTATGGACTTTTATTTTAAAATTAAAAAATTATGATATTATTATTTTTTATTTACTAAATAGATTTCATTTATGAGGGACAAAGTGAAGAATTCTGGAAGATAAAGATTAAAATTCAAATATCTTGTAATTTTGTAAAATTATGAAAAGAAGTTGGAGGAAATTCTGAAACTTTGATAAAATTTATCTTTTGTAAGTATTGAAATATAAATTTGAGTTTTAAAAGTATTGGAAAAAATCTCTTATGAAAGTTCAAAAAGAGTATAACTGATTTTGAAAAACTTAAAGAAAATATTTCATTTAAGAAAATAATGAGATATGAAATCCTCGTGGAAAAAGACGTGGGCATCATGTTTGAGAAAACGTGTAAAGAGTTATTCAAAGGACATGCATCTACATGCATGTATCTTAATATAATATAATATAAATATTAACTTCCTAAAAACATATATGATAAGAATGAATTTCAATACAAATCTAATGACCAAGTTATATGTGCAACAGGTGCACACTCTACTCATATATTCACAGAACATGTCTAATATATTTAATGGGTTAAATATATATATATATATATATATATATATATATATAAATAAATCATTCAATTGAATGAGTGCACGGTGCACTTGGGTGCACATGAAACCCAATCATATCTAAAATAAATAATTTAAGAATTTCCATGCAGTGAATGTACTTAATGACCTGTAATAGCATAAAATCGCTTTCAACTTTAAAATTAAACTTTAACTTGAGAATGTATTTTAGTCAATCTATGTCATAAATCGTAATTTCCTTTGATAATTTTTTTTCCCATGACAAAATAGTAAATATTTTATCAAACTCAATCATTTCAATATCGTGAATCATATATCATGCGATTATCTTTTCCATAATCGATGTAAAATGTCATATGTAATTTCATGTCATACCTTATAGGAGTTATAGCGGTGGGCGGTGGTGGATGCCGTAACTTATACTAAATATTGCATGATTTAAAATTCTTTTGCACAAATAATTTTCTTGACTCAAAAGTAAGGGGTATATATATATATTTTTTTAACACATAATTTTTAAAAGACATAGTAAGTCTTTAAAAAGAAGATTTTCTTTTACAAGTCTACAAAACGTGGACACCTTTCTCGATACCACTAATTTGTTGGGATTATCTTTGAAAAGTATGCTTTTACTTTGTATAATCGAAACTGAATTTTCAGACTTATTTACTGAAATAAATTATTTATCACTGATGCTTTAAATATGATTGAATGTTATATATATTTCTTTGCATAAGCTGTTCAATAATTAAATGCGTGTTACTTTGTAGTTAATTTAGTGATACGGATCACGAAGATTAAATTAACGGTCCTTGTAACTAAAAATGCGCCATTCACGACCTAGATGGAAATGAACAACCATCGCGAAAGGTTGAGGTGTAAAGGCTCGATTGGTTTGTCTTGACCAAGAGATTACACTAGTGCATGGTGATCTGTTGAATAGGACCTCTGGGGAGGATAAATTCTTGAGCCCGAACAAGGAAGAATTAGACCTCAGTGGTTCGTTGTTTCTTAACCTTCGTCCCTTAAATAGGATCACGTGGGATTGGTAACTATTGCTTTGACTTATCATGGGTAGCGAATCAGAGAGAGATTCAATACTTTTTTATCTTGGGCAATATTATTGGTCACATGTGATTGCTAAGATTTATCTGAAGAATCGTGTGCAAGAAATGCGCTTGCTTGATTTGCCCCAGGGAGGTTCATAAGTTTTATCATACCAAATCTTGCAAGTGGAATTAGTTTTAGGTATGGATAATAATGTTGAACCGTTCCTCGACCAAGGACAAAAGATATTAATTAACGGAAAGCTATTTCATTTAGGTGGCTTGAATTAATTAGTGGGCTAGATAATCTTAAACACGGGAAATAATGGCCAGGAGCCATATTGATTTGTAATATGGGTTAAGATGGATAGTGAAATATTAATTATGTAGTGGGATTAATTAATATTTATGGGCTTGAATTATATTGTGGCTCA
Organism: Stenogyne calaminthoides; assembly: GCA_037126765.1. Lineage (NCBI taxonomy): Eukaryota > Viridiplantae > Streptophyta > Magnoliopsida > Lamiales > Lamiaceae > Stenogyne > Stenogyne calaminthoides. The sequence goes on along the minus strand of JBBCBC010000019.1, from coordinate 14,826,901 downwards.
ATATTAGATATTCAAGATCCATTAGAAGGTCCAATCTTAATTCTCCTAAAAGGCCCCACTGGTAGCCCAACATATAGTCCAATAACGAAAAGGTGATTAAAATAAAATAAATATTGTTGCTTTATATTTCCTCTTATTTTTTCGAAAATTATGGATAAAAGAGGAGAAAGATTTTCTTTGAATTTTGTTATGGAATGAAGATATGTATTCTTGGAATACAAGATTGTCTCATTAAATTCAAAAAAATCTCCCACTGGTTATACATAATGAAATTTGAAATTTTGGAAATATAGTAAGGGCAAAAAAAGATTTTCTTGATTTTCTTGAAAAGATATTATGGAAGATATGTATTTCTTGAAATACAAGAATATCTCATAAATTCATGAAGATCGAAATCTTGGATTCTTGCACACTAATATTTTTTTAAAATTCCATAAAATAGAGGAGGTGGATTTTTGTGGAATATTTTAATTATGGGAAAGAGAATATATGAGATATATTCAAGATTTCTTGGTGACCAAGAAAAGTCTTATCCCACATTGAAAAACAACACAAATTTAATCCACCCACTCTCTCCTATAAATAGGGGATGATTAGTTCATTCCCAAGTACAATTCCATGTCTTTGGAAATATTAGCAAATCCACATAAGTGGTGCAACAAAGTTTATTTTTTTCCTTTTGTTAATTGTTGTGAGTATCCTTCCACCGGATTGTCGAGCAAGGGCTAAGGGAATACTTGGGATGTCCTTTTGGTTAGTCCGTCAGAGCCAAAGCCACTTTGCCATCCAGAGAGATGCGTTCAAATAAACCCGTAGAGATTCCGCGCGTCGTAGGGTTTCGTGGCTTTTTTATATGCATGATATGTTGTTGCAATTATTATTTGAATTAATATAGGATTAATTCATGCTAGTAATAATTAATGAATTAAATTTTTATTTGAATATTCACCCAGAATAGATATGTGCAACTCATTCCCCAACAAGCGGTATTAGAGCCCTTTTTTGGACTACAATTTTTTAAATTGTAATTTAATTAAATGGACATTAAATTTGAAATTGGATAGTAGAACCGTTAGATCTGTTTTTTGCGGTATCCAATTGTCATGGATTTTAATGTTTTATTTTGCATGCATATAAAGCGTGGTTTTTTAATTGATTCGTTTCGATTTGTTTTGCCTCGTGAGAAAATCCACGAGTAGACTAGGATTTGTTTGATTTGATCAATGTAATAGACTAGTCTAGATCTGGGTTTATTTATTTTTGTAAATAAATTATATAAGGATCGGGATCGAAAAAAACAAAAGAATTAAAGGGCGAAAATCGAAGAAGGCGTGGCGGTAAGGCGGTATTTGGCACGCGCGGCCTGGCCGAAAGCGGGCCGCAGCCCGGCGATGAGATGAAGGTCATACGCCTGAGCGATCTTGCTCCAGGCCCGAACAGACGGGCGAAGCTTGTGGCGAGCACGCGACCTTGAGGATCTTGGATCGCCGCTGCCGAGATCTGCCGCCGACACCCGGCGACTCTTACCGAAGCGTCTTAGAAGGCCCGGGCAAAACCCAGCCGGCGGTGCTTGGGCTATCTAGGCAAGCGGCGGCGGATCTTGGCGTGCATCCCATTGCCGGTTGCTGGCGTGGCGGTTCGAGGCAAGTTTTTTTCGAGGAGACGAGCGAGTGGGAGAAATTAAAGGCGTGTTTCTTCAAGATCAAGCCAAGAAAAAATCAAACCATGACAATTGGATAATTTGTGCCCAATATGTTTATTTTTTTGTTTGCTTGATTTTATTTGTCTTATCTTATGCTTTATTTAATTTGTTTAAATGTGTTTTGCATGAGGTTGCCAAATTGAAAAAATCTCAACTTCAAAATTACTAAGTATGTTTTAAATAATTAATTGACAATTTTATTAGGATAATAAAATTGAATTAATTTTGACCTCCATGATTTATTTATTTGTGAATTCTTTTGGAGAAATTCCCCCACCTGGAATGTCGAAAAGATAGGTTTCACATGAATGAATTCCAAACAAATGATTGTGGGTTATTACTAGTGGCGACGATGACCCTCCCCACGAGGCTTGATCAAAGAGAAATAGTAATCTGTATTTAATCATGGTTATTACTTAGGTATAAAATTGATATGCATATACTTCCCAAAGTCCTGTCGATTTTATATTGGTCAAGTGGGAACCAACTATTAATCTGGATATTAAAGGTTTATAACTTGTTCTTGTTTGTAACTTTGTTTGAATGTGTTTAAATAATGACCCACCCCGTGTGGCTTATTTAAAGCTGTTTTTGAATGTTGGGCGATGCGTGTTCATATTTTTTTGAGATTTTAATATGATGCGTGTGATCAAACCTTGTGATATATTTGTGCTTATGCATATTATTGTTTATTTGATTCATCATGTACATGACCTTTTAATCCATTGTTCAATATCTTTGAAAGACAATTTGCTCCTTTGGAAAAATTTTGTTGATTGGAATCGAAAACTCACTATTGTCCTCCTTGCACAAAGCCATGGCGGGTTACGACCCGCGCTAAACGGATAAACCATCGAGATGAGTCCACTAAAAGCGGTTAAGAAAGAGTATCTTGTTGGGGCGGTCTAACGAAATGGCTAAGTGTACCATCTTGGCTTCTATGTCGGATGTGTTGCAACACCAACACGAAACATTGAGACCGTGCGGAAATCATGACTAGTCTTAAAAGCGATGTTTCAACATCGAGCCAGGTAATGGCTCGTCGGATCACCATGAGGACTTGCTCTCTATGAAAATGGTGGAGGAACAGCGTAAGGGAGCACGTTCTCGGATGATGGCTCACCTTAATAAACTTGAGGTACTTGGCGAATCTGAATCGATATCGAGACCCAAATCGATTTAGTGCTCCATTCTCTGTAGAAAAGCTTTGAACAATTCGGGTTTAACTACGGATGAATAATCGAAGTTCTCGATTCCTGATCATTTGCAAGCTTTAGTCTCGGCGGAAGGCGATATTGGGCGAGAAAAAGCCAAGCCTTGGTGGCAAAGCGGACCTTCTTCTTCTTCTAGACCAAGGGGTGGTAAGAACAAAAAAGGAACAAAGGCCACAAGCAAGTGAACTCAAGTGTTGCCAATGGCAAATAAGGTGAAGAAGGGTGGTGGAGTGAACAAAGCCGACTAAGGGAAGTGCTTCAAGCTGCGGTGAGAAAGGACATTGGAGGTCGACTGTTCCGGACCTAAGAGGGATGGAAAGAAAGGTATTTCTCACGCACTAGTTGTTGAAACTTGTTTAGCGGTGTATGCCTCCCCCGTTACGTGGGTGGTGGATCACGGGATCCACTAATCATGTTTGTTTCACATTACGGGGTTCAAGCGGACCCGGCAACTTAGTGGGAGTGAGGTCCTCATCACCTTTGGGTGATCTTCTGAGAGGCGGTGAAGCGATGGGAGAAGTGCACCCGTCTTTTGAAGGCAGATGCTTTAATTTTGAGATATTCTTTACGTTCCGGATTTTTTAGAAAGAATTCATTTTCGGTTTCTAAACTTTTATGATGGATATTTTGGTTACTTTTTTTAATAAAAGTTGTTACCAATTTTTTTTTGATAAATTTATCTCGTCATGGAACGTTGTTGAATGATCTCTATCTGATTAATTGTGCACACCACTCACGAAATGTATCCTATAACACATCAAGCTGTTTTAGAAAAAAAATGTTCATCGGACATGAGCGAGACACTTCTTTGACATCTAAGATTAGGGTCATATAAATCGAAAGAGGATCCAAAGGTTGGTGAGACCACGGTTCACTAGGGTGTTCTCCAAGTTGAACCGATTCAACCTGCGAATCATGTTTGGAGAGTAATATAACCGAGGGCATTTGGAGCCAAGGGAATAGGGCCAAAGAAGTGTTAGAAATCGTTTACACATAGATGTCGTGGTTCAATGTCAACCAAAGCAAGAGGAGGTTATGAGTAATTTTATTGATGATTACTCAAGGTACATTTTCCTTATGAGCGTGAATCTGAGACCTTTGAGAAATTCTAAGAATTTAAGGCTCAAACGAGAGAATCATATGGAAAAACATATCAAGTCTCTACGATCGATCGTGGAGGCGAATACCTCAACGATGAGTTTTTGAACTACTTATCGATGAAGGATTGTATCCTACTCACCGCACCCGAACCCCTCAACAAAACGGGGTTTTGCGAGCGAAACAACCGAACTCTTTTGAAAATGGTTAGATCAATAATGAGTTATCTGGGATCTTCCAGAAAGTCGTTAAGGTCATGCCTTAAAACAAATGACTTACATTACGAACTTGGTGCTATCCAATCGGTTCCCGAACCCCCAAAGAATTGTGGACGGGCCTTGTCCGATATGAGACACATGAGAACTTTTGGGGTGTCCGGCCTACGTGTTGGACAAGGAAACCGTAAATTGGATCCTCGATCGAAATTAAAATTTGTTTTGTAGGATACCCCGAGGAACAAAAGGGTGAATGATTCTATAGTTCCGAAGATCAAAAGGTGGACATCCGCACCCACTTTAGATTTTGGAAGAAAACTATATGAACCAAAGAAAACCCGAGTGAGATTACCTTAAATGAGCTTAGAGGGCAAACCTCGGTTACCAAGCGTCTTAGATGATATACCAAACGATCGTTTTCTGGCCGAGCCTAGTCATAGTGGGAGGGTTGTTAAGCGATCAAGAGATTCATGGGAATAGGAGAGTCCTCGGACTTGATTCCCCGAAATCGACCCATGGACATATGACGAGGCACTCCAAGATAAGGATGCTGATTCTTGGCAAACAAAGAATGAAAAGCCGATATGGGTTCTATGTTTCATAATAGAGTGTGGGAGCTAGTCGAACCACTTAATGGGGTCAACCCGTTGGATGCAAGTGGGTATATAAAGAGAAAAAAAAAAGACCGGAAAAGGTTGAAACCTTTAAAAGCAAGACTAATGGCGAAAAGGTTATACTCGAGAAAAAAAGGGATCGATTATGAGGAAACTTTTTTACCCGTAGCCATGCTTAAGTCCATCAGTATTCTCTTATCGATTCTTTGCGCATTTAACTTTGAAGTCTGGCGAGATAGATGTCAAGGCGACTTTCCTTAACGGAAGTCTTGATAAAGAGATCTATATCAACAACCCCATGTTTTCATTAAAAGCGGGCCAAGAACACCTAGTTTGTAAAAGCTCAAGAGGTCCATTTACGGACTCAAACGGGCATCGAGCTTGGAACCAAAGTTTTGATCATGTAATAAAGTCTTATGGGTTTGATCAAAACAAGTTTGAAAGTTGTGTGTATAAAAAAGCGTTTGGAGCGCATTGGTATTCTTAGTACTATCGTAGATGACATTGTGATCATCGGGAGCGATGTGAAGGTGTGGTGAGGCGTAAAGGGCATGGCGTTTCAAAAGCGGTTTGATATGAAAGACTTAGGAAAGCCGGACACATCCTTGGGATCAAGATTACTCGAGATCGCAAAAAAAAGGATGATCGGGTTATCGCAAAGTATTCTGCGTTGACACCGGTTTTGAAACAATTGACATGCAAGATTCCAAAAAAGGATTCGTACCTTTCGGACTTGGAATCCATCTATCGAAAAAATATCCCCTAAGGCGCAAAAAGGAGATAGATGACATGAAAGGCATTCCTTGTGCTTGTACAGGGAAACCTTATGTATGCAATGTTGTGTGCGAGACCGGATATATGCTTTCGTAGGCATGGTAGCAAGATATCGAGTAACCCGGGAAAGCGGGTGGGCGACAGTTAAAACGATTACGAAGTATCACGAAAAGAACTCGGGATAGAATGTTGATTTATCGATCGATACTCCAATCCCATCCGGCTACACGGACTCGGTTTCCAATCGGATATAGATTCCATAAATTATACGCCTCGGTTAGTGTGTTTCCATTTGGGAAGTGTAGCCATCAAATGGGCCAGTGTGAAGCAAAATGCATCAACGACTCAACCATGGAAGTCGGGTAAGTAATTGCTTGTGAAGCGTTGAAAGAACCGATTGAGCTCTCTACACCTTCTTAGTGGACTTGGATGGTGTTACGAATTTGTCTAGTAATATCTGCTAAGAGGCGGTTGCAAATTCAAGAAACGAAGAGTCCACGAGTCAAACAAACACATTAAAGGAAAGACATCTTATCTGAGAAATGCGTTAAGAGGAGATATAGATGTGGCAAAGATAGCGTCGAGGGCGACTGGCGGATCCATTCACAAAGCGTCGCCTCTGAATACATTCGAGAGACATGTGAGTGGAATGGGTGTCGAGAGGCAGTTGCCAATCTGCTTTGAGTATAAGTGGGAGAAATTATTAGGTTAGTGTAGGTGACATTAGATGTCACGGACTACTCGAGGCGTGTTGTAGTATACTTAAAAGCGGACTTTGAGTATAAGTGGGAGATTGTTGGGATTATCTTTGAAAAGTATGCTTTTACTTTGTATAATCGAAAACCCGAATTTTTCGGACTTATTCTTGAAATAAATTATTTATCACTGATGCTTTAAATATGATTGAATGTTATATATATTTCTTGCATAACTGTTCAATAATTAAATCGTGTTACTTTGTAGTTAATTTAGTGATACCGGATCACGAAGATTAAATTAACGGTCCCTTGTAACTAAAAAGTCGCCATTCAGACCTAGATGGAAATGAACAACCATCGCGAAAGGTTGAGGTGTAAGGCTCGATTGGTTTGTCTTGACCAAGTGATTACACTAGTGCATGGTGATCTTTTGAATAGGACCCTCTGGGGATAAATTCTTGAGGCGAACAAGGAAGAATTAGACCTCGATGGTTCGTTGTTTCTTAACCTTCGTCCCTTAAATAGGATCCGCGTGGGATTGGTAACTATTGCTTTGACTTATCATGGGTAGCGAATCGGAGAGATTCAATACTTTTTATCTTGGGCAATATTATTGGTCACATGTGATTCTTAAGATTTATCTGAAGAATGGTGTGCAAATCGCTTGCTTGATTTGCCCTTGGGAGGTTCATAAGTTTTATCATACCAAATCTTACAAGTGGAATTAGTTTCGGTATGGATAATAATGTTGAACCGTTCTCGACCAAGGACAAAAGATATTAATTAACGGAAAGCTATTTGGGTGGCTTGAATTAATTAGTGGGCTAGATAATCTTAAACACGGGAAATAATGGCCAAGGAGCCATATTATTTGTAATATGGGTTAAGATGGATAGTCTGATATTAATTATGTAGTGGGATTAATTAATATTTATGGGCTTGAATTATATTGTGGCTCAATATTAGATATTCAAGATCCATTAGAAGGTCCAATCTTAATTCTCCTAAAGGCCCCCGAGTAGCCCAACATATAGTCCAATAACCGAAAAAGATGATTAAAATAAAATAAATATTGTTGCTTTATATTTCCTCTTATTTTAGAAAATTATGGATAAAAGAGGAAAAAGATTTTCTTTGAATTTTGTTATGGAATGAAGATATGTATTCTTGGAATACAAGATTGTCTCATTAAATTCAAAAAATCTCCCACTTGGTTATACATAATGAAATTTCGAAATTTTGGAAATATAATTGGGCAAGAAAGATTTTCTTGATTTTCTTGAAATGATATTATGGAAGATATGTATTTCTTGAAATACAAGAATATCTCATAAATTCATGAAGATCCAAATCTTGGATTCTTGCACACTAATATTTTTCGAAAATTCCATAAAATAGAGAGGTGGATTTTTGTGGAATATTTTAATTATGGGAAAGAGAATATATGGGATATATTCAAGATTTCTTGGTGACCAAGAAAAGTCTTATCCCACATTGAAAAACAACACAAATTTAAAACCACCCTCTCTCTCCTATAAATAGGGGATGATTAGTTCATTCCCAAATACAATTTCATGTCTTTGGAAATATTAGCAAATCCACATAAGTGGTGCAACAAAGTTTATTTTTTTTCCTTTTGTTAATTGTTCGCGAGTATCCTTCCACGGATTGTCGAGCAAGGGCTAAGGAATACTTGGGATGTCCTTTTGGTTAGTCCATCCGACCAAAGCCACTTGCCATCCCGAGAATGCGTTCCGTAAACCGTAGATTCCGCATCGTAGGTTTTACGTGGCTTTTTATATGCATGATATGTTGTTGCAATTATTATTTGAATTAATATAGGATTAATTCATGCTAGTAATAATTAATGAATTAAATTTGTATTTGAATATTCACCCCGAATAGATCTGTGCAACTCATTCCCCAACAACTGTCACATCTCAAATTTTCATAGACTTTTGAATACATCTTTAAATAGCAAATTAATCAAAAATTTCAAAATTTACTAAGCAGGCATACCTGAATTTTAATGTGGCAGCGGAAACAATTAATTTAGCTCAAAACGTATTTAAAGATTTTCAAAGACTTCTAATAAAAAGCATAGGTGAGCAGATTTACACGAAAGCTTAAAAATTCTTTAAGACAAGTAAAGCAATAATATTAACTTGTATAAAAACTTGCAACGAAATACTAAAAGCACTAGTCATTTCAAAACCTAAACTCTAAACCTCTAAAATAACTTCATTGATTAATTTCAAAGGTAAACATAATTTTATTAAACAAAAGGAGATGTGACTCTAAATTAAAAATACTTTCATTCTCAAAACTTATTTATTAAAAACATAAACTTAACATGACTCATCCAAAATGAAATGAATTATTGTAATAGTAAAATTTAAGTAGCCACTTGAGGCAACCCACCTCCCCCTCCACCGTGCTCCTTAGTCTGTAAAATGTTAATGAGATTGGGATGAGCAAAACAAGTGGGATTCCCACACAATGTTATAATCAAATACAACACATAAATAAAACCATCAACTCACGTAACATGCATCATAATCAATATAACAACCATCAACTCACGTAACATGCATCATAATCAATATAACGAGTCAATGATCTTTTTCATCCTGAGTCGTATTGGCCAATCTGTATACGGTGGAGTTGCGTTCAAGGATCTTTTCCATCCTGGACCGAAGTCCGCGCAAGTTACAACGATCTTTTCCATCGAGTAACTAAATAATTCAATATAACATATCCACGTAAAACATGTAACAAGCAACAATTAAATTCATATGAATATTCAAAAATAACGAAGCAAGTCCTTTAAAAATCAATGCAGTATAAAGTTGCTGCCCAACTTTAAAATCAATGCAGGCAACATATGTTTGATATATTTTTATTTTTTTGTGTTAAGAAGATATTTTTGGCCGTAAAAATAAAATATATAATTTAAAAATATCGGCCATGTGCAGCTTAAAGAAGAATTTCAACACAACAATGCTTCAATCATTAATTTAAAGATAAAAACATGGGTTTATGTAGACAACTTGACCAATGACCACAAATCAAATTCTTAATACTATGAATTGAATAAAGGTTTCGGCTAGTAGGATTTAAAACAATTTTTATTATCTCCAAACACTGTAACATAAGAAATAAAGTGATGCAATGCAAGTCCTTTTTGATATAATATTCGATAATTAAAGATTTAATAAAAGAAGAGAGTGAACGTTACTCTTTGTGTTACAGAAAATCAGGGACGCCGTATTTCAGTCTTGAGTGAAAGAGTTTATGGTGAAAAATACTTTTATGATTTCCTTTGTGAAAAGAAAAGGTCGGTATTTTAAACAGATGGGGGAGTAGAAATCAGTTGAGATTTTTGGGCTTAAGATTTAGATGAATTCAAAACAAATTTAGAGAAATTTTGGGGACAAAGCTTATCTATGCATTATGTTTTTTTTTATAAGAAAAATAATAATAATAATAATAATAATAATAATAATAATAATAATAATAATAATAATAATAATAATAATTACTACCTTAGATAATTATTTATGATTCATCCGTGTTACTGTGTAGTACCATAAGGCATTTTTTTTTTTCTTTAATAAACCAAAATCTTAAATAATGAAACTATATATATAATATCTCTTGTATAAAGACATCTTTCACTAAAATAAGATAAATATAAATATAGCATATCATACCATATGGCATTATACATTGGAATTTTGAAAGTATTAAAATAATATTTAAGTTTAATGCATGCCACCAATAAAAATGTATTCTTTAATAATATTTTTTTAAAATAATTTATTTCTTATGATCTATGTGAATATGTTAATTATTCATTCTTAATTCTTTTACCAAATAATTTACACATTCGCCTATGGTGATTAAAAAATTTGGGGTGTTACAATATAATATTGTTTTGTTTAGGTAGGTCTTTTTAAAATTTAGTGGACAAGAACACAGGTCTTTTAAAAATATATATGTTTTCATTAATTTCACATTTAATAAGAAATGTTGGATAAGAAGGCCTTTTTAATTTTCGATTCAACTCAAATATTTCTGATATCCGTCATTCCACCATCTATAAATTATTATATATGAAAACCTGTCAAAAAAAATAAAAATTATCATATATGAAAGAAGTTGACACTATAATTACTTTTGCACACAATTATAATTATAAACCTTGAAATTACATAGAATAAAAATAATATTTCAAACAAACACGGTTTGACGATGAAGAAGGGTCGTTGTTATCGTTGGAGTTGTACACACCACTTATGAGTTATGTCATCATTTTTTATATATATGCATACAAAAGGCGTTAATGTGGTCGTGAAACGAATTTAAATTAGATTATTCATATAAAACTTAGCCCAAATAAATTTAGAGACTTTACAGATCAATTTGGGCTTTCAATATTTTTATTTTATACGTAAAATAATCTTTATTTCTTTGAGTTCATCTATTTGAATTATAATAATATGAAAGAATTTCCACCCATCTGGTGCTAAACTTCACATCCGTCTCCAAGGAAGAAAATTTTGTTCTGTTAAAAATAATGAGCCACTCTATTACTAGATGGATGTAAGTTTATCTAACATCTAATTAGAAAAGAGATACAAAATGCGACAGTGAGTAATTATGTAAAATATTTTTACTTTTTAAATTCTCCTCGCACTCCATCTTATAACAATGATTTATTGAAACAATAAATGGAACTGGTCAAACTCCAATTAAAATTATATGTGGAGCAAAAACTTTAATTCTAATTAAATCAATAGTAAATATTAATGCATAATTATCGTTACTTCTATTTAATTACTGTGATTAGGAGCAGAAAATTTCATTCTAATTAAACCATCAATAAATATTAATTCCTTAAAATTCGTCCATAATTAGTTATTAAAATTTCTAAAAATACGTGCGAAATCAGTTACATAAATATAGTCAATTGAAATCCATTTATTTCTACACATGTTAAGTCAATTTTGTATAAATAGTGACACATATAATTGATCCTTTAATTGTGTCTTTCACTATTTTGTTTATTTGAAATAATTAATTTACGGATCATTTTTTTAAGTAGAGATTATTAATGTTTTTTTTATATTTTTTATAATTTTGCATTGATTTATTCACTTAATTTGACGTTTCCAGTTGAATATTAAATTCGTGACTTCCCTTTAATTTTGAGATTACTTCACATATTATTTTATGTGTATCATTTAAAATTGTCATATACATTTTTAAAATGTGTACGGTTTTGTGGCTATAAATTAATAATTGTAGTTTAACTTTTTATACATTTATTTGCTTTTTAAAAAGATGATTTAATATTTTATTTATAATTTTAGAGCATTAAATTTTTATATAAATAATTTTAAATTAATATCCATGGCTTGAAAAGAGTATTGGGGATTTTTAAAAATAATATGATTGAAATAATATAAATTATTTAATGATATAGGAATTCACCACTAATTTTGCGAAAAAAAAAAACCCACTTAAATATAGCAGGAAACCAAAATAGTATTTTTATTAGAGTATGTATATTAAAATAAATTTCAATATTTCCTTAATTTATTTGCATTTTTTAAAACATATAATAATATTATTTTACATTAATTATAAAGAACTAATTTTATATATAAATAACTTTTAGAACACTATATAGTCTATATCATATATTTATATTTTTAATTATATATCAACACAAATGATTATAGGCTGGTCAATATACAAAATTTTCATATACATTATTTTTTCAAATTTATATATACTCTTATATGTTTATTAATTTTATCATGTGAGTAATATTATGTTTAGTTTAATTTTAATTCTAATTAAACATTATTATTATTTTATATATAAAATTTTTATTAATATATTTTAATAATTTATATGCAAATAGCAACCAATGATTAAGCATAATATTAAATTATGTTAATAAATTAAAAAAATTATATTTACTTTCTAAATATTGAAACATGTATTTGTGTATAAATAGGTACACTCATCACTGGGGATGGACTGATGACGACATCTAGAAATTTTTTTTTTTTGCCATCTAGTTTCTGGTACCAAAATTTTCGGTTATCTAAAATTCATCTGCCAATAATCATCTGAAAATTTAAGATATCTAGAAATTCGATCTGAAAAAAAAAAGTCATCTTTGTTGTCATAAGCGAAAATTTAGATTGACAACAACTACACCTAAAATTTTGATATATCGAAAATTTTGGTATTTTTTATATATCGAAATTTTAGGTATGCCAATATTGATACCGATCTTAGTACCATTGCAAAAATTGCTTCTACTTCAAACCAAACCAAAATTCGAGCATATTAACACCCCCAACAATTGGTATGCAATTCAAACCAAACCAAACCAAAAAATTGGTATGCAATTCAAACCAAACCAAACCAAAAAAAAAATTGGTATGCAAACCAAACCAAAAAATTGGTACAATCTCATAATTCAAAGATATTAACACCCCCAACAATCCCTAATTTAACACCCCAAACAATTCCTAATTTAACAAATTTCGATTCTTGCATAAAAAAAAAAAAAAAAAGCATAACTTTATTAGAGATGTGAGGAGAAAGAGAAAGGGTGGTTTGGGCTTTGACGATGATGGCAAGGTGGTCACGTGGTGAATGGCTTGGCTTGGGCGATTGAAGCCGATTGAAGGAAACTGAAATGGAGGAAGAGAAAGTGGCGTGAGGAGGTTAGGGCGACAAGGCGAGAGGGAGGTGGATAGACAAATGACGGGAGGGAGGCGGGCGGCAAGCGATAGGGAGGCGGGGTGACAACGGATGGAGGAGGCGACAACCATGGAGGAGAGAAATGTATGTGGTCAGTGGGAGTGGGGATGTAGATGGGCAACCGAGCGGGGGGAGGCTGGGGAGGCAGGAGGAGGCGGAGTGAAAAGGGAGAAGGGTGAGAAGGGGGAAGAAGAAGCGGGATGTAGACGAGTTAGGGTTTATTTTTGTGATTTGTGTTTGTGTATATATATATATATAAATATAATTATTATTTATTTAAAAAAAAAAATGAAATTGAATATAGGATTTTTCGGTATACGAATATACAAAAAATATTCTAATTATCTAAAAAATATTTTTGATCATCGCGGTATATCGAGATTTCTATATTCATATACCATTACTGCGTCTAAAAATTTTAAATGCGGTATTTCAATCTGATACCATCATAAATCGAAAAATTCGATATCTTAGAAAATTTAGATAAATTCAATATTTTTTAAATTCAATATTTTTTCGGTAATCGGTATTTTTCGGTATTTTCCTCCATTACTCATCAACTTATAACTTCACAAAACATTTTATCTATATCTTCTTATAAAAGTTCGTATTGATCCATATCAATAAGTATATTTTATTTTATATTTTTTATGAATACTTTTTGTTATATTATTATTATTATAAATTACCCTTTTTAATTCTACAATTATTTATCTACCTTTTTTGTTATTTCTTCAGGTTTGAAAATATTCGATAATATGTCGTCCTCTTCATCTCTGATTAAAAATATTAATTCAAAGAGTACCTCATGGACAATGACATTGCGGTGTTTACGCACCTTTCTGCATACGGGTTGAGTATGTTGGGATTATACTGGAAAGTATGCTTTTACTTTGTATAATCAGACTAACTGAATTTCGGACTTATTTACTGAAATAAATTGTTTATCACTGATGCTTTAAATATCATCGAATGTTACATATATTTACTGCATAACTGTTCATTAAATAGTACGTGTTACATTGTAGTTAATTTAGTGATACCAAGATCACAGAAGATTAAATTAACAGTTCCTTGTAACTAAAAGTACACCATTCACGACCTAGATGGAAATGAACAATCCATAGTGAAAGGTTGTAGTGTAAGGCTCAGATTGGTTTGTCTTGACCAAGAGATTACACTAGTGCATGACTGATGCATTGAAGAGGACCTACAGGAGGATAAATTCTTCAGAACTGAACTAGGAAGAATTAGACCTCAGTGGTTAGTTATTTCTTAATCTTCGTCCCTTAAATAGGATTGCGTGTGGTTAGTAACTATTACTTTGACTTATTATGGGAAGAGAATCAGTGAGATTCAATACCCTATATCTTGGGCAATATTATTGGTCACATGCGATTGCTAAGATTTAATACGGAGAATCGTGTGCAAGTACGCTTGTTCGATTTGCCCCCTTGGGAGGTTCATAAGGTTTATCATACCAAATCTTGCAAGTGGAACTAGTTTCCGGTATGGATAATAATAATGTTGAACCGTTCCTTTACCAAGGATAAAAGATGTTAATTAATGGAAAGTTATTTCAGTGGCTTGAATTAATTAATGGGCTAGATAATCTTAAACACGGGAAATAATAACCGGGAGCCATATTAACTGTAATATGGGTTAAGATGGATAGTGCAATATTAATTATGTAGTGAGATTAATTAATATTTATGGGCTTGGATAATATTGTGGCTCAATATTGATAATTCAAGGTCCATTGGAAGGTCCAATCTTAATTCTCCTAAAGGCCCCCCAAGTAGCTCAAGATAAAGTCCAATAACTGAAAAATGTGTTTAAAAATAAAATAAATCTTGTTGCCTATTTTTCCTTGTTTTTCGAAAATTATGGATAAAAGGGGAGAAAGATTTTCTTTGAATTTTGTTATGGAATGAAGATATGTATTCTTGGAATACAAGATTATCTCATTAAATTCAAGAAATCTCCCACTTGGTTATTCATATTTGATATTTTTGAAATTTTTGATAATTAAGGGAAAGAAAGATTTTCTTGATTTTCTTGAAAAGATATTATGGAAGATATGTATTTCTTGAAGTACAAGTATATCTCATAAATTCAAGAAGATCCAAATCTTGGAATCTTGTCCCTAAATTTTCGAAAATTTTCCATAACATGATGAGGTGGGATTTTTGTGGAATATTTTAATTATGGGGAAAATAATATACGAGATATATTCAAGATTTCTTGGAGATCAAGAAAAGATTTTCCCACATTGTTTTTCTTCCCTAAAAATCACCCACCACCCCATCTATAAATAGGGAATGATTCTTTCATTCCCAAGTACAATCCATGTCTTTGGAAAAATTAGTAAATCCACAAAAGTGGTGCAACAAAGTTTATTTTTCCTTTTTGTTAATTGTTCAAGTATCCTTCCAATCGGATTGTCGAAAGCAAGGACTAGGAATACTTGGGAAGGACTTTTGGTGTGTTTTCATATACAAGACCATTGCCATTCCAAGAGGTAAGTTCACGTAAACTTCGTAGTAATTCATCGTCGTAGGATTTCGTGAACTGTTTATATGCATGATTTGTTGTTGAATTATTATTTGAATTAATATGGGTTAATTCATGCTATTAATAATTGTCAAGAATTAAATTTGTATTTAAATATTCATCCCGAATAGATCCGGGCAATTTATTCCCCAACAGAGTAACCCTTTAAGAAATATAGAATGTGTGTTTCATGATAGCGAGGTAACACTCTAATTTTATGTTAATCAATAATTTTTATGATAATAATATTAATATATACAAATCTAACCAGTCCTTTTTTTCTTATAGGTAATCGGGTACACGCTACCATCAAATCGCATAGCATTGAGAAATACCCCAACACATTTTCTAAGGGAGATTTATATGTCATCCGAAATATTTTGGTTACTAGCGACAAGGCTCCATTTAAAACAACTTCTAATGATTTTAAAATTCAATTTATTTCGTCCACTCGAGTGTCGAAATTCAACATTTTTGAGTTTTCCTAGAAGTATGTATGTCTTTACTTCATTCTTGGATTTAACATTCGGAAAACCAGTTAATGAAGGACGATTGATTGGTAATACTTAATTTAACTCATTAATAAAGTTATTACAATTACAATTGTTTTTATTTTTTCATCAAACATATACTTTTTTTTTTAATTATAATATTGCAGATGTTATTGGAAGAGTTTGTGAGATTGGTGACAAGATAGAGAGGTGAATATGAAGCCCACAAAATTATTGGAATTTTTTCTAGATAATTTGGAGTAAGTATCTTCATCATTAATTAATTCATTAATCTATTATTATATATCAGTTAATATTCAATAAAAAAATTATAAATATATCATATGTTTAATATAATTTTACCATAATTTATATTTTTTTGTAGGGGTTCTCGGTTAAAAGTGTCACTATGGGGTGAATCTATCAACGAACTTAAAAAGGTTCGAATGTCGGGTTCAAATGATCCACCAGTGATCAATCTGCAAACGTTTCGCGCAAAGCTTTATAATCGTAAGTTTTATATTTTTATAGTCCCATGTAATTTTTAATTTTTTTTTTATCTTATAATAAATATGTGTTTATTTTAGTACATTGTAATAGCAATATGTATTACCTAAGATTTTAACATTATACATACAATATTTATATTTATATTTATTTATTTTTAAAATTATACAGGGGACTACTTAATTTCAAACTCTTTTAATACATCAAAAATTGTATATGGAGATGATGTACAAGAGATGCACGAGTTCAAAAAGAGGTATAATTTTTATATTAAGATAAACCATATTTTCATATTTTTTATTAATTATTAAAATTTATATTAATATACCTTTTATCTTATTACAGTTTTGAAGCTGTTTCAAAGAACAAAAATCTCTCTGGTACTTTTTCTTGGTCATCTTTGAGTGGCACTGTTAGTGATGTTCGTGGCCTTCAGGTCATACCTATTGACACAATCCTTCAAAATCCCAAGGTAAATTTTACAAATAAATTATTATTTCAAGAAATTTTTATTTTTGAAATCAATAAATATTAATGTTTTATTTATCTATTTGTAATATAAAAATGAAAAAGGTTGGGCAGTTCTGGATATGTGCAAGGATTGTTGATTTTAGAGTCATTTGACAACTGGTGTTATAATTCTTGTGCAAAATGCTTTCGCAAAGTGCTTAAGGACAATGACAATTTTTATTGTACTAATTGTGCCAAGGACAATGTTTCTATGATCATAATGTAAATTAATTTCTATTCATTATAATGATTATATTTATTTTTCCATAAATTTAATCTTTTGTCATTTAATTGAAAAAATCTAAGTTATATGGTATATTCTTATTTAAAGGTACGAAATCAAGATAATTGCTTTTGATGGTTCAATCATCTACTTTGAACTTATGGGATAACATCTCGCAATAAATTGATACATAAAAGGGCATTTGAATTGCTTCAAAATCAAAAAGAGGTACACTAACAAAAATTATATTGACATATATAATACTTTTTGTTTCACTGATTCACTTAGATGTGCAATCTATTATTTTCTTACTGCAAAATGTTGTTTTTAAAATATTTCTTTTCCAAAGTTCTATTAATATTCATCAAAATGTATAATTTTAACAATTATGTCTTTGTAATATATCATTGTAGGATGAGATTGGAGTTGTTCATGTTGAGATTCAAGATTTGCTTGAAAAGAGTAATTCTTTTAATTCAAATTAAACCCAGGATGATGTTAAACGTTGTAATGGTACTTTTAACGTTGTGAAGGTTAATACCGATCCATCTATGATTGAGAGATATTCAAGTTTTCTTGACAAAGATGTAAGTCATCATTCATAAATTGTTATCTGCACCAAATTATATATGTTTGCACCAAAAAAAATTCATAAATTGTTATTTTTTTTAATATAGGAGCGGCTTATAAATGTTATTAATTGTCAATTATTAAATATTATTGTTTAAGACATTTTAATAATACTTAGGACTTTCAACTCTCTCCTAAAGATGATGAATTTGAAGATTCTAAGAGCTCAAAGGTGTTAAAAAAATTCATATTATTTTTATATTTATTCTATTTCGTGTTTAATATATTTATTTATTTTTATAATGCTTATATTATAGGACGAAACTTCAAACGTTAAGGTAACTTCTCCTTGCAAGTTAATACCTTTTGGAATTGAAGCAATTGATGTAGATCATGCAAGTGCGGGTGATAAGAGACAGTATCCCGACCGTGGTTCCACTAGCGATTCAAAGAAGAAGGCAAAATTTGTGTACGGATGAGAGCATTTGACTATTTTTTATGGTACTTTGCAAAAGACAATTTTGGTTATGTTTTAGTTTTACTTTGTTAGAATAATAATTGTGATGTTTGCAAATTATTAAATGGTTTTGATGTTTAATTTGATTCCAATTATCATATTATTACTTTTATCATTAATATTATTTATTGTTTATAATTTATAATTTTCTATTAGTTAAAATTTTATAGTTCTTTGCTTTTTAATATTTGCATATTTAAAGTAATATTTTATAGGAAATGTATTACTTTTTTTAAAGAATATCTTTTATCTTATTCGTAATGTATATTTTGAAATATAAAACTTATCAAAATCACAATAATTTTCTAGATTTTATCAATGTCATATAAAGTCTTATTAATTTTCTAATACAAAAAAAATTATCAAGATTTAATTAAACTAATTTATTATTATATATAAATAAATTATTATAGTGGATGTAACACTATATATGACTATATAATTTTTTTAAACATTATGCTAAATATGAAAGTATTGGATAACAATGTACTTACAAATTATGTATTGTAAATTTCATAAAGTTTAATAGAAAAGATTATTGCAATTTACATTTCTTTTAAAATAAAAACTTATATTTAATTAATAAAAATATTTAAATATTGCACAAATATATACTTTGATGGATACATAACAACATTAAAATATTAAAACTTATACAAAATATTGTAATATCTAAAATTAAAAATCTTAAGTGTAAATGTTTTTATTTTAACAAATCAATATTGATATTAATAAATTTAAATATTTTTTTAGAAATATTACTTTGGGCTAAAAATTATATTATTATAAACATAAAATCAGACAATATAAAAATTTGTAACATTTAATTAATATTTTATAAAAATATAAAATAATATTTTATTATTTAAACAGGTGACAAAAATGATCGGTGCCCTACTAGTTTATTAGGAAAGCATGGAAATCCAAATAAAGTCCGACGGTTATGAAAAGAGTGGATCATTTAAAGAGGTGGATGTTTATTCATTGATATTACCTGGCATACCTGCCCCCATTATACTGATACATATATACATACATATACACACACAGTCGGCGTTGAAAGACAGGTTTTAGAAAAGAATTCGAAATCACAGATAATCAATCTCGAGCATTTAAATGTCCAAAAGAAAAGGTCTAATCTAGTCTTTAGAGCGAGAGCCAACAAAAGTCTAATAATACAATAAATTCGAATTCTATATGAGAGAGAGATCCGATGCAGGCTAAGTAAAAGGTCTACCTATGGCAAATTTGAAACGGCAACTCAAAACACAAGGTTAGAGGTCCCATGCAACAAACATCTGTTAAAGAGTATCTGCCCGAACACCGTTGGCATGCGGTGGAGGCGTGATATCGGGTTTCTTGCGCTTTGCGCTCGACTTCTTTTCTTTTTGGCTCGCAGGGCTCCCAGATTGCTGCACAAGATATTAAAACACGAGACCTCTGATGAGACCGATATATGAATCGATATTGTTAAATAGAGTAAATTCTACCTACCCCAGCATCAGCGTCGGAAGTTGCCCTTCTCTTAAGTTTGATTCCTGTTTCCAAAAAGTGAAGCACCTCATTCTTTGAACGAAATCTGCGTTGTCCTGTTGGTTCGACGTAATACTGCAAAATTTACCATGATTGAAGACCAAAAGAGCTACATTAATCACATAGTACAACTGAATGGAATAATATGATACAATCTATATTGAATACAACATTAAACATAATCGCAGCATGCTGACATTTGCTGTTAATTTCTCACTGGACAAGTAAATTTATAGTTGAGAGAGGAGATATACAATGAAGCTTGGTTAACTGTTGTAGTCTAGTTACCCTTAGGGAAGCATTCCCATATTCATGATCCAAATTCTCAGATATACTTTCCAGATTTTATGTCATCTTGATGCACAATTATCCTGATTTTTGACAAATGCATTTAAAATGAGACAATATCTTTATCGTCTAGTCCCCTTGTATCGCGAGATGCACGGATAACTAATGCTATAACATCAAAACAGACACACAGAGAGAGAGAGATGCCCACTTTACTTAAGAACATGAAAAAATCACCAATTCGCATACGTTAAACAAGTTTTTGAGCTTTACCAACAGATTCACTTAGGCCCCGTTTGGTTCACGGGATTAATCGGGATAGGTCATGATTAGGATTTTAATCCCAACTAATCTACCGTTTGGTTTGCAGGATGAGGGCCCATGATATACTTCAAGACCGGGTAGAAAATGTACAAAATCCCACCATGGAGGGATATGTCAATCCCATGTGAAAGGTGGGCTAGAGCATATCCCAAATGCAATATTACAAATTGTCATTCTATTGTTTGAATAGATTCACAAGAATGAAGTGTTTGTTTCAATTCAATTTAAGGGTGTTTATGACATTTCAATAGGTATCCCATCTAATCCCTCAATCTAATCCTACAATCCAAACGCATATCTTGATTCAACAAATCCAGTCAAATCAATTAAATCTTACTCAATCCCACTCAATCCTATCACACCTAATCAATCCAATCCCGTGAACCAAACACCCATTCTTCATAGAGAATGGCTTACTTACATCCCATACATAGGGGTCCTAAAAGAAAATTATTTTTAAATTGCATGTACCTGAGTTGACCATCAACAGGCATGTTTAACTTCTCAAAGGAAAGGTAATAGCACCACAAGTCCAATTATATCTAAAATAAAACTTTCCTTGACATCCAAAAATATGTATAAAAACAGTTCCCAAAAAATATCTATAAAAAACAGTTCCCAATATGCATTAATTTTCCAAGAAAAGGTAATGAGATGGCAACAAGTAAGAGTCAAGACCTTTTAAGTTGTTTCCAACAAAAAAAAAGTTTTAAAAGAACAAAATCATGTCTTAAGTTTTAAGTTCTGAACAGGACTGAAACTCAACGTGATTCATTCCTCAAGGGGAATAACATCATATTTTCTTTTATCATTCCCTTCAAAGGTGAGTTGGAAATTTTGACAACTATTAACACTAGTTTCACAATACAGACTACAATTCATGTCAAATGGTATCAGTCTCCACATGTAATACTCATCCTCTGGAAAAACCACACATTGAAGATCCTAATTCAAGTCTGAGATTTTATCAAATGGTGACACACCACATAAAAAGACTGCATTCCTCTACGAAAACCCTTTCATTGCAAGTCCAGCATACATGCAAACAAAACCAATAAAATTTTAGAAGTGATTTATTTGCAGTTGTTAATAATTCTACACTCATTCACTTCAAACAGAATTTGACATCATACATACATACATAGTATCCAGTCCGTAACAAACATAATATTTATCCTCTGGAAAAACCACACATTTTACATAAGCACATGCAAGGAAATCATGTAAAACCACATTTGAATATAGGCAGTTTATCTAGTTCAACTTTGAGTTTATATCAAATGGTAACGCACCATATAAAAAGACTACATTTCTCTAAGAATAACTTTAATTGTAACTCTAATATAATGCAAACAAAACCCGTAGAATTTTAGAAGTGAATTATTGGCAGATGTTAATAATTCACCACTCATTTATCCTACAGAAAAGACTCCATATTAGATGTATTATTCAGATTGTCATTAGATGGTAAATGGTGAATCAGTGTAAACAAGGTATGGACCTTGAGCAATTTCTTCATGCAACAAAAGATCAAGGGAAATATGCAATTACAGGTCTCTTGAAATTGACCATTAGCTTAGTCTTTAATTGCATGTTTAACACATGATGGCAATAATATGTAGAACATCAATATCCTATATAAGAAAATTATTTGTGTGTCAATGAATCGATAGCATGTGCAGTAAATGAATTTTAGAAAGTCATTGCCTTTTGTACATAGTAAGTAGTAACACAAAGATTGACATACTTGACTGATAGGGATACATATCCCCAGAGGAAACCTAAGTTTTATGAAACAATTTACTTACATTTAAGGTAAATTTCTATAATGAGCTTAATTACTCCATTAATTCATTAGACTACACTTCCATAACTCAGTCTACCCGAAAAAACAACAGATATCTTAGACTACATTATTATCTTGCATGCGATGTAAGCAAGGAAATGGTGTTCTGTTCATCTCACCACTAAGTCAACTGCAAAAGTAATAATATCATAAAGTTCTTCGAAGATTTTCTTGTAAGAGCAAAAACAAGAAGAAAAATGGAAGGAGATGACACAAAGAACTGGCGACTACTAGAAAAAAGCATTATCGCCAAATTTTTGAACAAGCAACAAATGACAAGCTAGATAAGCATAACAAAAGAGGAGTGGTTAGGAAGACCTCACGAGGCTACTTGATAGGAAGATTGTCATTAAAATTCCAAAACCACAAAGTGTTTGAAATGTACAAGGACAGAACCAAAACCCTAGACAATACAGTTCATACTTTTAACCAGTCCATGTTAAAAGATATGATAAAATAAAAAACTCAGGACCTTTCAATTACTATCACAACTATCCAAGCAAAAGCCAGGACTTAAATTAGTACTTGTTTTTGCATTTTATAACTTTCTTACCTTGCTCACTGAACCTTGAGCCAAAGAAGCTCATGAGCTTTTAAAAAAGGTTAACAAAATAAAAACTGTTTACATGGCACAAAATAAATCAAGTATTGAAAATAATGAAACTAATTTAACTCTTATAGTTGTAGTTACTCTTATCAGTTTCAATTCTGGGAAGGAAAAATACAGTCTTTCAATTATAACCTCGAAGAAACAAATAGAAAATCTATAATGACACTGATGGAAGTATGTTCTTTATGTACAAAAAACTGGACCTAGACCAATCGAAAATATCCCTAACCAGCACATTTAATATGTCTGCATTAAAAGCATAGGAAAAGAGAGAGATTAACATTGCAATGCCAATCAAATCAACACACTTTGAACAACCACAGCGGGGCCCAGAACAGTAGAAAAAAGACAAGACACATTTTTCAACTGTTGTATCATTGTCCAACGTCATATTTTCAATTCCCCAGATAATAACCCCAAACTGATAGACAAGCATTATCTCATTAGCGCTCAAATCAACCAGGAACATATTTTCAGTTCCACCATTTGAATACAGAATCTAAATATCTAATTATATGATAAAAACACTTTCTTTTAGATGCATTACATGTTACAAAATGAATTTAGAATCTACATATCTAATTATGTGGTACATGTTTGATGTTTCACATAATTTTGTAAGGTTAGAAATGCTATAATGATTCGCATGCATGCACATTATCGCATAGATGCGACATGCAAAATATATTTAAATGATGATCATTGGAGCCTCAAGTATGTTGGCAGAAAAGAGAACTTTAAGTATTTTGAGAAGCATTTATGAAGTCCAGTAAGTCAAAAAGTACAGAGACGCCAACCAAATAAATAATCAAGAAAACTAATGGTACCCAACCAAAAGTCCAACCACGAAAACTTTGCAATGCTATTCGACAAAGTTAAGCAGTAAATTAGTGATTTCGAGTCTTTTGACACCAATTATGCCATATACATTTTGAACCACCACATCCACTTACTAAAGTAATTGATAATCATTTGTACCACCAGCACATCGACATTGCAAATAGGAAACCACTCAAAGATTGTGCTTACATCAAAGTTCTAACGCAAAACAAGATACCTTTGTTCACTCATAATAATGCCAGGGTTTATTCACAAGTACATCTCATATTACAGGTTTGGTCTACCTGACTTTAAATGGCATGGAATTAAATATGTTGAACATAAGCAAGTCTGCTCCTAATCTTGATCATAATCACAGGTTTGGTCTACAATTTTCCACACAAATACAATATACTCTGCCCTAAAAGAAACCCTAAAACCTGAATAAATATTGGTAAATCCACATAAAAATTAGGTCGAAAGAGAATTAAACATACTCGATCAATAAGTCCAGCTGTTTGTCCAGAAGAGCGGACTCTGAGGTCAATGGTCCAGTCGTCGGGCAACCACGTCGGCCTCTTGGACATCTCCTCTCGGTTTCTCCGGCGGGCTGTCCGCGGAGGAGCCTCCTCCGAGTCCTCTCCAGGTAGATACATCGAAATGGGCTCCGCCGCAATAATGACGCCCGGTGGGAACTCTGGATTTACGGCGGCGGCGGGTTGTTCAGAATCATCGTTTCGTGCGGGGTCGATGTAGGATCCGCTTTCTAGCAACGGGTCAGGCGAATTGGGAGTGGATGCCGGATCCTGAGCTTGGGGAATCGGATTTGGGGGCTGGGGTTCTGACATCGCTCGAAGAAATGGAAATGGAAATGGTGATTGGTGAGCTCTAGTTTGAACGAATACTAATACGAGAAAATCCCCAAATTATCACCTTAACTTTTTGTTGTAATGAATATTGTTCAGTGAACTTGACCGTTTGACTGCTTTTAACACTCTACTTATTTTAATCCCCTCTTAATTCACTATTCACTATTGCTAACTACTTTATCACCATCGTTTTAATACATCATTCAATAACAATGAATTTTACGAGTTAACCCAAACACTGCTCACACTTGAACTCCAAATGCAACCCTACTTGTAGGCTTAGAATATTCACTTAATTCTTCCTAATAAAAACCCTTTTATGTTTAATAATTTCCGTGTATTTAAAAATAGTAATAAACTAGTAGGTAACCCCCGATTTCGCGGCCTGGGGAAAAATTATATATTAATTTTATTTTTTGATTAAATATT
Source organism: Stenogyne calaminthoides (assembly GCA_037126765.1). Taxonomy (NCBI): domain Eukaryota; kingdom Viridiplantae; phylum Streptophyta; class Magnoliopsida; order Lamiales; family Lamiaceae; genus Stenogyne; species Stenogyne calaminthoides. The sequence goes on along the minus strand of JBBCBC010000019.1, from coordinate 14,801,711 downwards.
TCAGACATTTGTTTAGTTCAGTTATAATTATATAATTTTAATTTTCTATGTGTAATAAAAAATATTAATTTATTACTATTTTTTTAAGGCACTGCAAAGTATTTATTAGGAAGAACGTGAGATATAGTTCAACCAAGTAGGATAGTCTTCTTCCACCCGTATATGGGCAATGAAAAAGAAAAAAAAAAAAGTAGCCAAGTAATCAGCCACACCATTGAGTTGACAAGGCAAGTGTGCTATGGCATTAAAATTCTTCCTGAGGGAATAGTTGTCTAACCTCATCCAGTATAATGCCTGTGCAATTCAAATACTATTAGGGGGCGTTTGATAGCCCAGTGAAATAAACCCATCGATTGGGCCGATAAATACTCAGGCCCGTTTAGATTGATTTTTAGATTAGGTATTGGGTGTTTGATATGAAATTATGTAGCCCATGATTCAGAACAAAACAGGAAGAGGGTTTGGTAGAAAATGACTATATTGCCCTTACTAAAATTTCCATATTACAATTTTGTCCTGTTTTAATTACTCCATATACGAGAAACAGTGCCCTATACCACTCCATTATCGATTTGTCCAAGAATTTCGCATTCTTCTTCATCGCCACTGTTTCAGTTTCGCGTTGTCCTACTATAAATCCCATAAAACCCAAACCCAGACCACAAAGATACACGATGCAAACAACTCTTTCAAAAAACCCCATACTTGTTCAGATACGATAATAGAGATACAGACGATTTCGATTGATGAACAAAAAAAATCATTCACTGAAAACCCTAGTTTTGGATGTGGCGAAACAAGGACAAAGACATAGTGATAAAGAACATGATAAGAGAGGTGCACATGGCAATATGGGAAAATAGTAGCAATCTAATGGTGCATGGTGTATGCGAAACAGAGGGATATGTTTGGTTTGTTTGCATCTGATGTGTATCTGATTTTACAGCTAAGAGGATCAGAAAGTTTGTTGAGATTTGTCTCGTAGTTAGAACCAATAGGATTGCAACAACATAATGGGATCTAGATGATTCCCTCATTTGTTATATATGTAGCCAATAGCTCCTGTAGCAAGAATCATGAAATGAAACTAATATTCAAAAGCATCATGTTTGATGTTCTATCAATTAATAACATTAGTTCCTTTTTCATTATGGTATCAGAGCTTCAGGTGCGAACATGATGACTCTGTGTTGTTTCCTTCCTTGTCCATTTTCTTTCTCATAGCACCATACAATGGCTAACAATGCTGAAAACTCCATTTCCCTACCTCCTCCTAATCCTTTTTCTTCACATCATTTATCTACAGTTAAGCTCAATGAAGGAAATTATCTCGTATGGAAACAACAAGTTCTTGCCTATATGAGGGGGCATGGCTTAGAAAATTTCTTCACAGGAGAAAAAGAATCTCCATCTCAGTTTTCAGATGATGAAGGAACCTTGAACACTGAGTATATAAACTGGTTCAAACAAGATCAGCCCATTGTGTCATGGCTTCTTTCATCATTATCTGAAAATCTCCTTATTGGAACTGTTGGATTAGATTCCTCTAAAGAAATTTGGAAGAGTTTGGAAACCAGTTTTGCTACTCAATCCAGAGCCAAAGTGATGCAGTACAAAGCCCAACTTCAAGGTATCAAAAAAGGCTCCATGGGTATGAGAGAGTATCTCAACAAGATCAAAGGGTGTTGTGATATTTTAAATGCATCAGGGCATACTATCAGTAGTGAGGATCATATCTTATATATCCTCTCAGGCCTTGGGCAAGAATACAACCCTGTGATGGTGTCTGTCTCTTCAAAGCTGGAACCTGTATCTGTTGGTGATGTGAGTGCATTGCTACTCAGCTTTGAAAAAAGAAAAAAGGTTAGAAGGTGTTACAAGCTCTGGAGTTAGCAATGAAGGTTCTGCACCAAGTGTTAATGTTGCTCAACAAGGAGATGGAAACAAAAGCAACAGTCAAAAGAACAAAAGTAACAACAACAGAAACTTTTCTCAAAGGGAGGAAGAGCACCTTTTAGAGGTGGCTTTCAAGGAGGAAGAGGTCGATCTGGTGGACCTAAATGTCAGATTTGCTATAGAAACAATCACACTGCAGAAAAATGTTTCTATAGGCAAGATCTGAGCTATACTCCTCCATCCAATCAACAGACTACTAATAGAGGTTATTCCAACTTCCACCCCACTGCAAATGTTGCTACTAGCTATGAAGGTATTGAGTCCATGAGTGAATCTTCATCATGGTACCCGGATTCAGGAGCCAACAGCCATGTGACTTATGACTTTGCAAACCTCAACATTGGTTCTGAGTATCAAGGGTCAGAAAGGGTTCATCTAGGGAATGGAACAAGTTTAAATATCTCTCACTTAGGAAGTTCTACTGTTTCTGCCCTTGATAGTCATTCTTTTCTTCTCAAAAATCTCTTGCATGTCCTTAATATAAAAAAGAATCTGATAAGTGTCTCTAAATTTGCTCTTGATAATGGTGTCTATTTTGAGTTTCACCTTAAATTTTGTCTTGTGAAGGACCATCAAACTCACAGGATTTTACTTCAAGGAAAACTTGACCAAGGCCTTTACAAGTTCACTCTTTCCACCTCCAAGAAAGACTCTTCTCCATATGCTGCTTCTAAGCTTAACTTCAAGCCCACTGTGAACAATGTTTTTGTTTCTAAGAAATTGCCATTTAGCATTTAGCATAGTAGATTAGGTCACCCTTCATTTCCTGTTATAAACTAACTCTTGATAGGAATCATATTTCCTGTATCAATGATGTTTCTGTTGGAAGTTGTAATGCTTGCATGATAGGAAAAAGTCACAAGTTATATTTCTCTCATTCTGAATCTAAGGCTATTGAGCCATTTTATCTTGTTCATCCTGACCTTTGGGGACCCTCACCCATAAAGTCTATCAATGGTTTCTGTTACTATATGACCTTTATTGATGAATTCACTAAGTATACATGGCTCTATTTACTTAAACTCAAGTCTGATGTTAGGGAAGCTTTTGTCCATTTTCAGAAACTCATTGCTAATCAGCATAATGCCAAAATAAAATTCTTTCAAAGTGATGGAGGCACAGAGTTCAAACCTTTGATCCCTATTTTCAATGAACATGGGATAATTCACAGACTATCTTGTCCATATACCCCCCCCCCCCAACAAAATGGGACATCAGAGAGGAAACACAGAGATATAATTGAAAAAGCATTAACTCTCATTGCTCAGTCTCATGTTCCGCTTAAACATTGGGATGATGCTGTCATATCTAGTATTTTTCTCATAAATGAAACACCTGCTGTTGGCCTTAACCAGAAAACACCATTTGAGCTACTTACAGTAAAGATTCCTGATTATACATACCTAAAATTGTTTGGATGTCTGTGTTTCCCCCATCTCAAGCCCTGCAAAAAACACAAACTTGAACCAAGGTCTTCTGCTAGTCTCTTTCTTGGTTACAACAACTCCTATAAAGATTACAAAGTCTTACTTCCTAATAAAAAGTTGATAGTGCCTAGACATGTTATTTTCAATGAACATGTTTTCCCTTTTCAAAATTCCTCTTCTAATAAGAGTCCTTCTGATAATATTGCTCATCATTTCTTTTTCTCACCTCCTCCTCTTAATCCTATACCATCTCAAAATACCATTCACACTCCACCTGATAATTCTTCTCATTCATCAAGTCCTAATTCTGCCTCTGCTAGTAATAACTCCACATCATCCGCATACTCTTCTCCATCTCAATCCACAAACAATTCTTCTCAGGGGCAGTTTCATATGGACTTATCTAATGATGTGGATAACAATTATGTGTCTTCTTCTAGTTCTTCCCCCATGCCTGCAGGTACTCAGGAACAAGTGTGTTGGTCCCGGTGCAAAGCGAATCTTCTGCGTGTATGGGGAATACACGTGTTGATGTTTTAAAACTTTTTCTTTTCTTGAGGTCGGCTTGGGTCGAGGTTGTCTGATGATTTGGTCTGAGAAGCACAAATCGCTCTGAGTCAAAGAAATCTCTTGAGGCGATGATCTGGTTAACTTTCGATACCTCGGATAATCCCAATGAGTCACGAGTTTTCAGAGATCTTGAGTTGCTTGGATCGGATAACTAACTTCTTGAACCCTCGGAAGAGTAAGTTCGGTTTGGTAACTATCTTCTCTAGCTACTTTCGGATGTCTTGAAATGGTTGGCCCTTAGTTTATACTCGTTTTTAGCTTTTTCTTTGAAAACCTTCCTTTAATGGAATAGTGATTGAAGCCGTGATTCAATTATATGCAACTTTTCGATTGGATTGATTCAAACCTAAATATCGGTGAAAATATGCTTTCAAAACAAGGTAATCTGACGGATAAATCAAGCAAAGCGAAGCAAAAGAACACTGACAAATTATAGTGGTTTAGAGACTCGGCTCCTACGTCCGTTCTCGCGATCTCTTGAGAGAAATTCACTAATCACTTCCAAAGGCTTTCGACTACCTGCGTGGTTTACTAACCTTTCTATTTTGAGCTTTTACTACCTCTGTAGTTTACTAACTCAAAAGCACACACAAGCTTTACGTACATCCAAGATAGATTACTCACTTCTTCTCTGAGAGCTTTACACTACCTCAATGTAGTTTTACTTACTCTTTTACAACTCCAATCTCACCAACAATCACACTCAAAACTACCTTCTGAAAGGGTTTGGGGGTTTCTTGGAATTGGTTTCAACTAGAATGAGATATCCTTTATAATAAAGACCAATGCAAAGGCTAGGATATCTCGACTAAACTTTGGATATATCTTATCAAGCTAGGCTTAGTGGAATGAGCTCTCTTTGATTTAAAGCACTTGGGAAATTCTTGGGTTTTCGAGTGCTTCAACTTACAAATAATAAGTTTGAGCTCTTGAGTTTCTTACAAATTTCCCGTAACCTTCTGATGTAGAGTCACAAGTATTTATAGGCATACACCAAGGTTACTTTTGAAAAACTATCCGTTGGAAGAGATAGCTTCGTAAGTTTCCTCTTATGGTGTGTGAGAAACGGCTATATTTAGGTTTTGACACTCCTTAACACGTTTTAGGCAATAGCCTTTCATGTAGCCGGTCTTCACTTTTTTTTTTTTGCGATCACGGAACTTAGTACTTGACATCTTTTCAGGTGACTGTCATTTGTCGATGTCGATATGGTTTAATCTTGTCTTCCTCTTTTTGACTTTTGTCTCCAGTTAAAGGTAGACAACTCAACGACTCTTTTTGGTTTACAATCTCTGAGTGATATAACCTTAACAACACTTTGTCTTAGTTCCTTTTGTCTGCATTTGAATGTCTTGGGCAATATCTATTTTACTAAGGAATCACGATCTTCTCAGTATTGCATCCTTCAGATAGATATTTTCAGTGTCTCGGAACATTGGTTTATCTTTTTTTGATGCATTCTTGAGTCTTGATAATTCTTGTGCCTTGATATTCTTGATCTTGATCTTGATCTTGATCTTACATGTCTTGAGTCTTACGGTCTTGAGTCTTGGTCGTCTTGCGAGTCTTGAGGTCTTCCGAGTCTTCTGAGATATCTTGGCCCGATATCTTTGTCTTCATCTTTGAGTCTTGATTCCTCGGTTTCATCTTTGAGTCTTGATATCTTTCGGTTTCCTGCTTGAGTCTTGATATCTCGATTTCACCTTTGAGTCTGAGTCTTGATATCTCGATTTCTCAGCTGAGTCTTGATATCTTAGTTTCTCCTTTTGGTCTTGATTTCTCGATTTCATCTTTTGAAACTTGAAAACCTTGTTTCTATCTTTGAAACCGGTTTCTTGAAACTTCTTGAGTTCTTGATCTTGAGATCTAACGATCTATATCTGTTATCTATATACATTTGCGGATAACATCTGAATACTCTAAAAGCCCGAATCGACTCATTATCAAGATTATCTGAACATATCATACTCGGAGGTTTTTGGGATCTAATCAAAATCATATCTTTATTAAATTCATCTCCCAACAATTTTCCCATTTTTGATGATGCCAAACTTATCTTGTTACAAACATACTTAACCTATACTCGACTTTTCGGTTTATCTATTACAAGATTGGTTTATTTCCAACACTTTCCCCATAAATAATTAGTCTCTCAACAATTAATTTCCCAACAATTTCTTAAGCAGAGAATCTCCCAACAATTTTTCTAAGTAGAGAATCTCCCGATAATTAATTCGAGACAATCATTCGAGGCATATCAAAAAGTAAAAGACATGTAAATAAGATAATGAGATATTATCTTTTGAGCATAAATGATAAGTTTTCATTGATGATAGTTAGGATCGTTACAAGTTCTGATGAATCTTATCTGAACAAAAATAAAAAAAGACAAAAAAAAAGATTACATGAATCTTCCGAGTCTTCATTCTTTAGTCTTCTTCATTCTTGACTCGGCTCTTGATTCGATCTTCTTCCACCTCCTCATCGGGGGGACTTCAAGGTTGAACATTAAAGTAATATCTTCTTTTTCAACAGCATCTCTTTCTTTAATGATATCGAGTTGTTCCTGTCGGACCCAATGAATAGGCGTCTTGAGATATTTCTTGAGCAATGACTTTTTCATTTACACAGCCATTCTCCAGCTTGGGAGGAGGGTACACGTATGGACCAGGGGCGGTTATCTGGACCTTTCCTTCATCTGTAAGATTTATTCAGCTTTGAAGATATTTAAGATAGAAGGTCAGGAGATAGTCGATGAAAGCCTCATTGGGATCTGAGCTCTCCCCTCTCCATTCTCTGAGCACATCATAATAGAACCAAAAAGTTCTCTTAATTTCTTCCCATGCATCGTTGAAATTTGGTGGCATCCATTTGTCAACATCGTCCATTTCTGTCTTTTGTGTTCCCTTTCCTCTTGCTTGCGAACTTTTTTGAACCCACCTTCTTTTTTACGCTCTTCTTCTACCTTCTTTTCGATCACTTTAGTACACGAAGAAGCGGCCGATCTTTTTAGCTTGTTCAATTTGGAGTGTTTTCAGAGCGCTTCTGGTATTGAAGACCTTCTTCTTTGGCTCAACCTTAGATTCTTCAATATCCAGCATCAATTTTCTCTGAACTGGCTTAGAAGCCTTTGCTCTTTTTCCCTCAGGCTCTTCCATCGCCATAGCCTTTCTCTTGATGGGCAATTCAGCACCAGCTAGGCTTGTACCAATTCTTCCTCTACCACTCGGTTTCTCTAGCAACTTCTGCATTGTTTCCTCTGAAAACACAGTATAGATTGACTTTTTCACCTTCTTGAACTTTAGCTTCTCGATGGCCTCTATCTCGGCTTCATGGCCCGACAATGATCTTCTTTTTAAATCATAACAACTTTGCCCTTGAAGTATGTTCGATAAATTCACGAGATCGGCTCGTGTCTTTCCCCTTCTTGGAACCATACTCTGGCGGCTTTGGAAGTCTTTGTGTCCATATGGTATTTTTCTTTCTTGACACTCCATTACCTCCCCCCATCGATCTTGCTCCTCTCCGAGCCATACGAGGTGGTTTTTTCGCCCACAAGGAATTCTTGAGACAGATGAGCAAATTGGCTTGAGAGCTTCCTTGAACATATCATCATCTTGGCCATGAGCATTGAGCCCATTTCCTCAACAGCGTTCTTCCACGACATCTCATTCTTCTCTACCAACTTTTCATACAGAATCTGCTCCTGCTGCTTCTTACCCATTTCTGCATTAAGCTTCGACCTTGACCCCCTCCATCTTCTCTCTAATTTTCCTTCCATGGAAGTCGACATGTCATCGGAGTATCTGAAAATGCACGGTTAGAAGAAGAACTCAATATCAATCTTGAGCTTGGTTGCCATGCCTCCTCGTCCCCGAGCATTTTTTATTGAGGATTGGCTCAACCTTCTCGGCTTCTCCATCACGGGTGAGATCAATCTCGGGAGCATATCGATCTGCTGTGCCTCACCTGGTTTGGTTGTTTTATCTGAGTCTCGGTCGAACACGAGCTTGATTTGAGCTGGGGCTTGAGACCGATCTGATCTGGGATTCACCACTGAGCTTAGGTGTCCACACGAGCCTCGGTCTGCATATCGAACATTCTGATTTAAAGATAGGAACCCGGTAATCTGGCATAATTATTAATAGTGCAAAAAGTTACTGAAGGCTAACTTCGATCTGGGATGTTCGACAATGACTTTTGTCGGCATCGGTTGAGTCTTTCTCGCTGCAGGATTGACTCTCATTATCCCTTGTTGGTTCCCATCCACGAGATTTGTCTTTGGAGCTCGGGGCACCAACTTCGACAATCCTCTCGGCAACGCCCTCTTCCTGAAGCTCATCAAAGTCCGAGATTTTCATCCACGAGCTTGGTTTTTACGAATCGAGAATTTAGTGAAAAAAGCTGTCTCCTCGTTCCACCGGTCTTCGCCTCGAATGAAGCAATGTTGAGCATCTGCGGAAGAATCCGGTTGAGGATGTAGGCAGATTGACCTCAATCTGAAGAAGATGTCTTGGAGGTCGGGGAATGAACTAAGCTTCGGGGTAGCGGTCAATGATGAGCCGTTCCCCGCTTTGCCATCGTTCGGTCTCTTGACTTCACCTTTCTTGAGCATCGGGCTCTCGGGTTCGATTGGAAAGTCTGGCGAAAGATCGACTAATAGCTCATTCAGGAGCTCATCAAAATTCATCGACTCACGAGGCTCGGCAAACTCGAGGTTTGGGCTGACGACTCCTCGATCTGAATCGACTTGGTTAAAGGTGCAGTGGCGCCTCTCCTCGATTAAATTCGGTTTTTCTCGAGACTTGAGTGGGCACTTCCTCCGGAGGAATCCCGAATATTTTTACGAGGTCGGCGGAGTGCTTCCTCGGCGAATCTGTCTTCTTGCTCGGTGTCGAGGTCCTTGAAAGATTTCTTGAAGAACTTATCGAGAACTAAGCGGCGTCTCAAGAACCTCGAAGAAGACTTGCTCGCCGGTTTGATCCCCGTGCCTTTGAGATAGCTTTGAGCAATACAAGTAAAAGCGATTTACGGCGGTTTGGCTCTCGAAATTTGAATCTCTCGATCTCACTTTCTTCATCCTCATCGGTGAGAACCACCATTCTTTTTACGCTTTGGAGCAAGGTCTTTTTTTCTTCAATTTCTCCCCTGCTCCTTCTTGGCATCAAACAAAACCTTCCCCGGTTTTGTTGGCTTTCTTCAGCGGCGATCCTGGCCCCGGTGATTCCACCTTTTCTCTTTCTTTCCCTTGATAGTCCTCTTTTGCAACAATGGGCTTGAACATTACTTTGGACTTAGGGAATGGAGTAGAGTTGGAAAAAGATATCCTCCTCACTCTCGGCACATCTCCAAAATAAATCTTATTTTGGTGGCATGGAGATCTGCCTTTGATCGAAATTATGCCATCCTCCTTTTTTATGACCTTGGCTTGCTCACTCACCCACCTTGATCGGATACTTGACCGGTTGAAATCCTTGGTGGGTGAGTCCTCAATCACCGCCATCGGTTGGAGTTTTGGGAGTCTTGATCTGCTCAAAGCTTCCGGATCGACTCATGATGCACTTTCAACAATATCCATCAACACTCAGTACTTGACTTTAGATCTGGCTTATCTTGATTGCTTCAAACTTTCGAGTTCTCGGTAATCCCATCAAGATACTCTTGCTCCCGTCCCAACATATCTGATGAGTGGTCATCTCCCTGTCGCACAACTTCAAAAACGTCGTTCAAATCTTTAGAACAATATAAAGCTCTCGAACAAAATCCACATACTTCATTTGATTGTTCAAGATCACGAAATAGAAATCTTGGACTCTATACAATCATCTCATCTATTTCCAAATTAGCGACAAACTCTATTACCTCGCGAGTATACTCGCCTCCGGTCGGTTTGTGACGAGGTTAAATCGATTTTACAATAGAATCAAGTGGAAGCGCCTCTTCTTCGTGCTTGGCATTGGAAGTACTCTCGGAAGAAACCACGTACTCATACCATGGCTTATTTGTTTTGACGATCTTTTCGAATATGGTAGGAGCCATTTTGAGATTTGAAGATTTAGGGTTTTGAGCGATAAAAGCTTTTACGGGTAAAAGGATTTTAATTGCTGAGGTTTTTGGTAACGGGGGTTTAATAAAATTTGGCTTGAATGGATTTCAAAGGAATATATAATTCGAGATCGTGGGAAGTCGTGCGCGAGTTGGTGAAAAATAACGGTTAAGATTAATCCACGATTAATCGAGTATCTGAAAAGGTCGATCCTCCGAAAAAGTAAGCGTCATTTTAACCCTTTTTGGTGATTAAAAATAACAGCATTTAATATTTATTGACCTTCTTAGGAATTTCAAAGATCCCGCCCAAAAGCATTCTTGGTGTTTTGTATTTATTGCAAATGATTCTTTGCGTTTCACTTAAGATAAATGAGTAGCATTAGTCATTACTTCCTCAGACTAATTTCCCTTTATCGGTCTTCTTGAGTATTGACCTTGATAAAAATGTCGATTATGATCTTTGAAATCTTGAATGGGTTCGATATCTTTCTTGATCTTGACCTTGATGCATCTGAGTTTCACGAGACTCGATTCGGTATCTCAATTTTATCTGAGTTTCTCGGTAGAATCTGAAAAACTTCATGCATCTGAAAACCTTCAATTTTTGATTTTACTCTGGATCAACATCCTAATTCATTGATAGTTCACGAAATCTTGATTCAACCAAAGGTTTAGTCGAGATATCAACTCTCTCTTATCGGTATGAATTTTCTCCATCGATGTCCTTTTTCTCAACATGATCTCGATGAAGTGATGTCGATATCCACATGCTTGCATCGGTGTCTGATATCGGATTTTTTGAAAATAGCAATAGCATTATTATTGTCACAAAATATTGGTACTTCATTGGCTACAACTTTATAATCCTTAATTGTTTTGCAGGCGAAAGAATCTGAGCCTGCAATGACTTCCTGCGGCCATGTATTAAGCTTGATAATCTTGGTTGCTCTTTGAGGTCATTTCTTTTGAAAACAAGAGATATCGGCTTACTTCGAAATTGTGAGTTCTGCGGTGGACTTCTGTCAATTCTACAACCTCCATGTCGACATCGACTAACCCGGTTAATTCAAAGGTTATCATCAATTTGGATACCATAATCCTCTATTCATTTGTGCCCTTAAGATACTTGATATCTTTTTGGCGACCTCCACGTGTTAAAGCCTTAGGATTAGCTTGGTATCTTGCACATATCCCAACAACAAATGTTATATCCCTAGCCTACTTCTTTGAGATAGAAACAATGATCGATGATTCCTCTATAATCGGTATGACTTCTTGATTTACCTTGAAATCGAGGATCCATCTTGAGTTAGTATTCATAGAATTCTAAGCGCATTGCATTATGTACACCATACTTGGCATCGGATCTACGGTGTACTTTGCACAGGTTGATGAAGATTCCTTCCTTTGATTGTTTCACTTGAAGACATAGAAAAATTCATCTCTCCCATCATTGACATCTCAAACTTGCCTTTCATCAATGTTGAAAACTTTTCACCGCGGTGATGGTTTGGAGATCCAAAAATGATGTCATCAACATATATCTGAACCCGTAAGATATCTTCCCCATCTTCTATCTGAACAAAGTTCTATCAGCAGTTCATTTGACAAAAACCGTGATTAGTAAGAAACTAAGAAAGAGTATCATACCATGCTCTTGGTGCTTTGCTTAAGACCATACAAGGCTTTTACGGGCACTGTAAACTTGAGTCATTACATGCGAAACCGGGAGGTTGTTCTACATAAACCTCTTTCTTAAGCACACCGGATTCAATGCACTTTTCACATCCATTTGATAGAATGTGAACTTCATGTGGGCAACATATGCAGAAAACAATCGATGGCTTCTAGTCTTGCAACAAGTGCAAAGGTTTCATCATAATCGAAGCCTTCTTCTTGGGAATAACCTTGTCTGACTAGCCTTGCCTTGTTTCTTACAATGTTGTTGTTTTCATCTCTTTTATTCTTGAATACCCACTTGGTTCCAATGACATTGTGCCTTTTTCAGTCTATCCACTGCTCCCGTACTCAATTCCTTGAGAATTGATTGACTCATCTTCATAAGATGATAATCGATGAGAATCTTGTAGAGCTTCACCAATCTCGATGAAATTCTTTCTCGATAGGAAGCGACAAAATAGTGCACTCTCACCATGGAACCTTCTTGTTTTGACACCTTCCGGTTAGATCACCCTGTCGACTTGTGGGATGACTATCTAACCATCTTCTTCTAGATGTTCCCCTTGATAAAATCCTCAACATTTGAAATGTTAGGTTCGATTAGTTCAATAAACTCGGGAACAACGAGAAAATGAAAAGTGAATCATCTTCCTCGGGAAATTCTGTTGAACATTTATCGAGACATTTGTTCCCCTTTGGTTGATAGATTCGAATTTGCCTCGGTGTGACCACATCTTCATTGGCATCACATACACATGCAGGCGGTGTGCTGTTGATTAATTGGATTTCGGTGTGTTGGTTTTCCTTGGTGAAAACTTTCCATCCACGAGTCTCACCATCTTGAGTTCCATCTGAACTTCTTTATCTGAGTCTGAGTCACTCCAATCATAGATGGTGGTGACTTCTTCTTTTAAGTTGATCGATGTTTTGTTATTCTTTTTGGGGCTTAATCTGGTGATTCTCTTGATCGGTTCTTACGCATCATGTTCTGTTTTCCTTACGAATACAAGTAGATTCATCAAAAAACAACATGAGGTGTTTCCTCCTCAATAAGAGTCCTCTGATTTGTAAACTTCTTGCTTCTTGACTTTGAATATCTAAGAATATTCCTTCGCCGACTTTACTATCAAATGTTTTCAAGCAGTCTTTACCATTATTGTGTATGAAACACTTGCAAACCCAAACCTACGAAAAGAAAAGCAAGAGGCTTCCTTTCATTCCAAAAGCTCATAGGGTGTTTTGCCTTGACTCTTGAGTCGGCATGGATACATTACTGTGAATAGCATGCGGTGTTGGCTTAAAATTGAAAATCTTTTAGGAATATCGGCTTGGTATCATTGTCCTTGCGAAACTTCTTTAGAGTCTGTTCCTTCTTTCCGGCAACACCATTTTGTTGAGGGTTCGTTCTTGGTGATGTTTTGAGAAATTCCATTTCTTTGCTGAATAATCGGATATAATATGGTTTATAAATTCGGTTCCTTATCGGATCGATTTTGACCACACTTTCGATTTTTTCTCAATCTTGAGCCTTTTGATGATTGAGGGCGGCTTTATCAGTCTCTTTCTTCTTGGTAAAGAATATGACCCAATATATCTTGAGTAGTCATCAACTACTACTGGTGTGTATTTCCTACCATTAGTGCTCATTGGTGTTATTGGACCAAAAAAGATCCATATCAACAAGCGAAGTATTCTTTCGGTAAAACATCTACTTTGCTTTTAATTGATGCTTTAACTTGTTTTCCTTTTGGCATGCATCACAAACATGTTCCTTCTTGAACACTTCATTAAAGCAACCCTCTCGCAATAGCTAATCTTGCAAGTTTATTGGGGTTTTGAAATTCGAATTGATTCATTCTTTTATGCCATAACTCCAAGCGGTATCATTAGAACTTTTTGCAACCAAACATGTATCTTTAGGAGTTGAACTCCAATCGACCAAATACCACATTTCCTTTTACAGTACGATCGATAATATTTTACGTGAGATATCATCTTTCACATAACATAAGTTCTTAGAGAACTCAACATTAAAACCACTTATCACGAGAATTGGCTTATTGAAAGCAAGTTATGCTTCAATCGGATACATATGAAACACCATGGATATGAACAAAATCGATTTCCAAAGTTCCATATCCTTCGATCTGTCCGCTTGAGTTATCTCAAAAAAGTGATCGAGGGCCTCTTTTTGTTCAACATAGTCAAATGATATCTTCTTGAATCATCATATGTCTTGAGCATCCCTTGTCAAGATACCATCTGACATGGGCTTTTCATCTCTCTACTCATCGGTCTTTATGTGATCTTCAATCGACTCGATGCCCTTGTTTTCCTCCTCCTCAATAGCCGTTAGGCGGAGGTCATCACTTTCCTTTGTCTGAGAAGATTTCATCTGAAAGAAACTAGATCCTTCCTCGAGAATGTTCTTCTTCTGCAACCATGGCCTTTTAGCTAGAAACTTCTTGTCTCTTTTAACTTGTTTTCTCTTCTCTCCTTAGCACTTTCGGTCGGGACAATCATCTTTGGAAGTGACCTTTCTTTTTTGCAATTGTAGCATCTTTTGGCATCATCATCTGATCACTTTCTTCTTTGGATTTGGGTCCTTCTTTGGATGAAGACCCTTCACTTTTCGAGTCCTTTCTCTTCTCGGTTGGTTTGTCCTCGGGGTTTCTTTACAGTACACCTTGATTCCTGTAATAGTTTTTGTATTTTCCATATCAACTATTAAGTGTTTCAAACCTCTTTGCCATCGATCTTTAGCTTATCCTCAAGCTTATCGATTCTTAGCAAGGGAGTTCTCGGACTCTCTAGTTTCTGAGTTTATCCTTGGCTTTGAAGGCCACATTTTTACCGGATGATGAATCATCTTTCTTTCATCGACCTTTTTTAGATTTTTTTATCAATTCACGAACTCATAAGCCTTGATTTCGGAGAAGACTTGTTGATATGGCATTGAATTAATGTTTTGGTGTTTTCAATCACCGGCATGTATATCCCGTTTCTTAGAAAGACCTCTGAATTTTCAATGCAACTTCTCTCTGTGGATATTTCTTTCCAAGTGCATTTAGATCATTCATAATCTTTGAATCGACTTCCAATTTGTCTATAGATTCACCTTAAGTCCATTCAAAACTATCAAACTTTCGATTACAAGCTGAAAGTTTGTTTTTCCTTGATATGATCGTGCCTTGGCACATTACAACTAGTGTATCCCAAATTTCTTTTTCTTGATATTACGGTGAAATCATTCCCATCACACCATCATCAATTATCTTTGTATAGTGTGTCTTTAGCAATATAGTCTAGATTGGTAACCCCTCTCCTCGAGTCGGTTGGTCATCGGACTTAGGAAGTCTACTCTAGGATCATTTCTCTCATTTTACATTCCTCACGGGGATTCACCACAGATGAAATTGGAATGGTCCTTGAGACCCACTCTCCACATCGTTCATGTTTTGAATCTGGTGAGCACTGCATTCTCGATCTCCATAAATCATAGTTCTCTCGAGAACATGGGAAGTTCTTAGAAGACATTTTTATACGAGTCTTTTAAGAATTCATCAAATAAGATCGATTCGGATAGACCACAAGTATTTTAGCAAATAAAACTTTGGTCAACCAGCCAGTGGTCAAGTTGAACCCTTTGCTTTCTACTAACTTGTTGGTATCGGATCGACAGTTTTAAAAAATGGATCGATCCGGTGATCAACTACGAAATAAGTGATCTTTTGAACTCATTCTGATACCACTTATTAGTCTGGTGCAAGCAGAGTCTTCTGCGTGTATGGGGGAATACCGTGTTGATGTTTTAAAACTTTTTTCTTTTCTTGAGGTCGACTTGGGTCGGGTTGTCACGATGATTTTGGTCTGAGAAGCACAAAATCGCTCTGAGTCAAAATCTACTTAGGCGGTGATCTGGCAATTGCTTTCGGATACCTCGAGATAATCTGGCGAGTCTTTGAGTTTTTGAGATCTGAGTTGCTTGGATCGAGATAACTAACTTCTTGAACCCTCGGAAGAGTAAGTTCGGTTTGGTAACTATCTTATTCTAGCTACTTTCGATGTCTTGAATAGTTGGCCCTTAGTTTATACTCGTTTTAAGCTTTTTCTTTGAAAACCTTCCTTTAATGGAATAGTGAAGAAGAGGCATGATTCCATTATATATAACTTCCGATTGGATTGATTCAACTGAAATATCGATGAAAATATGCTTTCAAAACAAAGGTAATGCATGCGGATAAATCAAGCAAAGCGAAAAGCAAAGAACAACAAAATTATAGTGGTTAAGAGACTCAAGCTCCCTCGTCCACTCTCCACTGATCTCTTCAAAAGAAATTCCCTAATCACTTCCAAGGCTTTACATTTACCTCTGTGGTTTACTAACCTTTCTATTTTGAGCTTTCTAACTACCTCATAGTTTACTAACTCAAACACACACACAAGCTTTTTTTGTCTATCAAGATAGATTACTCACTTCTTCTCTAGAGCTTTTAGACTACCTCAATGTAGTTTACTTACTCTTTACAACTCCATCTCACTTCAATCACGCTCAAACTACCTTCTGAAAGGGTTTGGGGTTTCTAGGTTGGTTTCAACTAGAATGAGATATCCTTTTTACAATAGAACCAATGCAAAATCTACAATATCTCTATTAAGCTTTGAATATATCTTATCAAGCTAGGCTTAGTGGAATGAGCTCTCTTGATTTAAAGCACTTGGGAAATTCTTGGGTTTTGAGTGCTTCAACTTGCAATAATAAGTTTGAGCTCTTGATTTGCTTACAAATTTCTCGTAACCTTACAATGTAGAGGTCCAGAATTTTATAGGCATACACCAAGGTTACTTTTGAAAAACTATCCGATTGGAAGAGATAACCGTAAGTTTCCTCTTATGGTGTGTGAAAACGACTATATTTAATTTGACACTCCTAACATGTTTTAGGCAATAGCCTTTCATGTAACCGGTCTTCACTTTTTATGATGCGGAACTTAGTACTTAACATCTTTTCATTGACTGTCATCCGACGCCGATTAGCCGATATGAATCCTTTGTCTTCCTCTTTTGACTTTTGTCTCGATTAAGTGTAGACAACTCATGACTCTTTTTTTTTAGTTTACAATAATAAAGGTGATATAACCTTAACAACACTTTGTCTTAGTTCCTTTTATGCGCATTTGAATGTCTTGGGCAATATCTATTTTTCTAAGGAATCACGATCTTCTCAGTATTCGTCCTTGAGATAGATATTTTGATTGCCTCGGAACATTGAGTTTATCTTGAGCATTGATACATTCCGAGTCTTGATAATTCATGCCTTGATGTTCTTGATCTTGATTTTGATCTTATCTTGAGTCTTACGAGTCTTAAAGGTCTTAGTCTTGAGGTCTTGAGTCTTCTGAATATACTGGTGATCTTTGAGAGTCTTCATCTTTGGTCTTGATTCCTCGATTTCATCTTGAGTCTTGATATCATTTCTGCTTGAGTCTTGATATCTCGATTTCTGCTTGGTGTTCGATATCTCGATTTCTCGGCTTGTGAGTCTTGATATCTCGGTTTCTCACTTGAGTCTTGATATCTCAATTTCTCCTTTGAGTCTTGATTTCTCGATTTCATCTTGAAACTTGAAAACTTGATTTCATCTTTGAAACTTCGGTTTCTTTAGAAACTTCTTGAGTTCTTCGATCTTGAGATCCTAACTTTGATCTATATCTCTGTGACTATGCATTTGCGATAACATTACATTACTCTAAAAGCGAATCTGACTCAACTATCAAGATTATCACGAACATGTCATACTCGGGGTTTTGGGATCTAATCAAAATCATATCTTTATTAAATTCATCTCCCAACAAAAGTGAATCCTCATATTAGGAAATTATCACCCCATAGTGACAAAGATGGGTTTTAAAGCCAAAGTCTACCCGGAGACTTGAACAAATCTGAGCCTAAAATCATATTGAAGCTTTTGCAACATCTAGTTTGAAAAAAAAAGGCTATGGGTGAATTTTACTGCATTATTCAAAAATGGAACATGGGATTTGTGTGATCCCACAAAAATCCCAGTATCATAAGAACATGTGGGTATATAAAATTTGAAGTGCAATCTTTGATGGATCAATCTTGAAACATAAAAGCAAAACTTGGCAAAATGTACACTTTCGACAAACACGGATTTGACTACGCAAAACAAACCTTGATCTGTAGTAAAAGCTTGTTTACTATAAGAGTTGTGCTCTGCTTACTCTCTCTCTAATTCATGGATTCTACATCAATTGGATGTAAACAATGCTTTTCCTCAATGGAAGGTGGATAAAGAACTTTACATGGCTCAACCACGGGGCTTTGAATTTGGGATTAATAAAAGTTTTGCAAGCTAAGAAGATATATGTATGGTGCGACAAGATTCTAGAGCGGTGGACATCTAATCTTATACATTCTCGAGTTCTTGGTTTATCACTTCAAAAGTGATTCTTCTCTTTATATCAAACATTACATGGCTCCATAGTGCGATTCTTGCTATGTTGATGACATTATTGTCCTTTGGTTCCTAACAATGCGAGTTGATCAAGTGATAAAAAGCTCTTAATGGATTCTTTTCATTGAAGGATCTTAGTGAACTTCAATTACTTTTAGGTATTGAGATTCCTGAGAACTTCTCTGAGGAATATTCTTGAATCGGGAGGAAATATGTTAATGAACTTCTTGGAAGTGATATGGTTGAAAGGCTAAAAAGACCATGACCTCCCATGATTTGACAACCACTTGTCCAAATTTTTAGGAGAACTATGGTAACATTTGAAGTATTGTTGGAGCCTTTACGGTATACAACTTTGACAAGGCCTTATATATGTTATCTTTGTGAATAAGGTTTCTCAATATATCCGACAACCTTTAGACTCTCATTGGAAAAGGCGTAAAAAGGATCTTTGAGATACTTAATTTTGCTACCATAGATTCGGGCTTACATCTGATCCATCAACATCTCTTGATATAATGGCTTTTCTGAGATGGTGATTGGGGTCTTGATTTGGATAATACGAAGTCGACATCACGGAAATTGCATTTTTCTGGAGGAAACCTCATTTCTTGGAGTTCAAAAAGAACTACTGTATCAAGATCTAGTATAGAAATTTGAATCTGAAGTCTTGCTATCTTGACTTATGAAGTGCTTTGGATAAAGTCTTTACTTAGGGGCTTAATGTTTTCAACAAGAGAATGCAAGCAATTTGGATTGATAATCAAGGCTATCTCTCTATCTGCTAATCACTTTTCTTCTGGAACTAGCGTATAGAGTTGGATCTTCATTTTGTAAGAAAAAAGATCAACAACAAGGAACTTCAAGTTTTCCCACGTCCCAGTGTTGATCAAATAGGCGTCGTTTACTAAACCTCTTTCACATCAATTCTTTGTGAGGTTAAGAAACAAGTTGAAAGTTGTTCCTAAATCCTCCTCGAATTGAGGGGCATGATAAAAAAATGATAAGAAGGTGCACATGACAATATGGGAAAATACTAGCAACCTGTGGTGCATGGTGTATCTTTGAAATAGGGGATATGTTTGGTTTGTTTGCATCTAGTGTGTGTCACGATTTTTCTGACTAAGAGGATCGAAAAGTTTGTTGAGATTTGTCTACGTGGTTAGAACCAATAGGATTACAACAACCTGATGGGATCTAGATGATTCCCTCATTTATTATATATGTATGCCGATAGCTCTGTAGCGAGAATCATGAAATGAAATTAATATTCAAAAAGCATCATGTTTGTTGTTCTATCAATTAATAGCATTAGTTCCTTTTTCATTACATAGATGAAGGCGGAGAGTGTTAGATTCTGATGAACCAAACAATTTACCGTAAAAAAAGAAAATGTTTTTAAATTAAGAAAAGAAGAATACACGGAGATGTGTTTGAAATGTTTGAGCTACCTCTTGAATAGAGACAATGGTGGTTCATAGAATCCGAATGAAAATAAAAGATGAATAAATAGGCGATTTGTGTTTATATATCTGAGGGTATTTTGGGATTTCATATAAATGCCACATTCTTTCATAACCCTCGATTTAAAATTGGACCTATTTTGGTGAGATTATTGACTGAAAGTGATAAATAAGCGGGCTTAGGCCAATCGTGAGCCTCTGAGATTAGTTAAAGCGGGCTATCAAACACCCGAATGCCCCATGATTAAAAGTGAGATAACGCACCTAAAGCTGGGCTATCAAGCGTAGCCTTAGGGTTATCTTGACAAGTATGCTTTGAATATTACTTATGTATACAAATTGATTCTTGAACTTATTTATGAGAATAATCATTTTATCATTGTTGCTTTAAATATAATGAATGTTAAATATTTATTACATAATGGTTAATTACTTTACATTGTAGATAATGTGGTAGGTAGAAAATCACAGAAGATCACATTATCGGTTCCTTGTATATAAAGTACAAATGATTCACAACTTAGATGAAATTGAACAATTCATTGATAAATGTTCAAGTGTAATTCTTGGATTGTTTTGTCTTGACCAATAGGTTACACTAGTACATAATGATATGCAAATTGGTTCCTAGTGACCAAAGAAAGAACAATTAGGCCCGAGTAGTTGTTGATTTCTTAATCTCTGCCACTTGAATGGGATTGTATGTAGTTAATAATTATTGCTTTGATTTATTATGGGGAAGCCGTCAAAGATTCAATACTTTGTATTTTGTGCAATATTATTAATTACATGACATATCGCCAATTTATCTGATCGTGTTACTTGGAAAGTCTTGTTTGATTTTGTCCTTGGTGGGCTCCTAAGGTTTATCATATCAAACATATGCGATTGGATTAATTCACGGTATGATAATAATGGTTGGAGTTGTCATACTTGAGGAATAAAAGATATTAATTAATTAAAGCATTGATGGCTTAAATTAATTAATTGTTGAAATTATAGTTTTGATGGAAGTTCAAAGCAGGATGTAATATGACCCGATCGGACACATTAGCTAGCGATGACCCGGTAAGATGTATAGGCGTTTGATGTATTAGATGGGTCACATATTGAGGGGGAACTCAATATGTATAAAATAAAAAAGATCGAAGACCGAAGATCGGATAGCCGGGTGAGATATCAAGTAGAAGACTTGAAGACCGAAGAACCTTATGAAGACCTACATGGAAGAACACCGGAAATTGATGGTGTCTTTAAGACAAGCCCGACATCGAAGTCTCAATCGGGTAGGCGATCTATATGATTGATCGGTCGATTCAATCGGGTAACACACAAGTGTTTACCCAAGGCATACTGAAATCGGACAAAGTATGTCGACCTAAGTTGGTAAATCGGCGCCGGATAAGTGTATGACAGGCATAAGGAGGCGAGACCGTATATGCGGAACTAATATTGCAAGACTAAGCGGTTGGTCGAATGGGCTATAAGGGCGATGGAAGCACACATTTAACCATGCGCCTCGAGCACTTATAATCGGACACACCTACCTTAAATAGACCGAAATTTGAATTGCTCTCCAGCAGCTAATTCGATTTCATGCTATATATATGGGATCAAACCTTGAGTAAGGTTCTGAAATAATACTTAAACTCAAGCACAAGTATTTCCGCACAAAAGAACACCAAGAACTCAAGAATATTCTAAAGTGTTCATCCCATGGTTCCATGCTTGCAAAAAATCTCATCCTTTAACTTTAGGCTACTCAAATACTAGGATAGATTTTTCGATTTGGAAACCCTAAAAATCTTAGCCCAAGCAGTGTTAGGATAAGTTTGTTTTCTAGATCTCAAGCTAGGGTTTCTAGTCTTGATTAATTGGATTGTTGGTGAGAACTCCATAAACATCTGTTTGTCTTTGTGTTGGACTAACACATTAAACTAAGTCGATTGGTTAAGTGAGTGCCCCTGGCGATAGGGAAGAGTGGGCGTGGGACCGGTTATCCGAACCACTATAAACCTTGTTGTTTATCTTATTTTACACTCTTTACACACATCGGTATTTTTATCAAACATGCATATTCTAAGTAAGGATTAGTTTTGCATCAAGCAACTGATCTTATCAGCCCGACACTTTGTCACCTGAACAAGAAAGCTTAGAATTTGATTTATACAAACTGGTTTTTCTACAAGGGTTAAAATTACTTCCACACATCAGTTGACTGATAAACACCTAATATCTGTTCCACGTTATCGATGGAGTTGGATGTCGGATCGTCTTGATTCTCACCTTTTATTCTATCAACACTTATCTGCTTTATACGGCTCCACGAAAAAAAGTTTTGAAGTCTATTCACCCCTCCTCTAGATTTCCACCTCCACGAAACCCGTTTGGGACCTACAAGTGGTATCAGGCGGTGGTTCTCGGACCCTTTTGACTTTGTATATCATCGATTATTAAAGAAGAACCATTGTCACCCGTGAAGAAGAATTCACGGCGAAGAAATTCTCACGGAACTGAAGCGTGTTTCAAGCTGTCGAAACCAGGTCACTATAGTGTTGAATGCCTTGACACGACTCCTAAAGATAGAAGGGGCGAAGCGAAGAAGCGAATCTGAGGATGATGGTTGAAGACATACGGTATCAGCGGCTATATCTGCCTTGAATGACTTCGGTTACTCATCTGTCGAGGATTTTACTGATGACCCTCTTGATGATATCGGCGATCTCTCGATCGATGTTCTCATCGATGGCGACATCTATCTCATGGCCAAAAGCTAGTCAAAGCGGGGTAATCTAAACCATACATGCTACTTCCCCGCGTCTTTGGAGATTGACCTACAACTCTGATGAACAATTTTGATGATCTCTCTTTCTGCCAAGAGACACTTTGCAATAGTGAAGGAATTTGAAAACGATAAAAATTTAAGGCTAAGAATATTCAGCTTGTCGAGGATAATGAAATTTGTAAATTTCTTTGAGCAATCGATTGAGGTTTTAGAAGATGACTTCTGAGGGCTAGAGTTTACGAAAGTCGATTACTTACGATCGGAGTAGTGGTTAAGGAACAACGGACTCTCAATCTCGAAACAAGGCGATGATTTAAGAGTCCTTCAATCTAAGTTTGATGAACTCTTGACTACATGAGGAATTAAAAATCGGGAGAGACGGGTTTGCAAAAGAAAGTAGAAGTTTTGGAAAAAGCCTCTAAAAAATATTGATGAAATAACAAAGCTACTTTGAAAAAAGCTGATATGAAGGGTGTTGGGTATGATAGCCCTTCTTGATCCTCGTATATCGACTGGTTCACACTCCAAAGATGAATTTAGGAAGGTTTGGAAAGGATACACATTAAGAAAGGGCGTATATGCGAAAGAAAGGGAACATAAATGGACCCCAGATCGGACATCAGCGAATATAATAAACGAAAATTGAGTTCTTACGAAAGATCTCAACCTAATCGTGCGGTCCAATCGGCCTAAACCATCATGAGGCGATCCTGGCGAAATCGTCGGTCGAGAGTTACTGCTTTCCGACATCTTTGAGGGTAAACTCATGAAACCATTTTGTGCAAAAGAGATATGAATCATTTGATGGTAGTAGTCGTACCTAAAAATTCTAGAATGCTTCCTTTACAATGTAGTACAAGTTGTATTTATAGATAAGAATTAGGTCACATATCTTCATGGGCTTTCTTTTTTGGGCTCTCTGATCGCTAAAGTGTCGATTGGCAGGTTTCCCTTAGTCAACCCGTTTCGTGTCTGGATACACTTACGCTTTGCGCTTGCTTGATATCCGCGCCATTAAGCTTTGTATCTTTCCATGTTTATCTCTTCATCGTCTTGGTTGGAAATCGTTTTAATTGCAATGGTTTTCCCAAATCGCTCCGAGACTTTAAATATATTTCAAATTAAGCCCATGACCTCCTCATCAAATGTCATGAAATAAGCTTCTCTTTTGATAGAAATATAGCGGAGAAGTCGCCTCGCCCGAATCAAATTATTTCATGCTTACAATAATTGCCTCTTAAGTCGAGGTCTTGTGCTTTCGCCAGGGGCCTTGACTTGACGGATTATTTTATCGGCCTGCGTGCAAGTCGACCTCGGGGAGCATTCTCGAGAGCGCATGGTCATCCTGGGGAGGCATGATTACTTTCGGCGGATAGATGATGTCATACACCTGGCCCCTCAAATTGGTGACCCGCGGTGTAGCCATAATTTATGCGACCGTTTCCCTCCGGAGAAGAAATATGTCATATTACACTTGACCCCTTTCTTTCTCTATAAAAGCGTAGGGTTCGGACCTCAATCCATTTTCTCCCAACCTTCCACGCCAAATCTTTTCGAATCCAAAATCTCTTCACTTCCGGTGAGCTCTAATTTTCAAGCGAAACTCGAAGCTGGGTAATCCTCTCCGTTTCTTCACTTTTTCTCTATGGCCACCGATCCTTCCGGCGACCATTGTCCCGGCCCATGGTTCCCTTGTCTTCGGAGGAGATAATGTGGCGATAGCCCCATCTCCGGCGCTACCATGGCTCTGTTAGTAGTTGGTCAGGGTGGAGTCTCGACGATGGGCATCGTGTATTATTGTTAGGACAGGAGGGTGTAGATGGCGATTTTTGAAGTTTGGAAAAATCACTCTCCTCCCTCCTCTGGATATCAGCCCGCCAGCTCATGCGCCCGGAAAGGGGACAACCAGCGGTACTTTGGCTCGGCCGGGATTATGGGAACTTATGGCGGGACCTTAAATATCGGCTCACTCTGTCGGCTCGGAGTTCGTCTGGCGACTGAGCGTACTATAGGAGGCTGGCGGCTCGTTAAAACCCGTACTCTAAAACCTGAAGTTGGTCTTATTTGACCGACCGTCGCGCTCGCCGTCGTGTTGTATAAAAATGCTAGGGCGTACATTCTATGGGGCGACTTAATGAAAGTCTTGAGCAAGTAGTCTCCGGGATGATCACGGTCAATAGGCATACCATGGAGCGGGGAATCCTTTCCAAAGCTTCACCGGTATCTCCCATCATCCTTCTGCGACCTGAAACTTAAGTCTTACAAAATCACCGAGCGGTTGGAGCTATATACTTTCTACCATGACCCCGATTGCAGGGGCTCGGGCTTTACGCCGGATCTTTGAGCTCTGGCGAGATCACCTATGTGATGATGCAATCGCCCAACCGGCTATAATGCCATGCAACTTTGCAAGGGTACGGGAGCTTGTAGTTGGGATCCCGAACAAGGGTGGATTGGCCTTCGAAGATGATGGTTTTATAGAGTGCTTGGAATCCGCAGGATCCTTCAAGTACACTGCCCATTGGGTTCCCACGTCATGGAATTGGTCGAACATGGTAAATCTTAACCTACACTTCCAGGGTTGTCTTGATCTAATTCTCTTCTTCTCTTGCGGTGTTCACTTCTCAAACCAGCCCAGACCTATTTTGGGATTTCTTGGAGGCCTTTAAGATGGATTAGCGACCTCCTCCGGGCCTCCGGCGACATCAAGCCTTGAATTCGAGCTCGATGGCAAAAAGCCGGACTCTGGATATCCACATGCCAACATTCCTTGTGAGTACATTTATTGATGCTTTCAAATTTTCATTTATGCGTGGGCTGATTTTTCCTCTATGTGGGCAATTCAGGCATTCCGAATCTGTCGTCGTCAACCTTGACATTGATTATGGTAATGGCAAGAACTACGGTGTTGGGCGGATATAGCATGTGGTGGCCCGTGATACCCTCCCTCCAGAGTTCGATTTAAAGAGGTGGGCGTTTGGTTCCAAGGCCTCTCGAAAAAGAAAAGGAGAAAAACAGTAGGGGGCCAAGGTCGCTTGGCTCGCCAACCTCCACAACCCGCCTCTTTGCCCAGGGGAAATCGTCACCGGGAGGGCGATTCACGGTTAAAGTGGGGCACCCGACCGCGTAGCGTGAATGCGTTTTGATTGTTATGCGAGTCCTTATATGTTCTGTCATCTCTTTGCTTAATCGACTTACGTCTCTTTTTTCGGCCGGAGAGCTTACCCTCCATAAATTAAACCCGTGGCTGAGTTTCTGAGGTCGAGTCCGTCGTCCGTGGGGATTATCAAAAGGCACTTCTACCTCAGGAGTAGGGATGGCAATAGGTCGGATAAGTCAGTGCTTATATACGGACAGGTCCCTCTTTAAGCAGGTAGGCGAATTCGACCCATAATAAATCTTTTTATATTTTATTTTTTTAAAATTTAAAATATTAATATCAATAGATAATTTTAATTGAAATAACATATTATATTTCATATAGACCTAAAAAATGTCTATAAAGTTGAATTCTTATTATTTACATATTAAATATATGAAAAAAAATGTAAAAATATATTATATAACATATATTTTTAATTTTTTATAAATAAAATGGGGCGGGTCCGGGCAGGTCTGAATAACTGACCCACATGCCTCATTTCATTATGGGTCGGGGCGGGTCAGACCCAAATAGTCTTAGTCCCCGAGGCGAGGCCGAGGCGGGGTGATGTGCCATCCCATCCTAGAGGTCTCTGAGGCTCGGCCGAGGATGGTATCCCGGACCACCGGCATTGCCGTCGTCAAAAAGTGATGGGAAACTTGTACTCGGCCCTCGCCCGGCTCTCAAAAGCGGTTCTCTATCTGGAAGACTAGCGCCCTGATTGGAAGCGGATTTAGACCAGTGAAGAAGCAGCCTGATGGTCCTTCGAATTAAGCTAAGATGAATTTCGCGACCGTGCGGAAGAAATTGGAGTCCTCGATAAATCGGTAATTCGACCTCGAGGTTTCTTGGCGGTGGTCGAAAGAGCGGCCGAGGGCAAAAAAGCGGCGTGGTCGTGGAATGACTGGTAGGAATCATGGTTACCGAAGGGCGACTTTAGAAGGGACAGATGAAATTACTTGCTTGATTTTAAGTATGTCTTTGTTGTATCTTCAGCAGAACCATCCGGATCTCACAAAGACTAACCGGTAGTGATATAGCCCATACGTCAGCAGGAAACTATCAAGTATGTTAAGCAGCGGCCATACGCCCCCGCCAATCCTCACAGAAATCAAGGACTTGAAAGGCAGATATCGACCTTTCATACTTTTGCTGACCCGAGTCGGATCGTGCCGCAGTTCACGACTGGAGGGTGTCAATGACAAGGGGTCTAAGTCCGAGACCCGCTCTTGGAGAATTCTGGAGAAGCAGGAGAAAGCCAGAATGGCGATTCTGGGGTCTTTGAGGGGAGGCGGATGCTGATTTGCTCTTGATGTCTTTCTTTTTCTTTTGGACTTTTTAATGTATCGGCCTTGAGCTGTTTTTCGTTTTCATCTCCATTTGCTCATTCTTATCCAATTATGTGAAATTTCTCTTTTTATTCCTTTGTTGTGTTGACTTGATTTAGTTATGCGACACGATAATCTCTTAGTCCTCGTCGTCTTATTGTTAGTGCGACTTTATATTTGGACATAGTTTTTTGAAATCGTCTTATAAAAAGTTGGGGGAAAGGTCGCCCTCAAGCGTGTCGATCAAATCCTTGCTCCGGAAATATATCGAAAGTCATTACCTCGGGTAACTTATGTTTTCTTTACATAATCCCTTTGGGTTTTACGGGGAGTTTTGAAAAGAAGAAAAGACATTATTATTGATAAATGGAAGTTGATTACAAGGGTGTGAACCTCTTGATAATATTTCCTTAAATGGGTTACATTCCACGGGTGTCCGGCCTCGTGTTGGACAAGGGAAGCTCGTGTCGGATCAACACATCTTGGATCAACATATCGAGGATAGCATCGGTCAGTCATCGTCGGGTTAGCATATCGGGTTATCATATCTAATCTCGATCATTAATAAGTCTCGATCAATCTCATCTATTCATCTTCATATCGATCTCGATCCGTCGATCTTGATCAGATCTCATACCTTTCCTCTTCACGATTTTTAACCTTCTCTTCGATTTGCGGTCTTTAGCTTTTCTTCTCATTCCCCGATTTGCATGACTCATTGATTAACTCGAACTCATCTAACTCATCCATCTCGATGGGTCTACAAATCTAAACCTCGTCGATCTGGATCATCTTCTTACGATTTAGGTGAGTTCCTTCAACTTGTTCTTCGTTCCCCTCGACTTGTTATCACGTAAATTAGTTTCGATAACCTGAAGTTGATAATGTTTTAGCATAATTCATCAAAACTAAAATATCAACAATTTCTCCTTTTTTAATGGCCTTAAAACATTAAAAATATATGCATTTTAAAAAGCGTTTTTCTTTTAAAAAATCGGTTCGGTGATCAAATTAAAAGTGATCTTTTTAAACTCTGCTCACGATACCAATTGTTTTGTTATCGTCTGAAATGGGGTTTTAAATAGATCGATTCGGTGTTGGTCAGCTTTGAAATCGATGAACCTTTTGAACTCCTCTACGATACCAATTGTTTGTCTGGTGAAAAACCCATGAAATCTTGGAAAAATCATGAAATCTATATAAAAAGCGGGGTGAAGGAATGGTGATTCAGATTTTGTGTTTAAGTCCATGTATTTTGTTTTTGCTTATAAAGCGAATGCATATAGCAAGATAAAACGTATAAGCGATAAAGAACCTGACAAAGTATAGTGGTTCGGAGAATCAAGCTCCTACATCCACTCTCGCATTCTGAAATTCATTCAAAGGACTTATCACCTCCCGGGTTAAGCCTCTGATATTTAATTTTTATCCTCACCGGGACTTATCACCCTTCACCGGGATCGCCTACAAGCTTTGGGCCTAACTTCAACAGCTTACTTACTTCTTCTACAAAGTTTTACGGGTACTTCGCTTACACTAACTCTTTACAACTTCTGTTACCTAACAATAGGGTTTGGGTTTGGTTGATAATCTCCCGACTAGGGGTGAGATTTTCCCGTACATTTGTTTAGCCTCGATGTTAAGGTTGGGAAAATCTCTCTAAACTAGGATATATCGTGGGTTGCTTAGATTGGGTTTTAGAACACTCATGAATATATTTGTATATCTCTGGACTTGTATTCTATGGTGGGAATGCCTTGAGTATATGGCTCTTGGCTCTGTAGCATCTTTCCACATTCTCCCTTAATTTGATGGAAGATCTTTGTATTTATAGTGTGGATTTGAATGTTATCGTTGGAAGAATCACATTCAAATCCATACTTTTCTATAAGATTCTGCGAACTTCTTCCGGGATGGTTGTCTTCCTCTCGTTGGTCATCATTTGAATCTAACGGCTATATTCTTGATTTCTTACGAGTCTTGTGATTTTAAAGTCTTGAGTTCTTACGAGTCTCGGGATCTTGATGTTATCTTGAGTCTTGATTCTATCTGGTCTTGAGTTTCTCACGAGTCTTAGTGTCTTGATGACATCTTTGAGTCTTGATTATCCCGAGTCTTGAGTTTCTCAAGAGTCTCAGTGTATTGATGTATCTTGGAGTCTTGATTCTATCGAGTCTTGAGGTTTTATCTAAGTCTCGGTGTCTTAGGTGGCATCTCTTTGAGTCTTGGTTACTTCTTGAGTCTTGATTACTTCTTTGAGTCTTGATTTTTCTCTGAGTTTTCGTTTTTCTTAGTCTTGATTTCTTCCAAAACTTCTGAGTCTTGATTTCTTGAAACTTCTTGAGTCTCGAGGTTTCTTGATTCAGCGGACTTCTCTTGACGGACCTTATACGTCCCGGGGCATCTTGACACTTTCCCGAACTGCGAGTTAAGCTCTTCTAATTCGGACGTCGGCCCTCAGTCCAACGGCTTCGAGGCTATCGATTTCTTCTTGCGATCGGTATTTCGGTGATCGGATCAGCTATCTTCGGTCGACATATCGAGGATAGCATCGGTTCGATTACATCGGGTTATCATGTCGGTTATCATATCAGTCTCGATCCGCGTCGATCTTGATCGATCTCAATCTGCTCAATCTTACGATCTGCAACCTTCTCTTACGATTTCTTTGGTTTTAAGCTTTTCTTCTCATTTGATTTGGGCCACTCATCCGATTCTTTCGAGACTCATCGATCTCAATCGGTCCCTGAATCTGCGACCTTATGCGTCTCGATCATCTGCCGATTTATGAGTTCTCAACTTGTTCTTTCGTTCCCCTTTGTTATTGTCGTAAATTAGCTTGAATAACCTGAGTTGATAATGTTTTAACATAATTAAGTCAAAACTAAAATATCTGACAAATCTCAATTCTCCAAAGGCCAAATCAAGTAGCCCAAACATAAAAGTCCAATAAGCGAAAAAGGTGTTTAAAATTAAATAAATTTTTGTTGCTATTTTTCCTAAATTTTTTGAAAAATATGAATAAAGGGAAAAAGATTTTCTTTGAATTTTTTGTTATGGAATGAAGATATGTATTAAGTGGAATACAAAGATTATCTCATTAGATTCAAAATCTCCCACTTTGTTATTTATATTAGAATTTTAGAAAATTAAGAAAAAGAAGGAAAAAGAAAAATTTTCTTTATTTTTCTTGAAAAGATATTGTGGAAGATATGTGTTCTTGGGAATGCAGTATATCTCATAAATTCAAGAAGATCAAATCTTGGAATCTTTATCCTCCTTTTCAAAAATTCCGCAACAAATAAGAGAGTGGGATTTTTTATGGAATATTTAATTCACGGAGAAAAGAATATATTGGATATATATTCAAGATTTCTTGGAGATCAAGAAAGAAATTTTCTCTCCCCTTTTTTCCACGAAAAATCGTAACCTACCTCTTATAAATAGGGATGATTCTTTCATCCCCAAAGTGCCAAATGTTGGAAAAATTAAAAATCCATAAAGGTGGTGCAACATATAATTTATTTTTCTCTTTTGTTAATTTTTAGAGCATCCTACCCTTAGGATTGACGAGAAAGGACTTGGGAATACTTGGGAAGGTCTATTGGTGTGTTCATGTCATGAAGTCCATTGCAATTCAAAAAAGGTTAGTTCCGTGAAGCGTGTAGTAATTCCTCAGCATTAGGATTTATGTGGTATTTATACTCTCATGATTTGTTGTTGAATTGTTATTTGAATTAATATAGGATTAATTCATGCTAAGTAATAATTGTTAAATTAAATTTGTATTTAAATATTCATCCAGAATAGATCCGACGGATTAATTCCCCCATCGATCTTGGTCATAAACATCATCTCGTTTACAGTAGCGTTACCTTGGTTGATGCGCATTGATAAAGATGGGTCTCTCACGAGGATTCTGGATAGATCGATAGGAAGGTTTCCCGGCGGACCAAATGTTGTAACTGGATTTTTACGTCTGAGGGGAACCACACATGGATGGATCGGATCAAGCGAGTAACAAAGTTATAATGTAAATAACTTTCGAGTTTGGTTACCCGGTTAGGTATTTTTGAATATTGAGAGCCGGAATATTTTATTATTATTTTACGCCCAAAATTCTAAGATTGCTCCCCTTTACTGATGAATAGTACAAGTTTTATTTATAGATATGAAATTGGGTCCTGGAAATCTTGGGCTTCACTGTTGCGAAATAGGAGCTCGGGCGCCCGATCTTTGGGTTTTTCTTAGTCAACCGGGTTTCCTAGATGCGGATACACTTACCGCCTTATGCCCTTGCGATATCGCGCCCGTATGTATCTTTTCATATTTATCTCTTGCGTCATCTTGCAATTGAAATTCGTTTTACACATGGTTTTCCCAAAGTTGCTCTAGTGACTTTCATATGTTTAAGTTGCCTCCTCCTCCTCGAGCTCAAATGAAATTAAACCTACTTTGAAATAAATATAGCGGAATCGCGCCGCGCGGTCGAATTATTTCATGCTACAACACCTATCCCATCACGAATTCTAGGATAAATGCACGAGCAGCCTGCTAGATTAAAGAAACCAGACTAAAGAAAAAATCTGATAATGCGATTCATCCAAAGCTCACATTCATAATCATCTCTTGACCCGTTTAACACGCTGAAGAGATGTATGATTATGTAGATCTTTGCGTATGGGAGACAAATGGGCCATACGATCTTGATGATTACCATAGAAGTGCCATGTTTGTTTTGAATCCCCAAAGGTAACAACTAACCCCTCGGGACCCGATCCTAAGGGGGTTTAAACTGATCGATTAGGGGTTCAGGTGGGTTTTGGACAATAAAGGGCCGTCTGAGAAACTGTCGGTACATCGATAGTGGATGTAAGGCACATGGTGACAAACATCTCCTCGGTTCATATATAGAACAAAGAAAGGCCCGTGTACTCTTTGGTGGCGATAACTTTAAGTTTTACGGAGGGTTTGGCACCCAATCATAACCGATGTACAAGCTAAACGGAGTCTCATATGTGATGGTTTAAAACATAACACATTATCGATTTCACTGATTACGCAACAACTTATTCAATGTTGAGTTCTCGTGATCAATGCACTATCAAGAATCGAGCTACTGACCAGATTTTTGCTAGCCCGGTTACAGAAAAGCGATCTACTGCTAGATTAGGATAGTTGTCCAGAAATGCATGCACGATTGTTAAGGATTCCAAAAAGCAGTTGGCTCAAGCGCGAAGAATGAGCCATCGAACTTTAAAACTCTTAACAAGATAGCAAGGATATCCTTAGTCTAGAATGAAGTTTTCTCTGGATGTCGGACACATGCGCATGTCGAGGAAGGAAAGCAAGTCAAGGCTTCATTCAAAGGATTCCTTCACCACCATCAATGAGTATTACGATTGCTCCATGGATCTTTTTTGGACCCGATTCGCCACTATTTTCCGTGAACGAAAATACACTCTGGTGATTGTAGATGGCTTCTCCCAAGTTCACGGTTTGTATTCTTGTATAGAAAGAATGAAACTACAACAAAGATACGAGTTGCTTTCGAGACTACAAAATGAAAAGGTGTCGAGGTGTGAAGGGGAACATAATCGGATCAAATAAGGGAACATAATTCTTGAATTCTTTCATATCAAATTTTGCAAGGAGTTTGGGATAAAAGCGTGAGACATCGATCACGAAAATCACAATAGAATGGTGTAGCGAAAAGGAAAAGCAGAACACTCAAAGAAATTTGCTTCGCATAATGTTGAAGAACATGCTTACTCCAAAACATTTCTAGGCGAAGCAAATCAATATTGTATGTCACCTCGGAAACAGATGTTCTCTGTTAGATTCAACAAAAACACCATATGAGTTGTGGAAAAAGCGAAGAAAACCTCATGTTTTCTTACTTCCATATTTTTTTTGGGTGCAAAGTTTTATTCACAACAATGGGAAGAGTTAGTTGAAAACCTTTGAAGCCAAGTGGGATGAGGGTATATTCTTGGATATTCCTCGGCCATTAAAGAACTTCCGGGGGTATTCAATAGGCGAACCCTAGTTGTGGAGGAGACTTCCTCTTGTGGTCTTTGATGTGAGTCAACATCGTCCGGAGAAATCCCCCACCTCGGAACATGCTTTGCACGGATCAACAGTATTTGATGCTCGTAAAATGGATCGGTTAATTATCGAGAGAATCGAGATCCGTCCGTTAATACATTCTAACCTTGATCTTGATGATTAGATCCGGTCGGTACTGAAGTCTGAAACATTGTCGATGAAGAAGGCTGACTACCATTGAGACGATAATGAACCATCTAGTTCAAGGGAACACTGATGTTCCGTGGACATCAACATATGATGGATTACGACAATTTGAAGACAATATCCGTACCAAATGGATCCTCTTCAAATCTGCTCTCGTCTACAGTGATTCCTTCGAGAAGGGATGATGATCTCAATGATGTAACGCCTAAGGAAGAAGGACATGGATGGACCATCTGTCGACTGATCATCGGAGCCTCGGCTGATTCGGACTAGATATCAGTTGGTGAAAGTCTTATGTATTGTTGTTCCTATCTTTGAAGGACCTCTCACAATCGAGAAGCTCTAAGCGGATCAAAGCGGATTCTAGCGTAAGCAAGAAGAACTAAGAAGGCGGGTTTGAAAAGGAATCCTAGCCATACAGGTTGAAAGGAATCAAGTTTGGGATTGGCCAGACCAACTCACCAAAATGTGATTGGCACTAAGTGGGTTTTTCAAGAACAAAAGGATGAGCACAATGTGATAACCGGGGAATAAAGCAGACTTGTTGCAAAGGGGTATTCCATGTCGGAAGGATTGATTATGATGAGACCTTTTGCGATCGCTCTAACTTAAAGCCATTCGGTTATTTACAACTATCTTTGCTCATAGAGGTTCTTGTGTATCGGATGGATGTAAAAAATGCATTCTTAAGCGGGGTACTGTTCGCGGAGGAAGTTTATGTCATACGTTTAGAAAAACTCTTTATATGGGCTTGAGCTCACAGAGCTTGGTATGATCTTATCTCAGTTCTTGATAGACAAGCGGGGTTTGCTAAAGGGACTTATAAGGGAGACTTTGTTTGAAATTGAAGAGCGAAGATGATATTACGATGGTTGGAGATCTACGTGGATGACATTATCTTGGGATCTCAAATCCTGTAACTTATGTGAGAAGTTTAGCGAAATTGTTGATGTGAGGAAGTTTGAGATGTTCATGATGGGTTAGATGAACTACTTTCCCTGGGTCTTGGTAAGACAAAAGCACTTAAGAATATTCATCATAGACCCCGAATACACACGAGAAATTTGTTGGCCTTCAAGTATGGGTGCAAAATTGAGGCGCGAATTCTAATGATGACATCCTTCAGATGGTCCCTGACGAGAATGGTCGGAAAACTAATCGGAAAAAGTATAAATTTCATTGGATCTTTGCTATACATTGCCCGGCCGGACCAAATATAACACTGCGGTGGAGGTGCTTGTATTGTGCTAGATTTGGAATAAATCGATGCAAGGCCACACAGAGCCTGACTAAGCGCTTGAGTGGACCCGATTGTCTTGCGATTATACTACCCGTCGGATGATAATCTAGAGCTTAGTGGGTAATACGATTACGATTATGGAGGTTGCGAGGATAGAGGCCAGGAAAGTCAACCTTTCGGGGAGCATATGGGTTCTTAGGAAATAAAAAGCTGGTCTCTTGGTTCTCAAAAAAGCAGGACATACATTGCCCATCTACTCTTGAAGAGAATACATAAGCTCACAGGGAAAATTTATTTGCTCCATTGCTTTCTGGCTTAGTCGTGAGATGAGGATTATAACATTGTAGCTATAACATTGTAGCTCACGAATGTACTGTATTACTGTGACCAATAGTGTTCAATCCGCCTGAAGGCAGGTTCTACATCTAAGATGCAAACACGTGGACATCGGACATTATTTCATCGGAGATCATGTTGAAAAAAGAAAATTATAATGGAAAAGATTCAATCTTGATAGACAAAAGGCGATATCCTTAACCAAGCCACTAAATCAGTCGATTGAGAGAAATTATTAATCGAGTTAGGACTACTTGACTTAGGTGAAGATGCACGATTTCTTTTTCTTTGGATTGGTCTCTAAGACCCATTTCAAAAAGCCCGGCGAATAAAAAAAATCGGTTAAGAAAGGACGCCAGTGATAAGAAGAAGATCGGTTGGATCTTGATCAGGATAACAAAGTACTATTGAAGGGAACGGTTTGGTAAGATAAAATCATATGATAATGATCGAAAAAGTGGGACATTGTTGGGAAAATTTATTGAGAATAGGCTAATCGGTAAGATCAACGGAAATCGAGACAAACCAGACTCGACCAAGTGGTAAATGATTATTACAATATATAATCGATCGAATCGTTTTAAGTTTTTATTTATCTAAACTTATCCTCTATGTGATCACTCTTTAGCATTACTTTATGATGTCATGCCTTAGCATTAAATGTGGATGTTAGGATTTGTGTATTAAATGCATTTATTACGCATTTTAAGTCCAAAAATCTGCCGCTTCAAACCTGGGTTTTGCAATCCCAATTACTTTTCAACACTTTAATCTTGATCGTCGATTTGAAAACTTTCTGACACTTTCAGTATTCACAAAGATGCGTGCAAAATGTTTTCCCTCCCACCTATTTAAACCCTAAACCTATTGTTTTTAAAACCTTTTCGTATTATTTCCTCTTTTTAACTGCAAAACTTTTTCGGAAAGTTTTACTCGTCAAGAATCTCAACAGGCGATTTCAACATAAAGCTTTAAATCGACTATTCAAATCACATTTTTGGTAATTGTTCATCTTGGTTGTAATGAATATATGTTCTATCGTTAAGGTTATAAAGTTATCGTTATGTGTTTGTTTTTGTCGATCTCTGATTAAATGTTGAATGTTCTTGAATGTGAAAATACACATATGTTGGGTACATGTTTGAGTAAATCTTTGCGAAGATGCTGATATGTATTAAAAGTGTTGCCGGATGTGATATGTATTTTTTAACCTAATTTAGAATGTTGTCGCTTTATGCGGAAATGACAACCTCTTGATGGTGATGAAATGCGCAACTATCGTCTATGGTGAAGGACATCATAGATGAAGTATTAAATCTTCAACTACATACAAGCCCATCTAGACTCTCTTGAAATCTTGGAATGTATTACGGCGCGTACGGATTAGAACAATTACGCTATAGACACCTGAGCGTGTTTTATACGTGCGAATCTCTGGAATTTACTGCGAAATCTAAAGAGCGCCAATAAAGAGAACTTCGTCTCATCCGGTTGGAGAAAAATCGATTGCGATTTCAAATGATGATCCTGCGAAGGATCTTTGGTCTTCAATGAGGAAGAAATGCTCGAATCAATTCTGGCTAATTATGGCGACAAGGCCGCCTTACAGGAAGGTTGTCCTCGGAACCGACAAACAATGATCATGTGACAAATTGTGAAGCAACCACACAAAAAGAAGCTAAATTGTTTGTTGAATAGTCTCAAAAATAATCTTGAGGATAGCCTTGACCACTGATGCTTTAACTTCGTGACGGCCTTGGTGATGATTTGCGATATCGAAAGCCG
The DNA here is from genome assembly GCA_037126765.1 of Stenogyne calaminthoides. NCBI lineage: Eukaryota > Viridiplantae > Streptophyta > Magnoliopsida > Lamiales > Lamiaceae > Stenogyne > Stenogyne calaminthoides. The sequence goes on along the minus strand of JBBCBC010000019.1, from coordinate 14,765,218 downwards.
GGATATGAATTGGTTGGGATTTAGCAAGCGCCGTCTATTAGAAAGCGAACAAAATTTGCGATGGATGAGAGAATCGGGTCATCTTGACAAGAATATTTTAATACCCAAAAGTATCCATCATTAAATCAACAAGCTTCCAAACTACAAGTGGTCGACCAAAGGATAGCCATATTTGATGAAATATAAAGCTCTCTACTGTGGAAGATCTCGGAGATTCGGGCCGGAAAAGATGATGACCGAACGTATGTGCCCCAAATCGAAGGGAGGACAAGGTGCGAACCCGGTGTGTCCAAGCCCAAAGGTCAACCTCGTAAGAAACCCTAAAAAAAGCGATGTTTTACGGACCCATTTCGTAAAAGTTAGAAGATGTAGTGAGAAGAAAGCAGAAAAGCTCCGCATTCATGCTCTGAAAGAAAAGGAATGCCGTATGGTGGCACAAGATGAGGATAGTGATGTAGAAATCTTGGGAGAATGGAAGAAGCAGTGAGGAGTAGTTTGTGAAGAGGTTAATTCGAAGACGTAGCGAGCTCTGGCCTTTGATCCCGGTATAGAGGCCCGACGATGAAGAGATATGAATTCGGTTTGAGATCGTTCTTTAAAACAACGGTGGAGGGAGAGGAGAAGGAGAGATTGAAGAGGCAAAGCTGAAGAATGAACCGTATGATTACCTTCACTTTGAGCTCTCTTGGTAACATGCTCATGAACCATTCCAACACCCAAATGCAACCACTCTGCTCTAAATACATACATCCACACTAGGAAAAATCCAAGTCACCCTCGCCCAGACGGCCCTCTCCACCGTAGACCAAAACTTGCTCAACACAAGCCTCCACTTGAGCAACCCTGTTAATTCGCCACCCCCAGGCCGTCAGAGGTATACAAATCGAGCAGACAAAGCAGAAAGGCATGTTTAAATTTGTAGCCCCTAGCTTGGATTCAACACCGAAACCATCTTTTGGAACGAGAATCACACTGACGGTCGTCCGTGAAAATTTTCTAAGGAGAAAAGTTGAAAACTAAATTGAACAATTTTTTTTCCTCATCTAATCCGACACCACTCGAGACAACAAGCAGTGCGCGATATTTTTATTCTTGGAGGATATCATTTGAGGTTATCTTTGGAAAGTATGCTTTACTTTGTATAACAATGAATTTCTATCTTATTCTTGAAATAAATTATTTATCACTATGCTTTAAATATCATTGAATGTTTATATATTTCTTTATATTTCCAATAAATAATCGTGTTACATTGTAGTTAATTTAGTGATACGGATCACGGAAGATTAAGTTATGGGTCCTTATGTAACTAAAAATCATATTTTATTCGAGACCTAGATGGAAATAGACAATCCAATGCGTGAAAGGTTGAAGTGTAAAGGCTAGGATTGGCTTGTCTTTACCAGAGATTATCTTGGTCATGGTGATCACTTGAATAGGACTCTCTGAGGAGTATAAATTCTTCTGGTTGAATTAGGAAGAATTAGACCTCGGTGGATTAGTTATTTCTTAATCTTAGATCCCTTAAATAGGATCGTGTGTGTTTAGTAATTATTGCTTTGTTATGGCCGGGTAGAATCAATGAGATTGATACCTTATATCTTGGACAATATTATTGGTCCCGTCGATTCTTCAAGATTTAATCTGAGAAAAATTGTGTTTAATCTGAGCATTCGATTTTGCTTAGAGGAGGTTCATAAGATTTATCATGCAAATCTTGCAAGTGGAATTAGTTTCCGATATGGATAATATTGTTGAGCTGGATTCCTTGACGAGGACAAAAAGATATTAATTAATGGAAAATTGTTTCGGTGGCTTGAATTAATTAATTGGCTGAATAATCTTAAACACGAAATATTATGGGGAATGAATTCATGATAATATAGGTTAAGATGGATAGATGCGATATTAATTATGTAGTGGGATTAGTGTATTTATGGGCTTGAATAATATTGTGGCTCAATATTGGAAATTCAAGAT